>OW240918.1:48427482-48588036 GCA_933207985.1 Pelobates cultripes | reverse complement strand
ACATTGATGTTAATGGAATACCGGAGATTACATTTTCTACACATTTCATGCACTATGCAAGATATCTTCCATACAAACATCTTCTCATCTCTCCAAAGTACTAATATATTGTCAGGCACAATTAAAATGAACTACATAGTGAAAATGAAATACAATCACGGTTACACTAAAATAGTATTACCTGATTCAAAGGTTTCTTCATCTTTTTGCCATAGTTAGGAGAAAAAGTGTTAAATGATAACATTATGAATTGTGTATTTTCTTGTAAGCTGACAGGGTTAATTACTAATGTTTGAATTTTTTTTTAAAATGTCAAAATATTATGCCAAAATAGCCAACATTAAAATATAGCTTACTAGAAGAATTTTTCCAGTTCAGCACTTTGGGTCTAAATTTGAACTGTCGTCAAATTCATTCATTTAGTGAATACCCCAAATAAAGAAAACATGGTAGAGGCTAGTGATACAACCATTCATTTGTACACCACAACTTGAATAACACATTATGTCTTGTAACATCTCAGCCCTTGATTCTGTACAGCCACAATTCTATTGTTGATCGGGTATAATTTCTTTTCTCTAGCACCCAAGCAAATATGGACACCAGATAAATAATATTAATATCATGCTGATAATTTTAGAATTGTTCTCCCGATCGTGGACAGTTTGGGATGAACATTCCAGATTAACTACCCCAACACACTGCACCACGCACACACAGACACACACACAGTCAATACTGCCCCTATCCCGGCAGACTCCAGGTAAGTTGTCAAACTGTGTTAAAACGGTTTGACTACTTATTCTGGGAGGGCACCACGGCACGCCATGCACCATAACCACTGCATAGAGCTGTAGTGGTTATTGTGCCTGGATTGTTCATTAAAATAATCTACCAGTGCCCCTCCTGAGATCAGGTTCTGGATCTGCCATTGACCCCAATGCAAAGTTCCAAAGTCGCTGACATTGTAAATCAAGACAGTTGGTCCCATCCTAGACCTCAAGGCAACTGTACCGAAAGTCAGTATCCCCATAGGAAAAGAATTGGAAAATGTATAAATTCTGGACTGTTGGTATACCATGAGGACTGTGTTGGGAACTGATGGTATAGACAACAGTCTGATATGTGCGAATATGATGAACATGCATTGACAGAGAATGCTTTATTATAGTTTGCAGATGTATTCTGGAATCACACACGGAAGAGTGAGTGGGTTATTTGTTTTTTCACACTGGCTTGGATAGAGTTAGACTTGGATATAGAACATCTCTGACTCTACACAATATGCATAATGTTATTTTATCAGACATGACCCTTACCGGCTTCTACACATTTCTCATCAATCCTCATATCTTCTTCTACAAAAAAGACCAAAAAATTAATAAAAAATTCTTTACGTTACCAAAGATTTACTCTTTCAGGGGCTGCAAAACATTTAAATGACATTTTTTAACTTGTTCTAAAATACATGCAGAACTTTCAAAATGGCATGCCTTCACTTAATGGGTCAGATACTGTACTTTCATCCTTTTGGGATTTGTACAGTAGTCTGGAAATAAAAAAAAAATTGTGCTTTTGTGTTTAGAAATTTCAGAGATTGAAATTAAGGTTAATAAAGAAGATTTCACTCAAACACACATTACTATCACTATAACTAAAAATCATCATGCACTTACCTTCCCCAATGGTACTCACTGCTCCATTCAAGAAAGCAATCAAAACATAAATAAATAAAATATTCAATAAATAAATGAAATATTCAATAAATATTGCCTTCTAGGTTCATAGGAAGTTAAAAGAGATGCTTGGCCTTGGCACCATTTGGCTGCCAATATGAATATAACAAACTTTCTACTACCCCTACAAATGCAGTGCAAGTGCATATTAGAAAGAAAGATGATAGAAATTAAATACCATGCCTCTGATAATCGTATAAAGAATATTCAGATACTCACACTGTGAAGCCTTTAAACAGGAGTGAGACATGAACGGCTGCGACCACCAAAACTCTCTCTGTTTCCTGTATAGAAACAACATAGTAAGCTTCTAATCTCAAACAGGGCTATTCACAAAAGTGAGAATTTAAAGGACCACTATAGTGCCCTGTGGGTGCCCCCACCCTCAGGGTCCCCTCCTGCCGGGCTCTAGGGTGAGGAAGGGGTTAAACTTACCTCTTTCTCCAGCGCCGGGCGGGGAGCTCCTCTCCGCCTCCTCGGCTGAATGCGCATGCACGGCAAGAGCCGCACCCGCATTCAGCCAGTCTCATAGGAAAGCATTCACAATGCTTTCTTATGGACGCTGGCGTCTTCTCACTGTGAAAATCACAGTGAGAAGCACGCAAGCGCCTCTAGCGGCTGTCAATGAGACAGCCACTAGAGGCTGGATTAACCCTAATATAAACATAGCAGTTTCTCTGAAACTGCTATGTTTATAGAAAAAAGGGTTATCCCTAGCTGGACCTGGCACCCAGACCACTTCATTAAGCTGAAGTGGTCCTTTAAGGCCAAGTAGCCAAACTGTCTCTGATAAAAAGGAAGTGTTGCTTCTGTATTATCAGTGTGGCTGAAGATGGGTCAAAGTAAGGGTGCCGTTTTTGAAAACTTGTTCTAGTTATTTAATTTAAAAAAAGCTGAAGTTACTTGAATTTCCTCATTTAATCTGATTATCGTATTGATAACTTTGTATCAGCCGTTTACCTTTTAAGCAGGTGATTGGATGGGATGAGGCCAGCGCACCTGCTGAGATCTGACACCTTTCTGGCCTGCCACCACAATGCGTCGCTCTGATCCACAATCTGCAGGATCTCGCCTTTCTTAAAGGGAAGTCCAGCATCTGCGCATGGTATGGAAGGATCAAGCTGTGGCCAGTAATCTGCCATCGCTCGGACAAACAGCTGGATCACGAGTAAGAATGAGTTACATGTTTGTAAGTGACAAAAAAAAAAAAATCATACAATATAAACAAACATAATAACAAATATATTGAAGTTTATGAAAATTTTCAAAACGGATTTTGCCTTTCAAGGAGCAGATTTCTGTGTGATTTTGCCCTTTATTTATATGGTCATAATGTGGCCATTTCCTTCCCCCAAAGGTAATGCTTAAAATGTGCAGCATATTAGGATTGAAAATGTATGGGTATATAGGTGTTCTCAGGTTAAACATTCATTGACATCCAGTATGATTATCCTCACTTGTTTCTTACATGTGCTACTTTCCAGAGTGCACTTGGGTCTGGGGAAGCAATGGCAGTGAGGAAATGTGATTCAGATCAGAATAACGTTTATATATTTAAATAAATCTAAAATGTTCGTTTTTTGTCATTTTATTTTTTTAATGCACCGATTACATTTTCTATTTATCTACCAAAAGGGCACTTTGTCTCTTGCTGTGAGAAGTCTAGGTTTCACTCCCAGAGTTCCAATATATCTATTATGCAGATATAATGCAGATGCAGTGGCAACAGCAGAACACAACTGTGTAAAGGTTAATCAAAATGACTGAAATCTCTAATCCAGAGCTTCTTAATCTGCAGTGACAGGGGCATAATATAAATACATGGCATTCCTCAATTTTAAACTGATTTCTACAAAACTGCTTTGTCTGCTCGGTATTGGACAAATATCCAAAGAACAGGAGAAATCAGCACTGCAACATGGTTAGTTTTCAAGGGCTGGGCACATTTAATATGTATTTTCTAACCTACGTTGAGCCATTTGAAATAGCATTGGAAAGAAACTGTGTTTTAGCATAGAAATTTCAAGAACCTTTAATTGTATGTTTCTCGTATTGCCTTTGTTGTCTTTATAGCTTACCATTGTATGGCTGCTGACAGATCGATCACCAATTGGAATCAACTTAAAGATGATAGTCCCCTCTGAATGAACCTAACAAGTGACATTTTTAGAATTAGAACAGTTTATAAGTACATTATGTGGTTAATTCCGCGCATGCCATTAAATCACATCACTTTTATAACCAGCTCCCCAAAAGTAGCATTTCTAATTGCAGTTTTACTTTACAAATATAACATTAACAGGAGAATTGCTCATATTACCATGGAGACAAAGAAAAACAAAATCTGCTAAATTTACTTAATTGAAAATATGCATTAAAATACATAAAATTACTGACACATCTTTGTTAAATTGCCTCACTAGTTAATTCAAGGTAAACATGCATTCCTGATATATTGCTGGAATGCAGCATTAGGTCCCGAGCCCCCCTCTCTCTGTGCAGCACTGAGCTAGGAAGCACCTCTAGAGGCCATCTGAGTGACTGCAACTAGAGGTGTAACTAGCCAGCAATGTAAACACTGCCTTTTCTCTGAAAGAGCCCGACTTTGCACGGCAGCAGATAGAGCTAATTTAAAAGATGTCACCTTCCATGCCTAGTCAAACAAATCTCCATATGTTAAGCATTCATTGTATGTAATATCCTTAAAATGGATTAATTAATAAAAAAAAGTTTACTATACAGACACTACTTACTTTATTAATGGAATTCATTATTAAATATTATTACTCAAAATACTTGATACATTTCACCCCCATACTCATGACCATACTCAGCATCATAATTATAATACTGATGATTCTGGGAATATCCCCCCCATTACCGTTACCAATACACAACCAAACAGGTTGTGATAATTACATTTTATTTTATTCGGCTTACATATGCTCTCACGCACAAATCAAGGCTACCCTGAATTAGCCGTATACTTAGTCCGTACTAGAGTGGTGTCAGTTAAAGTGGCAACCCCAACCGCCGTCGAGATACAATGGCTAAAGTACAGAGAATTTATAAATAATCTCACCAACATATCTGGTACAATTTCCCCCCCCCCCATAATTATGATTCAGGGAATGTTCCCCCCCACCATCACTCGTACCAACTGAAGGCATGCAAATCAAGCCAAGAAATCAGTACACAGCCAGGCATGTTACAATGTGTTTTTAAGGTTTTTCTACTCTTTTTCTTATTATTTTATTGGTGTAAATATGTCTTCACGCAATAATTCTATTTAATCTGATGAAGCTGCCCACTTGCCCTACAAGCGAGGTGTCACCAACATTGAAGGCAAGCAACACAGGCCTATTAACCAATATTCAACCAAACAAGTTATGACTAGAGATGTCGCGAACTGTTCGCGAACTGTCCGCTGGCAAACAATAGCGTGTTCGCGTTGGGCGAACATATACTATTTCCGGTCCGCCCCCTATTCGTCATCATTGAGTAAACTTTGACCCGGAACCTCACAGTCAGCAGACACATTCCAGCCAATCAGCAGAAGACCCTCCCTCCCAGGAAGTGTCTGCTGACTGTGAGGTTCCGGGTCAAAGTTTACTCAATGATGACGAATAGGGGGCGGACCGGAAATCGTATATGTTCGCCCAATGCGAACACGCTATTGTTCGCCGGCGGACCGTTCGCGAACAGTTCAGCAAGCAGTTCGCGACATCTCTAGTTATGACAATTTAATTTAATCTTATCTGGTATACATAGGTTTTCACGCACAAATCAAGGTTACCCTGTCTTAGCCACACACTTAGGCCTCACTAGCAGGTCGCCCTTAAAACAGCAATCCTGCATCACCACCGGGACTCACTAGCTGACACAAAGGGAAATTTTAAATCCGATTGAGAAAGCCCCACGGCGAAAACGCGTCTCGGAACTCCAAGGAAGACCACCCCAGAGACTTTTACTTTTTGGTATCTGTATATACAGTTTTACTTTGCTTAATTGTTTTTTTTTTTTTAATAAATTGTTACTTTTACCTTATACATCTGGTAGTGGATCTTCAACTGCTTCCTGCATTTTCTAAAGAAGGGTAGTGCCTCCCTTAAAGGCACCACACGCTTATACATAGAGCCTAGTACAATTGGCTCTATTCCAGGTGAGCACATTCATGCACTGTTATATGTGACCACTTGTTTATTTTAAACATACTTGCACTAGGATTTTTGTCCTTTTTTATCCACATATGTTGTGAGCTGTATATCTGGAGAAGGTCTGGTATTACCAAACATACCTCAGCTGTTGTGATTTGAGCCAATCTCCAGGCTCTTTACCATGTGAGTTGGACATACATCTTCTTCCACTCCATTCACACCTTACAAGCATACTGCACTATGATGTGTATTTTCTTGTTGTAGATTTTATTATGCTGTCTGCCCCTTAAAGTGATATATACGTTATTCCAATAGGGGTAAGAATTTGATATTTAGCGCTCCACTGAGTGATCTTTTGGTGGTAGTACGATCCACTAAGTTCACTTTTTTCTTTCAAATTTTAAATCCCCCCAACTACATCTCTGGTACAATTCCCCCAGTTAATATAAAAATGTATGGAATGTTCAACCCACCACAAATACTAACTGAAGGCATGAAATTCAGGCCTAATACTCAGCACACAGCCAGACATGCTATAGTGATTTTACAAGGAAATGTCTTCATGCAGTAACTATATATAATCTGACGTGGCCGCTGACCCTGACCATACAAGCAGAACGCCCCCAACATAACACTGTTACCCCCCCCCCCCACCGATGGGCATCGACCCACCTGACTTCCACGACAAGCACAGAGCCTCACATTTTGCCCCAAGTGGATGGCTGAACCATCATACAGAAATACTTTTATTGGCGCCACTATGCTGGGTATCAAGAAAATACGCGTTCACCTCCGTCTATGCACCCAATCTCCCGAATAGCTTATTGTGGTAGGCAGTCAGAGTGTACTTGTTGCTCTTCCCATCCCACCACCTCACAGTGGGAGGGGACTTTAATGCTACCCTATCCCCAACAACGAATAGACACCGCTCGAGCACTTTGAAACGTAACCAACCCCCACTGCCAAATCAGACAAAATGCTACACTCGTTCGTATCCACTTTCCATCTACTCGACGCATGGCGAATCCAACAACACAAGACTACATATTCTACTCTCACCCACATCAATCCCACTCTAGAATAGATATGTTTCTGGTTTCCCCTATCCCTCATGCCACAGGTCGCGACATTATACATAGGCTCAATCACCTGGTCAGATCACGCAGCCATCATACTCACGATCAACATGCCCAACACAGCTAGACCATGGTCATGGCGCCTAAACCTGACACTTCTCCATAATCCATCAATTAGAGAATCTATCCAGAAAGCCATCACCAAATACTTTGCATAAATAAGGACTCAGTTACCTCATAAAGTATGTTCTGGACAGCACACAAACCAGTACTCAGATGTACAATAATAAACCTTGCATCCATACACAAAAAACAATACCTCGCCAGCCTAGAACACACACTCACAGAGCTGCGAACCCTGGTACACCAGTTCAAGCGCAGCCCAACTTTAACCCTTAAGTTGCAAATTACTAAATGCCAAACAGACCTTAAAGAAATAATGGCCACAGACTCAGTTAAAGCCCTTTAGTAGACAAAACAAATGTTTTATGAAAAGTCTAAAAAAGCTGACACTCTCTTAGCGCGCAGATTACGGCAACGAACCGCACATAAACACATTGACAAAATCTCCACCCCAGATGGACGATTAAAAGAACTCCCCGATCAAATAGCTAAAGTCTTTGAAAATAATTTCAGGGCACTGTACGATAACAACCCACAAGCATGCTTGGAACCTGAAGCGCTTAAGAGCTTAACCACAAACTATTTAAATTTGATACAATTACCCACCCTCTCCCAGACAGCAGCAGACATGATCGCAGCCCAGATGAGATAACACCAGAAGAAGTAGCAAAGACACTCAAAATACTCAAGCCAAACAAAGGTCTCGGCCCAGACAGCTTCACAGGACTGTACTGCAAAACTTTCTCAGGGACCCTCATTCCACATCTGTGCAATCTATTCAATACAATTATACAGGGGCAATCATTACCGCAAGAGATGCTCAAGGCCAACATTTGCCTCCTCCCCAAACCGAATAAATCCCACCTGGACCCAGGACACTTCCCCCCTATATCGCTCTTGAATGTAAACATCAAATTATTCACTAAGCTACTGGCAGAATGCTTGAACCCCTTTCTCCACAAATTAATCCACCCTGACCAGATGGGATTCATATCCTCCAGACAAGCATGCAACATCATTCGATGCACATACGACCTCATTTGGGTGGTAACCCGTAGGAAAATCCCCACTCTAGTCCTATTGCTTGAAGCTGAAAAGGCATTTGACCGACTGCTCTGGCCTTTCCTATTCTCGGTACTACATAAGTTTGGCTCCCCACAGCCGTTCCTGAAGGCACTGCAAACACTTTACACTACCCCCACGGCAAACCTCCTACTTCCTCTTACCCACCCCCCTCTTTTGAGATTAACAATGGCATCAGACAAAGCTGCCCGTTATCCCCCATGCTTTTCGCTCTCTAACTAGAACCCCTTCTAGAAACACTCAGGCATAAGAAGGAAATTAAAGGAATCACAATACGCACAGAATAATTCAAGACCGCAGCATATGCAGACGACCTACTACTGACCATAACTGACCCTATAGTGTTATAGCCACCGCTACTAACAGCTTTAAATTAATATGCCGAGATCTCAGGCTGTAAACTAAACATAGGAAAAACTGAAGTTCTGCCTCTCTACGTGGACGCACAATCACTCCATACACTTGAAAATACCTACACGTTCGACTTTTAGAAAACGTACGTACATACAATACTTAGGGACCCGAATCCCATCAGACTTAACACTGACTTTTCAACTCAACTATACCCCACTAGTCCAACAGGCAACAATGGACCTGAAAGCCTGGGCGGGCCTATCAATCTCATGGATGGGAAGACTAGCATCCATAAAAATTAATCTTTTACCTAAATTCCTATACCTGTTTAAGTCTCTGCCCATCCACATATCCACCCCCGACTTCAAGACCTTACAAACTCAAATAGATAAATTCATTTGGGCAAACAAAAGGGCCAGAATAAAACAACCAACCCTCTATATACCTAACTGGGCCGGGGGACTCGGGCTCCCTCACTTCACACACTACTACCATGCTACACAAATAGCACAAGTCCAACACCTACATGAGCCAAACTTGATAAGGACATGGGACAAGCTCGCGACCAAATTCTCCCTCACAACAAACCCCTCACCCCATTGCTACACAACACTCAGTTTACCCTGGGTATGAACCCCCAACACTAAGCTAGATTCGAGGACAACGAACTCCTCCGCTTCTACCAACACTTTTGACCAGTTCCGCAACCTCCAAAAACATAGCTTCCTTGACACACCCACCAACAAACAAGCAGGCACTAGAAACATAGAATGTGACGGCAGATAAGAACCATTTGGCCCATCTAGTCTGCCCAATTTTGTAAATACTTTCATTAGTCCCTATCCTTATCTTATATATAGGATAACCTTATGCCTATCCCACCCATGCTTAAACTCCTTTACTGTGTTAACCTCTACCACTTCAGCTGGAAGGGTATTCCATGCATCCACTACCCTCTCAGTAAAGTAATACTTCCTGATATTATTTTTAAACCTTTGCCCCTCTAATTTAAGACTATGTCCTCTTGTTCTGGTAGTTTTTCTTCTTTTAAATATAGTCTCCTTCTTTACTGTGTTTACTCCCTTTATGTATTTAAATGTTTCTATCATATCCCCTCTGTCTCATCTTTCCTCTAAGCTATACATGTTAAGTTCCTTTAACCTTTCCTTGTAAGTTTTATCCTGTAATCCAGAGGCTGGCCCTGCTGACACCCGGCGGGCGGGCGCGCGCGTGTGCGAGGGAGCACTCTCCTCTGAGTGCTTCCTCTTCAGCTCCCTCGTGCACCGCGTACTGATGCCGGAGCCGGAAGATGATGTCAGAGGAAGCACTCAGCCAGGGAGAGTGCTCCCTCGCGCGCAGGCCGGCTGTCAGGGAGAGAGGGGGGAGAGGAGAGAGGAGGGAGGGGGAGGAAAGAAATTTAAGGGGGGAGAGGAAGGAAATTCTAAGGAAGGGGAGAGGGAAGGAAATTTGAGGAGGGGGGGGAGAGGAAGGAAATTTGAGGGAGGGGGGGGAGAGGGAGGAAATTTGGGAGGGGAGGGGGGGGGATGGAGGAAATTCTGAGGGGAGGGAGGGGGGAGAGGGAGGAAATCTGATGGAGGGGGAGACGGAGGAAATTTGAGGGAGGGGGAGAGGAAGGGAAATTCAAAGGGAGGGGAGAGGAAGGAAATTTAAGGGAGGGAGGAGAGGAAGGGAATTTGAGGGAGGGGGGGGGAGAGGAAGGAGACTTTTGAGGTGGGGGAGAGGAAGGAAATTTGAGGGGGGAGGGAGGAAGGAAATTTGAGGGGGGGAGAGGAAGGAAATGAGAGGGAAGGGGAGAAGAAGGAAATGAGAGGGAGGGGGAGAAGAAGGAAATTGGAGGGGGGGAGAAGGCAATGAGAGGGAGGGGGAGAAGAAGGAAATTGGAGGGGGGGGAGAAGAAGGAAATTGGAGAGAGGGGGAGAAGAAGGAAATTGGGGGAGAAGGCAATGAGAGAGAAGGGGAGGAAGGAACCTGAGGGAGGGGGAGAGGAAGAAATTTGAGGGGGGGAGAAGAAGGAAATTGAGGGGGGGAGAAGAAGGAAGTTGAGGGGGAGAAGAAGGAAATTGAGGGGGAGAAGAAGGAAGCTGGAGAGGGTGGGGGGAGAAGAAGGAAATTGAGGTTGGGGAGAAGAAGGAAATTGGAGGGGGGGAGAAGAAGGAAACTGAGGGGGGGAGAAGAAGGAAATTGGAGAGGGAGGGGGAGTAGAAGGAAATTGGAGAGGGAGGGGGAGTAGAAGGAAATTGGAGAGGAAGGGGGAGAAGAAGGAAATTGGAGAGGGGGGGAGAAGAAGGAGAGGAGGGGAGAATAAAGAAATTGGAGAGAGGGGGAGAAGAAGGAAATTGGAGAGAGGGAGGGAGGGGGAGAAGAAGGAAATTGGAGGGGGGAGAAGGAAATTGGAGGGGGGAGAGATTGACATCCATCACACACACACACAATGCACCCCTTGCACACAAAAAACAAACAATGCATTACACACAGACACACATACACAAGCAATGCATCCCTTACACACAGCAACACACAATGCACCCTTTACACACACTCAATGCATCCCTTACAGACGCACACACTGCATCCCATACATACACAAACTCACCTTGCAGCCCTTACACATACAAACACAGATTCACACAATGCATTCCTTACACACATCAGGACATCCCCCCACACACACTCCACCCCCTGTGAACAAACTCATTGGTGGAACATGAAGGTGGATCCTGGGACCCAGACATTGAGCTGTGTAAAGGGCCCTCAAAAAAATGGAGCTGCTTCCCGTTGATCCCAGAACATTGATTTTTGTGACGACAGTTACAAACCGCCTCCAGAGAGCCTGTTCTACTGACCAGTGGAGCAAGACGGGAGCTATAGCCCATCATTATCCTCATCTTGTTGTAAGTAGGCAATCTAGTATATTATTTGTGGCACTAATCTCTAATTTACCTCACATTACCTCACAGCTTAATGTAGTCGTTCTGGTGTCTAGCCTGTCCCTGCAGGCCTTTTAATGTAAACACGGCGGCACTGCAACACTGGTGTTAGTTAACATGGTAGATCATATGGGTGGGGCATTGTGATGTCACATGGGGGGGCGGCAAACTTTACTTTTGCCTAGGGCGGCAAAAATCCTTGCACCGGCCCTGCAGACACTGCATTCCTGTGGGCGGACTCGGGAGGGGGGCGCAGCACTTTGGGCGGACTCGGGTGCAGGCACCGGGGGGCCCAGACATTGAGCTGTGTCAGGGGCCCCACAATTTCTGATGGCAGCCCTGGTCTCCAGTACTGCATACAATACTCCAAGTGAAGTCTCACCAGTGTTCTGTACAATGGCACAAGCACTTCCCTCTTTCTACTGCTAATACCTCTCCCTATACAACCAAGCATTCTGCTAGCATTTCCTGCTGCTATATTACATTGTCTGCCTACCTTTAAGTCATCAGAAATAATCACCCCTAAATCCCTTACCTTAGATGTTGAGGTTAGGACCTATAAAATATTCTGCCCTTGGGTTTTTACGTCCAAGATGCATTATCTTGCACTTATCCATATTAAATGTCAGTTGCCACAACTCTGACAATTTTTCTAGTTTACCTAAATCATTTGCCATTAGGCTTGTCCCTCCTGGAACATCAACTTTGTTACATATCTTAGTATCATCAGCAAAAAGACATATAAGTAGAGACCCCTAATTTTACCCCAAAAAACTGGGAAAACGTATTGACTCGAGTATAAGACTAGGGTGGGAAATGCAGCAGCTACTGGTAAATTTCTAAATAGAATTATATCCCCCCAAAATTATATTAATTGAATATTTATTTACAGTGTGTGTATATAATGAATGCAGTGTGTGTGTGTATATATAATGCAGTGTGTGTGTGTATGAATGCAGTGTGTGTGTATGAATGCAGTGTGTGTGTGTGTGATGAAGAGCCTTGGTGGGGGTGGGCATTTTTATAATTTTTTAAAATTATTATTATTATTTTAATATTAACTTACCTTTCCTGCAGCTCCTGTCAGCGCCCTTCTCCTCCGGTCCGGTCAGCTCCCGTCAGCTCCACTGCAAGTCTCGCGGTGTAACCCGTGGCAACACTCTGACCTCGCGGCTCTCATGAGATTTACAGTGGAGCTGACAGGGGAGCTGACCGGACCAGAAGAGAAGGGAGCTGACAGGAGCTGCAGGAAAGGTAAGTTACAGCTTGCTGCCAGCCCCCAACAGGACCGCCGGGCTTGTAAAGAGCCCGGTGGTCCTGGTCTGTATTATGGCAATGTAAGTTGCCATAATACAGACACTGGCTCGAGTAAAAGACGAGTGGGGGTTTTTCAGCACAAAAAATGTGCTGAAAAACTCGTCTTATACTCGAGTATATACGGTACCTTAACATCAAGACCTTCTGCAATATCACTAATAAAAATATTAAAGAGAATGGGTCAAAGTACAGATCCCTGAGGTACCCCACTGTTGACAAGCCCAAGCTTCAAATATACTCCACTGACTACAACCCTCTGTTGCCAGCCACTGCCATACCCATTCAACAATATTGGAATCCAAACTTAAAGATTGCAGTTTATTGATAAGCCTTCTATGTGCAACAGTGTCAAAAGCCTTACTGAAATCTAGGTAAGCAATGTCTACTGCACCACCCTGATCTATAATTTTAGTTACCCAATCAAAAAAATCAATAAGATTAGTTTGGCAGGATCTCCCTGAAGTAAACCCATGTTGTCTTTGATCTTGAAATCCATGTGATTTTAGATGTTCAACAACTAGGGCTTTCGAAAGCACATGCATGCAAACCCCGATCCATAAGAGCCAAATCTTCACTTTATACTCAACCATAATCACAATCTCCTTCAAAGGATCACTATCATACATGTCGGTTTGGGAGAGGGATCTGGGACCCCTGGAACACCCAACATAGTGGGGGGCTATCTGGGAAGCCACCGCCACATTTTCCATCTGTGTCAACCACAAGGAACAAGCATATAAATCCCTAATGAGATGGTACCTTACACCAATCTTTCTAAAGCAAATGGGCCTATCTGACTCTGACTTATGCTGGAAGGCTTGCGTGAGCATAGGTACACACCTCCACTTATGGTGAGAATGTACAGAAATAGCAAACTTGGGCTCAAAATATCGAAGCTAGTATCCACTACATACAGATATACCACTTGATCCCTGGATCTGGCTTCTCTCAAAACCACTCGAATATACCCCAAGATGCCAAAATAAATTAATAGCCAAGGTAGCGCTAGTGACAAGAAGAGCAATAGCAGAAAATTGGGGCAGGGCGGACATTCCACCACTAAGTGCAATACTACGCAAAGTGGAGAATGGAAGAAAGATGGACAATCTCTCGGCAGCGATACATGACACCACAACCCACTTCAACAAAATATGGGACCCATGGCTATCCGAGTTCCCTCTAACCACCTAGGGGCAGAGGGCCAGCGGGAAGCTGACCCCCTACCCAGGGCCGAATTAACATAGGGGCTGATGGAGCTGCAGCTCCAGGCCCAGGCCCATGGAATAGGCCCATTTAAAAAAATATATATATATATTTTAAAATTTATTATTTTTTATACACTACTCTTGGGTTTGCCACCTGACTGGTAATTTACCAGCACAGCCGGTATTCGGGGCTGCCTGGCCGTACCGCTATTGCAGTAATACCGGCAATACAAATGCAGATATTTTTTTCAGTATAAATGGAGAATACTCTGCAATACCACCACCAGCCAGTAGGGGTCACTGTGTGTGGAGAGAGGCAGGAATAGGAAGTTACAGCATATCCCTCCCTGCCTCTCTCTACTCACTGATCTGCGGGGGAGCAGCTACACAGCACAGAGAGTTCAGACAGCAGCTCCCAGTCTGCAGACAGACAACAGCTCAGGGAAGTGCCTTCACTTCCCTGGGGGGAAAGGCAGCAGGGAAACATGGGGACACTGAGACACTTGTCCCCATGGCTCCCAGTGTGCCCTAGTCTTCCAATGTCTGTGTCCCCATGTCTCTCAGTGTCCCTAGAGTCTCATTGTCCCCATGTGTCCCCAAATATCTGTCTCCAAGTGTCCACATGTCTCCCAGCCAGTGTCCCTAGTGTCTCAGTGTCCCCATGTCTCCCAGTGTCCCTATATCTCCCAGCCAGTGTCCCTAGTGTCTCAGTGTCCCCATGTCTCCCAGTGTCCCAAAATGTTTCAGTGTCCCCATGTCTCCCAGTTTCCCCATGTCTCCCAGTCAGTGTCCCTAGTGTCTCAGTGTCCCCATGTCTCCCAGTATCCCTATATATCCCAGCTAGTGTCTCAGTGTCCCCATGTCTCCCAGTGTCCCTATATCTCCCAGCCATGTCTGGGTCCACAAGTGCCCCCATGTCTCACAGTGTCCCCAAGTGTCTCAGTGTCCCCATGCCTCCCAGCCAGTGTCTCCATGTCTCCCAGTGTCCCCATGTCTCCCAGTGTCTGTGTCCCCATGTCTCTGTGACCCTGGTGTCTGTGTCCCCATGTCTCCCAGTGTTTCCATGTCTCCTAGTGTCCCCATGTCTGTATCCACAAGTGTCCCCAAGTGTCTCAGTGTCCCCAAGTGTCTCTGTGTCCCCATGTCTCACTGTGTCCCCATGTCTCACTGTGTCCCCTAGTATCCTAGTGACAAGGGAAACACTGAGACATGGGGTAATGGGGAGAAATGAGGACACTGAGACACTGGAAGACTAGGGGACTGGTCGTCCAATTCTTTGGACAGACATGGCCCCTTTTGGCAGTTCTGGTCACGTGATTCGTGTCAGTGGCCCACCCTTTTACCCCACCCATTGACTTCCTGCTTCACTGGACACTGCTGTTAGGGGGTATGAATTTACTTGAAAGATGAAAGCATAAATTAGAGAGAGATTAGCATAGAGTATGTGTATTCTTATAGCTGCATCCTTTGAGTTTCCTTCCAACACCATCTCCATCAGATACCTGACGCTTGGGAGGTATGACTGTTTTAGTGTTTTTGGTCGATAATAATAATTAGGCCCCATCATAATTGTCAGTACCAGGCCCACTGGGCTCTTAATCTGGCCCTGCCCCTACCCCACCTCTCCTCTCGTAACCCCCTCTGCCTCCCTACTCCCCATCAACAGATCACCTTCACCCCTCTCCCCTTCCCTTTTTTCTCTCTCTCTCCTTCTATTCTCTCTCCCTTTCCTCTTCTTTTTCTCTCTCGCAACTACTACACGCCCCCTCAACCCTGATACACAATCTAATGATGACTAAAAGCAACACTCTCGACACTCACCCTCTCCCGAAAACCCCCTCTGCCCATATGGCTACCAATAAGCAACAAAGCATAAGCCCCCACCAACAATCCGACACTTCCTCAACCACATTCAATCTCAACCCGTGGCGGGAGAGGTAGGACGCGTAAATCCCAAAACCACCACAAACAAACCCGCGAATGGGACCAGTCCTCACCCTAACCACATAAGGTCGATCCTACTACCTGAGACTCCAGATACCTAATTGTATCTTAGAAGTGACGGCCTCCCTATAGATATAACCAGTGGCAGAACTACTGCGGACATCTGCAACCGGGTGCCTGCCACCATGTGTTGCCGCTTGTTAAGGTGCCCATCTGGTGGCCCATGCTGTTAGGGCCACCCGATGGCAATGAATATCCAGGGGACCCAGTCAGCGCTGTGGTGGTTTAACAGCGTGACCGGGCCCCCTGTGATGAGGTCAGAGCACAGGGAGGAAGTGACAGCCCCTGTCACTTCCTCCCAGTACCCACCGGAAGCCACGCGGGAGGAAGAGAGGAAGGAGTCAGAGTGGGAACTCCCATCAGGGTGAGCCATCACTGGACCCCAGGGAAGTCACGCTCCTGCATCTAAAAGGTAGGAAACAGGAGGGTGATCTAAACATTTAGTATGTGTCTGTATGTATGTCTCTGTATGTGTGTGTCTGTATGTATGTGTTTGTGTATGTATGCGTGTCTATGTGTGTGTGTGTTTGTATGTATGTATGTATGTGTCTACATGTCTGTGTATGTATGTGTCTACATGTCCTGTGTGTATGTATGTGTGTGTGTCTCTTTGTATGTATGTGTGTCTGTATGTATGGGTCTCTGTGTGTATGTGTGTGTGTTTGTATGTGTGTGTGTATGTATATGTATGTATGTGAGTAGGTATGTATGTGTGTGTCTAAGTGTGTCTCTGCATGTATGGGGTGGGGGTCGGGGATGTGTATGGGGTCGGGGACCCAGGGCAATTGTTGCAGCGGGGCCACGTGGTTTCTAGTTACAGCTCTGGTTATAACCTATAGTAAAGCACGATGTATATTAAGCTGATGGACACATACATCACGAATAATGGATAGCTCAGCATCTTGAAAAGTAGTTCACAAATATCCCTAAAAAACACGTCACGTTTCTTTAACACCTTTTTTTTTAATAACTGGCAGGCACACCACTTTGACGTGTGATAGTTACAAGTTACTTTTAAAATACGTACCAGGATTTGTATAACTTGTTCAGGTTCCAGTCCTTCTACAGGAACTCTGTTAACCTCCACCAGTTTATCTCCAGCATACAGCAAACCTGGAAGACAACAACACAACACAAGGTTTGTCATCCGAATAAGAATTTGTGAATAGGGAGGACCTCTTTGCACCATAAGCTACGAAATGAGCAAAATTTGCTCTGGTGCTCCCACTAAGATTCAGAGTTTTGGAATTCAATTAGATATACAAACAATATATTACGCCAATGTACCTCGATCAAGGGGTCATAACGTAATTTTACAAGATGAAAAATAAAAGATGCTTGTAATCACAGTGCAAACAATGGAACAATAAATTGCTAGGTGTATGTTTTAGCATTACTATGGTGCATCTGTAAGAAGGGAGAGTTGGTAAGTTTTAATCTTGAATGGAAATGTGTTTGCCTGCCTATTTTACTTTACAAACACAATACCATCCTCCTGCTTTAATTCGCTTTCTAACTCTGAATTTACTTGAAAAATCACTGGAAAGTCGGTGGTGGTGGTAACTTCTCTAGTAAATAAACAGAGGAGGTTAAAGAGTATTCGGGAGCGGTTTAAATGAATACATAAAGCAAAGTGTCACGATAGGGGTATGTAGAGCTTGTAATGAATCAATCCCATTGACTGCAATTAGAATATACTAATGCATATCAATGGAACTGTTTGTATTCTGTGAGCTTGAAATGGAAGATAAGAAAATCCACTTTTTACCACTTCGATCTGCCAGTCCCCCATGGATCACACGAGCAACGATGATGTCACCTGTGATTTCATGCCTTTTTATGGTAGCGCCCTTGCAGTAAAAAAAGAAAACCGTTCAAATTTAGTAATTCCTAAACAGCAGTAGTATTTTACCAATCAATCTGGTGCTAAATATGAAGATATTTACATGTGCTTTTTTAGCACTAAAAATGTACTGTCAATCATGGTTTAAGATGGATTATAGCAAGATATTGTACAACTACAACTCCTGCAATTCTTTGCTAGTCTTCAAGCTAGAAATAATCTAAGGATTTCTAGTTTTTGCTATCCATCTAAGCTGTAGCTTAGGGGTTGGGTCAGCAACCTTTCCGGTAATGGATGGAGGGCCGCATTCTCACATGCATTGCCACTCTTCTATTGCCCCCTTCTTTGGCAGCGTCCACTGAAGTGCCCCCCTTATGTCAATTCACACTTACATTGTCCCTCTTCATTAGCATTGTCCTCCTATTGCTATGTTTTTCTTAATTCTCACTCCCAATACCCCTCGTTAGCAGTGTCCCCCAAGTGCCACCATTCACTAATTTTAAACTCGCATTGACCCTCTTCTTCAGTAGTGTCCCCCCCAGTGCCACTCTTCTGTTATTGTTCTCACTTCCATTGCCCATTGTCCTTTCCCTGTTCTCCTTAACTCCTTATTTATTTTATCACACACATACAGTATGTATATTTATAATCACATTACATAGCAGCTGGACATCTTAGCTGGCTTGTGTCCCCTTGTGTGAGAGAGCCATGAAAAGCATTGTGCAAATATCCACTAAGGTTCTACACACTGCTCCCTCATGGGTCGCTCTGTAATTACGTCACATATTACACCCATTGTAAAGCACTATGGAATTTGTTGGCGCTATATAATAATAATAATAATAACTACAGTGAGAGCTGCTTGAACCTGTGTGTATGCATGCCCAACTCTCTCACGGCACTCTGGCCTGGCATAGCAGTGAAGAAGAGGACAAAGGTGGGCCAGATGCACATTATTTAAAGGGACATTATAGTCATTCAGATCCCTTCATCCCTGTCCTGTCACTGTCCCTGCATTGGAAAGCATTTACATTGCAGGGTTAGGTCCACCTCTAGTGGCTGTCAGTATGAGTAAAACTCTGTCATATGATGCGGAAGCCCCCATTTGAATGAGTTTGCGGGACTCGCTGCGCATGGGAATTGGGACCCGATGCTGTTCTATGAGAGGATTTGGACTGGACATTGGTGAAGGAGGCATGTCTCCGGAGGCGGAAAGGTGAGCAGCATGGAAAAAGACAAGTAATCTATTTATTTATCTTTACTTTTATTGCAAATAGATGGTGGATCTTTTCCTGACTAGGGACACTATAACATTAGGAATACAGGATTGCATTCCTAACAATATAGTGTTCCTTTAAGTGAATAAATCGATTGGGTGGTACAGTGCAGGTGGCGGGTGTGGTAAGGTCCCCGGGCGATTGTTTACTGACGCCTTTAACATTTTGGCCACCCCTGGTTTGTATTTTTCAGATACTTCATAATATTTGTATAATTCAAATCTGGAAATCAAACAGCAGATTATGTAAATGTATTGACATTAGCATAACATTTTTTACTTGGAAATAACAATATTGTACCATACCAGAGGCTGTTTGTTTTTGACCAAACATACTATACGCAGGGCCTCCTCATTTTCTGGGAGGTTATCTGGCAATGGAGGTAGAATAGGTTCAAAGTCTTTTTGTGCCACTGTATCATGTGCGGAGAGTAGTGCCTACAGAAAATGACAAGAATTAACGAAAAGAAGAAACTGTAATCGGAATTGTTACTAGAGAACATCTTAAGGATTTGTGCAAACCTACATGTAAAAGCATTTATTAAGCATGTGGTTTAAGCCAGAATTAAGTTTTATCTAGTAACAAACAAAACAGAGGTGAACTGGGGCAAACTGATCACTCGGGCACATCGGTCGTGTCCCAGCCACACAGCCTTTGCCTAGTTGTGGAGAACAGAGGATCTCCGCATCTGACCTGGCATCTCTATGCATGCTTTATCTTGACAATAGTTCTGAGCCTCTGATAGTGTGGGTCCACTGTGGTGGACCCACTGCCTGTCCGTGAATTGCCTGTCTTTACATTGTGTGTGTTTTCCCCATTCTTTCGTTTATTGTGCCCGCTCCCCGTTCTGGAGATCTTCCACGAAGGGAATCCATTCACCTCCCGAACGGGGACCACCCCAATCCCTCATTTAGAACCTCGTGAATGGAGATTGTGCAAACTCAGACCTCCGCAGAGTCCTATCCGGTGATGACCCTACAGCAAGCCCCCACCACCGCTCACACTCTGAGGCTCAGGTAGGCACACCTACCCATTCCCATAACCCCACCCCCCACATTTGCCCTTGTATGCAAGCCCCTCAGGCTAGTCCCCGACCCCAGCAACCCATAGTTGTGCCTGTAGACAGGCCCCTCGGGCTAGTAGTATCCGACCCTACCCTCCAGCCATATAGGGATATGACAGCCATTGGTTAGGTGGGGAAGGACGGGGAACGATTTATCTGGGATAGGGGGTTGCTATACCGCCTAGCGAAAAAGAGGAAGTCAATTACAGCTCCTACTATCACCAAGCAGTTGGTGACCCCCAAGAAATATCGGCATGAGCTATTGAAGATATTCCCCTGGCAGGGCATTTAGGGAAGGGTCGTACTCAGCATCGGCTCACACAAAGCTTCTTCTGGCCCGGCATATCGAAGAATCTGAGGCAATACTGCCAGACCTGTGATGTCTGCCAGAAAGTGGGGAAGCGGGGCGATCTGCGCAAGGTCCCGCTCCAGCACCTACCCATCATCAAAGACCTCTTCGGCAGAGTAGCTGTCTATATCATAGGTCCCCTGGCTAAACCCCCATGGGAAGAATTATATTCTGACCATTGTGGACTACGCAACTCGGTACCCTGAGGCAGTTGCCCTGAGAAACAGTTAGGTAGAGACTGTGTCAGAAAGCCCTGATGCGAGTGTTCTCCCGGGTGGATTTTCCCGGGAGATCCTCTCGGACCAGGGCTCCCAATCTACTGTCGAGATAACCCACCAACTGTGGAGGTTATGCGGCATTAAACCGATCCTAAGCTCCCCCTCTTACCCCCAAACACGTTGAAGCAGATGCTCCGTACCTTTGCAGTGACTCGCAAGGATTGAGAAAGATTCCTGCCGCATCTCCTGTTCACATATCGGGAGGTAACCCAGGAATCCACCGGATTCTCTCCATTTGGATTAATGTTCGGAAGGAGGGTTAGGAGACCCCTAGACCTTATCAGGGGGCACTGGGAGGGAGAGGGGGAGCAGGAAGAGACCTCCATTGTCCCATATGTGCTGGAGTTTCGGGACCTGCTGGAGGACCTCCTGGCATCCCAGAGGCGCCAGCACACTTGGTATGATCAGGGAGCCAGATACCGTATGCTTTCAAGTCGGTCAGAAGGTTTTGGTGTTAAAACCCGTCCGACATGACAGGCTACAGGCTGCCTGGCAGGGCCCATACCGGGTAGTGGAACAGAAGTGTGATCAGTCCTTGCTTGGGTCCCGGGGTTAGACGCCTGTTACATGTTAACATGCTGAAGCCCTACCATAAGCGGACAGAGGATGTCGCCACCATCTGTGCGCCAGCCTCTCAAGATTTTGATAATCTTCCCCTGCCGGACCTCCTAGAGGTTGGAGCTCAGACAGGGTCCATAGATGAGGTCCACCTGGGGGACCACCTAACCGAAAAGGAGCACAGGCAGGCATAGCAGATGCTGTCTGCCAAGCCGGAGACGTTCTTCAACCTGTTCGGGTATAGCTCACTGGCCACCCACCGGGTGTAGATCCCCGACCAACAACTTTTCTGTGCCTTTTTCCTGCGCCGAGACTCTGTTTGGGAAACCCTGTGACTAGGGTGGGGGAGGATCCTGGGAGAGGACCTTGTATGTTTTGTGTGATCCACCCCTTGCAGGGGGTTATGCATAAAAGCTGTGTGTGGCCAAAAAAGTTGAGTTGTACTTCCACTACTGTGTGTAGTCCAGCTACTGGGGGAAAATGGGTCTATTTGTCCTTTACATGGTTCCTGACTGGCTGAAGGAAGGGAATTAGCGGAGGTAACCAGTCGGGTTACCCTGGGTCCGCTACATCCACAACCTATCGAACGATCACCTTTTTCCCCCTCTTCCCTGGCTGTGTGAGACCTGGCAGCCTGCATGCTCTCCCTGCCAGGTCTCTTCACTGAACAGGTCCAGGGCAGCACGGGAATGTATGGAAATAAGAGGAGAGAAGAGAGGATAGGAGTTGACATCACATCCTCTGCTCTCATTTCACACATGCCCAGTGTCTATACTGCATCTGTTTGTGTGAGACTCTTCTCCAAGAGAACGGCAGCCAGGCTGAGAGGCAGTGGTGGAACTACCGCCGCCCCACACACTTAGGGTGCACTTATGGCCACCTGGGGGGGATTTTTCAACATGGATCCGGTCAAGGGCTGTGGCCCTTTAATAGCACGATCAGGCCCCTTTTTTATAAGGAGCATGGGAGGAAGTTGGTCCAATTATATGCTTTTCTAAGATAAACTACAAACATTTAAAATTAAGTGCTGCGCTCAAAGTCCCACTACCTCAGGGCAGTAGCAATGACTGTAGTACACATCAGCCCCAATTACAAAGAAAAAAGATACTTTTTTTTTAGTATCACTCCAATGACCACAAATGTGTAAGCTCACCTGCCACGTCAAGGTAAAACCTCTTACGTGAGTCCTACACTAACAATTCACCTCGCTGCTTTCACCTAAACGGCTCCCTATGAGACGCCTGTGATTAGAACGAGTGCGGACATAGTGACATCAGATGGAGAGCGCAAAAGCAAATTCGAGGTAAATAAAACCTTTTACTTTCAGGTTTTACAGTGAATTGAGAGGAAGACCTTCTCCACAATGCCCAATAGGGCATAAATCGTAAAGGTGCCCTCTCTCGAAAGGGTTATAGTAACCCTTTAAAGACAAACAGTCACTTGTCTGCTGTTGATGCGCATGAGCTTACTAGGTCAGTAGTGCAGCAGGGGTAAGTATAAATCACATTTCAAATTTAAGGTAAAAATAGGCAAACTGTAAAAATTGTCTAAGTCAGCTATGCTTTAATTTTTCACAACATAGAATGCTGTATGTCTTCCGGTCTTTGTTGAGTCATTTATGCTTATATTTCTGAAATGTCTCCTTTAGTAGACCTGGTCGTTCCTTGCTCACCTTGAAATGTGCTCCTCGTAGCAGCTTCCTCAGTTCTCGAGTTTCTGAAGATGGGGAGCACTCACGCAAGACATCTGCAACCTGGATAAACAGACAAACATTCAAACACAGACTTCGATCTGAGAATGTAGCACATGGAACTCAAAGATCATTTCAAGTGGGCCAAAGCTATCACCAATCACCTTTGTTAAGGAGCTTTGCAGAATATGAATGCATGCAGTCATTGGACAAAAAATAGATTCAGTTATTGAATTAATGTTATTCAGAAGCACTTGTCTGAATAATAGCCATTGAAACTGTGGGAACTGCAAACTGTAAACAGTGCTATTTCTCACTTAAGCTTAAGTGATTTGGGTGTTTAGGGTGTCCCTTTAATACTAGATATGATTTATTTATTTTTTTACTGTCACAAAAACATTGTTTACTATTACTTTAACCCAGTCAAGGAAAAGTTATGACACAGAATGAGGTTGTGAGATGGTTGATGGATAACCTTGTTATTACAGCTGTTTGCACATTGTTTGTGCCATGATGCCCCATTTATAGGTCGCTATTTAGTTTCATTATTAAGACAGTGACATTACCTCTGCTGTAACCAATCAATATTTCTTTAGACAGTTCCAAATTACCTTTATGCCCCCCATAAGTTAAATGTAAAACATCATATGAGTGAAGGGAAGCTACAATGTAAAATGTGTGTTCAAAAATCTATCCAGAGTAAATACACAACCAATCGTGACAGGCTACATTTATGGAGTGTGTCCCCTATAAGAGATTCATAACATTCTGGTGGTCCACTGCAATATTATATATATATATATATATATATATATACACATATATTTTTTATTTATTTATTTTTAAATTTATTTATTTATTTTTACATGTATTATATATCATTTGAGATATGCACTAGGTAGGCAATAATACAATCACACGTTTTGGAAGAAATCTTGAAATGAATTCACAACAAAAAACTTTTCCTGCATACGTATGTAGCAATCTCAAATGTAACCATTTCTTCATTATAAAATAGAGCTTTGTATGCTTTACTATAGCTAAAATGGTTATAATTACATATGGTTGTAGTAAAGGACAAATACACACACACACACACACACACCCCCCCCCCCCCCTTTATAAAGCACTGACCTCACTGGATAGAACACGGGCTTTGGCTACAACTGGCATTGGCCGATTCTTTATGTACTGTTGGAGGCAATCATGTACCTGCATTAGAGGACAAAATTAAATGGGAATATTGACAAAACTGTTGACACAAAGAGGAGTATTCCTAGACTGAGCTATCCATCACAATGCCCTCCTTCTCTCTCTGCTAACTCAAAACTCCATCTGATAAATGCTAAATAAAAATGGAATGCATCATCACACTAATGCAAAAATATGGGGGGAGGGAGGAGGGAGTGAATACAATACATATATATAAAGAAAATAGAAAAAAATATCTTGCACTCACGCTGTAAATGTCCCTTGTTTGCCGGGTGCTAAGCCAGGGCTTGGTTATCCAGATATCCAAAGAGGTAGCAGCACTCACGGAGTTTAAAAGTCTTAATCTTTATTTGGTCATATTAAAATTCTGATCAACGTTTCAGTCCTCTGTATAGGACTTTCTTCAGGATTAATACTGATATTGATAGTATTGATCCTAAAGAAAGTCCTATACAGAGGACTGAAACGTTGATCGGAATTTTAATATGACCAAATTAAGATTAAGACTTTTAAACTCTGTGAGTGCTGCTACCTCTTTGGATATCTATCTATCTCTCTCTCTCTCTCTCTCTCTCTCTCTCTCTCTCTCTCTATATATATATATATATATATATATATAGTAAAGACAGAATTAGGTGCGATGCTTGATTCCCCATCCACCAAGAAAAATATATAAGCTAATGCATTGTTCTGTGAAGCTAATCAATGCATTAGGTTATTTTTTATTAGCTTAGCTTAATTTTTTTTTGTCATCTCTGGTGCAGTGGGAATATCCAGTTTTGCTATAGGTCAAACTAGGCCACACGTACTGAATAAAAAAAAAAAAATAAGATTAGTTTTACCTTTAATAAAGACTGGAGCCATGGTGCCTGAAGCAGGCTGTACAATACTCCAAGACCATTCACATCTCTATGGTAAAATAGGCCTAGCTCCTCCAGAACCAGATTCAGCACCTGTGACATTCCTTAGGGAGGAGACAGGCCGTTAGAACCTGCAGAACATTTACTACTCCATGTATCTATTTGGTTTTATTTCCAATTCTATAAACACAATGGCTTCCGGTGCTTAGACGGTGCAGGATCCAAATACAATATCCAAAGAAACTAATCAACAGTGGGACGTACTGCATGAATCTTTATTGGAATTAGGCAATATCTGGCCTTGATAGATATTACTTCTAGGTAGTGTCTGCTTGATTGTCCCCTCTGCATAGAAAATCAACATGTGTTTGCAGTTTCTCTCTCTACCTCCTATCCCTATTCATCCATTTACCATGAAATTTGTACATTCCTACGCAGTGTGCGTTATAACGACAGACTGCTAGAAAATATTATGCTAATTGGCTAGTTCTTCGTTTGTGCAAACGTTTGGCAGTGCAGCTTTATGTGTAACCTGTAAAATAATAGGTACACTCCTAACACAACACTACAACATGGCCATTCTGAAGTCTCAGCCTTGAGAAAGACACTGTTACTGAAATGCTGCTGACCAGTCGCAGTATAAAAAAAAGAGATGTATTATGAGATGCACAGCTTTAAAATGTAATTAGACCCTAAAACATCAGGTGACATTATCCAATGGGGGTTTACGATGACAAAGTGACGATTCTGAATTTAGTAACTGCACATACAATGCTAATTTAAATCTCCACCATTTTATGTAAATATGGACATTATGTTGGACTCTAATATTAATAATTAATATTACCTTTTTTAAATGTTATTAAAAAACGACCTAATCCTATGACTAGTTATTAGACTGTGTGTGTTTAGAACCTTGGCTATTTTGCCATAGTGACACATCCGTACCATTCTCCTGAAGGCATCCTGGTGTCATTTCCATGGTTTCCCTCATCCTTAGAGATTCTCCAGACTTCTGTGGGTGAACCATTCAACTGGTAGGTCACGCCTGTGGAAAATATTCTTTAATGTGGGGACAGAAAGGACAAACATTACTAATGGGAGATCTTCCTACAATGCTCCATACTTATTCCCTGATTTTGAAATGAAATGCTCAATGATTAGGTGTTTTGTCAGTAAGACTAATTATGATTTAATTGTTATTGTATTGGGTTACACTACGTAATGTGATATATACCATTATTCGTTTTATTGCATAGTGTGATATCAATAAGTACATACAAATAGAATGTATCTGTTCTGGAATGGGATACAATGCTTGACGATGAATGTGATCACTATGTGTTTTGTAGAATCCAGTTAACACCACAAAGCATGCGGTGAATGAAGAAGAAAATTAATATCTTTATATAGACAGAGGTCACAGAAGAAATACTTAAATACTTATGTTGTTGATTTTTATAGTATAAATACGTTGGTGCTATATAAATGCCGATAATATGATTAGTCCTTACGCAGCATAATATAACCAGCATTAACCATTTATTTACTGAATTTAAAATTTTGCTTAAGATTTGCACCATAACTAAAGATATTGAATATACATGTTTAGCTCTTGCACTATTAGATTGTATACTCTGGAAATACCACTAGTAACAAATGAGTTAACCTTTCATCTTACTCTTCACTAAGAGGGGTTAATCTCCTTAACATTTAGGTTTAGACACAGAGGTTTTTACCATAGCATTAAATTAACATTAAATTAGCAGATACAGCTAGACCATTGCAATAGATTTTGAACTCTTGTTAATGAAACCTTCAATGCCTGGTTAATTTCACCCAATAGGTGTTTATTCTCGTTTGACATTTGGGCTGTATTAAATAAATAAATAAATAAAAAAGGGAAAAAAATTTAATGAGAGCCGGATGAGTGAAAGATTTACAGAAACTTGGGTGTTTTTAACCACTAAGCTCAGAATCGTGGAGAAATTACAAAGACATTGCAATTTTAAGCCACAACAGTCAAGTTTAAGAATTTGTCTATTTTTTCCTAAAATTTGAAATTATCTTGTCAAAAATTCTAGTTTTAGGGCTCAGACATTGACTCTAAAAACAAACCGTTGTTCTTTTACCTTTTATTATCAAAAGTGAAATGTATGCATGTAATAAGCATCCTATCGATATTCCTGATGAATGTAGATGGAAAGGAATAACATAAATCTACGAGACGTGAAACAGGTACTCATCTCAGTGATTTCTTACCTCGGTTTTATGGTGATCACACAGTTGGCAATAGACACCAATGGGATATCGTAAAGCCTCGAATGTAATTAAAGGTTTGGATGTAAATTCTCACCTGGATGCAAAGCGTGATGATTCAACATATCCTTTGAGCTTTACTTAGAACTCTGTAAAAGGGGTTATCAGCAGCAAACTGACTAATCCAGGCACGTCGTCTTCTTCAAGGCAGAGCTACGCAGGGTAAAACTTAATCAGCTTTACTTAAAGCCACAGTACAAGCATCTTTTTCATCCACCTTACACAGCTACAGTGTCCATTACTGGAGAAGACATCTACACAGTACCAGAATGTCCATATAACTGCTATTGCTTTAGTTGTGCGAACTGATAACTTAAAAGAATGTATAAGAAGAAGACAGTATCGTGAAATGGTATCACCTGTAGCATTGCTATTCAGATGGCAAAAA
The DNA here is from genome assembly GCA_933207985.1 of Pelobates cultripes. NCBI lineage: Eukaryota > Metazoa > Chordata > Amphibia > Anura > Pelobatidae > Pelobates > Pelobates cultripes. The sequence continues at coordinate 48,560,196 of OW240918.1, read as the reverse complement.
TGGGTACTTTTGATTCAGAAAATGCAGGTTGGACATGAACGAAAACTTGTGACTTCATGACTCCTGGTAATTTATGTAATTGGATAAGCTATATAGAACTAGACCACAGTAGGGGTTTATTTACTAAAGACTGGATTGTGTCCGAATGTCCAAATTCCATCTGGAAAGGCAATTCTTAATAGTTTATGTAGAAAGCGCTTAACTTCATCATATTTACTAAAACCAATTGCTGTCAACCCAACTGAATTTACAACAATCAACCAGGTGCATACTGTATCTGATTTAAAACCAGTGATTTTCTCATTCTAACCCTATAGTAAGTACAGGATCCATAATATTTACCAAGCACTCATTTTAAACTAGACATGTGCAATTCTTTTCAGTCCGAATATGAATTCGGACGAATTTCGGGCAATTCGGACATTCGAATGTCCGAAGTGCCGAGGTCCCGATGTTCCGAAATTTCCGAAGTGCCGAAGTTCCCAAGTTGCCGAAGTTCTGAAGCACAGTATTGCCTAAGTACTAATATACTTACCCAGTGGAAGAATGAAGAATGTTACACTGTATACAATTTTTTTTAAAAAGTATACAAAAGTAGCCAGGATTCAGCTGTAAGCATTTGCAACACTTACAACAATCAAGTAACACACATTCATATAAAATGTAAGTTACTTGGCCAGTCAATGTAATGACAGGAATGAATAAGTAGATAACTCCCTAAATTAGAGAGCTATATACTAAAAGGCTGAAAGACCTGAATTGGTCTTTCAGCCAAATTTACTAATACTAAGTAAAAATTACTTAGTATTAGTAAATTATGCCCCTACTCGCTATACCACAAGTAGGGGCATGTATATTAAGAAGTGAGCAGCCTGTGGCCCCCCTCCCAAGCCACCACCCGTGCCGTGCGAGTGGGGGCTCCTAACCTGAAGGGGGGACCTATTGCCCCCCCAGCCCCCACCCCTGAACGGTGGGTGGGGGCCCTAAATTACAATAGGGGGGGACCTATTGCCCCCCCCGGCCCCCACCCCTGAGCGGCGAGTGGGGGGCCCTAAAATAAAATAATGGGGGGGACCTATTTTCCTCCCCCCGCCCCCACCCCTGAGCAGTGGGTGGGGGCCCTAAATACTAATTAGGGGGGACCTAATGTCCTCCCCCTGGCCCCCACCCGTGAGCGGTGGGTGGGGACCCTAAAAACTAATTAGGGGGGACCTAATGTCCTCCCCCTGGCCCCCACCCCTGAGCGGTGGGTGGGGACCCTAAAAACTAATTAGGGGGGACCTAATGTCCTTTCCCCTGGCCCCCACCCCTGAGCGGTGGGTGGGGGCCCTAAATTAGAATGAGGGGGGCCCTAAATACAAATTAGGGGGGAACCTAATGTCATCCCCCCTGGTTCCCACCCCCGAGCGGTGGGTGGGGGCCCTAAATACAAATTAGGGGGGACCTAATGTCCCCCCCCTGGCCCCAACCCCTGAGCGGTGGGTGGGGGCCCTAAAAACTAATTGGGGGGGAACTAATGTCCTCCACCCTGGCCCCCACCCCTGAGCGATGGGTGGGGGCCTAAAAACTAATTGGGGGGGCCTAATGTTCTCCCCCCCGGCCCCCACCCTTCAATTGGTGGATTAAGTAACCAATCAGAGTGTTATGAGTCAAATTACACAGCGTGGGAAAATTCCCAAAGAACTTTCTCACGCTGTGTAAAATGACACATAGCACTCTGATTGGTGGATTTCAAAGCAACCAATCAGAGTGCTGTGACAGGTAAATGTAGAGACTTACCTGTCAGTCTCTTCATTTACCTGTCAGAGCACTCTGATTGGATGGCTTAAACCCCCCAATCAGATTGCTCTGAGCCTAATTGCAGGGCGGGGCAAGGCTTTATAAGCCTTCCCCCACCCTGCAGAGCTCATTCTGCGCGGAGCCCTTCATGGGTGAAGATGGATTCTTTTTTTTTACTACGGCTTTTTATTTGGCCTTTTTTGGGGCTGAAAAAATAAGATTTTATAAGAAAGAAAACATCAAATGGTAAGTTTTATTTTTTAACAGGGTTAGCTAATGGTCCCCCTCACTATTTTTAGGGTGAGGGTGGTAGGTAGGGGTTCATTTTTTTGGGAGGGGGGTGACCAGGGGTTTGGGGATCCCAAGTCATCTGGGGAGGGGGGTAATTTTTTATTTAGGGCCCCCACCCGCCGCTCAGGGGTGGGGGCAAGGAGGGAGGACATTAGGTCCCCCCCTTATTAGTATTTAGGGCCCCCATATACCGCTCGGGGTGGGGCCAGGGGGAGGACATTAGGTTCCCCACCCTAATTAGTTTTTAGGGCGCCCAACCACCGCTCAGGGGTGGAAGCCAGGGGGAGGACATTAGGTCACCCCCTCATTCTAATTTAGGGCCCCCACCCACTGCTCAGGGATGGGGGCCAAGGGGGAGGACATTAGGTCCCCCCTAATTAGTTTTTAGGGCCCCCACCCACTGCTTATGGGTGGGGACAAGGGGGGAGGATATTAGGTCCCCCCCTCATTCTAATTTAGGGCCCCCATCCACCACTCATGGGTGGGGGCCAGGGGGGGAGGACATTAGGTCCCCCCCTCATTCTAATTTAGGGCCCCCATCCACCGCTCAGGGGTGGGTGCCAGGGGGGAGGACATTAGGTCCCCCCCTCATTCTAATTTAGGGCCCCCACCCACCGCTCAGGGGTATTAGTATATTTGTCTGAAAGACCAATTTAGGTCTCTTTAGCCTTTTGGTAGCCTCTTGCAGCCGCTTGGTAGATAACTCCCTAATTCCCACGGTATTAGGGAGTTATCTACCAAGCGGCTGCAAGAGAAGTTCCGAAATGTCGAAGTGCCGAATTGCCAAGGTCCCGAAGTTCCGAAATTACCGAATTTCCGAAGTGCCGAATTTCGGAATGCTGAACTGAACCGAAAATTTTTCCCATGCACATGCCTATTTTAAACTAAATAGGGACCAAATGCACCCAGCAAGATGTACATTCACACACAAGCAAACAATTTTGAATAACAATAATTTTAAATTCTAAATACTATTTGCTTGGTGGCAGTGCAGATATAGCTCCCTTCCCCTGACCCTTGTTTGGAATTTATTTTTTTTGTATCGCAATTTTATTTTTTGATTATTTTTGTTTTTGAGATTTGTTTTTCTTTCAATTTTAATTTAATTAAATTTTTAGCATCGGGATATTATGAACTTTTATTTGGCCTTTTTTGAAGATGAACAAATTAGGTCTTAAACGAACTCTGTAGGCACCAAAACAGCTTTTGGCCAAAGTCTACTGGAGTTCAATTTACTTTTAGGAGTTAAAGAGACACTATGGTCAATAAAGCAACTTTAGCTTAGTGAAGCAGTTTTGGCTTATAAATCATGCTCCTGCAGCCTCACTGCTCAATTTTCTTCCATTCAGGTGTTAAAACATTTTGTCACACCTCCCTGCATGTGATTTGCAAAGCCTTCCTAAACACTTCCTGTAAATAGTCATCTAATGTTTACACTTCCTTTATTGCAAATTCTGTTTAATTTAGAATTGATTTTCTCCTGCTGATAGCTTGCTAGACCCTGCAGGAGCCTCCTGTGTGTGATTAAAGTTCAATATAGAGATCTGTAGATAAAATTTTTTTACAGTAAGTTACTATCTAATTGAAAGTGAAATATTTTTTTTTTCATGCCGGCTGTGTGAGTCACAGGCAGGGTAGGTGTGGCTAGGGTTGATTTAACAGAAACAACAGTGATTTAACTCCTAAATGACAGAGAATTGAGCAGTGAAATTTCAGTGGCATGATCTATAAACTAAAACTGCTTTAAATAACTTTTGTATCTGTACATGCATCCCCAGCCACAACTCTTCCTGTCTGTGACTCATACCACCTGCATAGAAACAAATATGTAAATTTCAATCAGATGTTAATTTGCTTTAGCCATTTTTATCTCCTGCCCTGTAAATTAGACTTTAATCACACACAGGAGACTTCTGCAGGATCTAAAAGGCTATAAACACAGCAGGAGATAAGAAATTCTAGATTAGGAAGGTTGTGTAAATCACATACAGGGTTATGTGAAAAGGGCTGTTTAAAAGGTAATTTTTATTTTTACATTATTTTATTTGGTAGTGCAAAGTTATACAGTTGATTTAAAAATTACATATCGGGGGCACTACATTAAAGTCTGTATGCATCGAAAAAAGGAGCACATTGCTCACGCATTGGTATCGCACCCCGGACATTCTACACAACATACACCCAGACCACCCTGCACAATGCTGGCGATGCGGGACAGGAACGGGGACACACATACACATCTGGTGGTCCTGCGAGTAGATGCAACCTTTTTGGCGGGGGATACACAAACTCATACAGAAATTTTCAGACCACCCTCCACCCTTTGAACCGGCAGCAATGCTCCTACACCATACTGCGGTGCCTAGCAATATCTACAAACGATCTATGACCATAAGGATATTAAATATTGCCAAACAACTCATCCCCCTACACTGGAGGGACACTGAGCCCCCTACCCTTAGGGAATGGTTTGCAAAAATGGAGGACCTCAGGGTGACGTAAGACTTACACTTGACGGCTACAGATAGGGCACAGCGATACCTAGACATTTGGACGCACTGGATTCTGACAACATCAGGAGATAACTTCCTGGACGCACTAGGGGAAGACCGACCGAACCTGAGACCCCAGACCACTGTAAGAACAGATTAATAGCACCTGCGAGACTCACATATGGAAGCCATGCTTGCCTATCGGACCCCGCCAGAGGGTCTCCGTGGGGATACCCCCCCTTTTTTTTTTCCCCCACCCATCACCGACGGACACCGGACTGACTGATAGGCGAAGTCACACTAGAACCTTCGCTCACCCTTGCACCGAACGCATCGAAAACTGACAAAAATACTGAAATACACGGATATATGTAGAGCCCCACAGACAGGCACAACGGGACCTGCAGGCCCCAGATGATACATGGCACATTGACCGCTTGAGACCCGAGGGTCTCCCACAACGGGCAATTGGACGAAGTAGGGGCCAGAGGGCCCTCACATAAGTCATACTCTTAGTAGGACATATAAGCACTGTTAACAGCACTGTATACAACATATTTGTGCAATATAACTTTTACTCACATAATTGTATCTTACGCTCTGTACTGCCTTAGACTTACATAATCTGGCAAAGTATTTGCATATCTATTGTTCATTGTTGTACACTTACCTTGCAAAACTAGCCTCTACGCAGGCAACTCCATGCTTTTACATCGCAATGTTGTGTGTTTACAATTATTATGCCATCAAAATAAAAACACTTCAATTTAAAAAAAAAAAAAAGAAAAAAGGAGCACGCGCAACAACTGGCCGCATTAAACACACAAATCGCCGAACTAGAACAGGCACACAAGCAGAATCAGGAGGAGCACACGTTCCTCCAGCTGACAGAACTAAGACGGCAAAGATGGGATATACTAGCCCAAGGTCTCCTGTGCACCCTTAGAATATCAGCCCGGTTTTTCTTCGAACATTCCGACAAAAGCGGTCGGCTGCTGGTATGTCAACTTCGGGACCGAAGGAAGGCGAGTCACATTCACCACATCAAACCGCGAAACAAACCCGAAGCCTGATTACCGGAAGGCATACAGCGCGCTTTCGAGGAGTATTATACTGACCTATATATCATCCCTCACTCCAACTCGGGGGCAACCCAAAGACAGCGACTAAACACGATCACGGAGTTCCTAGAGCGAAATGTAGAGAGGAAACTTTCACCTGACATGACGGAGGACCTAGAACAGCCTCTTACGATTGAGGAATTAATAAACGGCACTAAAACACTCCAAAACCCACAGAGTGTCGGGACCCGACGGCCTCCCTCTAACCTACCTACGCACATTTCGCAACATACTCCTACCAAACCTCCTAAGTGGCCTAAACACAATACACGAGGGAGGGCGCTTTCCCACAGACACACTAGCGGCCACGATCATGGTGATCCCCAAGGAGGGTAAGGACCCGACAAAGTGCGAGAGCTACCGCCCCATATCATTGCTGAATGCAGATCTAAAATTGTTTGCTAAGGCTAAGGCCCTGAGAATCGCAAAACACCTCCCCCACCTGATCCATTCGGACCAGGTCGGGTTTATACCGGGTAGGGAAGGTAAGGATAACACAATCAAAGCCCTGAACATCATTCACATAGCACGCTCAAAACGAAAGGAACTCCTGCTGTTGTCAACCGACCCCGAAAAAGCCTTCGATCGGGTAGATTGGGTATACTTAGAGAACGCGCTTCAACATATGGGATTCGGCCCACACATGCAATCTTGGATACTATCCCTGTACACGAACCCCACGGCAAGGATACGGATCAATGGGGCACTGTCAGCCCCGTTCTCTATCCGCAATGGCACACGCCGGGGGTGCCCGTTGTCACCTCTCCTGTTTGCCCTCTCCCTCGAACCCTTCCTGGGGGCGGTCAGACGGGACGGGGGAATCTGGGGCTTCACCATCGGCCAAAAAGAATACAGAGTAGCCGCATATGCGGACGACATGCTGTTTTTTCTCACGCAACCATTGATATCGCTACCCAACCTCCTTGCATCATTTCGAACATTTGGAGTGATATCCAACCTCAAGCTTAACACAGATAAGTCGGAGGCCCTCCACATATCACACACTGACACCCCCCAAACGCACCGCCACATCCAATACCGATACAAGTGGTGCGACACCCCAGGGACCCGTCCCAGCTCTACTGCCAAAACTATCTCCCCCTGCTTCAAGCGCTGCAGACAGACCTTCAGAAATGGTCCCCAAGTTACATCTCCTGGTTTGGGCGCATTAACGCAGTTAAAATGAACGTACTCCCCAGAATCCTTTATCTGTTCCAGACGGTCCTGATCGCAGTGCCCAGAGCTTTCTTTAGCTCCATAATGACCACTATCCGTCGATTTGTCTGGAACTTACGCCCAACCCGTACGAAAAAAGCCATACTAGAGCAGCCAAAACGAGCAGGGGGAACAGGACTGCCCTCCATAGAGACATACTACCGCACAACGCACCTACACCGGCTGACCGACTGGCACGTACACCATCCCTCTAGGCAATGGGTGACACTAGAGCTGGAGCCGACTGACCGGACCGTCCCCGTTAGACTGTGGCTATACACAGCCACGTACGGGAGCCTCCACACCAAAAACCCTCTGATAGACGCCACCCTGAGGGTGTGGATAGCAGCGCGCTACAGACTGCAGCTTACCACCGCACCCAACCCCCTGATGCCCATCACCCATAACCCAGGCCTCGCGGATACCTTAACCCAAAGGGACTTGCCAGGCTTCCAACTAACTGGATGTACATACACCAATGGTATATCCCAACCGGACTTACAACGCTCCAGGAACTTTGCCCAGATAGAACGCCAACATTACTTGAACAATTTAGATACCACCAAATAAAAACATACTTTCAAACCCTACCGGGAAGCGGACACCTACGCAGACCCCTTACAAGCTTTGAACTCATATGCGTAAACCGATCACATATCCCTCGGGGGCAGGGCCGCCATCAGAGGGTGACAACCATGATGGTTGTCACGGGCCCAGTGGTCCTGGGGGGCCCGGACTGCTCTGGCAGTCCCAGGCCCTACTTTCTTTCTCTGCACACATAGACAGGGAGAGGCAGGGCTGCCATCAGGGGGTGACAACCATGATGGTTGTCACGGGCCAGACAGTCCTGGGCCCCACATTCCCTCTCTGCACATCTATATAGCGATAATCGCTATATATATGTGCAGCCATGTACAGCCGTGGGCCCCCCGGCTCCCAATACTTGCAGAGGGGGCCCAGCAGACTGCAGGAGCACATTTCAGCTTTTCACTCTAACTCCCGCGAGACATGCGGCCGTCAGATCGTTGCCATGGGTTACCATGGCAATGCTTTCCGCGGCACGCATGCCATGCTCGCGGGAGTTAGAGAGAGGGAAGAGCTGTAAAGTACAGCTGCAGTCTGCTGGGCTCCCTCTGCAATTATAGGGAGCTGGGGGCCCCACCATGCCACCAGACCACCAGTGATGGAATCTCCCCACTCCCTGAACCCGGTAAGAAGCAGGGAGGGAGAAGTAACATGTATTACATTTACATTATTACATTACATGCATACACTAGTAAACACACACTCTGCATCCACTACACTAACACACAACCTGCATACACTACACTGACACACACTCTGCATCCACTACACTCACACACACTGACACACACTCTGCATATTATGCCTCCATCAACTCCGAAGTCCCTCTGGTTCACTCTGAGTGACTGCAACTGGAAGTGTTCCTAGCTTTCAATGTAAACACTGTATTTTCTTGGAAAATACAGTGTTTACATTAGAAAGGCTGCAGGGAGCTATAGTTCCCACCTGAACGACCTCATTAAGCTGAAGTTGTTCAGGTGACTATAGTGTCCCTTTAATGGCTGTGTGTTAAGTTATTTTAAGGGGACAGTAAATTTATACTGTTCTACAGGCTGTACACTTACTACTTTACATTGTAGCAGAGTGTCATTTCTTCACTGTTACATGAAAAAATATAATAAAACATTTACAAAAATGTGAGGGGTGTACTCCCTTTTGTGAGATATATATATATATATATATATATATACACACACACACATACACACACACACACTACATTAAAGGTTTTTAACTAAACGAAAATTCAGAGGGAATTTTGATTTAGAGAGAGAGAGAGTGTGTGTGTGTGAGAGAGTGTGTGAGTGTTTTTTTTTTATTTTTCATATGTATTCTGGTCTATAACTTTTATTTCATCTTAACATAGAAAGGAAACTTCATTCAGGCATAACGTTTGAGTACTCTGTCGGTGTCCCTTTTTGAAAATGTCTCAATGTTAATCCTTGATTTTCTGTATACTTTATGTAAAACTGCATTACTCACACCACACCACACCAGAATTAATAAAATGATCATCCTGTGTATCTCTAGAACTTATGGGACTCTTTTGTTTCACACTGTCAGCACTCACATTCTCTGGATATACAGGTCTCAATAACAGATTAGTTAAATATATGATCAGTTAAACCCCTTAGTGACCAGACCACTTTTAAATTTTCTTACCGCTTGGGACCAGGGCTGTTTTTACATTTCTGCTGTGTTTGTGTTTAGCTGTAATTTTCTTCTTACTCATTTACTGTACACATATTATGTACTGTTTTTCTCACCATTAAATGGTCTTTCTAAAGATAACATTATTTCCATCATACCATATAATTTACTATAACAAAATTATAAAATATGATTAAACAAATGTAAAAAAACCCCACTTTTTCGAACTTTGACCCCCAAAATCTGTTACGCATCTACAACCGCCAAAAAACACCCTTGCTAAATAGTTTGTAAATTTTGTCCTTAGTTTAAAAACTTTTTATTAAAAGTTTGAATACACAGATCACTATTATACATAGTTTTTGCCTGAATACAAGTGATTAACTGATGGACATGCGCAATAAGAGACAATTTCTGTGAACTTTGCCATGCATTAACCCGATCATGTGACCGGATGCTCCGGAAACACATCACCTACTTTGTGTGACTATACACTGGTAAAAGCTGCACCAGTTTGTATTTTTAAGTTTAGCATCCATTTCACCTTCTATTGTGTTTTTTGTACTTTTCTAGTCACGAAAGAAAGTTTGGTCTGCAAATATGTTATTTTTCTTAAATAAACAAAATTGGCGAGATCATGCATGTGAAAAAATTGAGAAAGAGAACTCTGTGGCAGAACCTTTAATAATCCTAAGTGATAACTTAGATGAAACTTGATAACTTAGAACTGCTGAACGCTGCTGGAGAAAGTCTCACATTGCATCTGTCAGACCAGATTACACCAAGGGGTCTAAGATTTACAAAATTTCCCACATTTGATTTAGAAAAGAAAAATTTCTGAATATCTGGACGTCCGCTTTAGAGTCTTTTTCAATAACCATGAGAAATATCATTATAACCCAAAGGAAAGAGGATCTTATAGAAGTAGATCAGATGATAAAGGAAATCCAGTCCCGTCTAGAACCCTTTATTGGAACAAAAGATTTTGTCAGGGAAAGTAGAAACCAATTTGGAACATTCTATTATACAGAACAAGAAAAAAGAAATATAAAAGAGACTTAAAGGACTATGCCAATAACAAGGTAAGAAAGATCCCAAGGGGAAATAAAGATAAAGAGCAAATAAAGACATCAAACCAGGGACCATTACCCTAACGTGAAATGAGAAGGGATAGAAGTCAGATAAGAAGGAATCTCGAACCCCTACCTCTATCCCAGAAAGGAAACCTAGGGAATCTAAACCCAACAAATATTATAGGGTATGTGAGGACCGCAAGGAGCCTTACAAGCCCTATACCTAACCAATGCTATAGGGCATATGAAGGCCGTAGAGATTTTTACAAGTCCCATAGCCCAACTAAAAGGAGAGAAAACAATTGGGAATATAGTAGGAACCAAAGGAGAGAACATCACCAGTTTCAAATTCCCCTCAAAAATAGGTATGAACGCCTAAAGAGTGATAGAGGAGAAGAAGTTTTTTTTAGGGCCAAGTTGGACAGCAAAAGACTCGGGGCAAGTAACACCAAGAAAAAGATTAAGGTCAGACGAGGAAATAGAGGAGGGACATATGTTTTTGGAAAAAATGAAAAAATAGGGACAATCAAAATAATGAAACAATAAACAATGAAATAAAAATGTTTAATCTTTCAAAGAACGTTTTAATCGCCCACTCATGAAAGGATTTTAAAAAAAGGTTTTAAATTTGCTCCCAGTTGTCCTATTAATAAGTTCAAAGCATATAGGGATATCAATGGTTTTACCCGTAAATTGTGTCTTAAAATTTTTTTTTAATAGAGAAGATCAAGCAAGAGAAAGAATATCCTCTAACATTACAACACAAGATTTAGATATTTTTAAACATACTGATTTAAAGAAAAAAAATCTACTTTTTATCCCCACTTTTTAAAATCTAATAATATAAAAGGTATTTGAGCAGACTTGTTAGAAGAAATTTATAGAATTAAACCCCTAAATAAGTTTAATTATAACATCTCTATTAAGGAAAAAAAAGCGAAGGAGACTTTGAGTAGAGATACCTCAATAATTATAAAACCTGCCGACAAAGGGGTGGTCATACAGGATAAAGATGTTTGCTTACATGAAATTAAAAAAAAACAATTGGATGATATGAATACATATCTAAAGCTAAAGAAGGACCCAATAAGGGAGACTAAAGTAAAATATCATCGTTTTCTAGAAAAAGGAGTAGAAACAAAAATACTGAATAAAAATTAGTGTTCTTTCCTTTCCCTGGAGAACTCAAGAGTGCCTGTTATTTATACACTTTCCAGAAGTTGCACAAAGATCACATCCACCCCCCCAGGGAGACCCATAGTATCTGGGATTAATTCTATTCTGTCAGCCCTGTCACAGTATATTGATGCACACTTGCAACCATTAGTCAGAGGATGTCCGTCATTTTTACAGGACTCTACAAGTCTTTTAAATATATTACAGAATTTTAATTGGGAAGACGACTTTTTTTTGATAACTTGTAATGTCACAAGTTTATATACAATAATAGACCATGACAAGGGTTGCGAGACAGTAAAACATTTTTTAATTGAATCAGGCCAATTCCAAGAAATATAGATAGATTTTATTTTAGAGGGGATTAGGATGATTTTAAATAATTATTTTTGATTCGAGTGAGACTTTTATCTTCAGATCAGGGGGACTACTATGGGGACCAAGTTTGCCCCGAGTTATGACAATTTATTCATGGCATTTTGGGAACTTGGTCCTCTATAAGAGATATATAGATGATATCTTCCTGATCTGGAAGGGACCTATTCAACAATTTCAGCAATTTCTTTTGTTTTTAAATTCAAACACATGGGGGATTAAGTTTACTAAAGATATTAGCACAACAAACAGTTTTTTAGACTTGGAGATTTTTATTCACAATGACAGAATCAATACCCGTACGCACTTTAAACAAGTAGATGTGAATAGCTACGTTGAAATAGACAGGTGCCATCATTTTCCTTGGTTAAAAAATATACCCAAATGGCAATTTTTAAGACTTTGTAGGAACTGTTCTGAACAGTCAGTTTTTAGAAATCAAGCTAACGCTTTGAAAGAGCAGTTTAAACAAAAGGGATATTTCAAGGAAAAATTACAACAGGAGATTAATCAAGTCTTAGAAACTGATAGGGGTCAACTTTTAAAGTATAAAGAAAAAAACATCTCACAAGAGAAGAATGAAATCCCCCTTATTTTTAATTATGCAAGCAATATTCATTGTCTTAAAAGAATTATTAATAGAAATTTGCACATTTTAACACAAGATCATGATATGTCAAACTATATAGGGCCAAAACCCAGGTTTGACTTTATGGGAGCAAAAAATTTTAGACAAATTTTAACCACAAGTTTTATTGAAAAAGAGAAATCAAAAAACTTTATATCAAGTTGGGCAGAAATTCAGAAAGGCTTCGATCGTTGCGGAACTTGCAATGCATGCAAACATTCTAATTGTAACAATAAAAATATAAAGAGTCTTATATCCAAAACGACTGGAAGATTGTATAACATAAAATGCCCCATCACATGTTAATCAAAAGGAGTTATTTATTTATTATCATGTGAATGTGGGCTTCAATATGTGGGTAAAACTACCAGGGCACTTAATATAAGAATTAGTGGACATATAAAGAAATATAAAGAGAGGTTTCACTAACCATAGAGTGTTAAAAAATGTTTTAGGTAAACATAACTCTGATCCAAAAAAATTAAAATTTTGTGCAATAGAAAAAGTTACCACGCATTGGAGAGGGAGTGATTATAATAAAAAACTAAGTCTGCAGGAAACAAAATGGATTTTTGAATTACGCACTATAACCCCAAAAGGATTGAACATAGATTTTGAAATTAATTGCATTTTATAATCTAGCCCCTTTAAATAGAAACTGATTATTTCCATTTTTTATTAAACTTTTATTGGTCCTTTTTTATACAAAATGTCCCTTATCTATTTATTTATTTCTCGGGTTATATATTTTTTTTTGTATATATTTATTACACTGAGATTTTTATGACGTGGTGATGTATATGTCTTTTTTAATGTGTGGTTATTAGTTTGTATTAATATGCACTTTTATATCTTTTATGAACGTTTTTATATGACTTTTGGGACTTTCGCCCTTTTCCAAAATGGAGGCTTATAAAATATAAGGTATTCCATAATATCACGGAAAAAATACAAAAAACGAAAAAATACAGGATGCACCCACAGGTCTTTCTATGGAACAATGTGATTTAATGTGAACAAATTACATTCAGCAAAGCAATCAACGTTTTGACCCTGTTGGGTCTTTTTCAATATAATTTTTCTATATCGAGGCATTGTGTAATACCCTTAGAGCTGCTGGAAGCGATCACGATCGCTTCCAGCGTTCATTTTGGTCGCGGACATATAGTGTAGATCAGTGTTCGTTAAGTTTTTTGGCTGACATACCCTCTACGTCCACAGTCACTAAGGGGCTAAAATCTTACAACTTCTATAGGTTCCAAGCATATTGAACAATGTTCTTAAAGGACCACTATAGGCACCCAGACCACTTCAGCTCCATGAAGTGATCTGGGTGCCAGGTCAGTGGCTGAAGGGGTTTTATCCCCTTCAACGCTGAGGGATGGGGGCACTTCAAGAACCTATAGTGCTAGGAAAACAGGGTTTGTTTTCCTGGCACTATAGGATCTCTCTAAACACTGCACTGTTATGAATACACCTGTCACTTAACAATTAAGAAGTTTAAACCTATGCGTCTGCGTGTACATACATTGTAGAATTTATTACAACACGGTCATATTGGTGCATTTATTTAAATCCATCAAATTAATATCCTTATTTTCCCCCAAAAAAAAAAAAAAAAAAAAAGTGTTGTTTCCTTTATTTTGTAATCCAGCTAAATAGCAGATTAGCAGCTCTTCATAAAAACAACGTATTTAAATTGTAGCTTTTTTTTCAAATGTTACTCACATAATAGGTATATAAATACATACATTTAAAACATGTGTAAACCCTCCCATGCATAATTTCATGTATTATGAGTGTATGTGTGTGTATATTCACCCATACATAAACACACACACACTCACATTTATAAACAGATCTGTCTCAAAAGGCAAGGTAATACTGAAGTCGCTCCTAATGGTATCTTTTAATATTATGTTGTAGATTTTCATATCTAAAGATGTACAGTTACTTGTTAATGAGGCACTGTAAGTACCATAAAAACTACACCCCATTGTAGTGGCAATGATTGCCGAGTACTCTGGCTACATCCCAGTGTTAAGATTAAAATATATTTTGAGTGATCTCACAGGCTCCCATGCTCAAACCCCTCTTCATATTTATCCCTAAAGCACAAGTTGCTACTTTCATTAGCAACAGCAATTTGTTTAGATTTTGGACCATACTGATTGTTGAGGAGTGTCAGCTGACACTCTCAACCAATGAATGGCGCCGAAATTACAAAAGGGTAATGAGAACTTTTGCTTTAGAGACATGACCGAAAACTGGAAGGCCCGTGTCCACGCAAGAGGTTCGTGTCAAACCATTCAAAAACAATTTGAGATTCCATGAGACTATAACCACTACACAAGCAAAGGCCATAAAGTATATACAATTGATTTTATTTTTATGAGGCAGCTTTAGTGAACACATGAAATTAGTTTGACCGAGAAGCGGAGTGGGATCGTGATCATGAAAACTACCTTAGTTGCTATGCATGGAAACTTGCTTCTCTCAGCAAATCCATATTGCAGCAGTTATTCTACAGAATTAAAATATTTGAACACACACACACAAAAAAATCTATATATTTTCAGGAGAACATATTATTTACAAAGTTAACTGCCAGTGGGCTCAGTAAGCCAATAGCTTTCTATCAAGTCCCCAAGAACCAACAACCTTAAGGGATTTGTGGACTCCATGATTGTTTCAGTAAGGGAGGCTAAAGAACCTGGATGTTAGAGGCCTCAGGAAAGACACTCATTTATATTTTGCATTTTTGCACTTTGTTTTCTTACAATTCTTTATTTTAATGGGCATCAAAGCACAGTTACAGTGGCAGTGGAAGCATCAATCACAATCAGACCATTTTACAGTTTTGACATGACAACATTAAACCAAATTAAACAAAGCCCTTTCGGAGTTCTGTGCTGGCCTGATCACCTTAGAAGGTACATTGACAATGCTGTGCTGTCCTCAAAAGTCTCCGACAGGCCTTTTGTAAACACTTCAGCTTGTGGTAGAATTTAGCTCAGAATATACAATCCAGCTCCCATTTATTATTATGGGAGTTGCAGTCCACCAATTGAATACTCAAAAGAATGGCATTCATTAAAGATAAGTTTTATAGATCTTTGTTACTTTGACTTGTTTCTGCTTTCTGCTCAAACACTTTATTTTAGAGAAGGCATGTACGATGATTGCTACAGCCTTAGCTAAGTCACTAGCAAAACTGGAGCGAGAATTTCATCATTATTAGTGTATATCTTCAGTTAAACAGAATCTCCCATTGCCTAGAAAAGAAGCTACTGCAGTAGCGCAGTATACCATTCGTAACAATGTAATGTGACGATACACACTGCTTTACACATCCGGCTTTCTTTTTAGCAAATTTCAAAGAAGGAACATGACGTGAGATTCCCAAGTAGTTTGAGTCTTCGGTAGTCCTTGTGAAATTTACTTCGGCCCAAGTAGCAGCAGTGGAAACTGGTGGAGAGCCACCAGTTAAGAGACACGGTCATTGACAAAGCCAATTCAGTTGACTTTCATAATTTTTACTCCTTTGGTAAGTTACAACAATGCACACATTGTTTACAAGTAAAAGTGTATTTACAACTACACCCAGAACAAATGTTCAAAGTGAATGTCAGATTTAGTTACATAAAAAAAAAAAAAAATGCCTAAAATTCAGCATTAAAACCAACCCCAATAATACATCCATGTTTGCATTGCTTTGTAATGTCAATCCTGAAAAAATATTTTCCGCAGCACCGAAGACATGAGCACAAACCATTGGAAAGTTGCGATGTCATCATCATATAGAAATAGGACACCTAGCTTATTTTGTCAGAACTCTCCTGTGGCTCGTGGACCAAACTATAAGTACTGAATGTCTTATCTGGCAGCAGGCTAGTTGATTTTCTCATGCTGGATTTGGTAATAGCAAGCCTAAGAAAAAAAAAGGAGAAAATAAATAATCAAAAATGTCACTAAATTGAAAGATATAATCCAAGTGTCATCTAACATTTTTGTCAAGTTCGGGAAGTATCCCTGATTATTGGAGAGTTATGTGCAGAAAATCTGAATTTGTGAGTCCAGGTGTCCAAAACTTCCAAAACACATGGTGTGGTCAGCAGTATTTTGAGTTGAGAACTCAGACCTTGGTCTTTAGTGAATAAAAAAAAAATAAAAAAATAAAATAAAAAGTAAGTAAGTGCAGATACTGTTGTATTACAAAATAAAAAGGGAGAAATGTTAACTGTATTGTTAAAAAAGAAATTAAAAAAAAAATGGGCAAAGATGCAAAAGGTAAGGACTCTCCAATGCAATGTGTCTGCTGATTCCATTGCTTTCCAGGTGAGTGGCCTACTTTTAGTACTTTAGACCACATTTAAGACAGAACACAAATGATTTGTAATGACATGAAATATGATTTTTGATAATATGAAAATGGCAGAGGTGGAAACACGACTTGTGTTGACATGGAATATAGGGGAAAAGAACACTTAACATGATTTATGATAACATGTAAATGTGTACAGGAAAAACATGATTTGTCATGGCATCAAAATGGGAAAGAGTGGAATCTAATGGGTCATGACACAGAACTGGGAAGAGGGAAGAAAGACCACGCTAAAAACAAAACACAAATGTTACACTTATTATACAAGCCTATTCTTTAGGAAAGTGTGTTCATAAAGTTCAATGTATGTTCCTGTTATTAGATTACAACTTCTAAAGAAAGAAAAAATTGCCATTATTTTGATTTGTCCGCAGTTGGTGCTTTTCTGCTAGGTTCCCGTGAACTAATCTCTGCAATTGAATATCTCTGCAATAAGAGGACACTGCCCTTTAGGTTAAAAAGTAATACCATGCACAGCAAACACTTGGATTGCCCTAAATATAGTTTATATTTCATATGAGCAAATCACCTTCAAAGTGGTAAACATGATCCCCTGTTCTCCGTGCTGAAGGTATGGATCCATTAGGTCTTCAATCAAATGCACCTCAGATCCAAGATTCCGAATTCTGCACAAAATCCAGAATAAAAGTTTGCAGCTGTATGTAATAATGGTGCTTTAGTAAAGAGAGTGAGGCATACTAACCTGGCTCGAAGGACAACATAAAGAAATACAGGGAAGAGGTCATCCATAGACCATAGATAACTTTTGTTGAGGGCCTCTTGGACCTCCTGAGTAATTTCCTCAAAAGTTTGATGGATGACCTTCAGTTTGTCTGATGGTGTAAATGTTGTGCTGTGAAATCAGAAATCTAGAGAGTTATTTAAGATCCTATCATGAGACTATGCATGCCAGTTTTGGAAGACAAAAATTCTCCTTTCGACATTAACATCTGCACTACAGTGACATATGAAAAGTTATAAACTTGGACATTGTTCATTTAGGCCCTTTTTTGCGATTTCCAACACTTTGGTTATTTTATTTTAAACACAACTCTTATCCTACTGTGAGGTAGCTTAATGATTACTACTCCAAATGAAGGATTCTGGTGAAAGTAGAGAATAGATGAGGACTTTCAATATCAATAAAAATAATAGAAAATGCATTAAAGTATTCAATGCATTTTTTATGAATGCAAAATAAGTGCACAATTATTTTATCAGAATATGAAAACATGTATAACCACACAAACATGCAAAACTTGCTTACAAACAGAATTCCTATCCATCTTGTGTAAGAGGACTCCTTATAAAATACACACTTTCCAGGGTTACCTCTGAATCTTACATGTTGGTGCTTTCTTCTCTTATAATTCTTTATTTTAAGAAGTATCACGCCATAGCTACAATGGCAGTGAAAGCATCAATCATAATGACACTGGAGACTGTTATATGGATAAATGCTGAACTGATAAGTCATGATTTGTGAATCTGACACTCAGGATGCATTATTATTGGCGGATAGGGCACCAATACGACATATTAGCCTGCGTGTGTTTCTTTAATAGGGTTTTTCTTAACTAATTAAATAAACTATTTCTTAGACAGTTTACACATATTGGTGAATGGAGTTATATACTTTTCAGAGCAGTATTTAAACCTTGCTTTCCCTGCAGTCAGTTTAGCCTTTCACATTACCACAGACGATAATATAAGTACCCACGGAATTCGGGATAACAACTAGAACCCCACATATCTTGGAAAACTAGCAAAAGCCAAATTAATCTTTCCTAGTTAAATAATTTGATCTATTAGATTACCTAATTTGCTGAAGACATTCGACTGCAGAGGAAAAACAAGTGTCTTTTGTGGTTGATAAAATCTGCATTGAATATAGAGAAAGATAAAGAAATCAATTAAAAACAGTAGTATTATGGACATAGGGGGGTGGAGATGTGTGTGGAGGGTGGGGGTGTAGAACATAATGTGGCATGGTATTAAGGAAAAATAATTCAACAGGATGCTTAGATAAAAAAAGGTGCTGAAGTGAAATAATTAAACAACGGCCTACTGGTGGAGTTATTTCTCATATTTTAACCAACGGAGCACACAAATAAATATAAAGGGATGATCTATATTTAGCAAAATATACCAGAAATAATATCCACAAATAAAACCCGTCACACTATGTGACAAGGCTGCAAAATCTATCAGAAAGAAAACTAAACCAGGTATAATCTAAAACACTTTGTCCCAAGTTTCAGGAAAATAGTTCACGTTTTGGGCCAGCCTTTGCTGTTAAATGCCAAGTCAACTGCTGTATACCGATTTTCATTAAAGCTATTTTGATTATCTTTATTATATTTCAGTACTGCCATAGACAGATGTGAAGTGTTCTATTTCTACCATTATATAAATATACAATGGTATGTTTTTCTGAATAAGAATCACAGTTTAATATATCTTGCTGTGCATTGGTAATTGCAGTTTTGCAAATGACCATATCATCTCCAATATTCTTCAGTTGTAAATGCAATAAATGGGGAAAAAATAGGCATTTAAGATATTTACATTGCATAAGAATCAGCTATCATTTATGCCTTCTTCCTGGTGGCATACCATTACTTTATTAACATGTGTACACATTACCATTAGAACACATTTTAATGTAATATAGAATACAGACTATAACTGCAAAAACAAAACTACTAAAAAATAAATAAATCAAAACTATTCTAAGTCAACTCCATTCTTCTAGTGCAGAGGTCAGAAACCAATGGCACGAGTGCCATGCACATAACTCGAGGTGCCTTTGCATGGAACTCACAATACCACAAACTATCGATGAATATATACAATGTAGCACAAATACAACGCTACATAAAGAGCACAAGCAGAATGCGGCAACATGCACACCTTAATTTTAAAAAAATAGGACCGGCACGTCAAGAGATTTCAAGATCTTGGTTTGGCACAGTACTACTAAAAGGTTGCCTACCCCTGTTCTACTGCGTATTTGTTATTCAGGACTGCCTTACTTTATATATACTCTAAATATCAAGTAAGATACATCAGATTACTTTTCATGCAATACTCAGCCAACTGTTAACCAAGCCCTAGACCGCCCTTAATCTTCTTTATTTCAATTACTGAGCAAACATTCTATCGCCATCTAGTGCCACTAGGGAATATATGTAAAAAGAAAACCATATATGAAAAAATAAACTGCAAGCAGAAAATAAGGGCGCAGACATATCATTTTATCCCACATTTAGAGGTGATTTATTTTGTTACCTTCTGCTTTACTCCCAAGAAGATTCTAGTCGTCGGCCAGAATTTGCTACGGAGGAAAAAAAAAAAAAAGTGTGAAAATAAGACATACAAGAATATAACTGTGTTCCTTGTCCTGTAAAATAGAATAGGCTTTATTTGACATCACAACAGGTCTTTGGGGATGGAAAATAGAAAAAACAAAAACACAGAAAAAAAGTAGATTAAAGGACCACTCTAGGCACCCAGACCACTTCAGCTTAACCCCTTAAGGACACATGACATGTGTGACATGTCATGATTCCCTTTTATTCCTGAAGTTTGGTCCTTAAGGGGTTAATGAAGTGGTCTGGGTGCCAGGTCCAACTAGGGTTAACCCATTTTTTCATAAACATAGCGGTTTCAGAGAAACCGCTATGTTTATGAATGGGTTAAGCCTTCCCCCATTCCCTCTAGCGGCTGTCTCATTGACAGCCGCTAGAGGCGCTTGCGTGCTTCTCACTGTGAAAATCACAGTGAGAGCACGCCAGCGTCCATAGGAAAGCATTGATAATGCTTTCCTATGCGACCGGCTGAATGCGCGCGCAGCTATTGCCGCGCTTGCGCATTCAGCCGACGGGGAGGAACGGAGGAGGATCGGAGGAGGAGAGCTCCACGCCCAGCGCTGGAAAAAGGTAAGTTTTTACCCCTTTCCCCCTTCCAGAGCCGGGCGGGAGGGGGACCCTGAGGGTGGGGGCACCCTCAGGGCACTATAGTGCCAGGAAAACGAGTATGTTTTCCTGGCACTATAGTTGTCCTTTAACTTTGAAGAAATCGAATCCTATTTAGAAATGCATCAGTGAAGCCGGTTGACGGACAATTTGAAGTATGTGTCTGACATAAAAAGGTATAACTACTGGTATTTTGATACCATCATTTTGAAAGAAACAAAGAATCCTTCAATCTGAAAAAGAGAAAATAATCTTTGCTAAACTCTGGCTATTTCAGTCACAAAACTATATAAACTATTAAAAAAAATAACAAGACAAGCTGAATAAGCAAAGTGCAAAAGTGGTTGCCCCATCTCGACTGGTAGTGTGCCTTGCCTGGCTTTTTCGGTAATGGAAGCATAGTGGGCGGTTCAAGCTTTTTTTCCCTACTTCTAAAAATCTTTCACCTCTATGTCAAAGGTCTTTTTTTTTTTTGCAATAGAAAATACAGTAGCTGCTCCTCCAGCCCGTGAAGGTTAATTTTCCGTCTCTACCGACAACATATCATGTTTATTATTGTTATTTTTATTGTGGATACTAACTGGTCGTTTGACTGTTATATTTCTTTGTTATAATGTTCTGTATCTAAACTAAATATAACAAATCACAAAAACCAAAGAACGGATCTGATCTGAATTGGATGACCCAGTCCGATATGAGGAAGAAGAAACAAAACCAGAAAAAAAATAAAAATTCCTATCCAAGGCCAAAGAATAAAGAAGTAAAACCAAGAGTGAGAAGCACAAATACTGAGCCCTGGAGTAACCCGATAATCAGTTATGGTGTGATGACATATTTTTTGCTATTTTTGTCTACATTTGGAAAGGTTATCACTTTGAGAATGCTTCATCACCCAATCAGTGTTATTCATTAATTGAAACCTAAAAAATATTTTTTTCTATACCATCATTTTTTTTTGCAACTGGAGCGATGTGGGAGATCATATATATATATATATATATATATATATATATATATATATATATATATATATATATATATATATATATACATATATATATATATATACATATATATATATATATATATATACATACACACACATACATACACATACATATATATATATATATATACATACATACACACACATATATATTTATTATTTTTTTAATCATATTTTATTTAATTTTTGTAGTTATTATAGAGATACAACAGAGAAACAGATGAGGAGGCACACAGGCCTCTAGATATTTAATGATGCTGAACATTCATAAGATTTCCTATATTATGACAAGAAAAATAGTGATCTAAAGCTTCAGATACTCTTTGAATTTCAGAAAATTTACATTTTGTTAAATAGCCCCAATTGCTTTTTACTGACCGTTAAGCACAGTAAAGTAGGCGTAATGGAAAGCAGGTGGGCATTGGATCAGTGGATTTTATGCTTTCATATATAAGATTCATATACTGTCCCATCATAATAATGTGATAAATTCAAGGTAGGTTTACTGAACACAAGAAAGAAGTCAAATATCTTTCCCATTCTCCTCAGTTACCACAGGTAAACATCATTACATTGATCCTCTCAGATTCTGGAGATAAGGAAGAACTCTTTCATCAGCTAGAGGGATAAAATATGCTACAACAATCATGTAACTGCTAATGTATAAAACATTTACATAACCTTGTGTATTTTAATTATGCTTTCTTTATAAACCTTCTAAAAACATTAAAGTGTCACTGTCACCGTCTGGGGACTTTGACGAAATTGCAAAGACTCCAGTTGGTGAAATTGCCGCTGGGGATCCGGTGACAGGAGGGGGAGGGTAAAGGCAAGATTAACCTACCTGAACTTGTCCCTCAAGAGGGCAGCCACCGCAACTGCAGGATCCTACATAGACACAGCCAATTCCCTGCAGCAGTCACTGGTGACGTCTGTCGAGATTGACACTTAGACTCTGCCCTGAACCTAAGAAAATCAGGCGGAGGAGAAATTCAGAGACAAAGCAGTCCATACTTTGTCTCTGTATATCTGTTGACTGGGTTAGAATTTCATTGAAATTACAACACCGTCAACATGAGTATTTCTTTAAGATTCTATTGTTGTAAAATACAGTATCGGGGGGGATGACAGGGCCGCTTTAATTTTCTGTAAACTATATAACCACTTTCCAGAAGTAAACGAAATATGAACAAAAGTGGACATGCAAATCTTTGTTCATCTACAATATAAAGGATATATAAAGAAAAACAGTGTTTATTTGTTTAATGTAACAACTACAAATTATTTAAGAAATTAGATACAATGCAGATTAGCCGGGATTGTAGGTTTTCTACTACACTTACTCTTGCACACCCAAAAACGCAAGGAGTGCAGTGTCTGGTTGCTTGTTCAAACGTAGGATGCACTCCCAATACGCTTCTTCATCCTTCTCATGCTCAAGAGCGTAAAGCATGAACAGGGGAGGGTACAATCTGGGTAACAGCACAGGTAACAGCAATCCTGAACTTGTGACCACATACCTGAAAAGAGACAGGTGTTAAAGTCAATCATTGTTTTTATACCTCTATAAACCACAAAATATTGAAAGCAATGAATTTAGAGCAGTTAGAGAATTGTAAAACATGAATACAAAGACAGCCAATAAAGTAATCTTTAACCAAGACAAGCAACACCATAATCTGCACAGCTATTTGGTAAATCAAGATGAATTGTTTATAACCAACATACTTCTAAGGCACATACTTTTGGTATATTGCAGTAAATAAAGAAGGAAGCCAGGCCATATGTATATAAAGTAAATATTAAAGGTTGCAGTTTCATTAAATTGATGCTTTCAGACCACTATTGACATATATGCACAGAATTGTGTAAAAAATATATTTGGCACTTTAAAATATTTGGAGACAAAAACCTGAAATGGCATTTAACAGTTCATTCTAGATATCTGCTAAAGGGAAATCATACCACTATGATTAACTGCAGTGGTTATGGTACTTAGAGCAACCTCCTTCAAACTTTCTTCTTGTATTCAGTTGTGATCTATGAACAGGAATGTCTGCTCTAAGATCTTCATGGACTACAACTCACATTATACCCTGCCTGCTGTAACTTGCCATAGGGTTATAGGAGTTATTGTTCAAAGACATTTGGGTTGATGAAGCAGGACACCCTGGTGTGTTCCTTTTCTCCATGAGATTTGACAATAACAAGGGGAGCCCAAAAAGGGAGTCCTTCTTATCAATATGTATTTAACATTAATAGTTTAGAGAGAGATTTGGTGTACAAAATCCTTGATGAAGCAGGCTTCTTTGAGTTTTGCAAATACAAATCATTGAAATGTGAGTTAAATTCACTATATAAAAGCCTCTGTATCACATGTTCAGTTGTTTTTTTTCTTTTGTTTCTACAAACTGTTCAAGTCCTTTTCTTATGCATGCACAGTTTAATCCTGTGCGGTGTTCCTTTGCACACAAATTTTCGCTCCTCATTTTAATGCTCTCACCAATGCGAACTACATGATACATGCGCTACCTCCTATGTTCCCCCCCACTCCCCATTTATGAACGAACCACGATGTTATACCTTGCCATATCCAACTGAAGGGATTATAGCCCCTTCAAGAGCATTTCATTTATAAGTCCCTTCAAGAGTATTTCATCCTACAAGAGGCATCTACGACCTTATCGCCCAAATTGGCACGTCCATTACTCCTAACACAACAATTGGGTGAGGGGTGCAGTATCGTACAATTATTGTTTATTCTACTATATTTATTTACTTATTGTTTATTCTACAAAAAAAAAAAAAAAAAATCCATAGTCCTCTGTATCGTGCTACATTCAAACTTGCCATACTGTATTGTTGTTAATTGTATATTGCATACATAAGTGATATGGTGTTATTGTTATCAAAGCAGGATTGTGAATAAAGAAACATTTTACAAATTCACTATATAATACAACAAATACCCATAAGTAAAATGTTTTACTATACTAAACATACCGAAATGAACTTGTAATTGTACAACTTACCCTGGTTCAGGAGATTCAGATCCAGAATCAGCGGTCCCATTGTAAATGTGACACTTGTCTGGTGACTCTTTGGTAATCGCTGATGGCTGGATCAAGCTGCCTTCCTCAGGGAGGTCAGGGAACAGAAACCTGGAGAACAAAACTGTTATCACAAGGCAGTTTGAGATGAACACAATCTTTAAGTAACACAACAAGGTCCAGCATCTCAAATTATCATATCCTGCACTGCAAGAGATGAGAGACTCCCTATTTATAATGCATTGCAAAGATAACATACTTGAAAAAAAAAAAAAAGCTACTCGCCTTGAAAGTTTCTCTTGCAATTCAGAATAAACCATTGCCACAGATTGTCCTCCGATAACATGAACATGCACGCTCACCTCACAATCTGGAAGATACGTTTCAGGTAAGATTTGATCTCTCGAACTGCCTCCTGTAAAAGCCTCCTGTTGGCTCCTACTCCTACGTATGTCATTCTGTACACAGCCACCAGGGTCTCCACAAGTCTTCCCAGCTGATGCATCGGGGTTTCACAAGCCTGAGGAGGATTGATATGAATAGAAAGACAACAGATCAATACAATGAAAATGAAGCTATATATGATGGCATGATCTCGCGTTTCTGAACTACAGTCACTGGAGACTGCATACCTTATGCAATCCATTGTTTATAGTTCACTTTTCTCCAAATAATAAACAAGGAGGGTTTGTTCAGACAACACTATTCACTCTATAAATTATGTTTGTGAAATTATTAACAATGTGTAGATTTTAATGATTAATTATAGTATGTAAAATCTGGGCTTAGCGCTGTGCCATTATGAAATGCTAGCCTACATTTTAATTGGTGGTAATTGGACATCCTGGATAGAGTAAAATACCAGAATTATTTTTGGTACCTTATATACATTTCGTGCTTAGGACAGGAGATTATAATACACTGGTCTACATTAAATTCCAGATGAATGCTTTTAATATGGTAAAAAAATATCTAATTAAAAAAAAGTATTCAGTATAGGTCTACCAGTTGCACAAGTAAATTGGAATTAAATTTGCTAGATGCAGGTGACACCACAAAAGACCATGAAGATGGAAGCTTGGGAGCTAAATAGTGTAAGAGAATAAAACTATAATTACACACGGGTATAATGTGTAGATAAATGATCAAAAAAAAAACATTCCATATTAATTGCGAAGCATAAGAACTAAGTTACATTTATCAGATACATCTTGATCTTCTCATATTTCTCGAGTGTGAAGGGGCCAACGAGCTGCGGTATAAGTTCCAAGCTCTCCAGTGTTTGGGTATGGGAGCGGCTCAGTGGCTCAGGGCTACAACAGAGAGAGAGAGAGAGAGAGGGGAGAAAATAACCACCTACATTCAGAGATGGACAGGAGATCATGCAGGCACTAACCCACCTACTGCTGAGTGAACACAATGTATTGATGGATAACTCCCTAACGAAGAACACACTTCAGATGTTATGGTAATATGTAATATATTATTAAAAGTCTTTTTTAAATTTTTTTTATTCTCTGCTAATTACCAAATAATTCCAAATGGTGCAGCTTTGCTTGTTTAGCAAACTACATTCTCGTAGACTACTGTATTAAGTAAGAGATATATTACAGCACATGGATCTCCTGATCAATGTTAAGTTTGGTTTGTAATTAGTTAACTGGTCGTTTGTAAAATGTGAAAACAGCACTTGAAGTTTACACATTTAAGTAAGGCATTTTTCACATTCAAGCAAACACATGGATATTCTCTTAATTCTGTAATCAGTCCAAACTCAACACTCAATGAAAAACCATCAAACAATTCTCGTAAAAGAATGCTTAATAATAAATCCCAAATGCACTGAGAGAAAAGCAGATGAAACAACAAAATTAAATTGCAAAAGAAAAGGAAAAAAAATGACAAACTGCTTCTCACAGAGATTAGAAATCGGCCCTTTTATTTATATATCCAGTGACATTCCAATCCCAGAAATATACCTGTCCTGTTTTTGCCGCCTGTTAGTGGTAATGGCCACAGCTATGTTTTCCCACGCCTTTTTAGAGTCTCCTTGTCCAGGAGTCTCACATCCAAGCTCGTTCCAGCACTCGTCAAAAATGGCCTTCCACTTTTCGTCAGCTGGCACAGACAGACGTCCTAACTTCCTAAAGGGGAAAGCCCATGAGATCACCACAATGGGACAACCATGACCAGCAGACCCCAAAGTCTGGAGATATACGGTAATTTCACAGTTACATACTTAAAGTGACACTTTGATGTTAGAAGGATATTAGTAGATTAAAAAATATCCCATCTTTTTATATTAATATATTGTTATACGACCAGAGCTTCATTAACAAATATAAAAAAAACAACAGTAAATGGTCATGCCCCTAAAAGCAGATTAGCATAGCTGGCCTGGTAGCCACCCCATAAACATCCAAATTCCAGCCTCTCTCTGCTTTAAGGAAGTCCGAGTGACACGAAGCAGGCGGCATAAAATTAACCAGGGGTGGCTTCAACTTGCTCTTTGAGGCTGTTGGAGTGTGATAATTGCCAGTTGTCAGCAGGTTAACCTTGGTATGTATATGGAAGACGAAGAATAGCTGTTGGCACCTGTCCCGCTTATTCCACCAGCCCAAACATTCCCAGCTAACATGCATGACTCACAAGCTCTTGGCTTCCTCTTTTTCTCCATCATACACAATTGGCTTTAAGTAGGTGCCGTTGACTTTTATTCCAGATCCCCACACTCCAGAGAAAAGTCCTTCAATGCAATCTCCATTTGACATAGTCAGGACCCCCTGGCAAGAGAATAAAAACTGTTCTAGCAACACAAACATTTTAATGCCAGATGTAGCAGGAATACATTAGTGAAACACAGGGCAGTTAGGTCACCTTACCTTTCCGTTCAATGTCCAGTCATCTGAGAACTCCCCTTCGTAAACAGTATCATCTTCAGAAAGTAAAACACCAGTCCCCTAGTTATAGGACAGACAGGATCCAAATAAATAAAGAATATTGCATGACAAGGCAAATGTGCAATTTTATATGGACTTTATGGGCCTACTTTTTTATTTGAACTGTAAATTTGTATAGATACTACCAGTCAGTGAATGACTTCGTGACTTAGTGATATAAAGATATCACAAGGAGGCGTGCAATGATATGACTAGTAAAAAAAGAAACAACAGACTGTTCCAAGAAAGGATAACTATCCATTTCAGATCCAGAAACAATTCAAGAATAAAATAGATGAAGAAAAAACAAGGTGCCAGTATTTAAATTACAGAATAAAGAGCATCTGGTAGCAGAGTCTTACCATCATCTTGTTGAAGTTGAAGGCTCCTTCGTAGTATAAGCCAAACTGGGTCACTACAACTCCATTGCCCTGACGGAAATCATCCTGCCACATTCCCATGTACTTCTCACCCCTGCCATGAATCAATTAAGAGAGAAAGAAACTAAATAAATTGCAACATACCCCCATTCTAAGCAAGTAAATTAAATGTCTATTGCGCCTTTCATGCCAGAAGGAAGAAAATAAAGCCCAATGTTGATCAAGCAATCGCCAATGTACTCCGTAAACACAGTGTATGTGCACACAATTTTATGCACGCAGGACAATGTACAGGTATTAATGCTCACTTTAGTTACTCTCCATTTATACATGCAATCGTCACATCTCTAGCATTGAATTAAAAGCACTACTACAAAAACACTGCTTAACTAGGACAGGAGTTTACCAACAATCTGTGGATATTTTAGCACGTGACTTGCTTTACAATGGGTGTGGTAGTATTTAAACATCCTATAAGACTTTATTGCTGTATATATAGATCCAACTAGAGAAAGAGTAAGCATTTTTATAACAAACACAGGAAACTGTACCTCGTGATATCATCAAAGACTCCATAGCCGGTTTTCTTATCCATCACCCACTGACCAATGAACATGCTGGGTGAACACGAGGTGAGCTTGCCGCTCCGCAGCAGCCCATGGCCGTGCCTTGTGTTATCTTGGAAACAGCCTTCATATACCTCACTATTTGCGTACCTAAGCAGAGGCATTGTTCAATTAATCGCAGATGGTGGTTTGTATAGTGTAAAATTTGCTTGGCAAAAACTTTAAAAGACACACTAAGCAACCATATATTTTGATGAAATGATGATCGTGAGAAGAAGAGAGAAAGACTGATAAAGTCTGTATAAGACAAAATAATGTCATTTGGAGATGCGGAAATCATTACAAACCACAAGTTAGAACAAAAATGTTGAATAGGTTATGGAGGACTATGGGTCCTACAACCTTAAGGTGTTTCTTAATCTGCAGCTAGAAATATATAATTATAAATTTATCATTTATGGGGGATATTTTTTATATTAAACAGAAACATTATTTCCACGTGTATTATTATACAGCTCTGGAAAGAAAACTGTGACTCAAGGGTTCTCACAATATACACACATATCAGCTTGGCAAGAAACAATGTGCTAATTAGAAGCAAAATTTTGTCTCTGAGATGTCAGCTCAGTCATTACAATTTGCCATATAAGATCGAATTGCATGAAATAACCATTGAGGAATTGAACGTTCTCATGATATAGCAAATGTAAAGGAAATCTGACGAGCTCTCTAACCAATTTCTTATCCCAGTGTACCATGCAATCATAGACTCTAATTTACCAGAAGGTGCCTTGGCCACACATTTTGCCATCTTTCCAATGTCCAAGGTAGCGATCATTCTTCTTTAAAGCTTTGTTAGGAATTTTGTATTCTCCATACCTGTGGGGAAAATATAAAAATAAATAAATTTAAAAAAAAATCAGTGAAGGTTCTATCTCAACATTATTATAGTGTGACAATATTTTTTTTAAATTTTTTTTTTTACGTAATAATCAACTCTTACCCATCCTCCAATCCATTCCGAAAATTGCCAGAATATGTTCTTCCATCTGGCCATGTAAGCATACCTCTAAAAATCAAAATAGAAACATATGTGTACATACACAGATTTTATTTTATATGTATCTATATATAGACACACACACACACACACTTACACTTACTTGCCATGTGGTTTCCCATTTTGCCATCGACCTTCATAAGTGGCATCCTTCAGCCGTGGATCTTTATAAAAAGTGTACTTGGCGCTGCGTGACAATGGGGGTTCCTGTCTTTGAATGCTTCCACTAGTAGTGGGCAGTGGCTCAGACAAGCCCTTCAATGCCTGATCAACTGCCTGGCTAATGGCTCGAAGCCACTTGTTCTAAAAAAGATAAACAGAGACTATTTCCAAACAGAAGATTTTATTTCTGGGCTTCCCATATGATCAAAGGCATTACGAAACAAAAGTGACATCCTAACCAACGTGTCTAATCCTACAAAATATGCTCATGTGATTAATACAGGCATGAGTCCTATTTACAGAATGCAGGATTGTGCCCCTGTAGTTACAAGGACATGTGCAAAAGTACAAACTTTCATGTGACTCTGCAGAGAATTTGGGGCTGAATAGCAGATTTTAGTAATGTTTAAATTCATTTTATTGATTTTTGCCTACACATTTTTGAAGTGGGCAGTTTTTGTTTGTGAGATGGGGTAGCAAATTACAATTTGGTTACAACAGGTTACAATTTGTTTTGATACAGTTACTATATATTTATAAGATGCACATTTCTTCTACCTCTCTATGTCAACTATAAAATAGATTACTTGATCGTGGCTTTAAAAACAAACAAACAAAAAAGAACAAAAACACAAGATGTAAACCCCCAATAAAATGCAGCTTAATGCAGTCACAAGTCCATGTCAGCAACACAGCAATGCATAAAGTGAAACTCAAAGGAAACTACACACACCATAACCACTGCAAGTCACTGTAGTGCTTATTCAGCTTCATCTCCAGAACCCATGCTCTGCCTGACTACCTACTGACAACTAGGGATCGACCGATATTGATTTTTTTTTTTTAAGAGCTGATACCAATAATCTGGGAACTTTCAGGCCGATAGCCGATAATTTACCGATATTCTGTACATTTACCATTTTGAAAAAATAAACTCTTTCTAAAGGTAAATGCACAAAATACACATGCCACATTCAGTGGATGCAGTGTATTTAGACAGGGGAGCTGTGTGTGTTTGTGTAGTGGATGCAGTGTGTATATGATGAATGCAGAGTGTGTTTGTGTAGTGTGTGTATAATGAATGCAGTGAGTGTGTGTATATAGTGAATGCAGAGTGTGTGTTTGTGTAGTGTGAGTATAGTGAATGCAGTGTGTGTATACAATGAATGCAGAGTATGTGTGTGTTTGTGTAGTGTTTGTATAGTGAATGCAGAGTGTGTGTGTGTTTGTGTAATGTGTGTATATAATGCAGAGTGTGTGTGTTTTCTGTAGGTATGTAATTTGTGTAAAATGGGAGGGGCGGCATTTTAAAAAAATATTAATTTTTTTTGTTTTTGTCCCTCCACCCTGTTTCTTACTTGGTCAGGGAGGGGGGATATGGCATTCCCTGGTGGTTCGGTGGCATGGACTGTGCAGTGGGGGGCCGCAACAAGCTCTTACTTACCTTCCCAGCAGCTCCATTCAGCTCCTCTGTGTAAATCTCGTGGCCAGTGTGCCGCGCGGAGTGTTGCCGCTCTGATGGCTGCGGGACTCGCGAGATTTAGACAGGGGAGTTGAAGGGAGCTGCTGGGAAGGTAAGGAAGAGCTTGCTGTGGGCCCCCACTGCACAGTCCATGCCACCGAACCACCAGGGAATGTCATTTGTCCTGGTATGTATTATCGGCAGTATCGATATCTTTATTGGCATCATTACATAAATTGCAGTGTTTATAGTGCTTGGAGCAGGGTCGGCATTGGCGGCTGCAGCACTCTCCGGGCTGGGGAGTCCATGAGGTCGTACCGGCCCAGGGGCGCAAGATATGAGGCATCAGCAGGAGGGAAGCGCACAGCGCTCCCTCCTGCCCGTCCCTCAGTGTAACGTGGCTGAGCTCTGGTCCGGTCCACAGTACAGGAGCATCCGTTTCCTGTACCCGGCCGGACTGAAAGTAGGTGCTCACTGAGTGAGCACTTCCTGTCAGTCCGACCGGGTACAGGAAACAAACTTCTATACCACGGACCGGAGCTCAGCCACGCTACACAGGGTGGCGGGAGGAGATACCACCAAGGGAGGGAGGGGTGAGGAGAGACCACCAAGGAAGGGAGGGATGAGGAGAGACCACTAAGGGGGGGAGGGGGGAGGAGAGACCACTAAGGGGGAGGGAGACCATATGGGAGGGAGGGAGAGACCACTTGCTAAGTGGGGGGGAGGGGAAGGAGAGGGCCACTGGGGGGAGGGAGGAGGGAGCCACTAAGGGGGAGGGAGAGGGTGAGGAGGAGACCACTAAGAGAGGGAGGGAGGGTGAGGGAGAGACCACTAAGGGAGGGAGGGAGTGTGGGAGCCACTAAAGGGATGGTGGGTGTGGAGAGACCACTGAGGGGAGGGAG
Organism: Pelobates cultripes; assembly: GCA_933207985.1. NCBI lineage: Eukaryota > Metazoa > Chordata > Amphibia > Anura > Pelobatidae > Pelobates > Pelobates cultripes. The sequence goes on along the minus strand of OW240918.1, from coordinate 48,527,923 downwards.
GTTGTGGAGAGACCACAAAGGGAAAGGGGAGGGTGAGGGAGGGAACCACTGGGGAAGGGAGGGTGAGGAGACCACTGGGGAAGGGAGGGTGAGGAGAGGAGACCACTAAGGGAAGAGGGGAGGGTGGGGAGAACTACTAAGGGAAGGGGAGGGAAGGAGAGACCACTAAAGGGAAGGGGAGGGTGAGGAGAGACCACTGAGGGAGGGGGTGAGGAAAGGAGCCACTAGAGGGAGGGGTGAGGGAGGAGCTACACTAGGTGAGGGAAGGGAGGTGAGGAGAGGCCACTAAAAGGAGGGAGGGAGGGGGTGAGGAGGGCAACCACTAGAAAGGAGGGAGGGAGGAGGGTGAGGGGATGGAGCCACTAAGGGAGAGGGAGGAGGAGAGTGAGATGAGCTGTTAAGAGATGGGCCAGAGGATGAGGAGGATCACTAAGGGAAGGAGAGGAGGAGGAGGAGAGCCACAGGGGATGGTGGGAAAGACCACTAAGGGGAGGGTGGGTGAGAAGAGACCACTACGGGTGAGGGGAGAGACCACTAAGGGGGGAGGGGAGATACCATTAAGGGGGAAGAGGAGAGACCACAGAGTGTGGGGGGTAGGAGAGACAATGAGGGGGGAGAGGAAAAACCACTAAGGGATATTGGGGGGGGAGGGGGGGAGAGACGACTAATGGAAAGGAGGTAAGGAGAGATGACTAGTGGAAAGGGGGGGGAGAAAAGACCACTAAGGGGAGGGGGCAGAGGAGAGCAGAGACCACTCAGGGGGAGAGGAGAAATCACACTTTAGATCCTCTACACTAACACGTAACACATCCCCTACACACTCCACTCCCTGTGAGCGAACTCATGGGTGGACTTATGGGTGGGCCTTATGGGCATACTCCCAGTCAGGCCCTGGGGGCCCAGACCTTGAGCTGTGTAAGGGTCCCCAAAAATGGAGCTGCTTCCCCCAAAACATTGACTTTTGTGACCACAGTTACAAACACCCCCCAAAGAGCCTGTTCTACACCAGACCAGTGGAGCCAGACTGCAGCCAGAGCCCATCATCATCCTCATCTTGTTGTAAGTAGGCAATCAAGTATATTATTCGTGGCACTAATCTCTAATTTACCTCACATTAAAGGGACACTATACATTTATGTAAACTGAAAAAGCGGCATACCTAAAATGCTCTTGGTTCTCTTTCAATTGAAAAACTGGCAACCAATTAACTTCTAATTAGCTTAAGAATGATACATTTAAAGTACTAGATATTAGGGCTTGTATTTCTGAGTGGCACAAAAATATCTTCACTGCAAGAGCTTACACTACTTCTAATACGTGAAAGACCAGTAAAGCTGCTCAAAGCATGTTTAGTGCACTGGTTTATGCAGTATATTAAGCCATTTCCCCTTACCGAGACCTGTTAATTTAAAGTATAGCCCCTATCATTACCTTTTCTTGGGAAGTTGATGCAATCATAGTTAGCTGCTCCTCTGGAGTGGTGATCTTCAAGCCATTGCTGAGGGAGAAGACGAAAAGGCTGAGTTTGCAAAAACCATGTCTGGAGCTAAGTGTTATATTTCAGATGCACTGCCAATGTAAATATATATATAGATATAAAGTCCTACCTCTGGCACTCACCACCAATAAACAAATACAATCTGCAAAACCTGGGTGCTTTCAGCATCAAATATAGGGAAGTAGTAAATGGAGCACTCCTTTGGGAATTTTTAAGTTGTGAATTTAATCAATAATCAACGTTTCGACCATCTTGATAAAGACCCAGGAGGGTCGAAATGTTGATTATTGATTAAGTTCATGACTTAAAAATTCCCTAAGGAGGGCTCAGTTTACTACTATATATATATATATATATATATATATATATATATATATATATATATATATATATATATATATATATATATATATATATATATATATATATAAATATATATACACATGCATACATACACACAGCCTTTTGTTGAAAAAAAAAATGTTTGAAAGAAAAAAAAAAAGTAAAGTATTATGTGCAATGATATAATTTCCTGACCACAAGGTGGGGGGGGGATTTAAATTGTTAAGTTACAGTGTTCCTTTAAAAGGCCATAATGGCTGGATTGAAATGAAATATCTAAGTGGTGAATAGATGGGAAGCCTCCTGCTTAGCATGGGGTCTAAATGATCCCGTGCAAATTGTTTAACTCCTGATCCACCAGCCATTTCAAGAGGGTACAGAAGACTCCTAGAATTCATTATTAAGCCCTCAAGGCCTCCCTGGACAGCCAGAAATGAATTAAATGTAACAGCATGTTATTTAGACACGCACATGGCTCTCACAGGGTTAATCACTAAAGTGTGAATTGTGGGGAATTCTAAGTAAATTCAAAGATAAATTCAAATATACAGCCAAAGTAGCTTGACTGTAAGCATAGTTGACATGGAGAATATTTCTAGTTTGATTATTTTGGCCTTAAATGTGAAATTCACTTTTAATTAAAGGGACACTATACAGTCACCAGATCACTTAATTTCATTGAAGTGGCCTGTCTGCAGTGTTCCTGTCCCACTTAGTCCTGCAATGTAAATCTTTACTGTTTTTTGAGAAATTGCACTAATTACATTGCAGGACTAAGACTGCCTCTAGGCCCTGTCAATTAGAGAGCCATTAGAGGCACTTCCTGGTTGCTAATGGATTTTGGTCCCCCAAATGACTTTGGTCGTCTTCACGCTCTGCATTATGACATCCAGCTTTGGCGATAATCCATAAGTAAGCATTGAAGAAAGGGATGCAGAATTGTATTCATAACACTAGAGAATCTGTTTAATTTTGTATTTTCAACAATTGTCACTTTAGTTAATAATCCTTTAAAATATACATTTACTGTCACAAAGACTATGAATTCAGTGTTAATTTAGCCTTTGATAAACTACCAAATTCCTATGAAATCCACAGATATGCTGCTTCTTTTACAGCACAACTGAACTCCCGATTTCACTTTGCAAATAATGTAACTGGGATTATTTTTTAAATCCAATCTAGCTATATATCAACAGTTCTGTTTACTAGTTACTTTTATACCTCATAATGAATTTTAAGGGGTGATAAGCACCACAACAACAAGTTTAATGGAGTGGTTTTGTTGTGTAGGTCATGCCACTATACTCAAACTTTTCAATTTTCTGCCATTAAGGAGTTAATTCACTTTGTTTATGCAGCCCTAGTCACACCTCCCTAGACATTTCCTATAAAGAGAGATCTCATGTATAAACTTCCTTTATAGCACATTCTGTTTCATTTAGAAAGTCTTACCTCCTGCTCTGTTAGTAGCCGTTAGAATCTGCTGAGCCTCCTGTGTGTAAACACGTAATATACGGATTGATAAACCATTTTTCAAGCTGACTGTGAGAGTCAGTCAGGTAAGTTATGGCATGGGCTGCATAAACACAATACTATTCGCTCCTAAAGGACAGAAAATGGAGCCTGTACAGGCATGGTTTATACACTAAAAGGTCACTTCATTAAGCTAAAGTTGTTTTGGTGCTTAAAGGGACTCTCCAGTGCCAGGAAAACAAATCCTCCTTTTGACATTTTCATTATGTGAGATTTGGGACAGTAATTTGTGGCAGAAGCAAGGTATCGGAGAGGCCATCTTGTTGCTGCCGTGTGGACCCTCCTGTGGTGGAAATTTTGCCTTCTGTTTCTCCTTGGTGTTTGTTCCCTGCTGGTCCTCTTTCATTGCCTCAGAGACTCTTGCTTCCTGCTCTCTTAGCGGTTATACCAACTTCTCTGCAAGTGGAATCCTCTAACATTCCAGTTACCCACCTGGTTCTCCAGAGAGTCCTTAGCATCCTGGATTGGGTGGTAGGTGCCCCCTCCTCACCTGCATTCAGCTCTACTGTTGATTGTGTGAATGAGCCCGTTATGCTAATTGCACCTTGATCCTATGTTGGACATGCTTTGTGGGGGAGTCCCACTGTTTTTGTCTGCCCTCTCCTTTTTGGCAGTACCTCAGATGGTGTAGTTGCCTTTTAGGTGAGCCCCACTCCCCAGTCCCTTAGAACCAGCCTGCAAATTTCCTGTTGACTATTAATGGGGCTTTGGCCACTTCTGTGGAATAGACTCCCAACAAAGCTTTGCAGCACTTGCCCTCTAATGGGGAGATGCACTCTTCATGAGCTGATGTTTAAGACACTGGCAAGTCTTTGCCCTCTTTTCTACCTGGATAAAGCCCAGACCTCTATCCAATTAAAAAAAATAATTCTAATTGTATGCCATACCACTTGCCGATAGCTTTAGTGGTATTCATGTGCCCCATATACTATTGCCTTGCTAGGAAGCCCTAAATGGTGAATTATGTCACAGTTTGCTACCTGGGTTTCTTGGGGAAGTAATTTCATCCCTCCCTCAAAAGCCTATAGAAAACGTATTCATTCCCCAACACCCTCTAATTGTTTTAACATCTTGATCTATACATTATATATAATTCAAGTTGGATTTATCTCTTTTTTTACAGTGCCTAGTGGGAAGTTGTGTGGATGTCTTTTCAATCATCCTCCTACGGTCGGCAGGACCAGCCGTGTTTTCCCCACCTGCTGAATCTGTCCTGCCAGGACGCTCTCCTGCTTCCGATGTTCCTAGACCTCTTGCTGGATCCCAATCCTCTTGTCCTCCAGTGGAGGCTTCTGTTAATGGCTGGGACAGTTTCTGGGAGATCTTGAAATGTCTAAATGTAAATTCTATTCTGAACTTCCTTTCTGGTTTATCTTACGAAAGTCTTACAATGTGATCAATTTGTTCTGTTCTGCCATTTGAGCTGCTCGTGTTTCATTGGATGGCATTTAGGTTGGTAAGGATTATCATATATGATGTTTGTTCAGAGGCATTTACCCTCACCTTCCTTAGTTACTCAAAATTCTCAGATTTGTCCCCGACTGGCCAGATAACGCTCACCTTTTCCTGTTGTCAATTGTCCATTTAATCACTCTAAATCACTCCCGTGGAGGGCATTTATCACTGTACTTTGAATACATTTGGGCTGCACTAGTGGGCCCCTATACTTAAGCTGCACTTGTGAATGAATAATTTGGACTTCTTCTAATGCCTGTTGTTTTATTGTTCAGATCAGTACTGACAGTGGCTGAGCTGTGTACATACATTTGATAAGGAAGCATTTTTTTTTAAGTGAGGGTGTGTGGCTAAAGTGGCAGGCTTATGGTGCAGCATTCTGCAAAACATTTATTTTATGCAAAAAAATATAAAAATTTAAGCATGCAAAAAATACAGCATGGGGGGGCGTGGCTTGGACACCGGAGTAAATGGCCGCATGAGAGCTGAGCTCCGTCGAGAACTGGCCTCATAAGCAGCATCCCCGGCAATCAAGACGACATGACATCAAAGAAATCAAGAGCACAGGCGAACACCACCCCAGCTGCATCACTTACCTCGTCAAAAACCTCTCTCAGACGGTATTTTGGAGAAAAATAGGAGAAGGAGAAATCTCCCGCTTACAGGGCACCAACCAGCCCTGCAGCCTCAGAAAACTCCTTAGAGGGCAGCGACCTAAAGACCCTACTCTCACAATTACCATCTAAACTAGACTTGGAACTAATGTTCTCTAAGATGGAGAGGAGCTTTGGGGACAAAATACAATCGCTCCACGAGGAGGTAAGCCAAATAGGCCACAGGGTACAAACATTAGAAGAAGAGGGGGAAGCAACAGCCCTGCACATCACAAATATACAATCCCTCCAACAAACCCACAATGAGGCCATCCTATTCCTGCAAAGGAAAATAGAGGATTTGGACAACAGAGGCAGGAAAAACAACTTTAGGATAAGTGGTCTCCCAGAAACACAGGAGGGAGAAACAGAAGATATTATACTCCTGCTCACTGGCCTCGTTAACAAAATACTGGACAGGCCTCTAGACATGGTCATTAAATTGGACCGCGCACATAGAGCGATTAGACCCCGGGCATTATCTCAGGACAAACCGAGGGATATTATCTGTAAAATCCACCATTTCCCGATCAAAGAAGCAATTCTGCAAAAGGCCAGACGCCTCAGAGACATTAAACATGGAGACCATAAAGTGTTGATATTTCAAGACTTGGCACAATCAACTCTCATAGCGAGGAGAGCCCTATCGGACATGAACATTAGATACAGATGGGCATATCCCTTCACTTTAGTGGTTACACAGCAAGGGAAAACGTACTCTATCTCAACACCCGCAGATGTCCAGGCCTTCCAGCAAGCCCTAAAACTCCCAAAGGACACAGTGGAGGACTGGACTGGGCTACCATTGGGACAGGCATCACACACTTTTCAGAGAACCAAGTGGCAAAGAACCCCGAAAAAGCGTAGAAGGCATACCCCATCGGGCGATGAACAAGTTACAACTCCCAAAAGCGCAACAAGCAGACCCGCTTGAGGGACCTAAAATATCCTTTATTACGTATAACTGCCTGTTGAAATATCTAGATGCTCTCTCTTTTATAACTGAAAGTTTCACACCATTTGTCGCGACTTACATATTGTTTACTGTATTGCATATTTAAACTGCCTTCCGCGCAGCCACCGCCTGCACCCCCCTTAGGTACTGGGTCCTGGCTGCGTGAAACTAGGGGACAGAAATTCACATTTCAAAATTTACTACAAGTTAATATAAGATAACATAGGCCGTATAGTTAGGAACGCTTTTGAAATGATAAGTTTACATTCCAGATTACAGGTCATACGTTCTGGACACCCAAGACCTCGTAACCCCCAAGAGGTGTCGCAGAAAGCCCGCAGGACTCATACAGAGCCTAGCGCGCTAGACACCATCTGGTAGATGCATATTATCTACATGCTAATTGTACATACTGTTCCAAGTTTGAGATCCCCCACACACCTCCCTAACCCCCAAAGGTACAAGCGTAAGCAACACCACCTAGAGATGACACACCATCACTACCACCCAGCTTTTAATAGCTGATCTCAAAATAATATCCCTAAATGTTAGGGGACTTAATACTCCAGAGAAACGTACAGTACTAACCCATGACATTGACAGGCAACGGGCTGATATTGTTTTCTTACAGGAAACACACTTAAGAGGGAGTCAAACCCCTAAATTGAGGACAAAAACAATAGGACAAGCATTCTACAGCAACTATCACGGGGGCAAAGCAAGGGGAGTAGCCATTCTAATATCCCCACGCAAAGTCTTTACTCTGAGTGAAATCGAAACAGACCCCTTGGGAAGATACCTATTCATTAAAGGCACACTAAACAACACATCATTGACACTGGCAACTATATACGTCCCGAATACCAAACAAGTATCGTTCATCAACTCATGTCTTAGAAAACTACACAAATTTGCAGACGGGATAATGGTTCTGGGGGGGACTGGAACATGGTCCCAAATCACTCCACAGACAGTTCCACAACCAGTAGAAACAGACGCATCAAAGGGCTTTGTTGCAGAGATCCCTCCATGCCCACCAACTAGTAGATTGCTGGAGAATATCCCATCCACAGGAGAGGGACTATAGCTACTACTCACAGGTAGCACATAGTTATTCCAGACTGGACATGTTCTTCCTAGAACATAGGCATTTACACCTGTTAAAGGAGGCATCAATAGGCCACATCACATGGTCAGATCATGCCCCAGTGTTCCTCACATTCCATTACGGGAACATGCACACCAGTCAACATGTGGCGAATGAATGAATCACTACTGGATGATTCTAGAGTAACTGAGGACCTCAATGAATCCCTCCCTAGATACTTTCTAGAAAACAAAAACAAAGACACCACAGACACCTGGGTATGGGAGGCACACAAAGGTATTACCCGAGGTATATTGATTAAGTGGGGAGCACGTATAAAAAAAGAATGCCAAGCGAAGGTCAAATCACTCACAGAAGCAATATCTAGAGCAGAAATGAAACATAAAGCCGACGCGTAGAGGCGTATAACACACTAACAGCACTAAGAATGGATCTGCGCAATATCCTTACGATGCAGGCACATAGAACAGTGCTTCTAACCAGGGGGACATATTACGCACACGGCAATAGGAGTGGGAAGTATCTAGCCAGAGCCCTAAAAGAAAAACACCAAAAAACATACATATCCCACATAAAAGCACAGGATGATACATGCAAAGACAAAACCGAGGACATAGCCAAAACCTTCCGGCACTACTACAGTACTCTATATAATCTTCCAACCGACTCAAGACGCTACTGCCCGACTTGGTCCATACGGACCAAGCAGGATTCATCCCCGGCAGAAAGGCGAGAGACAATACCACCCGAGTCCTCAACATCATACACGGTGCCTCTACCACCAGGGAATCAACAATACTTCTCTCGGTGGACGCCGAAAAGGCGTTCGACTGAGTAGACTGGACCTTCCTATTTACCACCCTTGAAACTATAGGAATAGGCCCCAATTACATACGATGGGTGAGAACACTGTATAAGAGACAATCAGCCACAGTTGGAGTCAATGGGCAAAACTCCCCCCCCTTTACCATAAGCAATGGCACGAGACAGGGGTGCCCTTTATCATCACTACTATTTGTTCTGGCGATGGAACCATTTCTGAATGCTATCAGAGCAAATAACGACATTAAAGGCATCAGGGCAGGCGGACAGGAAGTAAAAGTATCTGCTTTTGCAAATGACGTGCTCCTAACCCTCACCCACCCCGAGCGATCTCTCCCACATCTTCAAAACGAAATAGAACACTTCAGTGCATACTCGAACTTCAAGATAAACGCTGATAAGAACTAATGGGAATAAACCTAAAACCGACCCAACACAAGCACATAAGCCACACTTACCCTTATAAATGGGCAAACACAGGCCTCACATATTTAGGCGTTAAACTCACACCCACAACTACGAGCCTCTATAGAATGAACTATATCCCCCTATTGGCTAACATTGAATCACAACTCAAACAATGGGACAAACCACACTTCTCCCTTTTTGGGAGAGTCAACATAATTAAGATGATACTACCAAAAATCCTATATACATTTCAAACGCTCCTCATCGAGCTCGGACGCTCGTTTTTCCACACACTGAAAAAAAAACCTTCCTTTCATTTATTTGGGGAAATAAAAAATCCCGACTGGCATATGAAACACTCACACGGGACAAAAAAAAAAAAGGAGGTATGGGACTACCCCATATATACAATTATTACATAGCAGTCCTATTCACTAGAATAAGGGAATGGACCGATATGAGGCACAAAAAAGCGTGGTATGACATAGAACAAAACTATGCACAAGCTCTTCTATCATCCCTCCCCTGGCAAACATACCAACTACAGCAGTTAAACACAACACACCCCCTTATCCCCCACATCTTAAAGAAATGGAGATCACACAAAAATGCATGGAAATTGTCACCAGGCATTTCTCCATTATAGCCATTAAACCAAAACCCGGCTATATTAGGGGGCAGGGGGGCACATACTATAATAAAACTATTAGGGATGCCGAACCCACAACTAGGAGATCTACTGACAGGAGATACACCACCTAAACTCAAGCATTTCCAAAATCCAGGAGGTCACCGTTCACTAATGGAAGCAATGAGATACGCACAATTGAGATACTCTATCACCCAAAAAAGTATTACCAAATTGGACCCCAAGAGGACTAACCCTCTTTGAGAAATTATGCACGACCACAAAACCACAGAAGCGCACCCTATCACAAATATACATACTCATCCAAACTTCCGACGATGCTCAGGAGACCCTGGCATCCCAACGAAAATGGATGAAGGAACTACACATGCATATGACACACCAGGACTGGGCATTTATCTTCACAAAACCCATGCACACTTCCAGTAGCCTATCAAGACACGAGTCTTTCTACAAGCGCATTACGAGGTGGTATAGGACTCCAGATGTACTTCATTTATATTGGCCAACAATTAGTGATCAATGTTGGAGATGCGGGGGAGACGTGGGCAATATGGTGCATTTGTGGTGGTTTTGTCCACAAATAAAAGCATACTGGGCAGAAGTAATATCCAAGATTAATGAGATCTTAAGGGTGCCACACTCCCTAACTCCCTCCCAGGTCCTGCTGGGATGGCCGCAATCTTTCCAATGTATGAGGAGTCAGCGCCTGCTATGGCTCCTTCTAGGAGAAGCAAACAACCTTATACCGACCTACTGGAAACAAACTGTATCACCCACAGTTAAACAATGGATAGAAAGGGTAGAGCACATGAGAGAAATGGAAATGTTACATTGGTCCACAATAGGCAAATACAACGCCTACCTAACCACATGGGAACCCTGGCTAAATCATTGGGCACAGATACGAAATCAACCACAATAGATTGAAAAGTGATGATAAAAAACACCTTGTACCTTTTCTCCCCACCACATGTACATAGTATTCCCCCGCCCCTACCCTTCATACCCTACCCCCAGAATATCTGGTGACCCCAGTTGACAACCTCACACCAAAGGTTCAAAGAAATGCAGAAAGATAAGACAACACAAGTGGTAATATAACGTAAAGTTTTATAGAAATTGATGTCTATTTCAATACTGCTGTATAAAGTGAATGTATCATCACCTTCCTAATCTCCCCACCCCCCCCTTTATCACTTGTGAAATATCAATAAAATTAGAATTAAACAAAAAACAATTTTTTTAAATACAGCATATTAATGAGGCCTGTTTTTATGCATGATGCCATGTTTCATGTTTGATTCTTGTTCAAGCGTGATCTTCTTGCCTTTGTTCTACAATTGTGAGGTGTCTTCAGCGTTTTCCTCATAGTATGTTATTGTTAGTTTGCGGTTGCTTGGATTTAACTAGAGTGTCTGTTCCTGTCCTATTTTCATCAAAGAAAGAGGAAGTGGTTTAATATGAACTCCCTTATACGCTTTCACTTTTGTGTCCTAATTGGTTCTTGGGTTTTTTCGCTGCTATTTAGAGGTGCAGCAAGGAGAGCCAATACAAAATATATGTCACCTACTGTTAATACAATTCAGATTATCTGAACACCAAGGCCATGATAATCTCACTTTGTTCCTCTATTCCCTTAATTTGTGGAGAAAAGAAGATTTGATGACTTGACGTGACTGACTTTCTGCAAATTAAAGGACTAAGATGAAGATTATTATATATTTACAATACAGAAGGGAGGAATAAAACGCTTCATGATTTATTTAAAACCAACAAGGAGTTGTTTGGCCATAACACAAAAAGTAAATGAATGCCACAGATCTACTCACATGCCAACGACTTCTTCTGATAATGGTTCCACCCAAAGTGTAGAGAGAGGGAAAATATGATGCGTAGAGAACTGTAGGCATTAGATAGTGAATGAGACAGATGTCAGTCCAATAACAATATACAGAAAGGTTCATCATTATAAAGCAAGCTAATAGTAATAAAACCAAATAATGATATCTGTTCTGATGACACAGTTAGTCTGTAAATCAAATGCACACACTGTGATAACAATGTAGTACCATAAAAATATTGGTACTCGTTTGCCTCAATGTTTAGTTAGCACTGGACAGCTCTTAATGAAATCAATTTCTAAATCAGTGGCACATTTACTATAGGAAGAGGGCTCTTAAAGAGTGGACATACTATGACAGAAGCTTATTTATTGTTCCTAAAGGGACCCTGTAGGCATCATAACTACTTCATCTAATTGGAATGATTATAGTGTCTGGAGTCCCCAGCATTAAAGGACCACTATAGTGCCAGGAAAACATACTCATTTTCCTGGCACTATAGTGCCCTGAGGGTGCCCCCACCCTCAGGAACCCCCCCCGGCTCTGGAAGGGGGATAAGGGTTAAAACTTACCTTTTTCCAGCGCTGGGCGGGGAGCTCTCCTCCTCCAATCCTCCTTCTCTCCTCCCCGTCGGCTGAATGCGCACGCACAGCAAGAGCTGCGCGCGCATTCAGCCGGTCACATAGGAATGCATTCATAATGCTTTCCTATGGACGCTGGCGTGCTCTCACTGTGAAAATCACAGTGAGAAGCACGCAAGCGCCTCTAGTGGCTGTCAATGAGACAGCCACTAGAGGAAATAGGGGAAGGCTTAACCCATTCATAAACATAGCAGTTTCTCTGAAACTGCTATGTTTATGAAAAAATGGGTTAATCCTAGTTGGACCTGGCACCCAGACCACTTCATTAAGCTGAAGTGGTCTGGGTGCCTAGAGTGGTCCTTTAAACTGTTTTTAATGTTTGAATGCTAAACAAGAGCCCCTAGAAGCCCACCCCCCTCTGTGCTGCTTGGGCCAATGAGGAAGCATTAGTCTGAGCAAAAATTAAAAGCTGCAAGCTTGATTTAAAAAAAAAAGCTTGCTAAAAGTCCTGATCCAAGGACTGAAACATTGACCTAAGTGATTGGACACAAAGAACTGAAACTTACTACAAATTCCTCAGGAGTTCAGTTCTTTCATAAATTCTAAGGTTTTATTATCTTTTCCCCTTTTTATTATTTTGACCTTGTTAATTCAAGTTATTTTATCTTTTCATTAATCTACTCCTCAGTATTTCTGCCATTATCTGGCCTTTTATTTTAATTTCCAAATTTCTTAGTTTTCCATCACCATATCCTGTTATTGTTCACCTAGATTAAGTATTTCAACCTTATATGTAGAGTTTTCCCCATTCCTTTATTACTGTGTCTGTGTTTTCGTCTCTTATTTCTAGCAGTTGAGATTGAACTCCGATGACATTTTGTTGGAGTCAGAATCTCCCAATCGTGCTCTATTGCACATGCACAGGAGTGCGTTTCTGATTGCACTGCGAAAGTTCTTCAGTGAAGCAAATTTCACTCTATAATCTCCTCAGCAGCGGCGAATTCGCGCCACCACTTGGCGATCAGTAATATTGTTCACATTTAAAATAGCTTTACCTCAGAATTATTCTGTTTCAAGTTTAACTGTTATTGTTCCTATTTATGCCCCTCAGTTTATCTCACAAATTTAACAAGAACATAAAATCAGACACCAACAAAACAGTTCAATGCACTTTAACTAGTTCTCAAATACAGCCCCTCCTCCTCTCCCATTCAAATCTATTCCTCAATGTTAGGACACAACAGCTGTATCTGGAAAATAAGACATTAGAAACATATCTTATGTTATACACAATTTTATACACAAAATTAATGTCAGCAGTGCATTACATCAACATTTAAAAATAACACATGCACAGTTATTTACTAAAGTGACAATTCAAACTGAATTTTCTATTTAAATTCCAAAACACCTAAATTGCGAAAAAGATCAGCTATGAACCCCTACTCATTTATTTTAAAATAAAACTTCATAAATAATCAATAAACTCACCAGGAATCCAGCACCAGACAAAGCACCCTTTGCTGGTATGCATGCCCCATCTGATGTCCATCTTTCCCTTTCCGTGGCCCAATCAAATGTCTCTAATAGAGAAGCATTTTAATGGATCGTTCTCACAGGCTCAGAGCACATGCGCGTTTTGTACCAGGAAAGGGTGGGACAGAGGAAAGTATCAGAGGAGGCATCAAGTTCAGATATCTCTGTTTGGGCAGCATTTCAAGCAGAAATGATGCACCACCGCGACCACTTCTAAAAGCAGAACTGATCGTGGTGGTTGAAGTAAACCATTAAGTCAAAACTATATAGTATATCTATTACTATATGACATATATTATAAATATATACAGTGATACAAACAACATTCTGCAACCTGTAGCTCTTTATACCAGCTAAATGAAGACTCTTGCCCATACCTACACAATCCATCTTACCTGGGCGTGCACAAAAGCATCGTTAAAAAGGATGAACCAGTTGACTGAGAAACGACTGGCATTCTGCAGAGAGAGACCTCGGTTACTGCTCTCACAGATCAGACGCCTATCTGGCTTCCTCAAGGAGTCCTACAGCACAAAAAAAAAAAAAAAAGCAATGCAAGAGAACCATTAGGGCATAGCAAAGGACAGGGCAAATGCGGTTATAAATATGACACTGCAAGAAGCAGCAGGCGGTAACTAAATTCTATAGTTCACAAATGGAAACTACTGGATGCTATGCGATGGACGGGAACGTAATGCACTATCTGTAACAATGATCTCATAGTACTGGTCATATATTTAGAATGTGGTTTACTTGGCAGAATGAAGTGTGGTTTCTGATTTTATCTGGTATGTACTAGGAAGCATTAACAATAATAATATGGTTACTACAAGATACATCTTTTTCATATTTAAGAATATATTTATTTAAAACCATCCCAATCTTATGATAACTACTTAAGCACACAGTTACAAAAGGAATTCAGACCATTCCAAGCTAGAACATTTACAAAAATGTGGTTAAACACTATATATAGTTATTGGTTTCAGTCATGTCTCACGGCAGCTTTTCTAAAACACCCCCCCTCCCCTCCTTCTCAAGGTTAGTCATGATTACTGGATCTTAGATTAGATTTTAAGCATTTTAATGTACTCTGTCTGTGTGAATAGCATTTGCATCACTGGGATGTTCACTTTTAGTATTTTGAGAATCTTAGTTACACAGAGGGGCATCACAAGCTAAAGCTAATCCCCTTACGTAAAGCATTATACAGAAAATGTATTCAAAATGTAAATAAAAACACATTCATTTCTGATTTTCCGGATGATCAGCAACTGTAACTGTTTGTTCTGCCAAGACGAAAGTAGTCGTTGACAGTATTTCAGTCAATCCTGACTTAACCTTTAATGGAAGAACACAGTTTAGCTTTTCTAACAATAATCTGCCTAGATTTCACCACTGGCAACAGTTTAATTCATGAAAATGCATGAATAAAGAAGATTCCTATGTTGATTGCAACTGCTGCTGGCTGGTTGTTACAGATATCTCCATTCATGTTTTTGCATGAATAGATCTATAAATTATTACAGTTACAGAATATAGGCTGATGTTTAGCCTTTCACACATCTCTATTACTACTGTTCAGACAAAAGATGACGAAAAAAAAAAACAATTTTGAAATGGTTTATAATTTTACTACAGAATGGAAAAATTATTCCTTCTTGATTCCAAAATGAGTCTCCGTGGATCAATAAAGATTATTATATTTTGTAAAGAGACAACAGGTTTTGCTGCTGTAAATGCATATGGCCCTTGATACTTACCAGAAGAAGTGAGGATCTGCATGGCATTTCATTTACACATTATATAAGTACTTGTATGGCCAATGGGGAACCAAAGCTTCTACTTGTAACTCATTTGAGAGACTGTGTGGGATTATTTTGCGACTTGCTACAGTTGTAAGAAAATGTGTGCAAAAAGCAGGGCGTTTCTTCTCATAACCAATGCTAGGAGTGTCTCTGTATTACGCAGCTCATAATGTATTTTATTCCTGATTAATGGTATAACATCATGTCACTCTCTAAATCTAGCTCTCAAGATTTACATCCCTACAATCAATTTTTAGAATTGACAAATTAATTTATAACCACATGGCAACCATTTTGGCATATTATACCGCCTCCAGCTAAACAATTGCATGCATGTTATCAGACTTTGGACTGTCGATCCTGAACTATATTTTATTTTTATTGATGCTAGCGTTGTATTTATTTACATTGTCCCTACGATGTGTGTTGTAGCCATGTTTTTTTTTGTTTTTTTTTCGCTTTATATTTTTAAAATAATTTTAGTTCATGTTAGTAATTCCTACAGAGAGATTTTTTTTTTGGTTCACCCTTTCCAAAGATTTATTCTTTGTGCCTTGTTATAAGAGTCCGTCATTTTAATTTAAAGGTATAGTTTACTGTATAATTAATTCAAAGTGTAACACTGCTTATACTACAAACAGATTTGCCTAATCTGTTTTACTGTACCAATTAGATTGTTGATTGATATGTTTTTACATATAAGATCATTAAATTGGAAAATAAATAACACAAATTATTTTGTTCCTTACCCGACCAGACTGTTAAATGACATGCATGGAGGACAGAGAGTTGAATGATGTCAGGTAAGAAAGCAGTCACAGGAAAACCAGGCAAACAAAATAATTAAATGTAAGCAAATGCATGTCATGCATAAACTAACAAAACTGCATATATCATTAGCTTGGGTAGAACATATCGAACAATATAAACATACAGTCATCTTCCCAGGGAAGGTTTTCCAGAAGCTCAGTGTACGTTCGGCCTCCTTCTTGTTCCTGCTGAGAGCCAGCGCCAGAGACTCATAACTACTGCTACAGTCCTGCATCTTTTTGTATTCTATAGAAGACTAAAAGGAAAAGGTTAATATAGCAATGCTTGATTATATTGATGATGATGACAGTTAACCTCAATATACAGATTTAATAAAATAATTCAATACAAGAAACCAACCACTTCAAAGCACATGCCCAGTTTGAGGAGCAATCTGGCGTATATATGTAGTCTGCCCATTGGGGAGAAGAAGAGAGAATTGATCATTTCAAGCAGTGGCATGTTTTCCCCTTTATTCTCACAAAGCCTCTGTAGCAGCTCTTGGTTCCTGCCGAAGAAGTCCCTGAAATGAGAAACAGTTTGAATTACTTTATTTCAGAACCTTATTTACATATTATTATTTATGTTAAACATAATCTATTTGGTGACAAATGGCCTTGCAATTGCCAGCCAGCAGCTTTATTGTTGCAGTCTGAAAACTGACACAACATAGTTGTATATTTACAGTATACAAAGTGCTAAGCTCATACTTTTGCCAAAAACATCCCACAACGAGCTTCAACTCAACCATTTCTCTCTGGCCAAGCATCACTGCACATCAACCACCCATAGGTCTTCCATCCACATGCTCTCCAAACAGAAATGTCCTACTCAGTCCTACTCTACACCACAGGACCATTAATCAGTGCCATGCCTCCCAGTAACATGCGTTTTTCTACATAGCGCGTTACTCCCAGCTGCTGCATCACTACACCTCTCCTAATTGCCTAATTATGTTGTCTACACAGCAAATTAAGGGGTCTTTGCCACATCATCCCATCTATGTCATTAGATTGCGTTTGATGGTCTTCATTCCCCTATTGCTTATTTGAAATTTGGGACTTATTGATAAAAATAGATATTAGCAGTCGCCATTAATATGCCCCACTGCAAGATCCTGAAATAGGTTTTGTCATTACAATACTTTGTGACTTACATTGCTGGTTTGGAGAGGAGCGCAAATCCCCCCATCACGAGGAAGTTGAAGAGAGAAGTGCAGTACCTGCCGAAAGTAAATGGAGAGCCACAATTTGAAACATGAATTTACGAGCTATGCAGTACCCACGCTTTAATACACACACCCACGCTTTAACACACTCTCTTTCCCCCAACAGGTGCATAACAATCAGAAAGCTTTACATTTTAAACCTGTGTAGGATTGCAGCAGCTACAAAGCTCTGACAGCCTCTTCGGTTATGAGCAGCGGCTGGGGTATCTCAACTTAGATGGTCTCCCTCATATCTTTCTATGGGAATATTATTACACAAGCTAAACGCTTTCCTATACAAATGAATGAACATGCACATACAGCTTTGAGTGGCTCATTATTACATAATAAAAAATAATGACAGCCACTTGCACTAGCGATTTTTATTCATTGGACAAGGCTGCACACTTTTCTAACAAGTGCAGAGATGGGTGGATTTATAGCACGTCTTTTTTTGTTTTAACATATCTGATTGCATGCATTTCACATATAAATATTTTCCTTTTTTTATCATTACCATGATGCTCTGTTTGGCTGCATTATCATAGCCTGTAGTGCCATTAACTAATGCACAAATAAAGATTTAGTTAAATTTAGTTTTTAGTAAAATTAACCATGCTCAAATAAAATTACTAAGTATATGTGGTAAGATCAGACACTTGTTTTACTATTAAATTACCTATTAATGGTCAGATTGTGTTGTGAAAATTGAAATGTTTATTTCCCCTGGAAGAAGTGAAGTTCTTCTCTATTGTCCATTCTCCTCCCCCTTTCCTCTTCACTCCTGAGACTGCAAAGACTTGGGAGATGGGACCTCTGAGGCCCAGCTAAAATCCTTAGGGAGTAGTCACCCCGTTTTACACTTTTTTTTACATCACTTTCCTCAAGGACATGTGTAATGTCCTTTTAGATATATCATTTTTGTTATTTGTGTGTTTTTACTACATTTGTACTTTATAATACTGCCTTTGTTCTAAAATTATTTTTAAAAATGTAAAAACAAACAAAACAAAAAAAACACAAACTATTTACTGGGAAAAAAAATAGTTAATGTAGTATAGACATACCAATTAATTAATGGGATTTCTATTTTTGAAGCCCCCCAAAAAACTAAAAAAACTAAACATACAGTAAAAAGTCCCTTTAAATACACAGTTTTTTAGGACTGGAGTGATTTCTAAAATTTCTTCTCAAAATGTTTCAGAATTAAGAGCATGTTCAAATTGCATATTCTACCATGAAATTAAAAAAAAATGAAGAAGCATGCAACTCATTCAAAAAATGTTAAGGTAGGTTTTTATTAAAGACGTTGACTTTATATCAATTTCTAGAAAACTGTAATATAGATTTAAAACCAAATATGACTTACTCTGTGTAGCTGTCTAGAAAGAGATTTGAATGCTCCAGAATGGAGAGGGTCCGAGCATCTTTAAGCCCATGAAGGAAGTTACTGAGAGAGGTTGCGTGCTGGCCAATCAGGTAGCAGAGTTTGCTGAACTTTGTGGCAACATCTTGTAACAAGTGGTAAGTAGTCATAGAGCCCAGATTGTCTATAAATGGGACAATAAAGAATTCATGTTAAATAAAGAGTAAAAAGCAAATATTCTTGAAATAATTCATTAGCAAGAAATAAAATAAATACAGGTATATAGTTTTTGCCCTGAGCTACACTGTTGCATGTGTTTTAAACGTTTAAGTAAAACACAGAAATTGTTCATTAGAAAGATAGAACAAAAACACACACACAAAAAAAATTGCTTAATACTTATATTGAAGATCTCACAACTTGACTAACATCACTGCTCCCAATGGCTTAATTTTTCTAAGTTTCAAACTATCTGCACATTGAATTAAGTGTAAACTGCACATCAAGGCAGAAAATGCCAGTGATATCAACATTCAGTGACGTGATAGCTGATTTGAATGGGATGGCTTGCAAACGGAATACGTTTTCTTAGTTTTCCACTGCTTTCGTAAAAGTTCTACAAAACACAAAGAAATGCATCAACAGTCTAAGGATTAGCCTAACCGCACTCCCCCTTCTGCAGTGGAAACTGCAGTGTGTATATTTTAGGATCCAGTGTCATAAGTCTCTGTACTTCTTTCACTGGTAGGAAAACATGAGACTAAGTAAATAAACTTGCAGTGCTCATATACAGTGTTAAAATATAAACCAAGATTTACCATGCGTTGCTATTAATCAACCTCAATTTCACAGTTTGTGTGGAATTGAGGAGTCCCATGTATTTCCTGTACATGACCTTTATTCCTTTTGAATTGCATGTCATTTCTCCTTCAATTGCATGTTTTTCTATAACACTCACAAAAAGTGTATGCATACTGTGTAGCAGGCCATTTTTGGGGCCTGGCTAAATATTCCTTGCAATATGTCTTATTCCTCTTGCTGCCAAGATTACAGAGGCATTGCTGGCTACATGAAAATTATTTGCATACTTTTGAAAAAAATTCCGGCACTGAAAGACATGTATTCGTTAAACCCATACACTGTGATGTTTTACTCACCTCCTCAGCATTAAAAAGGTTCATTTTAAATAACCCTCTAGGACCCCACAAGTAAAACAAATTTAACGTTCCCTCAGTTGTCTGATGTTTATAACGAAAAAGTCCCTCTGAAAAAGTTGGTTTATCTATAAAGAACAGTCTTTGAGAAACATTTTAAAAGACCATCAATTGACAAATTTTGTTGGTTTCCGTGGGGACTATTTTAGAATTCTGCCATTAATTGTGTAAAAATATAAATAAATCGTTATTATAAAATAATTTAGAGATTATATAAAAATGGAAATGTTCTCTATATATTAAAGCAGATCAGTCAATTTCAGGGGTCTAACATATTTTGCAAAGACCTCCGAAGCCGAAATCTCTTATAATGGGATAGTGGCCCCGGGGTGTAGTGGAAGATAGGTATAATTACCTGAGATTGTCCCTCGCAACTGCAACCATCTTCTTCTGGGGATCCTCTTCCGCTCTTGGTGCTTCACCTGCCCAGAGCCGCGAGAGTACAACACTGAGGTCTGCAGAGAATTTTACAAGACCATGGAAAGTTCCATAGATCACAGCAACAAGCAAGATGATGCCTGAATCCCACAGCCATCACAGGTGACGGCTGCTAAAAAGGAACAAGAGTCGATGGCGGAGCTCCACCTTTTGTCAATTTTTCTTAAAGGGACACTCCAGGCACCTAAAGCACTTTACCTTGCTGACGTGCTTTGTGTATGAATAGTGCATCTTCTTGGTTTCATTTTACAAAAAAAGTGCAGAAATTGGCACTTGCATAAATTAATCTTGTTTGGTGCATG
Organism: Pelobates cultripes; assembly: GCA_933207985.1. NCBI lineage: Eukaryota > Metazoa > Chordata > Amphibia > Anura > Pelobatidae > Pelobates > Pelobates cultripes. Next base: position 48,507,391 of record OW240918.1, on the reverse strand, counting down.
GATGCTGCCTCTTTTCTTTGACAATGTAAAATATTGTAATTTTGGTATCATCACAGAAAGCATTGAATTGGACAGAGATATATAATCTCACCATGGGTGAAACTGTGCTGCTGTGAGTAGTTGAATATGGAGGAGAGAGGGCAAAGGATGGATGTGGAACTGGGAACCAATACGGTGGGGAAGCAAAATAAGATGGAAATGGTAAGGACACAGATGTAAATGTGGAAGAGAAAGAAGGGGACTCGTATGGCGAGAAGATAAAAGTGGAATAATATATTGTTGGCCATAAGGCTTAAGGGCCTTACAAAACCTGTTATACCGTGTCTTTTGATATGATTTGACCTGTCTTGTAACCTTACTACATACAAATAAAGAATGTCAAAAAAAAAAAAAAAGTGGAATAATATGATGCGAAAGAAGGAAAATAATTGATATGGTGAGAAGGAAGGCAGGAAATTGGAAGGCCATATAAAGAGAGACTAATATGTATTAAAATATGAAGGCATTGAGGGGGAAGATTTTAAAAGGAGCAAAAAAAGCTGGAACTCTAACTGGGAGAATAGGCAGAAAAGAAACAACAAAAGAAATGGGAAACCAAGAAAAAAAAAGGGGGAATGAAATTTGTTCTGGGCGCCTTAAATTATTTAACTTTATTGTTACAGAAGATTTCGCTCCCCGGATCAAAGAGCTTCACCATCTCTGCCCTTGGTGATCTAATGTAACCAGGCACCCAATGAGCGAATTAGTAAAGTATAGATCATTGTAATAAATACACAACGCAAAATTAAATTAGTCAGGCTACTCACCCAGTCCCAGGAGAGGTCGGAGTAACTGAGACTTGATATCACTCAGACGGCCATAGTAACGTCTCTCTGTGGCTGCCAGTTCATGCAGACTCCCAATATACCCCATCAGGTTCTGGTCCACCAGGGCCAAACAACTGCCCATTCCAGCAGCAATACTGGAGACGTACCCCAGCTAAAGAGAGCAAGAGACAATCGATTATGCTGTGGCAGTCACAGATGAAAAAATTAAGCTTTTCATCTTGCTTGTTCAGTTGGCCAATAAGAAACCAGTGATTAAAGGACACTTTCTGGAAATGCTGACATGACATCAAGTGACAGCTATACTTTTACTCTTAACCAGAGAGTATATTGCCCTACTTAATAGCCGGTTTGTAAAAGTTGAAAACAGCACACCTTGCTACATTCTGTTAGAAGTGTAGGGCTCGGATCAGAATCAGGTTCACTCCTCTCATTAGCGGTTTGCGGTCCAGTGCTATATATAAAAGGCTGGAAATCTTCACTTCCGTGAGCAAGGAAAAGGGAATGGTCCTGTCCTGCAGCTATGCTCCACGCATGGTCATCATTGCATACCTAAAGTAGAGAAGCATGAAATATGTTATAGGTAACCCAAGAGGTCAGTATTGTTTACCTTATAAAAAGAACAGATTATCTTTGAATAATGAAAGAACTAGGATTGTTTTATCAAACCATGTCTGTTTTATAAATACGAGAGTTATGAAGTTTTAATAAGGACATTGGACATCTCCTTCTATAAGTATGTTAGCCTCACTCAAGTTTCTCCTTCTGAAGATGTGGGACCATAACGTCTATTAAAGTGTGATGTGTTCTATTAAATATGATTATTGAGAGTGTCGCCATTTGACTTTTGTTCTATTTAGCAGATCAGTAGCATGTACTGCCTCATACCTTAGCAAGTCGAGGCATGGTAGTTGGAGATTGAATGTGACCAAGTTGACCCGATGCATTGCTCCCCCAGGAATAGACCTGAAAGTAAGGGACACATTATTATTATTATTTATATTATGCCAAAAAGTTCCGCGGCACTGTAAATATAATAAAAAAGCTGTGCCAGTTGCCGAGCTCAGGAAATGATTGGGCACATTAAAGAAATTATTTAACCAATGGATATTCCTGGGCTGCTTGTTGCTTTCAACTATATTGTCCTGGATGCTCAGAGAGCCGTAAATGCAAATCAGTAACATGATAAACCATTCTTGATGCTGCTATTAGCCCTGAAATCATTGTTAGGGAGATTGAAACTCACTTTTATAGGTCAATCACAAGTATAAGCATTTACGTGCCAGCTAGCTCACCAGAGCTGAAAAGGTCTTAATTTAGGGCTATTAACTTAAGAAAGCAGACCTCTACCCCTACTCTGAAAAAAAAAGAGTAAAAAAAAATAAATATAAAAAATCTCCTTTTCAATTAGATCAAGTGCCAGAACTAATAGAACAAATAAAGCGGTGCAAGAAATATTTCTGTGCCCTCCACCGCCCAAAATAAAAAGTGTACCTTTCATTGCTGTACAACATTCACAATACTTTGCCAGCTGAGGATCTATCATTTGTACATCCTTGCATGGTTGCTTTTGTGTGCAATGTGTGTTTGAATGTGTTTTATGGAGTATGTGTGTGAATACAGAGTTGTATTTGCATATAATATTGATGTTTGAATGTAGGAGTATATGTGTGTACAGTGGTAGTATTTGAATGCAGGGGTATGCTTGTAGTGTTAGCATTTGAATGCAGGTGTGTGTTTGTGTTCAAGTATGTATGCAGGGGTGTATTTGAGTGTTGTGTATATAACACATACACTACAACACACAGATACACACACTGACAAGCTCTCACTCCTGCTTCCTGCCTCGTGGACAACTGAGTTAGCTGCAAATGTTGCCCCAGGTCTCAAAAAGTCAGGCTCCAGAAGAGCCTCCCTGCAGCACTGCCTTACCCTCTGCTGTGCTGCAGAAACCAATAGTGGTGTGAGTACCGGCAGGAATGTCCCTGTGGTAAGGCAGTAAAAGCTTTAACCAGTAACTGGTTAGGATGATATTTTATATACATCCATAACACAAATCCAATTAGGTAAATTCAACACTCTGCATGCCTTACATGTTTTTGACATTAATCATTGTAAAAGATTAAATGACTACTTGCATCTAAACTCACCCTTCACATTTTTTGCATGATTCATGAAATCAGTTTCAAGCAATTGTTAGACTACCTCTAGCTCATGTCTGACACTTTGTTCATTGTTTTAGTAAAACCAATAAAGCTAGTCAAACAACATTCTCAGACATAAAACAAATTGTATTCTGATCTCTAGAAATATTGTACTGCCCATATAACACAGCACATGCTTGAAAATTAACAGTGCATTTTTCTCAATATGCAGATTAGATATAGGACACGTTACCTGAGACCTGGCAGTAAGGGCAAGTGAGTGGTGACTGCCGGCTGCCAACTGAACCACTTCTTTACCATCCATGCTCCGCACACATAGAGGCTGCAGCCTGGTTAAAAGACAGGTTAAAGCACATTTTATTTGGTGAAGCCTTTTTGAAAACTATGTGCATATTTCAGTAGATAATACCAAACCACATATGTTTTTGAATATCTTGCAGATGAGGCCTGCCAAAGCTCCCTTTAATGTCTGAAAGGGCGAACACATATCTTTAGTGTTCTACCGATGTGAGAGCATCAAAAAACAATAAGGAAGAATAGGATACTAGTTTACATCCAGTTGATAGAGTATTACTTTCTTTAACACACAATAAGTTGTTTGTGTTGGAATCATTGTATACAGATCATTGCTTATTTCATTAAAACCAGAAACCTTTCTTCTGTTGAATGCTTTCTACATACAAACGAAATAGACAGTTGTTATACCATCCAGTAGGTTAAAGGTTCTCTTACCTTGGCAGGACATCTCCATGGCCTAGTTGTCCTTCTTTGCCTCGTCCCCAGCTCCACACCTCCGTTTTTAGGGATGGCAGCAACAGATCAGCTTCACCACTGTTTGTGGGCGTTAGAGCCACGGTTCTCATCTTTGCTCTGCCTACTTTCCTCAGGAGTCTGGGAGAGACTGCAAACCAAGAAAGAACAGTTCAGCATGTGTACAACGGCACATTTACATGGTGGCAAGTGCGGTTAAGAGACGCAAAGAGGTAAGGCGGGTTACACAAGGGAGTAAGGGGATTAAATGGGACTTGGGAAAGAAAAGACAAGTTGGTAAAGGGAGGTTATAGGAAACCCATAAGTTAACTATGAGAGACACACAAGAGGGTAAGGTGGGATCATGAGACACACAAATGGTGGTTGAAGGGGTGTAGAGATACAGGAGTGTATGGAAACTAAGAGAAACAGAAAGGTGGCATGGAGTGAAAAATAAAACGTTGCAATTCTAAAGCAATTCCCCCGGGCGCCAGATAACCTGCAACCACCTCAGATTTATGGTTTTTGAAGGGAAGGTAATGTTAATATCGTCCAAGGGGTTTATTCACTAAACTAGAAAATGTAGTGAATGAAATACCAAATTGCAAAATTGCTGTGACTATCGCAGAGTTAGTAAATTTTTACTAAATCCTATTATTGCCTAAATGTTGCAGTTGGATGAAAAATTTACTGCAAGGTGGTGTTTTAACACACACAAAAAAAAAAAAGATGGTACCCTGTATGTGTTTACCCCCATAAGTGGCTGATCTCCTGCCAAATGCATTGCTTACAAGGTGCTTGAATGCGTCTATTGGATGATTTTTAAAAACCACTTCAAACGCACAAGAGTACAATCTGCTGTATTATTCCACATGTGAAATATTTAGACCACAAGCATGCTCTCCTCCCCTTTTCATGTGTATCAGAAAAGCAAGCAATTCTGGTTTTAAATTTCAGGGTTCTACAGTTGTGTACAGTGTTTGTCACAGAAACATTGTAGGTAATGGAATGGTTTAGCCACCATGTTCGAAACATAGACTGGTAAAATACAATAATGAATTTATCACGCAATACTGAAAAATAAAGAAACAACCAGAAACCCAAAGCAGGGCCTTATTAATTGAATTCAGTCAGAGAACAGAACTGTAAATCATGCCAATGACTGCAGGCACGCAGGCTGGGCTGTTGACATCATGAAACGTGGCAAAGTCAAAAAGTGTATTGCACATTCGCAACTTATCTTACATTTTTAACACTGTTGCTTTCACGGATGGTAGCTTTGAGCAGGTGATGGAAAAATTATCATCACTTAGGGCAGGGACAGGAAATGTTTTTGAGTGAAAGTGCCAAATTATCTGCAGATCTCAAGTAACACACGTAAAAGCATCCAATTTGCCATTTATCTTTCTTTTTTTAATCTTTAATGTTTTAAAATAAAATGATATTCCATGCAGGTGAAGCAGAATACCAAAAAAAAAAATATTGAATTGTGTTTACTTTCTGTTGGGTATCTCTGACACTCTAAACATCTCAGGGTAAAGCCATCCTATCGCCTTTACATCAGCTCCTGTAAATCCCTTCAAATCATAACAGCCTTTCAACTTAAACAAGTGGAGCTAGCCCCACCCTCTTTTCATTTTATCTCCCCTTCCCTTTATCTCTGCCCCACTGCTTCCATCTCCCGCATCCTTTACATGTCCAGTTTTCTCCTTCTCCCATTTCTAACCAATTCTATTCACTCTATACTTCTACCATATTCATACACTTCTCTTACATTGCCAGTAACCTTTTTCCAACCTTCAGATCAATCTTCTTTTCTCCTACCACAGCAGTCCTCTTTTCACCCATTTTTCACCCATTATGTTTGTTCTCCTCTTCCTCTCAACAATAGCTCCTGTTTCCACATTAGGTCTCCACTGACCCATCTCCTCTGTATTATTAGAGCATTACCCATCCCACTATTTTAAATCCAAATTCCTTCTTCCCATTAAGAATGGCTGCCCGCACAGGATTTGTCTTTTGCCTTTCCAAAAAACTTCTCATGAGGGGTTTATGAATGCTTCTGCATTCATAAATTGCTTTGAATGTGCCGATATCAACACTAGCAAAAGATCACCTGATGTTGATGTCATGTGACATGAGGCACCACAACGTGTCCCTTTAATTGGTCATCTAAAATTTATAGCTATTATCTTATAGAGAGACTATGTTTCAGAGGCCGAAGGTGGGACTTGTGTCATAAGAAAGAGTTACAACCAAATGCATTCTGGCTCTGTCTTCCTCAAAACTAAATACTCTGCAAAGTTTGTGGAGCTGGAGACAAGATATTCCCAAACTGAACAGAAGTTCTCTTTACATTTAAGACTCTTGGGTAGTGCGGGATACTTTCTAGTTACCTTGAGAGAGGAGTCCTGGAAGAGAAAGCCTCCTGCTACTTGCGTCTGCTTCTTCCTCTCGAATATCCACAAGACTTGAGCTCTTCTTGCCTTGCATAGACTCTAGCTTTACTTGTTCTTCCCTGCTATCCCGCAGTCCATCGTGTACCAAAGATCCCACAGAAGGATGTGTTCCAGCTTCACACAGAGATCCAGAGTAAAAGTTCATGACTTTCTTTAGTGACTGGGCCCCGGCTTCGCAAGTAGCGGCTACTCTCACACTAACGGCGGAAGCACAGGACACCACCAGGCTGTTTAGAGCAGATGTAGAGGTAGTGACAGGATTAAGGTGGCAATTGCTCAACTGTTCTTCCAGTTTCTGTTCTGGAGCCTACAAAGTAAGAGGATTAAAACATTTAAAAGGTATTAATGTATAAATGAAAAATATTGCGGTTTAGCTCTCAAGAGACAGCTCCAAAAGCCCACTATGGAGAATTCACAAAAATAATCATAGTTACAGCTTGGATTGCTAAAACTTTGCTTGGACCTCGTGGCTGAGAACACTTACATGGCCATGATCGGACAGTGTTTGAAAACCGACAGTTAGACTCGAAGGTCTCCCTTGCTTCATTCCCTGAGCAGAAGCAGGGTAGACCATAGAGACTGTTGGTTTTCAAACATGGTCGGATCAAAGGTGTATGCGTATGGCTGAAGAATCCGGTCATTTACTAAAGGTAGAGATGCATTTTTCTCATTTTTTTTTTTTTTTTTAAATTTCCTCCTAGTACTTGATGAAAGGATTATGATATTAAAAAAAAAAAAAAAAAATTTTGATGTGACAGTTGTGCTTTAAGATGCTGTACCTTCTATCACTCTCAGAAAGGCGTTCTGTAACCCAAAGCAGGATCAATATTAAGGAACGCAAACTATATTATTTTACTTCCATATGATGCTGATAAATTGTTGCTAATTTAAAAAGAGTCTGTAAGCAAACTTTTCCAATCATAAAGGGACATGATAGGCACTTTAATAACTTAATTTTATAGAAGTTGTTATAGTGCCTGCCCCATCTCTCTCCCTATCCCCCCCTCCCCCCCCCAAAAGCCACGTCTCCAAGCCCTCTGGGTATAGCCAGGAATCACGTGCGCATAGCCATCACGGTAGGCCACATAGAATCATTGCATTTAATCCCTAATGCTCCTCTACGAACCTCCAGGATGACACAACCCGAGGAGGTGGTTGTGGCAGCACCGAGTTGAGCCCTGGTAGCAATTCTTATTTTTATTTCTCTTTTTTTCCTTTGATACAGAAGAAGGGACCTAAATGACAAGGTGCATCAGGGCTGTAGTGTTAGGAATACAGCCAAAAACACCAGCACAGCTAATGGCGTGTAATACCTGAATTACACATGTGACAAACTTAAATGGTATATCAAAGCTTTCCTTTTAATGTTAGCTTTATTTATCTCTCACACGTTTGACATTGTTAACTGTGCTTTTCTCATTTTTTCCACTGCAAAACTATCCAGACATTTACTGCCTTTATAGTAAGCGAGCATGTTCTCTCACTCCCTCCAGTCCTTCAAAATCCAATGGCCGATTGTGAAGTCTTGATTTAGAAATGTCATTTATTTGTTTTCAAATTTTTTTTAATTTTTTTTTTAATGGTACTCTCTAATTTTAGGCTCTCTCTAGTGTGTGCACAGTTCCTTATTAGGGTTGGAACAATGCCTTGTTTGAAGAGGGATCAGAATTCCCACACTTCTTACTGTGAAAGGAGGATCACTACATACAGTGTAGGGGAATCCATAAACTGAACTGCAAATTTTAAAATTGCAAAGAAATAAATAAAAAATAGTTATTTAATTTAATCGTGAGCATTGCTTAAAGTCATAGAATTCTGTATATCATTATATTCCTCTCCCTCAACACAAGGCCAACATTATTTTGACAGACGGACATGTTGCTACATATAAGCCAGCTCAGCCTAACATGAGCTAGAAGTGTTTAAAATTATGTCTTTCTAAGCAAGCTGAACATGTGGAATAGCGTAAGAAGCAAACTGCAAAAAGGTGAGGTCCCTTACCAAGGAACGCCGTGATACTCCTCGTTTCATTACCACCATATCATTACTATTGCAGTAAACTGTAGTAGTAATCATTCTAGGAATCTCCCTTCAAGGTTATATATTTTCCATTATTCACAATATAACTACACACAGGAATGGCACAATATAGAGAAGATATACAAAAAGGAAGTAAGGGAGCCAGAATTACTAGGACTGGCCAGGAGTGTGAGGACAGTTAAATGGCAATTCTAAGGATGGTTTCCTATGTTGATAGAACACCCTTGGGATTTGTATTCAGGTACTTTAGAACACTTAAGAGTGGGGTGATATGAGTTGCTGGAAAGGGATGACAAACCTGAGGAGTTCTGATCATTTTCGGGGCAAATAAGTTACCTGTTCACCTAAAATGTGCTGAAAAAAACCCAGCCCTTGGCCACAACCCATAATATCATTATCCCTCAAGTGACCATATTTTTGGCCCAAATCCATCTGTCCCTCTTTTTTACAGAATTAAAGCAGTGAGACTATAGGAGCATAATTAATACACCAAAGCTACTTCAGTAACCCCTTAAGGACCATCCGATCGGATGTGCTGATTACCCAATAGAATGCTTCTAAGAGGGAAGCATCAGACTAGCAAATACATATGAAAGTTCTCATTCTCCTATGAAAAATTCTTTAGTTTGACACAAGTTTCCTAAATCAATTCATAAAAGTAGTGGTTTCTCTGGAAATAGGCAACTTTATGAAATGGAACAAGGTGGACTTCATGTTAAGTCTTAATATACTTTAGCAAGGCAAAGTGCTTTAGGGATCTAAATGAAAGTACAGATATGATCAAGGGTGTAACTTGGAATCACAGGGCCCCGGTGTAAGAATCATAGAAGGGCCCCCTTGTGCTCTCACTGATAGATATACACAGACATACATTCACTGACAGACACACATTCATTGGCCCACAAACTGTTTAACCAACACACACTTTCACTCACAGATACACACACTCACTGACAGACACATACATATGTATAGCGACCTTACCGACCCCTGCTGTTCCACCACTGAAAGGTGTAAAGTGAGACCATGACTACCTGTGGTACACTGACAAGTAAGACCTGGGGTAGATTATGTGAGTGCACTCCGTGCCCCTAACATAGTGACAGGACTCCAGGCAGGCTGGCCAGCAACAGGTCACCCTCTCCCTGACATGATGCTACCAGTGTCTAGCCAATATCCATCAGGACCTCATCAAGGTTGCACTTGTTTTTGTCGCCACAAAAATCTTTTTGCTGAATTTCATGGGCTGGAGGCTGATATTTTAGTCCTTCCACGGCTCCCGTCTCCTGTGAGTAAGGGCACAGAGAACGCCGGAAATGGACTAAAACTCCCTTCTGCTGGATGTGTGGACAGCGAAATGTAGTTTGGAAGTAGAGACCTTTGAATATTGCCTATTTAACAATTAAAGAGACCAAGTCTCCTGTCCCAAACACAACTCAGTGTCAGGCACTGTCACACCGCTTAGACAGAAGATCCATCAGCATGGGTAGACAGAGCAGCTAGGCCCCCTGGCCTGGTCGCAGCTGCGATCCCTGTGACCGTGGTAGTTCCACCACTGGTTATGATCACAAATGCAAATTGTTTTGTTGATCCTGATGAAAGCTCAGAACGTAGCCTAAAACGTTGATTTTTAAAGATTCTTCAATAAAGAACTGATTTTATTTCAAAAGACCGTGAGTGCTAGCCCATATTTATATTTTTGGTTGTGGCTAAGTTTATGCACCCAGCAACAACATATTGCATTATTTGCTGGATATATTGGAGTGCAAGGACTGGACTGATAGATAGATAGATATATATTTATTAGCAAGTCTGTGTACCAACACTAATGCCCTAACACTAATCCCTCAGATGGAAACAGAGCTCCAGAATGAAATCAGAGGGAATTAAAGCTCCTGGGGGAAAAAAAAAAATCTATGGGAATCAGACCTCCAGGAGGCTAATAAATTGTAGGTAGTGGTGACAATGATGTCGCCCAATCTCTGCACTGAAAGTGCACAAGTAACAATTTAATGATACTACTCATTAGTACAAACTGAATGGATCTCAACCAGCTTTCGAAACAAAAGCTGGTTGAGATTTGAAAGAGAAATTAAGAGATTTATAGCCAAGGAACTGCTTGTTACAGAATGTAGGAGAAAAAAAAATGGGTATTCGCCATTGTCTACACTGCCCTGCCAAATGTAAGCAAACTACCTTTCATTATTCTATTTTATTGGTTTTAGCAGAGTAAGCACTATTGTTTGCTTTTAAAAAAATCTATTTTATGGTCATCTGTATGCTGTGAGACTGACACATAGAGCTACATATCCATCAGTGGGGAATGTACCGCTCTATGCGGTTTTGCCTTGAACTGGCCTATAGCACTATTAAATGTGAGTGCAAGCCCAATATCTCTGTTGTATGTCTTCCACCTAGCACCAGACAATCTGCATTATTATTGGTTATTTTGTGCTTTATTACATATATCTACATGCATTTTTGAAGTCCAGATGCTTACCAACTAACAATATCTCAAGCATACTTTGGATTTTTTGGATTCAGTATTTGGTGCAACCTGTATTGTGTTTACTAACTCCTCCTTACATACATAATATTCACACGGTCATATTTATTTTAAAAATATTATTTACTACCTTTAATCAGACTATTTCACCAATATGGGATTAACTTTAATAGCAGTGTTTACTTTCAATAGAAATTAATTTCTAGAAGCAGGGGAATTTAGGAATTTATTTTAGACTTCTCTGTAAAAGGTTGAGAAACACAGCTGTAGGCAAGTGATGTAGCTGGCAGCCCCTTCCCTGACTATGGGCTTGATGAAGCCATATTTTATTTTTTAAGCCAAGCAGTTTATCCACCAGACCGTATGAGTGGAAATGTTCAACAGAGACACATGTTTAAATAGCAAATTGTATCTCAACAGGGGTAGATAGACTTAGTGAATAACACATTACCTGTGCAACCTCCGTGGTATCATTAACAGTTCTGCTTTCATTCTGATCAGTGTCTGAATGTAAGGGGGGTGCAGGAGCATCTCTGTCCATACTGGAAGAGGCTTCAGTTTCACAAATGCTAGCAGCATCAGTACCAAGTTCAGTCTCAACTGAGGTCTGCACTTTGGAAAAAGAGTTCTCTTTGTCGTCCTGGGTTTCTGAAGACAAGGAATTCTGTTCCTTTACTGAACTTTTGTCCCCAGAACTAATAGAAGAGTGAACAGACTGGGTCTCAAGATGGGATTCCGCCAACATAACACCCAGTGGACAGCAGTGAGCATCAGAAATAATGACATGGTCTTCTTTCTCGGTCATGGTGATAAGTAATTCCCGACAGTGGTTGCACCTCTCTGGGATAGGCTTAACCTCTTGAGCAAGATGGCACTGAACAAGGGCTAGGCTGTGAAATGCACCACAGACCACCTGAAGAACTACACGGCCTGAAAGATGCTCCACCTTTTGTGGCTTTGTTACTGGGGAGGATGACGTGATCAGTCCAAGCTGGCAGCCACTGCCCCATGCCCAGACTTCCCGGGTGGTTGACAGTGCAAGAGTGTGTTCTTCTCCACAGGACAGTTGCATAACTCTCACCCACCTTGGAGGTGTACTCTCCTGATCGGATATAGTAATAGCTACGGGCTCTGGCACTGTTGGGCAGTCTGCAATAGCACACTGGCCTGCCGTGTTCTCGCCCCACATGTACACCATTCCACTTTCTGTTACCGCTCCACAGTGGTAACTCCCTGCAGCCACACATGTTACACGGTGTGCCTGCAGACCCTTTTCCAGTTGTGGATCTTCTGGTGTAACCTCTTGTGAGTTCTCTCTCCATGGTTGCTTTCCAAAACTGTAAACGTCACCACCTGCAATAGAAAAATAATTACATTATTTTGTGAAGAATTTAAATTATAACATACACTAAAAATAGCAGAGTGGCCCAAAGGTTTAGTAGAATGAAATGTAGAAATAACACTAAATAATTAGTATTGAACTGAGTCTGCAAAGACTAATTTTATTCTTTCCTGTGATTAAAATCACTGAAATCAACAAAAGTAATTTTACCGATTTTAAGGAACCGTCAAAGCACCATAACCACTGCACCATAAACTACAACTGGTTGTAGTGGTTATGGTGCAAGCACACTATAGGAACCGACCCTCATTCTATGTCAAACCAATTTTGAGCTAATGTGCTCTGCCTATCACTGCCATTTAAAAATGGACAAAACTGATCTTGCTAATGAGGAACTGTAGACTTGCAGTAATAATAAGGCAAAAGAGAAGAAATCAAGGGATATCTCAGGGCCCCAAACCAGGAAATGGTACCCGTAGCCCTCTAGCACTATCACCACTACAATGGGGTGCAGTCGTTGTGATGCTAAGACTGACCCTTTAACACATTTGTATTTCTGTGGCAAATCTAAGGCAACGGTGCCAGTGTTTTTAAACAGAGTTAAAACATTTTAACAAGTTTTCTGAAGTGCTAGTTAGCACATTTTCAAGGCAATGAAACATGTGCACGCTAATATTATTATTATTATTTATAAAGCACCAACAAGTTCTGTAGAACTGTACAATGGTCTCCTTACCGCTAGTTAGCAGAAGTCCATGATTTATTCCAAGGCTGGCTTGTAGCACGATCCTTCCTCCCAAGCCAGAAAGCCTCTCAGGGTTTAAAGGGACAGCACCAGCCTTCCATACATGCACAACGCCTCTTTCTGTGTCTCTTTCCCTGTTTTCAGAACTGCAATAAGAGGGAAACATATGTTCATAATCTTAATATGATTTTACTGGGATGATAATGTGTAGTAGTTGACGACTGGCATGAGAAATCCTCTGGGAGTATAGAATTCAAAATAAATGTCAACATTTAAACCACCATAGCTGAATTTCAAAAATTCTAAGAATAAATTCTGTGTTCAGATTGGCTATTTTGGCCTTAAATTTGACACTGAATTCCCAGCAATTCTCACTTTAGTGAATAACCCTGGTTGACTTTAGATGCAACATAATTCATTCTATCCATGTAAATCTGTCCAACAATCAGACTGGTAAATATTTTCAAGGATTACACATATACAGGCACCATAGACGTTAAAAGCAGCTGTATGTTTAGGATCTGACAAAGGGTTGTAACTGCACATAAGGATACTATGTGGAATCAGGGCTTGGCATACTCTCAAGTAAGACAGTCAAACGTATGACTCCTGTCACTGAGCATATTTGTTTGCTAACAGTTTGACTTGGGGTCCACAGGGAATTATTCCCACCCTCTCTGTAGACCGGAAGCTTTAGCCTGACGGGTAGAACCCATCAGAACCCTACTTACATTTGAATGAGGGGAGCCAAGCCACTCCTGGCACCATAACTATGGCACTTACAGTGTTCCTTTAAAACCCTCATATTCCACAGGTAACTAAAACCTAGAAAATACATTTCATTCTATACACTCTTACCTCTAAATTGTGCCTCACATAGGCCATTACCCTGTAGTATGGAAGTTTACAGATGGGGTCCTAAAATCTAGGATTATTTATTAAACTGTGAACTCAAAGTGAATTTAAACTTTTAGGCCACATTTTTAAAACATTCTCCCAGTCGGCTGTTTTCAGCTCATTTATTTTAACTAATTTTAAATTCACTTTGAATTTTACACCTTAGTGGATTTCATGGGAATACGAGTTTACGAAAACCATCATTATAGAGTGATTTTTTATGTTAATAAAATATATTTTACATACATTTTTAACTAAATAGTGAAAAAAACAAATACTATAAAGCAAACATACCTTTCTCTCTGTGTGTCCATCGGTCAGTGCTTAAATCCCATCACAGACTGCCTTTTTGAGATGTTAACTGCAGATGGCAAACTCTTAATATAAGAGAAAATCACTTCACCCAACCTAGAAAATCACAAGAAAGGATTAAATTAACATCCACAGAAACAGATGACAGCAATACAGTGCTAAGCATTCCAAGAATTTCATGCTGAGGTTTAAATCACTGGGTACTGTCTTGTGACCCACTCAAACAGTAAACAGAAATATTCAGTAACCAGCTGTATCTACCCACATGGAAGCAAGTAGCAGTGTGTGAAAAGTGCACACAACAATATTGAGACAATGGGGGCATTTATTAAACCTTCAATAAATTTATAAAACAGCTACCTAGCATTCAAAACATCCGGCAACCTATTTTTGTGACACTTATAGAACTGGTATTTAACAATATTAAGATGCCTCGAGGAGACTAGGCATGAAAGGAACAGTAATATATCACGCTCGAGTGACCATGTAATAGAAAAGTATACAGCAAAACATTCTTGAGTGTGTATGTGAGCAAATTAGCAGAGATTAGAACTCTCTTGAGTGACCATATAACAGACTAACAGAACTCACTCAAGTAGTGACGTGGATAAGCAGAGAACTGAGATAACTTTCAAGTGGCCACATAGAAGATAGCAAAACTCTCTTGAGCAGCCACATAAATATTTTTAAACTATACCATCAAAGAACAATAAACCATCAAATAAAGAAACAAAAACGTGAACACAGATTAAAGGAATACAAACAAAAACAATTCAGGAAGTTTAGAGATAAATACATCACCGATCTATGGTACCTAAAGAATATAGTATAGTACTAAAAATAGAAAAGTTGGATTCTATAAAAGCTTGGGTGCCTGCAAGCATAAGTAACCAGGTAGTCACACTACTTGAGAAACAGGTCTACAGGAGGAGTGGAGAAAGTGATCGCATGTGTGTTAGCCACAAGTTCCAAATTTCAAGAAATTCCTCCATATATCATACAAGGATAGCAGTTAGCGTTTCTGTGGTCATGGTACACTGTATGTGTTTTCTAACATTTAGCAATAAATGATTCCAGTTTTGGATTAAGAACCTAATTAATTAAAATAGGTGAGTTACTCTTGTATCACTTCATAAAAGTTTTAAAAGTACAGTGCAACAATACCAAAATATATACACTTTTTTTTCTTCATATGCTACAGTCCAGACGTCTCTAGCATATGGAAACTACTTGTCTGTTTACAAAAGGCGTTACCCATACATTAAGAACATATTCACTCTTAACCCCTTAAGGACACAACTTCAGAAATAAAAGGGAAATCATGATGGAATATTTCCGTCATGTGTCCTTAAGGGGTTAAAATGCAGAAAATAAATAAATAAATAGAATGGAGTAACTGTAGGGGTTATGATGCCACGAGTACTCGGGCTCGATTCTCTGATTATGGGGTAAACTGTTTAGCAATAGCTGGTCCCCTTGCTCGGATCCCTGATGGGCTCAGAGGCTCACTTGCGGTTCAGTGACGCGCTTCCAACTTCAGAAGCTGCGGTGGTCATCATTCATTAGCTGAGAGCATCAGCTGACTGCTCTCAACCAATGGTTGTTATTCTTTGCAATTAAATAATTGATATTAGCCAGCCTGGAACTCTAGTTAACTCTGTTGCACATCTGGCAACAGAAGGGTTAATCTCTGTATGTGTTGTGAAATGCTGCACAAAAACTCCAGGCACCGTGACCACTTCAAATCAGTTTAGTGGTGATGGTGCTTAGCTAAACCCTTTAAGGCTGGCTAGCATTAAGAGAGTTGTAGTTTTACAGCAGCTGCGGATCTTACAACTATAGCACGAATGATCAGCGCTGGAGAATGACAAGCAAGTGGTTTACAGAAATCAGTAAGCTACCCTGTCAGCCAACAGTTATTCAGTGTATTTAAGTAAAACTTAGATCTTAAGATCTAAACAAACCAGAACAAAAATATGAAATTGGTCGTGCAAAGAGGCTCTTATCAGCCATCAGATTGTATTTGCAGTGTTGATTAGATCTGATTGAGCACCCAGATGTTTCCTCCTTAAGGAGTAAAAGGAGACCACAAACAGAAAATGGAAACACCTATTGATAACTGTTGCACGTTGGCAGAATGTGAAGTGACTGTCTGCTCCATCACTGACTGGGACAACATGACCGAAAGTATTAACACAGCGTTGCAATCTGAGCTCCTGGCAGACTACAGATGGTTCTAGTCATTCATACAGCTTTAACAATAAATGGGGTGGGATGGCTTTTCAGCTTCTAAACAGTAAATTTTTCCATTAAAGATCAGTTTGACCGAAGCCATTTAAGTAGGACAAAAATTTAATTGTGTGTAAATTTGAGAATAATTACAAAAAGGTAACCTATTAAAAGATCAGTACCAGCAGACTTGGAAAAAGCTAATTTGGTCAGATGTATTTTAAATTATTCTTGTTTAGAATACAACTGGGTATTAAACTGGGGGTTCAAAGCAATTGAAAGGGGCACTCTACGCACTATAACTACCTCAGCACACTGTTTGCCCGTAAGAGAAAGTTGCCCCTATGAGTCAATGAAATTCCAACATTGTTTTACGATTCCATTGAACTTTGATGTTATGATCAAATAGTGCAAACTCTTTTACACAGGGCCATAACCATTTTTGTTTCTATGTGTCTAAACATGTATCATCACAAAATACATATATGCTACGTACCCACTGTACAGGGTTGTGGAAAATATTGACACATAAATAAAATAATGATGGAGAGAGAATAATCTTTGAAATATTATCAACTATGATCAAAAAAAGCTAGAATTACTGATACCTTTGCTTGTAAGCATTTATATAGGATGCTCAGCCACAGAAATACTGTGCATGACAGGCTATATTCCTCATTGAATGACATCAGCTGAAAGGGCACTAATAACCATAACCATATTCTGCTGTAGTAGTAATGGTAGCAAGATTCCCCTGTCTTGTGTTAAACCGTTTTCGATCAGCTTGGCACAAACTGAGTGCCTCCCACGTGCCAGTGGCGCAGACCTTTTACTCTGCATACTGATACTGCAACAGTTACATTTCCTCACTAGGAATATCAATTCCATTTATATTTTGACTGCATTCGCTGCCTGAGCCCTACAGCTGACTATATTGGGGACCTCTTTGTTCTAAAACTGGCTTCCACAAACTCCGGCCCTCCAGATGTTGCTGAACTACAACTCCCATGATTCTCAGCCCATTTCATTCATAGAATCATGGGAGCTGTAGTTAAGTAACATCTGGAGGGCCGGAGTTTGGGGAAGCCTGTTCTAAAACATGAGTTGTACTGTTTAGCTCTGGGTGACTAACATCACTTTCAAATTCAGATTCAAAGTAGGGTATATTATAAATTGTCATGTACTTGGTGTAATCCTTTACAATGTTTAACTCTTTTAAGGATGTGTCGCTGGCATTATAAAACTAAGTAAAGGCTGCACAAACTTACTGTGAAAACACTTTCACAACTCATCTACTTTAATTTCATTATAATCAGAACTATCTGTAGAGGGGAAGACACATTTTTAACAAAGTGAAACAGACCTCTGTGAGAAAAAATGCACATACAAGGACAATATCACTGTGCAATACAAATTTTATTTGCAAGAAAGCTTTTACAATTTTTTAGGCTAAAATACTAACGCAATACATGGCTGGATGGAAAAACATTTACAAAACATTGACACAAGCAAACACAGTTTTTCTAAATATTAAAAAGGAAGTGTTGGTTGTTTTGAAGGGCTGTTTACACAAACTACAATTTCACACAATGAAGACATTATCTGCACAGATAAATGTTAGATGAAGGAGGCTGATACAGCCTCATTGCGGGATCAAATTTAATCAGGCAAAATGCACACAAGTAGTTTTTTTTTTTTTTAATTCTTTTTTTAGAATTCCTATGCTGGCAGGATCATATGATGAGCACATGATGAGTTGAAATCCAAAAATACAAAGGTTAAAGGGACACTATAGTGTCAGGAAAACCGCTTGGTTTTCATGACACCATAGTACCCTGAGGGTGCCCCCACCCTCAGGGTCCCACTCCCGCTCCCACCCCCAACGGGCTCACTTACCTCTCCTCCCCCGCCGTCAGCATCCTTTTTTGACGTCACTGGCACTGCCGCGCGCGCATTCGAAGTGTCAGTATGAAAACATTTTTCAATGCTTTCCTATGGATGCTCTGTGTGATTGAGGCATAATATGCCTCAATCATTGCCGATGCGCCTCTAGTGGCTGTCCGGAAGACAGCCACTAGAGGCTGGCTTAACCCCAGATGTAAACATAGCAGTTTCTCAAACATAGCAGTTCTCAGAAACTGCTATGTTTACATCAGGCAGGGTTAACACTAGAGGGACCTGACACCCAGACCACTTCATTGAGCTGAAGTGGTCTGGGTGACTATAGCGTCCCTTTAAGCCAAAACAACTTGCTTGGGAAAAAAAAATAAAAAAATCCCAGTTTAAACATACATTTGCTCACGAAAAAATAAATCTCAATTATTCAAACAAGGTACAGGAATATATTTATTTTTGTTTAAATGTATGCAATGTACATCTGTTTATCCACCGAAAATATTTGCATCTCCTTGTGAAGATGTATTGATTTTTTTTTTTTAAAGCTTTTTTAAAAAAAAACAAAAAAAAACAAACAAACCCTACTCCTAAAATGTTTTGTTTTATTCTATAATCCAAGTAATAAAGCGTAGAAGTGTAAAAGCTAAACATTTTTTTAAATAATAATCTTTGGGATTTGTCCCCCCTCTCCCCCCTTATGCTCATGATTATTTATTTATGCCATACATAATGCTGTGCTACCCTTACAGGGTAAGTGGGGTAACCCACCCCCCAAGGTGATCATACACAGGTATTATTATTGTTTATATAGCGCCAGCACATTTCGTAGCGCTGTACAGTGGGTACTCAGAGTGCAGTCTCCGTGGAGAGCTGATAACAGGTAGCCTACATTAACACATCAATGATGGGTGGCTACTGAGCACTATAGTGGCAACGTACTACATTACCCATAATGCCCAGCCAGCCACCTGACAAGTGGAGACAGCCTGACCTTCCTATCCGGAGACATGGCGCAGGAGGCAATACACAGACACCGGCCGGCGGCCGCCTTACCCGAGCGGGACACACGCAGCTCCTCTCTGACAACCTGCTCCGGGGTCAGCTGTGCGAGTGTGGGAGGAGCTTGGACGAAGCCTGGGGCGGGGCATCAGAAGGGGGCGGTACTTTGGAATAGGGGCGTGGTTACCGAGTGCGTGCGGCACCCAGCAATTACGAAATTACTGCCGGCTATGGAAAGCCGGAGGAGACAAACTTAGCGAAATATTCAGTGGTGGTAAATTTTGACAAAAAAAAAAAATAATATATAAGAAATAAGAAATCTTTTTTTGTTGTTTTTTTACGAGGTTTTTTTTCACGCAGGGGTTTATTCAGTAAGCTCTAAATTGTAAAAAATGATGTATGGCAGAATTCAGGTAAAAATAGCTGATTTGCTCCAATTTGGGAGTTTATTAAATAGCCCTGTAACATGTGAATTGTACATTTTATCCCAAAATAAATTAAATAGGAAACATTAGACTTGGAGAATGATTAGGCTATTTTGCCAACCGTTTGAAATTCACTTTCAATGGGTTATTTACTAAAGTGAGAACGCAAATTAAATTTTTAATTTTAGGTCAATAATAGCGAAACTGGAAAAATTTGTGAGCATTACATGAATATAAAATCTGTGTTGGAGTGTCATTGGAATTCCAACGTCATCAATAGATATTCTAAGATAAAGCAGGGACTAGTTTGTCTTATGTATTTTTCATACACTTGACAAAAAGGTGGAGCTACCGCTGTCAAGGCCCCTGCTGTCACTAGAGGTGGGAAGAGGAAAAGGCTTTGTGTACAGTGGCTCCCACGGCCTCACAGACAGTGTTGTACTCTTGCGCGATACTAATACACTGGCATCGGCATGTGAGAGATGAAGAGCCGATGACAGCGTGTAGTGCACTCATTGTTTGGAGCCTATAATATACCGGCTCCAAGTATTGCTAGTGTAATGTCATAGGGCGACACCTCCTTTCTTTTTAAAGATATTTTTAAATGTAGGAAGCGGTATAAGAGTGCACCCCCAGGTATTGGCAGAAATAGATTTATTTGGAAAGTGTAAAAACAAAACTTAAAAATACAAAAAAAAAAAAAATAGGGTTTGTCCCTCCGAGATGCGTTTCGCCTTTACAGGCTTTTTTCATTCCAAACCTGTCTTGGCTGTCATGATTTAAAGGGGGATCATGACAGCCTCTTCATTATCGTATACGATGTTTCAGCCAATCATAAGACCCCATGGATGGGTTGTGATTCAATACTTCTGTGGGTATCCTTGTCCATATGCTGGATGTGATGTATGGAGGCTTCCCCCGATATATCACTTCCGGCCGCCAGGTTCATACCACCAGGTCCATAATGCATTGCTGTTCTTCTGTGTGTCAGGGGTTATGCCCAGATGCCTGATCTCATAGCCACTGTTTGCCACAGGAATGGCAATGTACAAAACTAAACAGCAGAAGCCCCACCTTTTGTCAAATTTTGTCAACTTTAGGCTTAGCCATAACTCAACCGTGTATTATGATATCTTTTGATTGTATTGGAATTTCAGTGATTATCTGGCAGTTAATATTAGACATGTATATTAGGTTCTGGCCGAATCTGAAACCTGGAACTCTGAAATGCAATATGGACATATCAGAAAATGGCAAATTCATAGTTAAAATCCCAATTATTTGCTCTCTGGCAGTACCAAAGTGAGGTGGTGGAGATTGAGGTTTCAAACAAATCACAATTTGGATTCTGGACCTGGAATGCCACATGGATGAAAACCGAGTCGTCAAAACAAAAAAAATTTTTTGACTATTTGATTGGGAAAAAAAAACATTTTCACTGTGCATTAATTAATAATGCATATAATAATATATATATTTTTTTTTTTTCTATAACAATATGAATATTTCATAAAGATAAACAGGGTCATTCACTAAAGTCCTTATTGGGCACTCTGGCGAAATGTGCGCGTCAGGGGCTCAGGATGCTCACTCATCATACTTTTGGTGTTAGCATTCACTACTGATCTTATAATAGACAGCCGACACTACAAGCAGCAGCTTCCTTGTTCCACATGGTCGTGCAGTCCTCCTGCTACTCTATCAATTTGGTTTCCACTTGTATTTTAGACTATAGGGGCTACAGTGGGTGGCGGTATAATAGAGTAGGATTTTTTTTATTTTTTTTTAAGGAGTGCCCTCAAAGGCACATTAGATTCACCATTTTGAGATATACCTCTGTGGCATTTTCCCCCTTTTCCTCTATACCTGAAGCCGTGAAATTTAACAACCAAGATTACATTTATGTTCATTAGCATACTTAGTTTACTTCCAGGATTATAGTCATATATTTCTGGTGTTAATCCAAGATTTTCCCTTTGATAGAGGACTGTACTTTCCATTTGGTTGTTTTTATTCATTTTTGTTACTCTCTCATATTTTTATTATATTCAAGATATTGATTAAAAGTTAAGTTTTATCTTACTCACTCACATTTAGAGCACACAATTTCTGGTAGATTTTTTTCTTTTGTTTTTTCAACTTTGATGTACGGTTGGGGCAAATCCATCCAGCTACATTGCCATTCAAATTGCAAAATTATTTAGCAATGTCCGGAATTTGCAATTCACGCCCGTGTAGTAGGGATTACAACTGGACTGAACACTGCTGGACATCTGAAATCTGGACCAAATGCTTCAATCTCGGGTCTGGAATTAAAGAAAGATCATTGCTGCCCAGTCGGGTGGGGAAAATTAAAAGCAGGTAATAGATGGTAAACATATCACTGTACACCTACCGACCCCCCATCGGGGTATCTAGTGCACCCACCTGGCTCCCATGTATTGGCGGTAGCTGAGAGCCATAATCGTGTTAAATGAGGAGAAAATGATGAGGGTGGGGGCTATAATTTTAATAATATTAAGGGAGAGGACCTAATGCCAGCCTAAGCAACCTCAATAGCCGGGCAGATGGCCCCGATGTCTGCCGACCGTTTTTCCCAGGGTTCCTACCGGAGCTATCGAGGCTCCTCCACTACTTGGTAATCAGCAACGGAGGCAAAGTCACCTTTGCCCTTCTTTCCTGTCAGGAGCAGACCTTGGCAGTCCAGTGGGACCAAGGGATCCTTCTATGGCCGGCAGCAATGTCATGTTTGGGGGGCAGACTGTTCCATCATTTCAATGTTTGGCAAACGTTAACCTCATGTTTAATCCTGAACACCCTTCTACGTTATCACATCGTGTTTGTCTAGCACCCAGTTCAAACCTCCATGCCTCACTGTATCGTCTTTTCCCCACAAGACAAGATGCTAGTGTCAGAAGAAATTTGCACACTAGTGACGAAGGACGCAATTTGTAAAGGTTTCAATCTCCACACCAGGTTTTATGAGCAACTTCTTCCCGGTGTGAGACCAGATATCAATCTTTGTCCTCTAAATGCTTTTAGACAAATACCCCCTTTTAAAAATGGAGTGTATTCACTGTCTCTGGGATCTACTCAGGGTGGAAGATTGGATGGTCAAACGCGACCTTCAAGATGCTTACCTCATGATTCCAATTGCTAAAGAGTGCCAACACCTCCTTCAATTTCAGTGGAAACTGACTATGTGGTGTTGCAAGTGCCTACGTTTCGGTCTTTCTTAGGCTCTGTGGTGCTTCACCAAGGTTCTGAAACCTGTGGTCCCCCTCTTACGCAGCAGAGGCATTTGTATTATAATCTATGCTGAGCCACCGGATTTTGTTAACCATTTCCTGTCTGCACAACCATTATCACACATGTCAACGTGCTTTCTTATTTCTTTGGCAAAATATTGATTTTGACCATCATCTACTTGGAGTCCCATGTACCATTGGCTACCTCGCATTGGCAAGGGGATTACTAGCCCCCCATATCATCAGGGGAGGCACCTTGTGAGCGCTTATTTCTACGCTATCTCGTGAGTGCATTTATTAACAGCGCAAGATCTATTGTGCATACTGTATTACACTATTTTGTTTTTATATGTTCTCTCTATATATTATACAGCCGTATCCTGATTCTGTTTGTGTTTTTTTTTGTACTTTGTAAAGGTCGTTTGTTGTGGATAATGATCTCGGGAGGCTGCACATTAATTGAAGCTAAGTAATTTGCACTACTTTCCATTGATATTGTGGTGTTTATATTTGTTTCTTTTTGGTATTTGTATTAGAATCTACCTAGACGACATGCTTACCATGGCCCACAATGCCCACCTGCTTTGTCAGGATCTCTCATGGGCATTGTCCCTGCTGCAAAATTTAGGATTTCTGATCAATTGGGAAAAGTCGGTCCTCAAGCCTGCCAAATGCATAGAGTTCTTAGGATTTAACATGGATTCAGGGCACGGGATGATCCTCCTGCCATCTGCAAAGGTCAAACTTATTAAGTAGGATATTTGATGGACGTTGGCCTGTCTGGTTTTGACCTGACAACTCACCAGGATGATTGTTCTACTCTCAGCCTCTATCCAGTTAATTTTCCCAGGGCCCTTTCACTACAGGGCCCTTTAATGTCCAAAGGCCACATACCTACGCTTGGGTCACTCTTACTGTTCCACTCAATTGCACCGCCAGAGAACAACTCGCCATGGAAGCATGAAATGGCATAGCGATCTTTGGGACTGCTCCGGATTTCATCATAGAGTTCCAACGCGCGTACGCTCGGATGTGGAGCGCATAGTGGTCCTATCTCCACAGGGGGATATGGTCTCCAGCAGAAAGAGAACTGCACATCAATTATCTAGTACTCATGGCAGGTTCATTTGCCCTGCAGAGCCTTTAAGGGATTAAGGGATTAAGGGAGAAAGGGCAGGTAACTTTTTTTTCTTTGTTTTTTACTATATGTATTAGCTGATGTATACTGTAGTTGTTGCTGCCGCCCAGGAGTGATGGGAGCGAGCACATGACTTTTCTTTTTGTATTTGCACACACACACACAGGCAGACAGTCATACACACACAGACAGTCACACTAACACTGATAATGACACATAGTTACTGCTGCTCATAGTAGAGGCAGTGCAGCTCCTGGAGGCTGTTTGTTGTGGAAGCAGGGACTCCTTTCCTGCTTCCCCTGCAGCAGTTTTCCGGCACTTTTAGCTCCGCCCCCGCTGTCAGTTTTGCCCTGTCCCCGCCGCACGGGAAGCTCCGCCCCAGCCGTAATATTTTTTACTTTTTTTTTTTTTTAAATCCTGGACAGCCATGTGTAAGCTGTGCGGCCGCATAGTTCGCACATCCCTAAAGCCTGCCCTGGTGGCAGGGTTCCGGACCCGGATTGAGGCAGTGGGTGCTATTGGCCCAGTGTTAGTTAGAGAGTCCGATGGGAGACCCAAGGTATACAGGAGCCTCTTGGCGTCTTGAAGATCTTGGATGGGGTAAATGGTGTCGCCATGGTGTACTTGCAGCGTGCATTCAGGCAGCGTACCTGACGAAACTTGAGCAATGGTTTCCAGTTCAGTAATATTCTTGGGTTTGCATTTCTGTAAATTTTGACAATGTAGTCAATTTTGATTACAACTGTATAAAAAAACACAATTTTAGCATTAACATTATGTAATTTTCAAACAATCCATTTTTTTTCCGAATATTTTTTTTTTCTGCTTTGTGAGCTGTGAGCTAGTTCGATGTGCAATTTGTGAAGTTGTGTGGATTCACACTGTCTTGGGTGTGAGATGAAAATATCTAATTGCTAAAGTAAATATACAGCTCAATACTATTACAATTTCACTCATAGATAACATTTCAGAGGTATTAAAGTGAATATCACAGCTCAATACTTTTACAATTTCACGCCTAATTCATATTTCAGATCTATTATTTTCTATACATTTCTAAAAGGCTAACACATTTTGTTCACTATATATAGTCCAGTAGTGTACAGCTACACACAATGCTCCACGACTAATATGCCATTGCTATAAATCCCTGCAGAAGGCAACCAACCAAACACTACCAAGTTACCATGGTGCATGGTACTAGTATCTATCTCTTTATCTGATGGAGACCAGTAGAAGAATTCAAAAGGTTTGTTGTTTTCCTTTGGAAAGTTTATATATGTCACTGTAGGAATTCGGTTGACATAGATTAAATATCTGCATTTAAAACTAGCAGTCCTTTTAGCACATGGTGACTGTTAACATATCGCATAATTCTTTTTTTTTTTTTTAAACACAGATTGATGTCTGTGACGGAACGCTGGCACTCCGACTGAGTACCTCCGCCAATAGATGCGCCTAGTGCTCGCTGAGGACTCCAAGCACTCCAACCGACACCATCAGCACTGCAGACCGCACTTCCAGCGATACAGCTGCGCCGGGGTCTCGCCGTCTCCACCCACCCTGGATCCACGACCAGGATCCAGCTCCCGGTGGGTGAACCTCTCCTAAATCCAGAGAGCGTAGCAGGAACAAATCAAGCTATTGCAAGAGTTTACTCTGGGGAGTAAGTGATTATAGCAATCCCCAGAGTGTAGTTTTCCAATCCCCCAAACATGAGCCAAGGCTTAATGCTGGAACAAGACTTTACTGGAAGTAACAACAACAGGTATTCAAGCTACAGTTTCTTTTATGCCGTGCTCCCATGCAGGGGAGGGACACACACGTTATCTACAGTAGCCAATAAAACAGAGGTTACAGCCCACAAAAGCCTCCCCTCTGCCTGTGATTCAATTATCTTATACAATAGAAGATGCAATTATCATAGGTAGGAAAAATACAGTTTTTACAGCATATTCATAACTTCTAAAATATACATCACATTCACATAAAAATTATATATTCACAATCAATCCATTCAGGGAAACAACATATCAAAAAATGGCATGAATCAGACGAGGGGTTCAGAAGTTAGTAAAGTATCTTTTGGGGCCTGGCTGGCAGCATGGTTATCTGGCCCAAACCGGTTTTACAGAGCCCTCTATCTTGGAGACAATGGGGAACATAATCCAATTATATCCAGGGATAGAGGCAGACTCCATTGAGCACATGTTCCCAGTAAAACACAAAAGGATACAAAAATACATAACTCCTATCATACTGTATTGAACGGGCCAAATCTCCCAGGGTCCATAGTCACAGGGCAAGAGGCGGGCAAGCAGTCCTCTCCAGGCACAAGTGGCGAAGGGCGCTTCGTCACAGTAATAAATCCATGAATAAAGTAGCAGGGAGGTAAAGTATCGAATGAATGGAGGGGGATTTTTCACAACGTCTCCTGTGGATCCTTGGGCACTTTTACTAATACAAACCCCTGGACTCTCTCAAGAAGGCGGAAAATAAACTAGCTGCAGAAATTGCTCATAGAGCTATTGGTGGCTTGTGGCCTAATAGCTGTATTCCTACTCTGGTTACTGTCATTATTATTATTATTATTATTATTATTATGTTATTTATATAGCTCCAACAAATTCTGCAGCGCTTTACAATGGGTGGACGAACAGACATGTAGTTGTAACAAGACAAGTTGGACACACAGGAACAGAGGGGTTGAGGGCCCTGCTCAATGAGCTTACATGCTAGAGGGAGTGGGGTAAAGTGACACAAAAGGTAAGGATAGTATTAGAGTAGTGACAGTTGCCAGAGAGGAATCAGTCGGGAGCTATTAACAGTTTAATTGATACGCTTTTATTAAGAAGTGGGTTTTTAATGATTTTTTGAAGGAGTGGAGACTGGGTGAGCATCTAACGGAGGAGGGAAGTGAGTTCCACAGGAACAGTGCAGCCCTTGAGAAGTCTTAAAGGCGAGCATCAGGTAGGAGTATGGACAGAAGATAGATGTAAGTCTTCAGCAGATCGTAAGGGCCTAGACGGGACATACTTGGTATAGGGACTATATACTAGATAGATAGATAGGTGGGAGCAGCATTAGGTAGAGATTTGAAAGCAAGAACCAGAATTATAAATTGAGCCCTATATCTTACAGGAAACCAATGTAGGGACTGACAGAACGGTGAGGCGTGGGAGGTGCGGGCGGACAGGAAGATGAGCCTCGTCTCCGCATTCATTATGGACTGTAACAGCGAAAGTTGGAAGCACATAAGACCACAGAGAAGCGGATTACAGTAGTCCAGCGAGAAAGGACAGTGGAATCGACCAGCACCTTAGTCGCAACTGGCGTTAAGTAGGGTCGGATGCGTGCAATGTTTTTAAGATGGAAGTGGCAGGATTTGGCAATACACTGAACATGAGGCGTGAAGGAGAGGTCAAAGAGAACACCTAGGCAGGGAACATGCGTGGTGGAGCTGATGGTAGCACTGTTGACTTGGAGGGAGGGAGACACAGGAGTAGCAACACTTGAGGGAGGAAAGATCAGAATTTCAGTTTTGGTCAAGTTGAGTTTAAGGAAGTGGGCAGCCATCGAGTTAGAAATAGCAGAGAGGCAGTCAGAGACACTAGTCAAGAGGGACAGGGAGAGATCAGGAGGGGACAGATAGATTTGCGTGTCATCCGCATAGAAATTATATTGGAAGCCAAAGGAGCTAATGAGTTTACCACGGGAGGCAGTATAGATAGAGAACAGTAGGGGACCATGGACTAAATCTTGGGGGACACCAACAGAGAGGAGTTGGGGAGAAGAAGCAGAGCCAGAGAAAGAAACACTGAAATAGCGATGGGAGAGATAGGAGGAGAACCAGGAGAGAGCAATATCTTGTAGACCGATATTGCGGAGGATGAGAAGAAGCTGTTGATGATCAACAGTGTCAAAAGCTCCAGAAAGGTCAAGGAGAATTAGGATAGACTAGGCACCACGAGATTTTCCAGTGATTTTTTGTAGAGATTCTGTCATCTACAAAAGTAGCGGATGCTTTAGACGTGGACAGGCTGACCATTCAACTACATGACAGATTAAAGTCACAACATTTGGGACCCTTGGCTGAATGGGAGTATATCTTTTGTTTGATATATTATAGCTCTTTTGCAGCATAAATCCATCCTGTACTCGTGTTCTTGAGCATCTGGGCACTCCTTTCCTACTTTATACCTATTCGTCCTACTTTTCTCCCCTCACATATGCGGCAAATATCCATATAGTTACGTAATGTTAAAACGCAAGCCAGTATAATCTAACTGATATATTGGTCCATGCCGAAGAGGGATCTGGTACCACCAAACTGATCACTTTGTCCCTAAGCTAAGTGGCTTAGTTTTGGGTGACATAGATTTTTTTGAATTGATATATTGGATAGACTTGCTGTCTGGCAATGGAAGGGTTAATAGTCAAAACTGTATGCTCAGCAGTATAATTGCTTAGCAGTATAATTATTTTGTAATTACACTTTCACTGTGTGTTACTAAGGTAGAAAGGGAGTTAGTGAGTAACTAACATTCCTTTGTTTGTAACTGATAATTTGTGTGTATGCAAAATTTCAAACTCTCTGCCTCTCAGAACAAGTTTTGACTGCTTCTCTCTACTGCTATAAAGACGTGATTCTATACTTTCACTACTCCAGCCCTTGACTGGCTTATTGGAAAAGGCTTTTCAGAAGGTTCTTGGCTATTTGGCTAACACGTGGATGCACCTTCTTACCTTTCTTTACCCTTCCTTTATATATCTGCTGTCACCCTCTTTACCTATGATGTACTTCTTTCTCTCCGATTTTAAGTTTGTACATACCTTATATCATTCTCCATTTGCCCCTTTGGACTTTCCTACATCCCTTGCCTACTCCCTCTCCTTTAAGAACACTACAACTAGTTCACTGGAGATTGCTTTCACCCTTAAAAGGAAAGTGTCCCTCTTTCTCCATATTTAGTGTTTGGAGGTATGTAGATTGATTTACTAAAAGAAGAAGAAAAAACTTTTGTTATATTTCAAATGCAAAATGCTGCACAGCGAGAGAGAGTGCAAATTTGGCAAGACAGGAACATAACATACTTCTCCAGAACCATATATAGACCATAGAGAACAGAGAATTAAATATTACTAGCAACAGTAAGTCCTCCAAAACATTCAGACTAGTCACTAGTAATTATTACTGACAAAACAATTTGCAGATGTTATACACTTCAGGTGTCATGGTTACATCTAATTATTGTACTACTTCCTGAGCAGTATACCTTTTGTTTTCTGCCTAATAGCATATAAAGTCTTATGTCCTTTAAAAGTGGCACTTTAAGCACCTTACCCACCACAACTCATCGCTTGAGCGATTTGTCAAAAATGTGATGCACCCAGTGCCTAAATTTAGTCCAGCCACTATCCTGCTGCAGGAGTGACCATTGACATTAGCCATCCAACATTAGACAGTAATAATAGGTGGTGATAACTGGAGGTGAGTTACTTAACTAATTTTACTTTCATTCATAGAAACAATATGGGCCGTAGTTAGTTGTGTTTCCAATTTAGTTATTTTAAAAGTTTAGTTTTACCTTTGAATAATAATTCTTGAAGCGTGATGCCTGAGCTCTGGTTATTATCAGAGATTAATTCCTATGAACCTTTGCAAGCCTCTTGTGTTTTTGGCTATCAAACGTTCTACAGGAGCTTATGTTTGCTAACAGATTCTCCTCCAATATTAGATTTGTCCTAGTATATTTTGCTCGTAAATAGGCATTATTGGGAACTCTACAGAATTTGACCATGTTTTTGAACATTAGGTTTATACTTTTGGGAATACTAAATCCTGAACTGCCTCGTTACCGTCTACTATATAGTATTCTCACAACACTGGTACACCACCATAGCTGAAATCTCTGCGTGAACATAGGGGAAAAAAATTGACCATGTCTTCTCTATTTTAGTGTTTGCAAGAGTCCCTGCTTAGAAG
Organism: Pelobates cultripes; assembly: GCA_933207985.1. Classification (NCBI taxonomy): domain Eukaryota; kingdom Metazoa; phylum Chordata; class Amphibia; order Anura; family Pelobatidae; genus Pelobates; species Pelobates cultripes. The sequence continues at coordinate 48,477,430 of OW240918.1, read as the reverse complement.
CAATCCGTTATGACAAACAGCATTAGGTAATATTCGAAGGACGACTATTTAAAAGTTAAAACGTTCTACACTCTTGTGGTCAGTTCATATAGAAGGCACCTAGGAGTCTGAAGATCCACTCTCGGATTGGACAATCAGCCAATTCATCTACGCTTGTGGGAGCCGGCATATTCTGTGCAGGGAAGCGATTTACAATTTCTTTCCTGCCTTGCGTACCAATATCTTCCTTTCCAACTCTCTCTGTTGCTAGAGCTAAGGCAGTGATGAACACAGCTGACTGCCTCTCTTTCGATCTCCCTCTCTCTGTGTCTCTTCTCTCATCCCTCGCTCTGTGTCCATCATGCAGAACATAAGACAGGCTGCCACAGAGGCCTTTTGTCGCCTGGGTAAGTCCCTCTCCTCCCATCCATTGATGCATTAAAATACAATTGTCAACATGTCTTTAGATGCTTTGTAGCAAATGATGCTAATTCCTATTCATGTATCTTTGGAAGCAGAACATCTTTACAGGCTGAAACATTTGTGAACTACAACAGTAATGTAAGGTATAGGCATCTGTACAAAACATGTTTGTATTTGGCCTATTTAACCCTTACAGGAGTGCAAGGAAGCACCGTTGTTGCATCACAAAAATAAATGATGCAGGCCTTAGTAGAAAAAATATAGAGTTAAAATGCTAATCATGACCATCTTTATTCTGAGCAAAAATGGATGTATTGTCAGGGAAGGTGATTATATAAAATACTGTCAGGAAAGGAGATTATAGAAATCATTGTAAACAATCTTGGAAGGTATATGTTGGTCTTTGAGTCCCAGTACCATACATGTTAATATTTTATATTCTTGATCCTTGGTCTGGGACATGCGGAGACGAAGAATTGTGTGTTTTCTATTATAATGTCTATGACTCCCTTAGGGTCTGACTGACAAATTGATTTTGTATCCCAGGGGTTTTTCAAGTTGACCCATAAACATCTAAGGCTCTAGGGCTCTTGATATTTGTGACTGCAAACCATATTGAAAGCATGGGGGCTTTTAATTTCCCAGCATATACTTCCCACACTCATTAATGTGCATTACTGTAGCTCATAAATCAAGATTATGCTTTTTTTAAAAAATTTTCTGACGATGCAGGATTTTGTTTTTGATAAACCATGCACTAACTCCCAATGCATTCCCGTGGAACACTGTGCACCCCCCTCTGACCCAGAAAGGGTTAAGGGAGTGGATCGTGCTGTAAAATTGCACAGTCACTTAAAAGTACTCTTGCCTTTAAATCTGCCATAGTGCATAGTATGCTACATGAAGTAATGGACACCCAGCAATGTAATCTACTTTTATATGCTCCAGGGATAAAGCTCTAGAGCTAAAATGCTTTTGTATACAGTGATTCTAGAACTTGCACCCATATATTTGTGTAGTGCTACAAAATAGTATAGCTATCAACGCAATCTGTGCACTGTAACTATTAGAGATTATATTAATAAATTGGCTGCAATTTGGCACATGGCTTATCTTCATTTTCTATCCTTAATGGATTTATTTTTGTTCTTGATGATACAGTAAGGGAAAATGCCAATTAAAAATATGGCTCTAATATACTAGAGTTAAAGCTATTTGATTTGTGCAATTATTAATTATTAAAATATCAGTTAGTTGTATGTCTCAATGGCATTATTTCATTTAGTTGTGTAAAGCATAACCGCAGAGAAACTAGACTTTGGATAATAATATAGTCTTTTATATAGCCCATAGCAAACATAACAAATAAATAATAGCATATTTTGGCGATATAATAGCCCCTCAGCAAGCGCTTGACATTAGCAGCATCCAGAGCCTAACACAAAGGACTACACACTACTCGTTATTTTATAATTATATAATGAGCAGATGCAGGAGCTCATTAAATTACGTTGGAAACTCTGAGAACATTTGAACCTTGCAGAATTATCACTGTTCATTTGTTACTTTTACTTAAGATGTGATTTGTTCTTAATTTAAGTTCTGATAATAGATACATTGAATCTAATTAAAGGAAAACTCGGAGTACCATGATCACTAGAGCGCACTGTAGTTGTAATGGTACCAGGAGTGTCCTTTTACCCACCCTATGTAAGTAGTCAAACTGTTTGGTTACGGTTTAACTACTTACCTGGGGTACACTGGGCACTGCTTTCCACCTCCTCTCAGAAGGAGAAGTGAAAGCTGGAAGCTCCTGAGAGGAGCTTCCGTCAGCTTTCCTGAGCTAAGCCCTCTGGCCAGCTCATTTGCTGAGAACATCAGCTCATAGCTCTCAATCAGTGGGCTAAGCCCTGAACTGTCATAAATAGCTCAGTGAATAGAGCTTCCAGGCTGAAAGGAGGCAGGCAGACCCCAGGTAAGAAGCCATACTGTTATTGAACAATTTGACTACTTACATTGGGAGGTGTCACAGAGGAGTGTTTGCATTAAACAGATCAGACCTGGTTACCATAAAGATTGCAGTGTTAGTCTCCTTCTCTCACTTCATTGAACTTTTCAGCTTATTTCTCTGTACCTTCACTCTCTTTCTCTTCCTTTGATGTGCATGCCATCTGCCATTTTCGCCTCTTCGCATTACCCAGTGCAGTTATCTACCAATCTCCAGACTACTCCAGCCTCTTCCTGGAACACTTTTCCAACTAGCTTCTTCACTTCCTGTCCTCTGGCATTCCCTCCATTCTTTTTGAAGACTTTGACATCACTATAGTTTCACCAACCAGCTTCAAAAAAATTTCTCTCTATGACCACCTCTGTGGGATTTAAGTAGTGGACTAATTCTCCTTCCCATCAAGCTGCTAACAATTTAGACCTTATTTTCTTCCAAGCTTTGTTCTATTACTAACTTCACTAACACACCTTTCCGACTCTCTGATCACTACTTCCTGATCAGAAATCTTAAATTGCTCCTCGCCCAACCACCCTCACATATGACACATAGACTATGAAAGCTGAAATCCCTTGATCTACAGTAGCTTTTCATTGATATCCAACCTCTCCTCTCACCCATGTCATCTACCACAAGTCCTTCTATAGAAACTACACTTTATAACAATACAATAAAAACAACAGTAAAAAGGCTGCGCCAATAGAAGAATAAAATAAAGTGACTACAAGTAAAAAAGTCCAACGGGATAAATAAATACAAAAAAAAAAAAAAAGGTCAACTTAAGTGTCCTTGCGGATAGTCTTTATAGCAAGTGGTGCAGCAGTGAAGTCTTCATAAGCTGTATAGGTTCCACTCATATAGAAGACAAAAAAAGAGAGAGAGAGAGGGACGACCAATAGTGCAGTATTGTATAATTCCAAAGGTGACGTATGGAAAAATAATATAGGAGAACTCACATTTAATAGAGCTTATGTCCAGCTCTAGGATAGAAGCGCATGCGGCGGTATGATCCCCGCTTATGGGATATGCTGTGGGTTTCTCTCCGTCAATGGTGTCCAATTTTCAGATAAGGAAAAAGAGAGACAACCGATGGTGCTCACTATTTTAGTAGCCTTAATATAAGTAGATAAAAACGTACTTACAAATGAGGAGCAGACCGACTGCTCTTGTGTATCAGCATAGGTGGATTGATCCCCACCTTAAGGATTTCTTGGAATGCAGGAGACTTCCGAAGTAGATGTTGGTATATAGTAGTAAAATACAAAAAATATACTAAAATATACTAAAAAGCCAGGTAAAAAAAGGGGAAGAATAATGTGTATATAGAACTAGAAAAAAGAATAGTTGGCACAAATAAATGACCAAAAATTACTTTAATATTTAAAATACACAGTATAAAATATCCATAACGCGTTTCGTCAACAGACTTTATCAAATGGAATAACCATTTGATAGCATATCCCATAAGCGGGGATCATACCGCCGCATGCGCTTCTATCCTAGAGCTGGACATAAGCTCTATTAAATGTGAGTTCTCCTATATTATTTTTCCATACGTCACCTTTGGAATTATACAATACTGCACTATTGGTCGTCCCTCTCTCTCTCTTTTTTTGTCTTCTATATGAGTGGAACCTATACAGCTTATGAAGACTTCACTGCTGCACCACTTGCTATAAAGACTATCCGCAAGGACACTTAAGTTTTTTTTTGTATTTATCCCGTTGGACTTTTTTACTTGTAGTCACTCTATTTTATTCTTCTATTGGCGCAGCCTTTTTACTGTTGTTTTTATTGTCTTGTTTTAAAAGGGCTTGGAGGGTTTCCCTTTTTAAGGTTGCTGCCTGTTAATTAATTAGCGCTGTCTCTTTTTTATATATTTTTACTTTATAACAATACCCTACATAAGCTCTGTCCACTCTCTGCCCAAACTAAATGCCAACCTTGGCATACAAAATCCACCTCATACCTCCAAAGATGCTCGAGGGTGACGGAACATTACTGGAGGAAATCTAGTAGTATTGCCGACTTCCTGCACTAAAAATTTATGTTGCTTTCCTACAGCTGTATCCTCTTTCTCAACAAACAAATGTGCTTCACCTCCCTCATCCTCACCATCTCGCATGACCCAAAATGCTTTTTAAACTTTTAATTCACCTCCACTATCTATCTACTAATTTCCCAGCTGTCCTAAATCTCTGCCCTTTCTCACCATACAAACATACTGCACCTCCATCAACTCCACCTTCTTGTGCTACCCAAAGTGTCTCATTCAAACATTTAATTCACTAATACACATCACCCGCAACCATCTACTAATCTCACTGATGTCAATTTTGAACCCTATTTCACAGAAAAGATTGACAACACCCAAAAGAAATCATCTCGCTCGCTTCTCCCCTCAACTAACTGACACCTGGCCTCTTCCTCTGCACTTAGTATATTCTCTGAAGAAGAGGTTTCTGTGCTTCTCCTTTATTCCTGTCCTACCAAATGTCCCCTCGATCCCATTCCCTCACACCTTGCTCACTCTCTCTCATAATGCAACTGTCCTGTCTTTGATTAAAATCTTCAGTACCTTCCGTTTGGCAACTATTCAGTGTCCTTCAAACATGGACTCCTTTACTAAAACAGCATTCTTTTGAATTTTTGCCTAGCTATTGTCCTATCTATTTTACTCATTTTCCAAGCTACTTGGAATGTTTGTGTATATTCAATTTTCAGGATAAACATCTAAACTCCCACTCCTTACTTGACCCACTTCAATCTGGCATCTGCTTCCAATACAAAGACACTGCCCTGACTAACGTGATTAATGACTTAGTGACTGCAAAATTTAAAGTCCATTATTCCCTTCTTATTCTTCTTGATCTTTCTTCTGCTTTCAACACTGTTGATCACTGCTTTTCCTCCTCACCCTTTGCAACATTGGCCTGGTGGAATTGTGCTCTCCTGGTTCTCTTTCCACCTTTCTAACTGGCTTTTCTGGTTCCTCCTCCTCTTCTGTATCTCTCCCACTTGAAGTTCCTCGAGGCTCTGTATTAAGACCTCTTCATTTCTCAATTTCCTCTGCCAAATCTAACTATGCTCTCTTCAATTTTCTCCCCGATCTGCTGGATCCTGTCATCAACTGCCTATCCTCTGTCTCTGACTGAATGACTTTCCTAAAGCTCAACCTCTCCAAGACTCCAAAACTCCATGTCTTTCCTCCATCTAAGGCTATATCTGTCCCTGTTTAACATCAGGTCAACAGAGCTATCATAACCTCTGCCATGAAGGCATGTTGTCTTGGTGTGCTCTTTGACTCTGACCTTTCTTTCACCCCTTAAATAAAAAATATATCACCAAATCCTTTCACATTAAAAATATATCTCGCATTCGCCCCCTTTCTAACTCATGATATGACCATAATTTCTGTCTATGCTTTTGTTGTTTCCAGCCATGATTATTTTATTTTCCAACGTATTGGCTTGAAAAGTTTGCCCCTCTGTTGTCCCTAATGAACACCTCTGCAGCCTCATTTACCTTACGACTCACAACTCTCAAACCTCACTCCTCTGTGAGTCTCTGCACTGGCTTACTGTTTCTTTGAGGATTTGGTTTAAACTTCTCATGCTTACTTATAAAGCTCTACATAACTGTGACCCTGCCTATATCTCCTCTCTGAAAAGCAGATATGTCCCAACCTGCCCTCTTCGCTCCACCAGTTTGTTACCATCCCGTTCTTGTACTGCACCTGCAGAACTTCTCCACATCTTTTAGGATTGCCCTCCCACGCCACATTCAACTCTTCCCACCTCTAAGCTGTAGTGCTACCAAATAATACTAAAAAACACATTTAATATAGAGTAAGCCACCTTTCTTGGAAAAACATACCGGCCTTACTCATTTGCATAATTAAATATGTATGGATGACATCACATGATGTAAATGACAAGGAGTGACATAAGAGAAAATGCTGTAGAAAAAACTACTTAGTTTGATTCTGCTGTATAGATGGATTCCTCCCAGTGCCCCCATGTCTCCCAGTGCCCTCATGACTCAGTGCCCCCATGTGTCGATTACTCCAGGTCTAAGTGTTCCTATGTATCAGTGTCTCAGTGCCCCATGTCTCCCAGTGTCGTGTCCCCAGGTCTCCCAGTGATCCTATGTATCACAGTGTCTCAATGCCCCATGTCTCTCTGTGTCCCCATGTATCCCAGGGTCCCCATGTCACTAGGACTCTAGGAAGACGGGGAGACCTGGGTACACGGGGAGACCTAGGGACATGGGGAGACCTAGGGACATGGAGACACCAGTGACACTGGGAGACTCTGGCTGGGTCACATGGGAAAATAGGGGACACTTGAAGACATGGGGATACAGACACTAGAGACACTGGCTGGGGGACATGGGGACATTGAGACATGGGGCACTGGGAGACATGGGGACACAGAGACACCAGGGCCACAGGCACTAGGGATGCTAGCTTGGAGACATGGGGACATTGTGACACTTGAGGCAATGAGAGACATGGAGGCACTAGAAGACATGGGGACAGTGAGACACTGGCAGACTGGGGGCACTGGGAGACTAGGGGTCACTGAGAGACTAGGGGGCACTGAGACACCAGGGACAGTGGCTGGGAGACATGGGGACACTGTGTCCCCATGTGTCTGTGTCATAGTATCTCCCAATGTCCCTTAGTGTCTCAGTGTCTGCCATAATGTCTCCCAGTGTCCCTTAGTGTCCCAGTGTCTGCCATAATGTCTCCCAGTGTCCCTTTGTGCCTCAGTATCTGCCATAATGTCTCCCAGTGCCCCTTAGTGTCTCAGTGTCTGCCATAATGTCTCCCAGTGTCCCTTAGTGTCTGCCATAATGTCTCCCAGTGTCCCTTAGTGTCTCAGTGTCTGTCATAATGTCTCCCAGTGCCCCTTAGTGTCTCAGTGTCTGCCATAATGTCTCCCAATGTCCCTTAGTCTCTCAGTGTCTGCCATAATGTCTCCCAATGTCCATTAGTGTCTCAGTATATGTATCCTTGCAGCCTGTCCCCCCATCCCTTACTTCCCTGAGCTGTAGGCTGTCTCTGCAGGGTGGGAGTTGCTGTCTGGACTCTCTGTAGCTGCACCCCTGCAGATCAGTGAGTATAGATAGGCAGGGAGGGATATGCTGGAACTTCCTATCCCTGCCTCTCTCCACATACAGCGACCCCTACTGGCCAGTGCTGGTATTGCGGAGTAATCTCTTGTTTATACTGATAAAAATACCAGCATTTGTATTGCCAGTATCACTGCAATACCAGCACCGCCCCAAATACTGGCTGTGGCAATAAAATAAAAGCCAGGTGGAATCCCTAAGAGTAGTGTGTGAAAAAAAAAAATGTAAAAAAAAAAAAAAATTTAAAAAAAATCAATGGGCCTATTCCATGGGCCTGGGCCTGGAGCTGCAGCTCCATCAGCCCCTATGTTAATCCGGCCCTGTCTGCATTCTCTACACTAACACACACTCTGCATTCATTACACTAACACACACACTGCATTCATAACACTAACACACACTCTGCATTCACTATACTAACACACTGCATCCACTACACTGACACACACTCTGCATTCATTACATTAGCACACACTCTGCATTCTCTACACTAACACACTGCATCTACTACACTGACACACACTCTGCATTCACTACACTAACACACTGCATCCACTACACTGACACACTCTGCATTCACTACACTAACACACACTCTGCATTCACTACACTGACACACACTCTGCATTCATTACACTGACACACTCTGCATCCACTACACTAACACACTGCATGCACTACACTGACACACACTCTGCATTCACTACACTAACACACACTTTGCATTCACTACACTAACACACTGCATCCACTACACACTGACACACACTCTGCATTCACTACACTAACACACTGCATCCACTACACTGACACACACTCTGCATTCATTACACTAACACACACTCTGCATTCACTACACTGACACACTCTGCATTCACTACACTAACACACTCTGCATCCACTACACTAACACACTGCATGCACTACACTGACACACACTCTGCATTCACTACACTAACACACACTCTGCATTCACTACACTTAGACACACTCTGCATTCATTACACTAACACACACTCTGCATTCTCTACACTGACACACACTCTGCTTTCACTACACTAAGACACACTCTGCATTCATTACACTAACACACACTCTGCATTCACTACACTGGCACACACTCTGCATTCACTACACTGGCATACACTCTGCATTCACTACACTAACACACACTCTGCATTCACTATACTAACACACTGCATCCACTACACTGACACACACTCTGCATTCACTACACTAACACACTGCATCCACTACACTGACACACACTCTGCATTCACTACACTAACACACTGAATCCACTACACTAATACACTACATGCATTACACTGAAACACACTTTGCATTCACTCCACTGACACACACTCTGCATTCACTACACTGATACACACTCTGCATTAACTACACTGATACACACTCTGCATTCACTACAGACACAGCATCCACTACACAAACATCCTGTATTCACAGTACACACACTACATCCACCACACATTCAAACACTCTGCATTCACTATACAGAGACACTGCGTCTAATACACACATTACATCCACTAAACACATTGCATCTAGTACACACAAACACTACATCCACTACACAAACACACACTACATCACTGTACACACACTACATCCACTACTCAAACACACTCTGCGTTCACTATACACACTGCATCCGTTACACAAACACACACTCTGCATTCACTGCACAAACAGTATCTAATACACACAAACACTACATCCATTACACACATTCTAATTCACTTCTACTATACACACCACATTCAGTCCTGCATTATTGTCAGCGGACTAGGTAGGAGTCCTGTGGGTGGACTCGTGAGCGGGCTGGGGTGGAGAGGGGGCAGAACTTGAGCTTTGTCAGGGGCCCTAAAATTTCTGGTTTCTGGTGGCAGCCCTGATAGCCAGCATATGTGTCACTAAAGGGGACACAATTCTTCTTGAACTTAGAAAGTAGCTGGAATTAAAGTTACCAGACTAGGCATATTAAAATAACTATATTTATTTTCCAAATAAAATCAATACTATAATAAAGTCTTAAGGTGCTCCAAATCCTCCTCCTCCGAGGAGCACTTTAAGACTTTGTTATGGTATTGATTTTATTGCTTTTATTTGTAAAATAAATATATGACCTATAGATTTATTCACACACTTGGGCAATTTCAATACTACACTATATTATATTTATTTTTTTCATCTAGAAAATTACTGTGTAAATATATCTTATTATTTAAGGGTAAAGTTTTTTTTAAGCGCTCCCCTGTTTGCACTGTGGTAGTTCTGACCACCCAGTTCACTTTTGTATATCGATTTGTTTTATGTGTAGTCAAAGAGAGACTCACATTGTGTGGTAGCTGCTAATTTACAACATTCACTAAATAAGAAGCGCCTTTTGCACAGGGCACTTTTGCTTTTATAGAAATAGTCGTGTGATCATTGAAATATTCCAAGGGGCTGGTAAATTTCATGTGTGGAATCTGTTGTCTAGGCTGTCATGTGGACATACACCTTTAACGTTCTTTTATGTGATGCATGCTGCATAATTAAATAAAACCATTGCCAGTCATGTATCCTTTGTGACTTCTGTTCGCAGTACAAGACAAATATGTGTAGTGTTTTTGCCTCAGGCTTTGCTCTTTCCAACGTGATTCTCATGACAGTCTTAATATTAGAAATGAACAAACATGAAATTCTGAATCATTTACTAAAAATAAATTATATTTGATTTGGCAAGTACAGTTAAGTGGAAAGCGTTTAGCTGCATCGGAATGCACCTTTTTGCTTTATATGTGTTTGAAAACCTCAAATTATGGAATGGAACTTGGTAAAAACCAAAAACCAATGGTACGCCTGGAATCCATTAATTTATCTGCAGCTACTCTCCTGGAATATATTGTATTCCGTCAGTCAACACATCCTAATATTGCATTTTGATTTTCCTGGCAATGGGTTGTGTGGGGGTAATTGTATGTACTTTTAGATGCCTGTCGTATTTGTGTTGTGTATAACATTTGTTTAACCCCTTAAGGACGCATGGCATGCATGGCATATCATGATTCCCTTTTATTCCAGAAGTTTTGTCCTTAAGGGGTTAAAGTATGACTAGAATTAGAATGAATTATCGATCAATGTCATATGTTCGTGAGATTTTCTACATATGTATATGTTTATATATATAAATTTTCTGAGGGTTCTTTAACTAATGAGGGTAGGGCAAGACTTAAAGGGAATATGATAATCTTAAAGGAACACTCTAGGCACCAAAACAACTCTAGCTTAATTAAGTAGTTTTGGTGCACTATTTTATTTTTTTCCTATGGTTTTATTATAGTAAACATTTATTGATCTCAACAGCTCCACCTTATGTATGTATAATCCTGTATACCTACATTACCTAATACAGGGAGTGCAGAATTATTAGGCAAATGAGTATTTTGACCACATCATCCTCTTTATGCATGTTGTCTTACTCCAAGCTGTATAGGCTCGAAAGCCTACTACCAATTAAGCATATTAGGTGATGTGCATCTCTGTAACGAGAAGGGGTGTGGTCTAATGACATCAACACCCTATATCAGGTGCATAATTATTAGGCAACTTCCTTTCCTTTGGCAAAATGGGTCAAAAGAAGGACTTGACAGGCTCAGAAAAGTCAAAAATAGTGAGATATCTTGCAGAGGGATGCAGCACTCTTAAAATTGCAAAGCTTCTGAAGCGTGATCATCTAACAATCAAGCGTTTCATTCAAAATAGTCAACAGGGTCGCAAGAAGCGTGTGGAAAAACCAAGGCGCAAAATAACTGCCCATGAACTGAGAAAAGTCAAGCGTGCAGCTGCCACGATGCCACTTGCCACCAGTTTGGCCATATTTCAGAGCTGCAACATCACTGAGTGCCCAAAAGCACAAGGTGTGCAATACTCAGAGACATGGCCAAGGCAAGAAAGGCTGAAAGACGACCACCACTGAACAAGACACACAAGCTGAAACGTCAAGACTGGGCCAAGAAATATCTCAAGACTGATTTTTCTAAGGTTTTATGACTGATGAAATGAGAGTGAGTCTTGATGGGCCAGATGGATGGGCCCGTGGCTGGATTGGTAAAGGGCAGAGAGCTCCAGTCCGACTCAGACGCCAGCAAGGTGGAGGTGGAGTACTGGTTTGGGCTGGTATCATCAAAGATGAGCTTGTGGGGCCTTTCGGGTTGAGGATGGAGTCAAGCTCAACTCCCAGTCCTACTGCCAGTTCCCGGAAGACACCTTCTTCAAGCAGTGGTACAGGAAGAAGTCTGCATCCTTCAAGAAAAACATGATTTTCAATGCTCCATCACACGCGTCCAAGTACTCCACAGCGTGGCTGGCAAGAAAGGGTATAAAAGAAGAAAATCTAATGACATGGCCTCCTTGTTCACCTGCTCTGAACCCCATTGAGAACCCGTGGTCCATCATCAAATGTGAGATTTACAAGGAGGGAAAACAGTACACCTCTCTGAACAGTGTCTGGGAGGCTGTGGTTGCTGCTGCACGCAATGTTGATGGTGAACAGATCAAAACACTGACAGAATCCATGGATGGCAGGCTTTTGAGTGTCCCTGCAAAGAAAGGTGGCTATATTGGTCACTGATTTGTTTTTGTTTTGTTTTTGAATGTCAGAAATGTATATTTGTGAATGTTGAGATGTTATATTGGTTTCACTGGTAACAATAAATAATTGAAATGGGTATATATTTGTTTTTGTTAAGTTGCCTGATAATTATGCACAGTAATAGTCACCTGCACACACAGATATCCCCTAACATAGCTATAACTAAAAACAAACTAAAAACTACTTCCAAAAATATTCAGCTTTGATATTAATGAGTTTTTTGGGTTCATTGAGAACATGGTTGTTGTTCAATAATAAAATTAATCCTCAAAAATACAACTTGCCTAATAATTCTGCACTCCCTGTATAATCACCTTTCTAAATCATATATGGAGTGTATATAAAAGGACACATTCGGCAGAAGAAACAACCAAATCCTATTATAAGAAGTGGGCGACTTCTGTAATGACCTCCAAAATTGAAAACTGTCCTAAAGGACCACTCTAGGCACCCAGACCACTTCAGCTTAATGAAGTGGTCTGGGTGCCAGGTCCAGCTAGGGTTAACCAATTTTTTCATAAACATAGCAGTTTCATAGAAACTGCTATGTTTATGAATGGGTTAAGCCTTCCCCGTGCTTCTCACTGTGATTTTCACAGTGAGAGCACGCCAGCGTCCATAGGAAAGCATTGAGAATGCTTTCCTATGTGACCGGCTGAATGCGCGCGCAGCTCTTGCCGCGCGTGCGCATTCAGCCGACGGGGAGGAGAAGAGGAGGATCGGAGGAGGAGAGCTCTCCGCCCAGCTCTGGAAAAAGGTAAGTTTTAACCCCTTTCCCCCTTCCAGAGCCGGGCGGGAGGGGAACCCTGAGGGTGGGGGCAACCTCAGGGCACTATAGTGCCAGGAAAAGGAGTATGTTTATAGACTATAGTGGTCCTTTAACGCCAGACACCATCTGACATGGCAGGGCTTGGGATCCTGGTCTGGGAGTAGGGTGGTGTTTCTTTTCTTTTCCCTCTTTTGCTTGTTTTTCTTGATTATTTCCTCTGCTTCTCACACTGACTACTTTGTGATCTCCATATTACATAGTTACATAGTTGTCAAGGTTGAAAAAAAGAACAAAGTCCATTTTCTAGTTCTGCAATATCCTTCTTTAAAACTGGTGCCCAAAATTGCACTGAATATTCAATGTGGGGGTCTTACCGTGGATTGTAAAGAGACAAAACTATATTTGGATTACATGAATGCCCATGCTGTCTCACTGTTCAATTCTCTGATATTTAGCAGTTAAATCACTTTGCTTGTGGTACTCTAGTCACAACTTCCTGCATGTGACTTGCACAGCCTTCCTAAATACTTCCTGAAAAAGAACCTATACATTTTAGTTTCCTGTATTGCACAGTCTGTTTAATCTAGAATTTATCTCTTGTTCTGTTAATAGTGTCCTAGGCCCTGCAGGAGCCTCCTGTGTGTGAGTAAAGTTCAATTTACAGAGAAGGAGATAAAAACATCTAAAGCAGGTTAAATTCTGATTGAAAATGAAACCATTTTTTATGCAGGCTGTGTCAGTAACAGTCAGGGGAGGTATAGCTAGGGCTGCATTAACAAAAACAAAAGTGATTTAATTCAGCCGAAATGGTGTTTGATCGGGTCTTTTGGGAGTAAATGTGGAGATTTTGGATAGATTTGTCTTTCCTTCCCCTTTTAAAGATGCAGTGAACATTTTATATGTATGCCTAACAGCTTTGGTTAGACAAACGGGATTTCTTTCCCCTTCATTCTGTATCACTAATGCAGGGCCGCCATCAGGGGGTGACAACCATGTATGTTGTCACGGGCCCGGCGGCCCTGGGGGGCCCGGACTGCTCTGGCAGTCCTGGGCCCCACTTTCTTTCTCTGCACACATAGATAGCGAATATCGCGATCTATGTGTGCAGCCGCGGGCCCCCGGCTCCCTGTTACCGCAGAGGGGGCCCAGGCAGCACACAGCTTCTCCTCTCTTCTCTCTTCTAATAACTCTTGCGAGACCCGCGGAGCGTTGCCATGGTAACCGGGTCTCGCAAGAGTTATTAGAAGAGAGAAGAGAAGCTGTGTGCTGCCTGGGGCCCCTCTGTGGTAAAAGGGAGCCGGGGGCCCCCCACCGGACCACCACGGATGGAATCTCCCCCCTCCCTGGACACAGGTAAGCAGGGAGGGGGGAATATCATTAACATTTCATTTACACATTGCACATTTACACACACACACTGCATACAATAACACAACACACACACACTGCATACACTAACACAACACACACACACTACATACACTAACACAACACACACACACACTGCATACACTAACACAACACACACACACACACTGCATACACACACACACTGCATACACTAACACAACACACACACACACACACTGCATACACTAACACAACACACACACACACTGCATACACTAGTACAACACACTGCATACACTAACACAACACACACACACACTGCATACACTAACACAATACACACACACTGCATACACTAACACAACACACACATACTGCATACACACACACACACTGCATACACTAACACAACACACACACACACTGCATACACTAACACAACACACACACACACACACACACACTGCATACACTAACACAAAACACACACACACACTGCATACACTAACACAACACACACTTTGCATCCGCTACACTAACACACACTCTGCATCTGCTACACACTAACACACTCTCTGCATTCACTACACATTAACACACACTCTGCATTCACTACAAATTTGCACACACTCTGCATTCACTGCACTAACACACACAGTACATTCATTACACTGACACACTCTGCATTCATTACACACTAACACACACTCTGCATTCACTAAACTATGCACACACTCTGGATTCACTATACTGACACACACTCTGCATTCACCACACTAACATACACTCTGCATTAACTGTACACACAGCATTCACTACACAAACATCCTGTATTCACAGTACACACACTACATCCACCACAAATTAAAACACTCTGCATTCACTATACACATTTCATCTAGTACATACAAACACTACATCCACTACACAAACACACACTACATCACTGTACACACACTACATCCACTACTCAAATATACTCTGCGTTCACTATACACACTGCATGCGCTACACAAACACACACTCTGCATTCACTGCACAAACAGTATCTAATACACACAAACACTACGTCTATTACACACATTCTAATTCACTTCCACTATACACACCACATTCAGTCCTGCATCATTGTTAGCGGACTAGGTAGGGCGTGGGCGGGCCCAGGAGGGAGGGGGGGAGGGGAGCCCAGACCTTGTGCTTTGTCAAGGGCCCCCAAAATTTCTGATGGCGGCCCTGCACTAATGTATCTTGTAACATGTCCCCTTTCTCGCTTAGCATATGACCTGGCTTTGGAGCCCTTGGCTGTAGCGATCAGGTCAAACCCCTTAATCTAATGCAACCTCAGGATATTCTATTTTGCCAACATCTACTCAAGTTTTAGGCTGATTTGAAGATGATCTCATAGTCGCTATGACTAACCCCCTCAGGTCCCTCCCAGCCCTACAACAAACACTATCTAAGTTATGTGTCTTTTCACAAAGTTAACTTATCTAAGTCTGCCAATAGCCCTACCAATAGGAATCCCGAAGGAAGAGGTATCCCACCTTCAGTCACTTTCCCAATATGAATGGATAGATAATTATTCAACTTAGGCATAAGAATTCACAAATAGATTCTATAATTACACTTAACTTGGCAAGGATATGGTCCGGAATACCTTCTGACTTGTTAAAATGGAGACGACTTGACCTGTCACGGCTGGTCAGAATACTTGAAAATGACAGTTTTCCCTAAAATTCTGTACTCGCTGCACTTTATTCCACTCAGAATACCAGGAGAGTCATATTTCTGACCTTTTCTTTTTTTTTTGAAAACTGTCTTAACGCCTGACACCATCTGACATGGCAGGGCTTGGGATCCTGGTCTGGGAGTAGGGTGGTGTTTCTCCTTAGAGTGACTTTTTTTATGCGCTTTTCTTTTCCCTCTTTTGCTTGTTTTTCTTGATTATTTCCTCTGCTTCTCACACTGACTACTTTGTGATCTCCATATTACATAGTTACATAGATGTCGAGGTTGAAAAAAGAACAAAGTCCATCAAGTTCTTCTGCACATTTTCTAGTTCTGCAAGATCCTTCTTTAAAACTGGTGCCCAAAATTGCACCGCATATTCAATGTGGGGGTCTTACCATGGATTGTAAAGATACAAAACTATATTTGGATTACATGAATCACAACCCCTTTTTATACACGAAAGCACCTTACTCCAATTCCAAAAACTGAACTTTGCATTTATCTGTATTGAATCTCATCTGCCACTTGCATGTCCAGTCCCTCAATTTATCCAAATCCTTCTGTAGAGAACGTATATCATGTTCAGACTGTATTTTATTACCTAGTTTTATGTCAACTGCAAACACAGACAAATTTCTTTTAATGTTCACTTGTAAAATGACTGAAGAGAAGTGGACCCAGGAGTGAACATGGTGCACTCTACTTACCACTTTTGTCCAATTTGAAAATTTTCCATTTACAACTACTCTCTGTACTCTGTTCAAACTCTGTGAAACAGCAGGAAGTGCCTCTAGTGGCTGTGTGGTAGAACTACACTGCCCTATTCACAGCAGTAAATGCTTTATTAGCGTATATTGGAGTCGGAAAAGGGGTTCTGTCCCTACTAGACCTGTCAAATTCTTTGTCCCTTCAAGTTGGACGTTGATGTGTAGGTGTAGAAGAGGTCAGCATAGTGACGCAAATAGCATTACTGGTGCTGCCCAAAGAGACAGACCCACCCAGGAAGAGGGTGGGTCCACCCAAATAAATAACACGATAGCCTGACATGAATGCACCCAAGTCTACCTGTCAATCTCACAGGTCAGCCCATTGAGTGCAGGGCATGCAGTGAGCACCTTTTCAGTGAGCTCTGCAGGGTCCTAGAGCCCATATCGTAAACGTGTCTAATGATGTACTCGCGCTACACTTTTTAGAGACAAAGCCAGGACATCAGGACAGGACCCAAAAATCTGAATTGTTCCACTTAAATCAGAACTGTTAGGAGGCAGTTCTGTTATTGGACTACCCATGGAATTTAGGAATAGATTAAACATTCTTGCAGATTTTTCGTAAATGTGAATACCTGAATCCACATTTTAGGACAAGTGCTTTATATATATATAACATTTTAATATTATTAAACTTTTCATATTTTTGTCTCCTAGGTCTGAAACAAAAACATACAGGTTATGAAGAGGTAAGAATGAAAAAGCAATAGTAATAAATATATATATATATATATGTATTTTAGAATTTTTTCCCCCCAAAATCACTTTTTGAGGCGTGTGAATAAACACTAAAAGAGCAACACCAACACTTATTGCATTATAACAATGTGTTACAGCATACTGCTGATAAGAAAGAAAGAAATGATGATAAAAAAAACAGAACCTTGGTTTCAAGATTTTGATAACTATCACTTCAGTTGACCGTTTAAAAGGAAGAGAATTTGCAACATAATTTGTGATGAATGTAATATACAATCAGAAAATACTGCTTATCAGATAGGTAAGCCAAAAAGTACCAAAGTTAAAAAATTAGCAACTCACGGCTTGCCAAAATCTTAAGCCCTAGCTTTAGAACTATAGTTCACATGATCCTTTGCCAACGTATTGTTAGATTGTAGCCCTAAAAAAGCAGGTAGGATTTATTTATTTTGGCAGCCTGAGTTTTAAGCTATTGAACTTAAAAGAGAAGTATATTTCAATGCTTTGTTTGTCATTACTGCTGCAGCTTTCTAAACTGCCTTTTATAGTATTCAAGTGTTTTTAAAAAACAGGAACAGCATCTTTAAATATATATATGTAAAAAACAGATAAAATGTATATCTTGTAATACTGTTTTTATTTGACTAACAGTTTTTTTTTTATCTGTTATCTGTTTTTTACATCTACATCACTGGGCTAATACGGCTACAATCTCTACTTGATTGTATAGAAATATCAGATTTTAACACCACTCGAAAATTCCTAAGGTTATTAATTTAGAGAACAGATCTAGCCTTGTTTATGGTTTTCAATATTTATTATGATTCTTTTGATAATATGTTTATTATTGCCAGGATCGTTGTGTGATGTGTGTATCATAGTATGGTTTTATTGTCATACATTTTCACACTTTATTGGATTCACCCAGAATCATTAGAACCGTAAGATTAATTTCATTAGATTCACCCAGAATTTACTGTGGAGTTTTAGTATTTGAATAAGACTAGAGTTATATCCTGGATGGATTGATTTGTTTGAATGTGGATTAAAGGGTATGTGATTCAGAAAAACTTGCCAAAACAAATTTCTGCACAAGTCTAATAAACACCATGCATAACGTAATGTAACCTAATCTGGTGGTTTACAACCAAAGGCATACATCAATGACAAACATGCTTTTTTATCCTTCATCAGTGGATTGTAAATGTCACATTTACTTGCAGCCTTACAAGCCTCCTTTTTAAAAAAATATAAGAGAGAACTGATACAGTGACATAAGGGACCTCCACCTAATAGTACAAAGGATTTACACATAACATGAATCGGATCCAGAGGCTTATGTTCATACGGATTCTCCAGATACACTAGGAAAACTCTTAGCGTGTGTCAATGTGTAATAGTCTTTGTCTCTGTGTGTATATGTAAAAGTGACAGGCACTAGAGGCATTTTAAGCCTGCAATGTAAACATTGCCATTCCTGCATGAGGGAGCATTGAAACCACTTCATTGAGATAATGTAGTCTGGGTGCCTATAGTGTCCCTTTAAGAGTCCTTGCCTGAAGCATGTGTAAAGCTGGCCTGGCTGATGTTGGTTAATGCTAGCTGTTCTTTCCTCTCTCGGTTTATATTTTAATTCAGATGGCCGCTGTAGGGCAACAGTGATTCTTGGGAAGAAGCTCTTTCCTATAGAGACATGGAACCATGCAGGCAGGGCTAGCTGGTATGACATGAAGGCACCAGTGCAGCAAGAATTTAAGTAAGCAGAAAGAAAGACAGGGAAACGGAAAAAATAAGGGGGTTTGGAGAAACAAGATGGGGGAAAGGCAATATTAGTATGGGTGCAATGAAATAGTAAACTGTCTGAGAGGAGAAGGAGGGAGAAATGGAGTATGTGCTGAGAGACATGCAATCGAGTAAATAGAGAGGGCCAACATGAACAGAAAGACATTACATTGAAAGAGTGCAGATGTTGACATTGAAAAAGACAGACAGAGCTAACACAGAAAGAGATAAAGAACTTGACCTAATATGGGACATATGGACCCTGTACACTCTTTACATACTTCACACTCACTACCACACTGAAATAATGTATTAACCCCTTAGTGGCCAGGCCGTTTTTCAATTTTCTTACCGTTAAGGACCAGGGCTTTTTTTAAATTTCTGCTGTGTTTGTGTTTAGCTGTAATTTTCCTCTTACTTATTTACTGTACCCACACATATTATATACAGTTTTTCTCGCCATTAAATGGTCTTTCTAAAGATTCCATTATTTTCATCATATCATATAATTTACTATAAATAAATACTTCTTCTAACTTTGACCGCCAAAATCTGTTACGCATCTACAACCGCCAAAAAACACCCTTGCTAAATAGTTTGTAAATTTTGTCCTGAGTTTAGAAATACCCAGTGTTAACATGTTCTTAGCTTTTTTTGCAGGTTATAGCGCAATAGATACAAGTAGCACTTTGCTATTTCCCCCCCCCAAAATTTCAAACTTACCTAAAGTTACATTGTAACACTGATATATGTCAGGAATCCCAGAATAACCCTTCACATGTATATATTTTTTAGAAGAAGACAACCTAAGTTATTAAACTTGGGGTATTTTGACTCTTTTCATGCAACCATTTTACCACCAATCTAAATCCAAATTTAAAAATAAAAAATTATTGGTGATTTTTTTGACACACATAGCAATTTAAGAATACATGTACGGAGAACTTTAAGGGTTACTGCCAAAGAACACCCCAACACCCCAATATGTGTTCAGCAACATCTCCTAAATACAGTGATACCAACCATGTACAGGTGTGTCAGGTTCTGTGGGGGCTAAAAGACTATATTTGGATGGTGGCAGTAAACATGAACAAATGTGATAGGGGCATTTTGAGTAAGCATCGGGACATAGCAATATTACTTAATCCAGGGTATAAGAGGCACATTACACTTAAACTATATGTGCTATTCCATGATCTAGATTTACATATCAGGTACCTGTAGGTGAAAGTTCACAGGTTCCCTTACTGTCACCTAGAAATCCAGTTACCCCATGCAAAAATGAAGTGAAACTATATTATGAGGTATATCGAAATATATCTAAGAAGAAAAAACAACTCCTTTGTAGTAAGGCTAGGCACACCTCATAGATGGTCAACTGTGGGCGACTGCCATCTCTTATTTCTGGGAAAATATGTCCTGTTCATAAAATTCACTAATGTACAGTTAGAAAATAGTGAATAATCATATTGAATTTTTTTGTTGAAATTATTATTTTAGAATACTGTATCTTCAATATTGAAAATCAACATAGATGTTAAAGATGGCATACTTGAAATGAGATGTGTTACAGAGTCTTACAATGCCCTTCAGGCTGGGATTAGTAGGAATGAATCTTCCTTTATTCCAAGCTTACAAATATAAATATAGTGGTATGTTAAGTCTTCACTGAGTGCCTCGACCCTTTGAGGCACTCAGCACACAGGCAGAGCATCGGAAACCTGTCTGATGGCTTCTGATGCTCTGCTACACTGCCGGGCACCATGTGGGGCAACCCGAAAGTGATTGCTCCTGGGGAGCGATCACTCGGTGGCCCTGCAGTCAGGAGAGGTATTGCAGGATGCCTCAACATCGCTGTATCGCTGCAATACCCTTAGAGCGGCTTAGAAGTGATCGGAGGTACTAGATACGTATGCGGTCCTTAAGGTGTTAAAGGGACACTTTAAGCAACAAAACAACTATAGCTTAATGAAGCAACATTGGTGTATAGATCATGCCCCTGCAGTCTCCCTGCTCAATTCTCTGCCATTTAGGAGTTAAATCACTTTGTTTATGTATCTTTAGCCACACCTCCCCTGGCTATTACTAATGCAGCCTGAAAAAAATAATAGTTTAATTTTCAATCACAGATTTTTATCTCCGACTTTGTTAATTGGATTTTAAATGGACACTATATGACAATGTTTTCATTACAATTTTAAATGCCTCTAGTGGCTGTCACTCTGAAAGCCTGAGCTGAGATCATCAAGCTTGATCCAGCCAGAAAAAGATCGACAGGTCATGGGATAAAAGGTAAGTAATAAATTTTTAACCCATGTGGGGGGGAGTGGTGGTCATCTAAATGGTGACTAGGATACTATAGAGGTAGAAATGCACACTATTATTCCTAACACAGTTGTGATCATTTAAAGGGTCACTATAGGCACCCAGACCACTTCCGCTCATTGAAGTGGTCTGGGTGCACTGTCCCTGTCAGTTTAACCCTGCAATTGTAATTATTATTATTAAGAAACTGCAATAATTACCATGTAGGGTTAACTCCACCTCGAGTGTCTGTCTATCAGAGAGTCACCAGAGGCACTTCCGGGTCATTAGGCGACTTTTGGTTGCCTAACTGGCGCTGGACATCTTCATGCTATGCATCAGGATATCTTAATGCGATTGTTACTCTCACTGGGCATGCACGTTAGGTCCCCGCCGCCGGCCAATGTTGGGAGAGAAGGAGCGAAGGCGGAGCCTGAACTGGCGCCGAGGGACATCAGCGCTGGATTCAGGTAAGTGACAAAAGTGTTTTTAACTCTTTCTGCAGAGCAGGGCGTTTGGAGGACTGTGTGTGAACAAGGGGGGCACAAGGCTAGAAATACAATTTTGGATTCCTAGCCTATCGTTTGCCTTTAATCACACATTAAGGACTTTTACAGGCTATTAACAGAGCAGGAGATAAGAAATTCTAAATTAAATAGACTGTGCAATAAAGGAAGTTTAAACATTAGATCTCTATTTACATGAAATGTGTAAAGACACAATAATATAATGCACTGTCAGATAACCAATAATGAAAACCACAACAGGGCACTGATACAAGTTTCAAATTAGCTTAAGATGGCAGATTATCAACTGTCATTTGATGTTTGCGTGACAACGCATGTTAGCATCAATTATCGGGGCAGAGAATTCTGAGCTATATGAGGCCTCACTTTGGCAGCGGCCGACTTCTGTCAGAACGCCAGAGTAAAGCGCAGCTTG
Organism: Pelobates cultripes; assembly: GCA_933207985.1. Classification (NCBI taxonomy): domain Eukaryota; kingdom Metazoa; phylum Chordata; class Amphibia; order Anura; family Pelobatidae; genus Pelobates; species Pelobates cultripes. The sequence goes on along the minus strand of OW240918.1, from coordinate 48,454,883 downwards.
AGGATATGGGAGTGAGTGCGGAATTTCTGACATGTGAACGAACCAAGCCAAAACGTGCTGCACCAGAGCGCACCCAGCGTGCACCATGGGAACCAGACAGTGACTGACCCGCTTTAACTCCTAAATGGCAGAGAACTGAGGGGTCAGACTACAGACGCATGATCTATACATTGAAACTGCTTCATTAAGCTAGAATTGTTTTAGTGCTAATAGTGTCCCTTTAAATATCCTTTATGAAAACTGTCTTCTTCTTCATACAAACATATATGCAAATTATATATATTCTTTCTTACCATACCATTTAAATGATAGGTTGCATTGTAATGTTACAAAGGAGAAAGAGCCTGTTTAAAAAGGATTGTTTATTGATAAATAGGCATGGGAATTATTATATCTAATGGAATTTAATCTTTTTTTGAGAGCATTTAGGTCTAATTCCATATGACTCCCATAACATAAAGGGATTTATTTAGCAGCAGCTGAGTTAATTGATGTGCCACTAAAACAGTGTATTTGTAAACCTGGGTAATGTGGGAAGGCAGTTTGAGTCATGGGGCTGCTTGCTGGAAGCTGGGTGTCATGTGAGTCATATGAACAGAGATTTTGCATAGTAGAATCAGTGAAAGTATGTGATGCAGTAGAAGCATTGGAGGTGATGATGGGTGAGGTTCTGTGTATAAGTGCTGTATATGGCAGCTGCTGTTGTGGCTCTGGAAGAGTGGTGTCTGCGTGCCATCCAAAAACAACAACTGGATCCGAGGAGACCATTACACCAGAGGTACTTAAAATTGGCTGTAGGCCCTACACAAGTAGGAGTCACAATATTCCCTTTAACACATTTATTTCCAGTCGATATAGCTGCACACCTTAGAACTACAACTCCCTACAATGATGCTTTGCATGCCTTTAAAATACCTTTAGAATGACAGCATGGAAGCAGTAGTTTTAAAACATCAGGGGATCTACCTTTTGGGCATCTCTGTTTTAGAGCATTGATGACTAACCATGATATAATCCCGGGATTTTTAATATTATGTTTACCAATCCCTAGTTTTAACGAATATGTATTTATGAGATGTGAAAAATCAAATAATATGTAAAAAACCTCTGTCCTTTACACCTGGCAGTCAGCATAGAGAAAGCAATACAGAGAAGAGGAGAAAATAAATAGAAATGTTTCTATATCTCCTCTTCATTTGTAATGTGTGCACTGTCTTGCCTTGTCTGAACTGGATTATGATATAATTTGCTAAATCTTTACTCTAAATTTAAAGTAAAATTGAACATCTGATGGAAAAAAAACACAAATGAGGGGTGATGTTTTATTTAATGGTGTAAATTCCAGAGATGTGACGTTTCTATTTTAAGGGTGTCTGGTAACTCAGAAACATCTAGTTATCTATCACCATAGATTATGAGCTGCTTCCTCCTACCCTTCACATATTATCGGTTTAAACATGTGCATCATTTTTACGTTGTCATTGGCCATTGTACAGAACTAGAATGTGTTGGTGCTTTAAATGCAGCAAGATAATATGTTACTCTGCCTAATCTACAGTTATTTTTTGTGCTTAGATATCTAAGATAATACTATTTATAGTATTCTTATTTTTTTTATCCTTTGTCTGTTGTTTAACTGATAATATTTTTACGATCATGATACATTTTCTGTAAATCTACCACCCTCAGTTTGATGTTGCAGATCTTTTACTTTATAGCTTACGAATTTCAACGATGTCCCATGTGCTGTACGAACACTTCCCCCACAGTGGTACCACACAGTCCAGGTCAGGAGGATAAGGTCATTAAGAGCTCGGAGTAATAGTGACCCACTCCAGGGGAAGAATTTAGGTCAAGGACTGCAGTGGGTGAGTGTTGATTAATAAAATGTTGATATTTTTTAACTAACTGATTTTAAAACGGAAGCCCTTTCCTTCAAAGGAACCAAATGGAACTGTTACCCGATGCTCATAAGGAGACATACTTTTACACATACAGAATATATAGTATTCAATAAAATAACATTTAGAATGGTATGTTTATGCTATTCCACTTATCTTATTTATTTCATTCCTTTCCTTTACCTTCCGATTTTCTGAAACCTTACCCTAACGTTACCTATGTTATCGGCACGATAGTAATGCTGTGCTCTTAAAAATAAACCAATATTTCAGTGCCCATACAATGACAATCAGCTGCGATTACTTCTCTGAATCTTACACTGAATCTACTTAGAATTTAGAACACCTGTTGGGAAAAAGATAAAATTACTCCCACATACACATTATATCTTGTCATAATGTGTTTGTGTCTCAAGTATAAAGAAAATCTCATTTCTAGTGGTATGTTACTTCCATCCCTGCCTGTTCCTTTTTGGGAGTCATTAAAGAAACGCTCCTCGCACCATAATCAGCTCGCTGTACTCTTATGATGCCAGGAGTGCCCTGTTCCAAATATGTTTTATGACAAAACTCCATTGGTGGAATCCTATGTAGTAAAATAGGTATATCGGGTGACTTAACTCTTAAAGGGGCAGACTAGGCATCATATTAACAACATGGCAATATAGTGGTTATGGTGCCATTAGGCTGTGAACTATGTCCCTCATTCGTGATGAAACCGTCTTCAAGCATTTTGGCAGAAACAGGGTCCCACGAGACACCTGACCTCCTGCTCAACTATTACCAAAGCAGAAGTTGAAATGCCACATTAGCAATATTAATTTCATCCATATTTTGATGCTATTCATTGGCTGAATGCGTTAGCTTACCGAATGAACTGCCTATTGTCAGCATAACCACTACATTTATGGTGACCAGATGGATCCTTAAGGGTGAAACTTTATGTGGTAGGAGTAATGTCTCAAATTATTTTTTTTAGTAAAGGTTTACTCCAAGCACCATGACCACTTCGGTGCATGTAATATGTATGTGCAGTGTTTCACTGTGAAATGCTGCACATACAGAGATAGACAACTTTGCTGCCGGTAGTGGAGCTCCACCTCCAGCAGCATCATTAGCCAGCCACTTGCTGGCAACAGATCCGCTCACTCCCTGTGCCTCCCCAAGACCTCCCCTCAGCCTGTCTTCCTGGACGTCCCATCCCATGCATTGGGGGTGTTTTGTCACTGGAGGTGGATTGGGGGGCAGGAAGAACTTGGCCTTGATGTGGGATCGCAGCTAAGCTTCCTATATTTCTTTATTATTTTGTCTTGGAGGAGGGATGGGGGAGGGGGGGGGGCAACATTTTATATAACACTGTTATAACACTTATATAACATTGTAGTAACCCTTTAATTTTCATTAAAAAACACATATTTTTGACATAAGAAAGTATGACCTTAGTAGTATTTCTGGGTTAGATTGCCAGTAAAAATAGAAAGAATTGACTCCTGTCAACAAAAGTTTTGTAAAATTCAGGAATCTGTGTAAATAAACAAACTATTTGTTTAATGTGAATAATGCATAAAAACAGATCTGTATTTCTTTAAATGACTTTTGTTTTCCTTTAATTTTTTTTTTTTTATTCTTTATTTTAGTAATGCATGTTGTAAATCAGAGACTTGAGAAGACACAAAAATTTCAATAATACAGTGTATCATTTTCATGAGGCAGAGAGTTGTCCTAACAAACTGCACTTTTTCTTTTTTGGTATATCTATCAAGAGTGATATTCTAGAAGTCAATTTGTAAGTAAATAAAATAATGCAAGAATTAACTTTGGTGACTTCCTAGGCTGAGTTTTACATTATATATGTTGTTGAGAGTGAAATCTGAACAGTGAGTGGTATATACTAGATACCAATCTGAAATGATGCTCATTATAAGGTGAGAACTAGGCGTGATAAGATAAAGCATTTAGGATGACTTAAAATTGAATGGAGTTAGTCCTACAAGATAATTGCCTTTATTAGAAGGTGCTGTATATTAAAGAGTATTGTGGGATGCTCATGAGTGACGATTACCCCTAAGGGGACACCCGGGGGGTACTACGTGTTGCTTAAAGTCACATGAGTTGCAAGATTGGGCCAGGGCTGAAGGCCACATATTTTCCTTTAATTCTTTAACATATAATAACAAAGTAATTATTGTATATGAGGAAATGCTAATTGGCCAGGGCTGTGTTTGAATCATGCTGGCTCTTCCCATGATCTGCCTCCTTGTCAGTCTTTGCCAATCCTATGGAGAAGCATTGTGATTGGATCAGGCCACCACTTCTGATGACGTCAGCAGACAGCTTGTTTTTCTGAGGCAAACAGCATGCAGAGCTACAGCTTAAGGCTTAAATACAATTCATATTTTTCTATATTTATGGAGGCATGAGGAGCCCAGGGGGGCTAGATGGTGGTTTTAACACTATAGGGTCAGGAATACATGTTTGTGTTCCTGACCCTATAGTGTTCCTTTAAATGCACATTGCACATGGCGGGTGTAAGAAAAATGGTGTGCTTGGTATATACAACAAAGATACATCATTCTTATCTATTCTAAGATCTATCACATTAGAATGTATTTCTCTCATTACAGCAGAGAAAGGGACTGCCCTTCGGCACAGCATCCTCTTACCTAAATCTCGAAAAATTGGGAGAAGGTTCCTATGCAACAGTTTATAAGGGAATTAGCAGGTAGGCAACTTTTTTCTTTTTCTTCTCTTTTAGATCATGGAATTTTATAAAACTGAAGAGTTCTGTGTATACTGATAGTAGTTTTGGTATTTTTCCTACAAGTTTAGAGACTACCTCCACCCATTAGACGTGATAAGCAAAATTGTTATTTGGGGATAAACTTTGTTTCCCATAAACCCCTAATAGACAGGAGTTTATGAGATAAGGTTAGACCCCCATTGGACCAGATCAGAGGCTTTTCAACACTTTTTAAGTTTTACCCTTTTGTCATTTAAAGTTATCAGTTTGATAAATCGACCTGCACTCAAGTAATCATCCAATGAAACTTTGCATTGTTAGGAGACGGACTCTGGATTTAAAGTGTAATACAAAAGACAAGGAATATATCATGTCTAATATTTAGGTTGTACATTTTCTTTATACACAAAGAACAGGTGGAGCTTACAAATATATATACTTCCCTCTGTTTAGATCTACAGATTCTGCAAAAAAAAAAACACAGAGAAGGAACACAAATAGTGCAGATAAACCTTACAAATCAGTAAATATTCTGTGTATAGTACACGCACAAGGGTAGAGCCATAATGATACCTGGCTCTGGTTTGAAGCACCTCAGGATCCTTAGGGCGATCCACATCCCTCTTTTATGATGGTAACGGATACACACTCTGTATTGGAGAAGCAGGATAATTCCACTCAGGTTCCAAGATAAAAATTTATTTAGTATTAAAACATATAAAGAAAAATATAACGATGGATAGAGAAAAATAAGTCCATTTGGCTAGTCCATTAACCAAAACGAGTTTCACCCAATACAGTCTTCCTCAATTGGTGTATGATTGTGTCCCAGCATCTGCAGCTTCTTTAATATATACCAAATTGGATTTTCCCATTTTTTTTCCCCGTCCTTTGGAACACAAACCTGCGTTCCATTTACCCATCACGTGATACCGTGTCCCTCTTCTATGACATCATTCTTTTTTCTTTCGTTATTTGTAATTTTTGCTTTTTCATCTCTCTACAAGCACAACACGATCCACAACCAAAAAAAAACTTTTACTTTTTTCATAAAATGGTCAACTGTTTTTTTTTTTTTTAAAAACTACTTTTTACTAAAATGTTTTTTTGTATTTTTGCATCCTCTAAAAGTTAATTTTGGTAAAATATTTTTTGCATAAAGTTAAGCATAAGCATGTTTTATTATAATGCATTTGTATCAGATTTCGTTATACTGTTTTATATAGAGATATACTAGCATCCAGCGCTTTCTCTCCCTGTAACTGACACCTGGGAACTCTTTGGAACGCATTGGTGTTCCATTTAGAGGTTCCAGATGGAAGTGGGGAGGGGAGAGAGCGCGGGTGCTTTCTAAGAGGTCCATAAAAGACTCCTGTATACATTTGCACAATGCAGTTTGATGTGAGTAAATAGGGACCGCAAGATGTGTTCCAAAAGAATGACGTCATAGAAGAGGGACACAGCATCACATGACGCAACTTACGTTTAAATTCCAAATGACGGAAAAAAACCAGGAAAATCCAGTTTGGGATATATAAAAGACGCTGCAGATGATGGGACACAATCATACACCAATTGAGGAAGCCTGTATTGGGCGAAACGCGTTTTGGTTATTGGACTATCCATCTTTATATTTTTCTTTATATGTTTTAATACTAAATGGATTTTTATCTTGGAAACTGAGTGGAATTTCCCTACTTCTCCAACACAGAGTTTGTATATGTTACCATCATAAAATAGGGATGTGGATCTCCCTAAGGATCCTGAGGCGCTTCAAACCAGAGCCAGGTATCATTATGGCTCTGCCCTTGTGAGTGTACTATACACAGATTATGTACATTTACTTATTTGTAAAATTTATCTGCACTATTTGTGTTCCCTCTCTGTTTTTCTTTTTGCTGAATCTGTAGATCTAAACAGAGTGAAGTATATATATTTGTTAGCTCCACCTATTTTATTGTGTATTACTTGTAGTTGTAAGGTAAAGGGGATTCCCCACAGGTGTTTTAGAGCTTTTATCCACTTAATCTTGTATTCCGTTTGTTTGTGATTGTACATTTTCTATAGACATACAATTCATTAGTCTGATCAGGCTTTCTGATATTTGTTTTCACAATTGGATATTCCTGGAATACCATCAGGATAGTTTAATAATATTAGCCCTTATGCTTTCCAAAAATACTTCTAGAACACAGGATACCCAGGAAACTAGACACTAACCAGTAAGACTCACTTTAAAACTCACTGCAATAGTTTTCCTAGAGAGCATATATAAAATTTCAGTAAAATGCGGAGATCTGCTTGCTCATTACTCCAGGTACTTGTTACTCCAGGAGTTAAATAGTTAGAAAATTCAGTAGATGGCCCAATATTTTAAACCAGAACAGGCATAAATTTTTGGACCCCCTTGCCAAATTGTTTATATATGTTAATTTTCGATGATATGGTTTCTCTTTTTTTCCATCGTTGAATTGGAAATTACCTGTTTATTGTATTTACATTTATTTAACAATTCCCTTTGTGTATGCTCGTAAGTTTTATATATATATATATATATATAGTCTGGTTCCTTGCTCTGTTTTTGGTTCAGATACGGCTAGAATAACGACATTATGTTCAGTATTTCTGACACTGGCTAATTTATCCATTTATGATTATTTTTGGTTATCTGTTCATTTGTGTTCTGTCTTTTGGCCTTTTGTATGGTATTTCTTGGCCAGAAAAAAAACCTTCCTGTACTTTTTTAAATTTCTTCTGTATAAGGACTTGATCCACATGATGCAAGTTGGACCACTTACAATTCCTTCCAGATAGACATTAATTTAGTTACACTGCAATGTGTGCTGCTGGTTGTTGCTAGGAGTTAACAAGAAGCTGTCTTGGCTGGTACAGCACTGCCTATTTGTTAGTTAATTAATAGCAATCGGATGTATGAATAATTACTAAGGTTCTAAATATCTCAATATGCCATATGGTGTTTAGTTAGCAAATGCAAAAAAAAAAAATCCAAGGAAGATAAAAGAGAACTTTTTTTAGTATTCTCTCACTGCAGAAAATACTGTTGACCTGCTGACTGCGGTTAGAGATGTGTCAGCTGACCGGAGCTCGCCGCGAACGGTTTGCAGCGACCCACGGCGAGCCGTTCGCGGGAAGTTCGTGAACGGTTTGCGACATCTCTAACTGCGGTGAGTGTTGGGGGGGGGGATTAAAAAACTCACGTCCACAGCAGTTCCATGTCCTAGAACCTAGATGATCTCATCGCACAATGCTCTGGCATCTGCAGCAATGCTGTATAAGTGAATGAGCCCTTGGACATTGCTTTGGGGCACTGTACTTGCTAAATTAATTTGCGCGTTGGGGCACTGTACTCGCTAAATTATTTTGCTTGGTGTGTTCTGTGTGTTCTTGGTGTGCTTAAAATTTAAGTTAAAAAAAATTAAATGGTGGATGAGCTAGAACTTTACGGCTTCAGACACACATCTCTTTAGCTTTATATTCATTTTCTAATTTTTGGGCTATTAAATCATATTTTTTTAAATAAATTCCTTGAGTCCAAATACTTCTCATCAACTGACCATGCAGAATGGGACGCAGAAATAAAAAACAAAAACCAGATAGATCCTCTCGAAGCCTGGATATATGCAATCTGCTCCACCAAGCTTGTGGCACGACTAGGCTTCACATGGCACCATACAACAAAGACTGCTCCAATTCCTTGGATGACTTATCTTTGCCTCAGATTACTTACTTTCTAATGGTTCCCTGCTGTGCCCAGCACAGACTTGCGGCTCTGCTAAACTGGTGACTCAGGCAGTTCTGATGGACCAGCAGAAAGTCCTGGTCGCAGATATAGTAACATTCTGGGAAGATATTACTGGAGTACAGGGGCAAGGATGGGACCTGTCAGCGATCATGGGCATCATAATGTCCAATCTTATGGGCCACATATTTGAATGCTAGTTAAAATCTATGGGGTATTTCACCAGGCCTATCCTTCTTTGTTTGTAGGACCCTAGCTCTTGTTTATTTATTTTTTATTTATTTATTCCTAATTTATTTTTAATGAATAGAGCTGATTCAGTCTCAGTGTGAGAGAGCTTATCTGGTATCTCAAATGACATCTTAAAATCTCACAGACTCTAACATGTTTTTTGTTTTTTTCAACGTTGGTTTAAATCTGCTATTTCCATAGCTATGGCTATGGAATTTATTAGCACAAATAATAGATCCACTGGATGAGCTAAGCTCAGAATATAGCTTTCAATGCATGATAGTAAATATCATTGACCTTTAAACTGACTTCTGAGGGTAACTGCCTTCGACAGCGGTACAGCTATATACGCTGCTTAGTGATTTGTTGTGTATATATGTCATGCACTGGTGCCTTGAATTTTCTGCTGCTGTGTGTCTTCACCTCCACTCGCAATAGGGTTTTCCCATAGGAAAGCATTAATCAATGCTTTCCTATGAGGAAAAATCTGAAGCTGGAGGTTCTCATGTAGAGCGTGAGAACGTCCAGCATCATATACCGAACCAAAAGTCTGTTTCAATTCACGAAGCCCTCTATTGGCTGTCTGGTAGACAGCCACTGTGGGCATACTTGGAGCTGCAATGTATACATTGCTGTTCTCTGTTTAACATTGCAGCACTAAGTGCAAAAGGGACACAGCACCCAGACTACTTCTATCAGCTGAATTGGCCTGGGTACATACAGTGTCCATTTAATATCATAAAATTTCTTGATCCATCTCTGAGTACCTTTTAATGTCTTTTAATACATTTTAATATTTTTTAGCATTGGCAAGAGTCTGTTGAGGCATGTTCTGCTTTATTTTCATTGTAGTTTAGCTATTGATATTAAAGATATTAAACATTTGTTGAGAAAGGTGAAGAATCCTTTAAATGACAAAAAAAAAATCCATTTGTTGAAATGATGCCACTTAAGCTGCAGGAGTCTAAAAAAGGTCTCGCAAAAATGCTAATTACAAACAAGTGATTAAATTATTAACGAAGAGGTTTCCAGCCACTGGATGTCGAACATGTAAATATATTAAATCACAGCCATAACATTTACTCTAGACGAGAGCACAAGCAATTCAATTAGCTATTTATAACCACAACTAGGCAGTAAATTAACTCAGATTATTGATCTTCTTTTGTAGTAGTTTAATAAAAAAGGTCTCGCAAAAATGCTAATTACAAACAAGTGATTAAATTATTAACGAAGAGGTTTCCAGCCACTGGATGTCGAACATGTAAATATATTAAATCACAGCCATAACATTTACTCTAGACGAGAGCACAAGCAATTCAATTAGCTATTTATAACCACAACTAGGCTGAAAAGTAAATTAACTCAGATTATTGATCTTCTTTTGTAGTAGTTTAATCAATCAGCATTTTCTCATGTATCTGCAGTCTATAATGCTCTCTCACTAAATGGTGCCTTCTTGACTGTAACGTTCTGCAAATGCAGTAGATTAACAACTAATGCCATTTTTATTTAAACAACCCTGATAGTCACACACACACACAGATGAATCATTCCCAGTTTTGTCACATGACATCCCTTTTCAGTTTATGTTGTCCTATAGCTTCAGTGTAGGGCAGATTATTTTATGTATTTTTTATTTTTAAAAGTGTACCTACCTTGTAGTTTTTTTGTTTTTTTTATTGTAAATTTTGGGGACAGGTTTGGAAATGGGTTCTCTCAAGATCACTACTGCCCTTGCTATTAAACAGCACAAAACAGTTTGAGAAAAATGCAATTCATACATTTCTCAAGCCGTTATGTGTATGGGGAAGCACTGATTTGCTTAGAAGGAAGGCTGATGCTCTTAGCCAGTCAGCGGCGCCCCTGTTCGAGGCTTCCTAATTCAAGTATCCAAGAAAAGCGGGAGAAGAACAGAGCTAACCGACACTGGATTCAGCACTTTGGGTTTAAACCTTTTGTTAATGGTTTAATACCTAAAAGGTTAGCAAGCACCAGGAACCCTCTGGCACCATAACAACTTCTGGATTTTCCCTTTATACTGTTCAGGGGAAGCTGCAGCTGCAGTCTACAATGCTGGAAGAAAATCTTTTATTTGCAAACTGTGAGAAGCCAATGTGAGGCGAGGGTGGAAACCTTACTTGATCAAATGCCAAGGTTAAGACTAGAGATTGCAATTGAAAACCTTAATGTTGAAAGGGTAATGCTGTTCTGGACTCAACTCCCCTCGATTCTCGATTCTCCGGTCACCATAATCAATATTGATGGAGAATCATTCTTAGCAATAAAGACACGGACACCACAAATGTGCTTTAACAAGATTCTCAATGAGTGTATTTTCAGGGCTAGCATTTATACACAGTTTGTCACGCAAGCAGCGAGATTTATCACTTCCTTAAAGTTAGTAGTACATACTTGTCTGACATTAAAAAGATAAGCATTTGAATAAAGAAGGGACAGGAACATCCTGAGGTCAAGCGAGGTCATACATCCTGTAGACGAAAGACCTTGGTACAAAATACATCTGCCAAAGTCAGCATAATTATTTCAAACATTATTTTAAAGCATATAAAGCAAAAAGAGTTTAACTATTTCATGTCCTTACAGTCAGCACTAATGATTATAAACCTTATCTAAGCATAAAATACATATGAACAAGGAAAGTTAACTATTTCATATGCTTACAAATGTCCAGGAAAAAAGCAGTACAAGAAATAGTTCTCAATTGGAAGACCAGAAACAGCAATTATTAGAGGAACTAATAAATGGTAATAATAATAATAATAATTATAATAATAATAATAATAATAACACTATAGTCACCAGAAGAACTACAGCCTAATCTAATGGTTCTGGTGTCTGTCGCCTGTCCCTGTAGGCTTTTCAGTGTAAACACTGCCATTTCAAAGAAAAGGCAGTGTTTCTATTGGTGCCTTGTGACACCTCTAATTACACCTCTAGTCCTAGTCCAGTGCTGCACAGTGTGTAGCACTGGTGTTCAGCATCTCCACGTTCTGCATGGATACACTGAATGGCGAGACCCATACGACAAAGGGGGGGGAAAGCAAGTTTTCACCTTTTCAGCTTAATCAGAGTGGGGCCAGGGATTTAAACTGCCATACAAGGATTATAGTATTCCTGACACTATCATGTTCCTGTAAAGAAAATAGTCAAAAGTCTCGCAAGAATCATAAAAGTCCTAACATTTTCATTATTACTAAAGCGATGGTGCAGGAATTTCCTGACACAGTGGGATCTGAATTCATAGGAACTACATGAAAAAGCTATTCTTTTCTGCTATGGGTGCCGCTCGCTTCTGGAACGGTTCATATCAGCATTTGGCAGTCATAATCTGATTATGTCACATTTACTGATGGAGATAACCACTCTGCCTCAGTACCCCTCATGGGCGTCATTTGACGCTTTTATGAGAATTTTTGCCTGGGTGGGGGGGGGTCTATAATTGTAATGACATCTCATGCTTGGCTGACTCTTTTTGACAGTGTCATGGAACAGGAGAAGGGGCATAGCCAGTCTACCTCCACATCAAAGCTCACCGGTCCACAGCAGCATGAAAGAGCAGTCTTCTCAGCAACTAACTAGGTAACAGCACCCTCAGGAATATATAACAGTATTGCACACTATTCCTGCACACACAATATAGTGTTCCTTTGCAATAGCATCTATATTATCTATAGGCTGTGACCATCTATAGGCTGCTGCCCCCCCAAAATCTATAGGCTGGTGCCCCCCAAATCTATAGGCTGCTGCCCCCCCAAAATCTATAGGCTGCTGCCCCAAAAATCTATACCTAAATGAAAAATATGCATATGAATCTGCCACGCGGAACCTGCCCCTGGGTGCCTCCTCGCCTTTCCTGATTGTAACGTTTGTTCCCCTGCGGTTTCAATCAGCAGAGAGAAGCAGGGATAAGATGCAGTTTCCTATCCCTGTCTCTCTCAATACACAGCGCCACCTACTGGCCGGCGCCGGTATTGCAGTTCATTCTAAATCTCACATGAAAAAAGCAGAACAAGCTGAAAAAAACAGGGGGGGCAAGTGCCCCCCCTTGCCCCCCCCCCCGCGGACGCCCATGGTCGCCATATATCAGATATCATATTTTATACCCTGTTGAATGATGATGCAGCCCCTCCTTCTACTTGTCTGGTGGGCAGACTGGTCACACAGTTTATTTAAAGAAAAACATGTTCCCTTGCGAATTAGAAGACTCAACAAGATCTACCAAGGCTGCTGTTTGATGTCTCCTTGGTAATGAGCCAATGCAGTGGGGACGAAGTTACAGTGTCATCAAGACAGAAATAAATCGCACCAAAATAAAGCTTATGTTTTCTCCAGTGTGGCAGCACTTGCAAATTTTAAAGTTGTAACACAACTCACAGATTCCTATCCGATGCATCCCTAGACATTCAACGTCTATTTTAATATCTGTCGTTTTGTTGAAGGTTCCTGTGGGCACTTGGTATCTGAAGAGGACAGTGACTGAATTATATAACATTCTTCTGACTACTCCTTTTCCACAGTCCAGTGGAAAGATGTGATTTCTAAAATTTGTGGCTTATTAAAATCTACTCATGGTTCCTAAAATGTTTGTGTAGTTGTCCAGGTCTTGGGACTTCGTTCCAAAAACATGGATTTAAAACCAGTCAGTCACTTAAAGTAATCCCATTTTAAAATGATCAAGTGCTTCTGTAAATTGCATCTGTTGCCAGACTCAAGTACTCTTTCCAAAAAGGTTCTCAAGTTTTCAGCTGTGCTATTTTGGCTTTTGTAAGCTATTGTACAGATAATGTAGTTAATAGGGCTGGAGATATAAAAAACAAATAAACACAAAACTACCCTTATCTTTTGTGTCACTATACCCCACTCCTTCTAGCATGTAAGCTCATTGAGCAGGGCCCTCAACAGTGCCATCTTAACAACATTATGGGCCCCCCGGCAAAGCAATGCACTGGGGCCCTGCCTACACAACCAGTCACAGGAATAAAAATGTAAATTATTGCTAAAATTACGCTTATATTTATTGGTACCTCCAACAAATGCAATACATTCATAAATTACAAACACACAGACTCCTGAATACACACAGAATGCAGAATACACACAGGCTGCTGTATAGACACACAGGCTACTAAATACACACACACGGATGGCTGAATACACACACACGGACTGCTGAATACACACACATACTGCTGAACATACACACACATACTGCTGAACATACACACACATACTGCTGAATATACACACACAAACTGCTGAAAACACAGACTGCTGAACACTGACAGCAGTGAGGGGTTCAGTGTGTGTGTGTGTGTGTGTGTGTGTGTGTGAGGGGTGCAGTGTGTGTGTGTGAGGGGTGCTGTGTGTGAGAGGAGTGGTGTGTGTGAGAGGGGTGCTGTGTGTGAGGGGTGCTGTGTGTTTGAGAGAGGTGCTGTGTGTGTGTGTGTGAAGGGTGCTGTGTGTGTGAGAGAGGGGTGCTGCGTGTGTGAGAGAGGGGTGCTCTGTGTGTGTGTGTGGTGTGCTCTGTGTGTATGTGGGGGAGGTGGGTGCATAGGAAAAGGGGTGCAGTGTGTGTGTGGGGTGCTGTGTGTGTGAGAGAGGGGTGCTGCGTGTGTGAGAGAGGGGTGCTCTGTGTGTGTGTGTGTGTGTGTGTGTGGTGTGCTCTGTGTGTATGTGGGGGGAGGTGGGTGCATAGGAAAAGGGATGCAGTGTGTGTGTGGGGTGCTGTGTGTGTGAGAGAGGTGTGCTCTGTGTGTGTGTGTGTGTGTGAGGTGTGCTGTGTGCTGTGTGTGTGTGAGGTGAGGTGTGTGCATTGGGAAAAGGGGTGCAGTGTGTATGTGTGAGAGAGAGAGTTGCTGTGTGTGTGAGAGAGGGGTTCTGTGTGTAAGGGGTGCTGTGTGTTTGAGAGAGGTGCTGTGTGTGTGTTTGAGAGAGAGTTGCTGTGTGTGTTGCTGTGTGTGTGAGAGAGGGGTGCTCTGTGTGTGTGTGAGGTGTGCTGTGTGTGTGAGGTGTGCTCCGTGTGTGGGTGTGGGGGGGAGGTAGGGGGAGGTGCATAGGGAAAAGAGATTTTTTGTTTGTTATTTATATTTAAAATTAATATTAAAAGAAGCTTCATGTCCCCCCTTTTTAGTGGGAGTGGGGACACTGCCAACCCTGGTGGTCCAGTGGTGAGTAATGATCTAAAACTGCAGTGTGTGTGAGGGGTGCAGAGTATGTGTGAGGGGTGCAGGGTATTATTTATTTTATTTATAAAATATTTTACCAGGAAGGATACATTGAGATTTCTCTCGTTTTCAAGTATGTCCTGGGTCCACAAAACATTGCATTAATACAATAGGTTACAATAAAATACAAGAACAATATTAATACACAATATATACAAAATTTAACATAAAACAGGTAGGAAATATATAATCAACCATGACAGGTGCATTCTGTTTTGAGATATGTAGAGAGGGATCTCTTAAAGGATTTTTGGCCTGGGAAAGATTTAAAGTGTGCGGGAGGTCGTTCCATAATTGCGGTGCTCTGTAGGAAAAGGAGGATCGGGCTGCTTTCTTTTTGTATTGAGGTAGACTAAATAAAATGCTGGTACTAGATCGAAGGTTATAGGATGTGAGGACAGCCGGGGAGAGCATTCTGCTCAGGTAGGGTGGGAGCTTCCCAGAAAAGCTCCTAAACCAGGGCTTGACAAATTTCCTTGGAATCTAGGAGCCAACTAAAAAAGTTAGGAGCCAGTTTAAAAAAAAAAAAAACTTATAACGCTTTTTTTTCAACGACAAAAATAACACATCTTAAATTAACATATAAAGAAGACTAGAATCAAACGACATGGGCATTAACTAGATAACGAATATATTATGATGTGACATGAACATGCCTTGTATTTTTAGAATTAAATACCAATGGTCAACAGCCTTTGCAGGATCAAACTCCTTCACAGATGGTCCATTCATGTTGATCATTAACAAATCACCTAAACTTTCTTGCTGCATTGATGATCTGAACTTATTTTTTACAAAGTTCATTAAACTGAACCCTCTTTCACAACATGCGGTTGAGACAGGCAACACAGACACTATAGACAACAAGTTTCCCAAAACTGGAAATCTGTCTGTGTTGGAGAGTGCCAAGTCCAGAAGATCACTCAGTTTCTTTCCTTTGCCAAGGACTTTAAATTCATACCACTCATTGTGAATTGCATGCATACATTTGTCATGCATTTCAGGCAGTGATAGTTGTTTCTGGAAATGACGAGCCAATGCTGTAATGTCATCAACCCCATAGTCTTGTAATGCTGTTCCCGATGGCCAGGCAAAGGTATCAAACACTGCTGTAGAACATTCAGTATTCCTCTGAATCAGATATCACTCTTCCAGATATATAACACCATGCTGAATCAATTTGTCTTTTTCACGTTGGATCGATGAAGTTGATGAAATTGTGTTTTTCACATTATTATTATTATTTTATTATTTATATAGTGCCAGCAAAATTCCGTAGCGCTGTACAATGAGTGGATTATCAGACACGTATAACCAAACAAATGGATGAACAGGAACAGAGGGGTTGAGGGCCATGCTCAATGAACTTACATGCTAGAGGGAGTGGGGTATAGTGACACAAAAGGTATAAGTAGGGGTAATAAAATAGGTTGCTAAAAAAGTATTCACTGGGAACTTAGTAGGTTATTTTTGACAGTTGCAGGAGAGGAGTCATGGGGCGGGGAGGGAATGAAAATCCGCTAACCATAGGCGTGCGCAGCCTATTGCATTAGGGTGTGCACCCTAAAGCACAAACACACGCCGTGTGTGTGTGTGTGTATGTATATACACACACACACATACACTGCTGTGTGTGCTGTTAGTGTGATGTGTGTGTGAGGGTGCTGTTAGTGTGATGTGAGGGTGTTTGTGTGTGTGTGTTTGTGACTGTGCTGTTTGTGTGTGAGGGTGTTTGTGTGTGTGTGTGTTTGTCCTGTGAGGGTGCTGTTTGTGTGAGTGTCGTGTATTTGTGAGGGTGCTGTTTGTGTGTGTGTGTTTGTGAGGGTGCGGTTAGTGTACTGTGTGTGTGTGAGCTGTATGTGTGTAGGTGCTGTATGTGTGTGTGCTGTATGTTTGGAGGGATTTGACAGATTAGTAAATCCTTGCTGCCATGTGCCATCCCTGGTGGTCCAGTGGAGAGTGAACTCTAGCCTGCAGGGCTAGAGTTAACTCTCGCGAGATCTGAGCGTTGCCGCAGCAACACTCAGATATTGCGAGAGGAACCTGGTGGAGCTTCTGTCTAGAGCTCCCTGGGTCCTCTCCTGCCTCCCTCCATGCTGCTGTGGGCCAGTGAGGTAGATCTTTGGTCTCCCCGCCGGCCCATGGTGGCTTAGAGCAGAGCCGGCACTCAGATAGCGCCGGCTCTGCGTGTGTGTGTGTGTGTGTGTATATATATATATGCGTACACACACACACTCACAGACATATTCAGACACACACACATACATACACTCACAGACGCACACACATTCACAGACACACACTCACACAGACACAGACACATTCACACACAGACACACACACTCACACACAGACACTCACACAAAGACACACACAAGAACATATTATTAAATTTAGTCCACCCAGCCTCCTACCTGGAGTGCTGGCGTGGACTTTTCCCTGGGGTCCAGTGGGGCGTGTGCCTCTCTGCAGCTCAGCCGCGGCGAGGGAGCTGTCTGCTCTCTGCTCCCTCTCGCCGCGCGGGCTGTCTGCTGTAGCTGGGAGCCGGAATATGACGTCATATTCCGGCTCCCGGCATCAGCGAGCGGCGAGAGGGAGCAGAGAGCAGACAGCTCCCTCGCCGCGGCTGAGCTGCAGAGACGGGGAGGATCCATCACCTCTTGCCCCCCCCTGCAGGACTCAAACCATAGGCGTGCGCACAGGGATTAAGGTGTGCCCAGGCACACCCGGCACACCCCGTGCGCACGCCTATGCCGCTAACAGTTTAGACGCTTTCCTGAAGAAGTGTTTTTTCAAAGATTTTTTTGAAGGAGTGGAGACTGGGTGAAAGTCTAACGGAGAAGGGAAGGGAGTTCCACAGAAAAGGTGCAGCCCTGGAGAAGTCTTTAGGGCAAGCATCAAATGTGGGTGTACGGACAGAGGATAGACTTAAAATGGAAAAAAAGGAAGAACAATATCCCAGATATCCACTACAATGGAGATGGGTGTATGGGAATTAGTACAACCTAAAGTAGATAGTAGCAAAAAACAAAAAAAAATATACCTTTTAATGGAATCTAAAATTGTAGAGCTACTATCTAATAGAGGGTCCTAAATAGGAAGCAAATTTTTGCATAACGGGTAATCACCTAAGTAATTTACTTTTCACCTGAAGTAATTTACTTTTGCAAAGGAAAGAGCCAGAGTGCAGCATAAATTTATAGTGGATGAAGTCAGGTGCGACTTTCTCCAACAGCATGCAACTCAATTATGCTTAAGAAAAGCTCTTCCCTTTGAAATAAAAGGGAAAGGTTCTTAATAATTTCAAGGTAGTCAAGCAGAAAATGGAGCATGTGAACAAATGTAAAATCTTTAGTTTCTTTAACAAACCATGTGCGACTGCAGAAGCACTGTCTTTTTCTGCAGCAACACTTTCAAGGTGGACTGTCACACATTTCCAGTCTTTGATAAGTGAAGAGAGAGCACTGACTTTGCTTGACACCAGTGGCGTACACCAGGCCCGGACTGGCCATCGGGCACACCGGGCAAATGCCCGGTGGGCCGCGATGGCCGTGGGGCTGAGGCCGGCAGGGGAGATCACAGGATCTCCCCGGCCGGCTCCTGCAGGGCCAGCACTACCCGAGCGCCGGCCCTGCTGTGTGCCTCCATGGGCCGGTGGGGAGATCACAGATCTCCCTTTACCGGCCCAGAGACACTTCCAGGCGGCCGCTTGCTGGGGTGTGAGGGGGGGAGGAGAGGACCGGCGGAGCTCTATCCAGCAGCTCCGCCGGGTCCTCTCGTGGGATTACCGCGGTAAAAGCTCAGATCTCGCAAGAGTGAACTCTAGCCTACAGGCTAGAGTTCACGCTCACCACTAGGACCACCAGGGATCAGGCAGCATGGCTCTCCCATGGCAGAACGGCTCCCCCCCGTCCCAGGCAAAACGGTCCCCCCCCCCTCCCAGGCTAAAGGTAAGAAGGGAGGGGGGGGATATAACTTTTAAAAAAATATTATTATTAATAAAAAAAAAAATAATTTAAATTAAAAAATCACACTCACACACACATCACCCCCAGACACACACAGCACCCCCAGACACACACAGCACCCAGACACACACAGCACCCCCAGACACACACAGTACCCCCAGACACACACAGTACCCCAGACACACACAGCGCACCCAGACACACACATCACCCCCAGACACACAGCACCCAGACACACCCACAGACACACACATCACCCCCAGACACACAGCACCCGCAGCACCACCCAGACAGCACCCCCAGACAGACAGCACCCCCAGACACACACAGCAGACACACACTAGACACACAGCAGCACCAGTCCCCCAGACACACACAGCACCCCCAGAAACACACAGCACCCCCAGACACACACAGCACCCAGACACACACAGCACCCCCAGACACACACAGCACACTCAGGCACACAGCACCCTCACTCACACACAGCACCCTCAGACAGACAGCATCCTCGCTCACACACACACATATATATATGTGTGTGTGTATGTATGTGTATATATATATATATATATATATATATATAAAATAACCCTCAGTGAGTTAAAGGACCACTATAGTGCCAGGAAAACATACTCGTTTTCCTGTCACTATAGTGCCCTGAGCGTGCCCCCACCCTCAGGGACACCCTCCCGCCCGGCTCTGGAAAGGGGAAAGGGGTTAAAACTTACCTTTTTCCAGCGCTGGGCAGAGAGCTCTCCTCCTCCGTTCCTCCTCCTGGGCTGAATGCGCACGCGCGGCAAGAGCTGCGCGCGCATTCAGCCCGTCGCATAGGAAAGCATTTACAATGCTTTCCTATGGACGCTGGCGTGCTCTCACTGTGAAAATCACAGTGAGAAGCACGCAAGCGCCTCTAGTGGCTGTCAATGTGACAGCCACTAGAGGATTAGGGGGAAGGCTTAACCCATTCATAAACATAGCAGTTTCTCTGAAACTACTATGTTTATAAAAAAATGGGTTAACCCTAGAAGGACCTGGCACCCAGACCACTTCATTAAGCTGAAGTGGTCTGGGTGCCTAGAGTGGTCCTTTAACAGACAAAGAAAATTAGAATGTGACGGCAGATAAAAACACCCTCACACACAGCACCCCTCTTACATACACACACACTGCGCCCCTCACACATACAATACGTCCAAATATATATATGTATGTATATATATATATATATACACACACACACACACGCACACTACAGCACTACATACATTACGCTCCAGATACACGCTAGATCCCTTACCTTATATGCACTCTTAATCCTCTATACACACACACACACACACGCAATCTCCTATACACACTCTGGGTCCTTTACACACTAGATCTCCTACACACACACTGCACCACCTACACACACACTACATTCTCTAAACACACCCTCTCTACAACCCCTACAGCCCGTATGCACACACTCGCTACATCCCCTATAACACTATGCCCCCTATACACACACTCTCAACAGCCCCTAGCCACACATATTACACCACAAACACAAATGAAATTGACCTATTTACACAATACCACTCCACACTCTACACACACGCAATCCCACAAGCAGGCTCCAAACACATGCACCATACACTTTCCTGGCCCTTTTGTCCTCTGGTATCCCACTTGTGGAGACACCAGAGACAATTTAAAAGCAAACACAGCGCAAGCGTGTTATTAAATTTGCTTGCACTGCGCAGAACAAATACAGGGCCTTTTTCTAATGCCAGAGCTCTTCAGCGCAGCTCTGCGCATTGAACCAACATGCTCACTTTGAGAGGAGGCGTGCTTGTCATTAGTGATGACAAAACACACCCTCTCTGGCCCCGCCCCCTTCTTAGGGGGCTGCTCTGATTAAAAAATGCCCGGGCCTAATTTTTTTCCCAGTCCGGCCCTGGCGTACACACATTCCATGGGGCCCTGGTGTGTAACTGATCCGTGGGTCCCTCCATCGCCTCCCCCCTTTCCCTCCCCTCTCTCCCCCGATCTGTGGGCCCCCCCGACACATACATACAGAAACACACACACACAAACACACAGACAGACAAACATACACCCCCCGACAGACACATACATACAAACACATACATACATACAGACACACACAGACATACACACAGACACATACACACACATGCAGACACATACATAGACACAGACAAACACACATACATACAAAGTCACAGACATACACACACATACAGAGACAGAAACACACACATACATATAGAGACACAGAGACACATACAGAGACACAGACATACACATACAGAGACACAGACACACACATATAGAGACACACACATACATACAGAGTCACAGACACACACACACACATACAGAGACACACACACAAACATACAGAGACACACACACATACATACAGAAACACACACACAAAATGTTTCCTGTTTCCTATCTTTTGTGACTTTTCCCGGGGTTCAGTGGGGGCCAAGCCTGATGGGAGTCAGAGTTCCCACTCTGACTCCCTCCTCCTTTCTCCTTCCTCCCGCGCGGCTCCGTCTGATTGCTGGGAGGAGTGACGTGCAGTCACTTCCTCCAAGTAGTGATGTCATCACAGGGGGCCCGGTCGCGCTGTTAAAGCGCCCAGCGCTAACTGGGCCCCTGATAATCCATATCCATCGGGTGGCCCTGACAGCATGGGCCACCCTATGGACCCCTTGAAAGATGGGCCTGGCGGTTTGCCGCGCAGGCCGGGGACGCAAAACGTGGCAGCCGGTACCCGGTCACTCCAGGGGGCCCGGTCGCAGCCGCGACCCCTGCGACTGGGGTATGTACGCAAGTGCTTGACACCCATCTTATGTTATGCAAGTACTGAAATTTCAGGATTTGTGTCTGAAAACTACAAAACTCCTTGTGTCTCTTGTTATTTGCATACTCCTCTCTCACAGCAATCCCTAGTTTCCCAGTCAGCCCTTGCAAACCTTCAAAATCTGTATATGGCCTGTTGTATTTTGCAATATAATAAGCCACAATAAATAGAACGTTCATGTGGTTGAACATCCTTTGATCCATTTTCTTAACACATGCAGCCAATGGTGTAGCTTATGGAGCCAACAGAGCATGTTTTGCCTTTACACATTTTTCATGCTGGAGAGACTTTCCATGTTTTTTGAAGGTCTCCAGTTCAAATGGCCCTGGAAACCCTTTCACACACTTAGATGCTTGGTCAGCAATCCCAGGGAAGGAAGCACAGATCTCACATATGGCTATACCCATGTTATGGTCAAATTGTAGCCAGTTCCTTGCACCAATCTTGCTTAAACTTATTTTTTCCAGCATTTTGAGAATGACTTGTTGAAGGGGACTCCTCTGCTGGTTGTTCTTCTCTTGTGCAGGTTGGTTGGGCAGTAACAAGTTCCACTTCACTTTCCAAACAAGTTTCTTTGCAAAGAAATTTGTCATCTGCAGTTGCTTTCATAGGCGTGCGCACGGGGTGTGCCGGGTGTGCCTGGGCACACCCTAATCCCCGCGGCACACCTATGTATTCAGACCGGTGTTCTATCAGTTTGGTATACCCCGTCAGATTGCTATACCCACGTCACTTCCGGGGGGGGAATCAGCTGTCTCCTGTGCTGCACATGCGTGCTAGCACTCCTGCTACTCCTCCACAGCAAGGTCCTGGAAGGTAAGTAAAACTAGTTTTACACTTTCATTATAGTTAGTGCATTCACTAAGCTTAGGACATGGGGCATTTAGGGTTAATGTTAGGGTTCAAATTAGGGTTAGGATTAGGGACTTGTTCATATTTAGTGATATTTCACATTAGGGGAATATCACTAAATAGTGATTTCTCACACTTTATTTTAACCCTTACCCCAAGGGTTAGGGTAAGAATAGAGTGTGAGAGAGGTTAGAAGCATTTACCTAACCCTAATTTGTACCCTCACTTAACCCTAAATGTCCCGTGTGCCTAAGCTTACTGAATGCACTAACTAAAATGAAAGTGTAAAACTAGTTTTACTTACCTTCCAGGACCTTGCTGTGGAGGAGTAGCAGGAGTGCTAGCACGCATGTGCAGCACAGGAGACAGCTGATTCCCCTCCCCGGAAGTGACGTGGGTATAGCAATCTGACGGAGTATACCAGACTGATAGAACACCGGCAGGGGAGATCTCAGGATCTCCCCTGTTGGCTCATGCAGAGCCGGTGCTATCTGAGCGCCGGCTCTGCTCTCAGCCTCCCTCCCCACCGACCCACATGCAGGGAGGGAGGCAGAAGAGGACCCAGGGAGCTATTGCCGGCAGCTCCACCGGGTTCCTCTTGCGAGATCTGAGCGTTGCCGCAGGCTAGAGTTCACTCACCACTGGACCACCAGGGAAGGCAGCAGCAACAAGGATCCCCCCTCCCTACATAAGGTGAGAAGGGAGGGGGGATATTAAGTAATGTACCCACACACATACAGCACCCACAGACATACACAGCACCTACACACATACAGTGGGTGCTGTGTGTTGTAGGGTGCTGTGTGTGTGAGGGTGCTGTATGTGTGTAGGTGCTGTTTGTGTGCTGTTTGTGTGCTGTATGTGTGTGGGTGCTGTGTGTGTGAGGGTGCTGTATGCATGTAGATGCTGTGTGTGTGTGGGTGCTGTTTGTGTGCTGTGTGTGTGAGGGTGATGTGCTGTATGTGTGTAGATGCTGTGTGTGTGGGTGCTGTTTGTGTGCTGTATGTGTGTGGGTACTGCTTATGTGCTGTAAGTGTGTGGGTGCTGTGTGTGTGTGTGAGGGTGCTGTATGTGTGTAGATGCTGTGTGTGTGTGGGTGCTGTTTGTGTGTGTGTGTGCTGTATGTGTATGTGCTGTATGTTTGGATGATTGTGTGTATTGGGTGGGGGCGGTTTAGTAAATATCCCCCCTCCCTTATGTAGGGAGGGGGGACCGTGCTGGTGCCATCCCTGGTGGTCCGGTGGAGAGTGAACTCTAGCCTGCGGGGCTAGAGTTCACTCACGCGAGATCTGAGCGTTGCAGCGGCTCAGATCTCGCGAGAGGAACCCGGCAGAGCTGCTGGCTAGAGCTCCCTGGGTCCTCTCCTGCCTTCTTCTCTGCAGCTGTGAGCCAGTGAGGAAGATCTTTGATCTCCCCACCGGCCCATGGAGGCTTAGAGCAGAGACGGTCTCAATCCATAGGCGTACCGCAGGGATTAGGGTGTGCCACGGCACACCCCATGCGCATGCCTATAGCTGCACGCTTCATTTTTTCTGAAGTCTCAAATAAAGATATTTGCATTTTAGTACGTTAATACTTCTGTAATGGCATGATCTCCAAATAAATTACTATTAATTTTTTTTAAAAGCATAGCACCCCTTCTTGTTAGTAACCCTGATGTGTATCTTTACAGATGCACACAAGTTTGCCTCTCAGCTTTTGCCCATTAACCTTTTAAGACGCCGAAAAACTTTCTAGGACGCCAAAGTAGATTTAAAAAATGTAAAATCAGTGAATCAACCTGCATGTGTCACATATATCGTACTTCTGGACAACGGCAGTATGTTACTGTGCATTTTGGGAGAAATAAACTGATCTATCATCTTTGAGGAAAAAGTTTGAGGATGGCTATTTTGGGGAAAATTATTATGAAGATGGATAAAAGGAATTAATAAGGGAACAGGCTAGTAAGAAAAACATTTTAACTTCATTTCAAGTTAACAACAAAAAATTATTTAAAAAAAACGAATTCAAATATTGCCTTTCACTTTATCTTAACTCTGGTCAAAGAAGTGTGCGTTCTTTGATAAACATTAGTGGGGAAATAGTGACATCAGGCACTATACAGTGTAAGGTGGCAGATTCCATAAGGAGAAGAGCACAATAACATCACAAATACATTTTAAATACAATAAATAAATACTTTGCTATCATAGCAATATAACCTCATGTATCAGTTTTAATTCATTCTGAGAACACAATATTATTTTTTATTAATTATTGCTATATTTGTTATTCATTATTACTATATTATATTTTATTAGTTATTACTATATTATTTTTTTATTACTGACTACATTTTTTTTAATTATTATTATTATAATTGTTACTGCCATTATTATAACTATTACTACCATTATTATTATGACTGCCATTATTATTATGACTGCCATTATTACTGCCATGATTATTACTGCCATTATAATTGTTACTGCTAATATTATTGCTGCCATTATTACTACTGCCATTATTATTACTGCCATTACAATTGTTACTGCCATTATTACTACTGCCATTGTTATTACTGCCATTATAATTGTTACTGCCAATACAAATGTATTGTGGAAAGGGGGCATAAAAAAAAAATTAAAAAAAAATTATAATGTAAATAGACTTACCTAGATATCCCAGTTCTACCACTGCTTTTGAAATAGCTGTTTTACACTCCTTCAGAAGTCAATGTTTTACCACTCCTTAACGCAAGTTACTAGACGATTGCGCACTCTCAATGCACTTTACGTCACGCGGAGCCGCGTCTTAAAGCCCCGACATTTGATCTTCACGGAGAGCATCGGCAGGCCAAATAGGAGAACAGCGGGCATGCGGTGGGTTCGGGCACCTTTGAAAACGGATTGGCAAATACCCAAGTGCCAGGACCAAATTCCTGGTCAAACTGGCGCCTGGGATTTGTCGAGCCCTGTCTTAAACACAAGGCTAGAAAGATGAAGGTTGTGTCTGGATTCCAGCGACATCCAGTTTTGTTATTTTAGCATGTCACAATGCTGGGTCCTGTAATTACATTGTAGCACAAAGCGGCAGAACGAGTTATAAAATGTATTATGCTTATTAAGGTGCGTTTGCGGTGCAGGTGCATATACTACAAACCCATAAACGACGATTGGCATCAGCATTTGTTGTACAATCTTTTCCTTTACTGTAGGGCTTAGACAGGATTTGTCTCTGTACAGGGCACCTAGTTTTGGATAAAGTTTAGATGCAAGTTCTTCTATGTGGAGGCCAAAAGATAGATTGGGGACTAACAACATACCCAAGTGTTTGAAAGAGTGGACTGCGGTCAGTGTGCTATTTGATTTTGTTTTGATGGATAGATGGGAATTTTGTAATTTGTGTAATTTAGATACTGTTCCAAAGATCATTTTGACAGTTTTGTCAGTGTTTAGGAAGAGTTTGTTTTTTGTGATCCATTTTACTACATCTGTGAACTGGTTTTGGAGCACAGTGTAAGAGGTGCAGTGTGTGTATGTGTGAGGGGTGTGTTTGTGTGTGAGGGGCTGCACGGTATGTGTGTGAGGGGGTGCAAGGTATGCGTGTGAGGGGGTGCAAGGTATGCGTGTGAGGGGGTGCACGGTATGTGTGTGAGGGGTGCTGTCTGTGTGAGGGGTGCTGTGTGTGTGAGGGGGTGTACGGTATATGTGTGAGGGAGTGCAGGGTATGTGTGAAGGGGTACAGGGTATGTGTGAGGGCTGCAGGGTGTGTGTGTGAGGGGCGTTGTGTGCGTTAGAGGGTGAAGGGTATGTGTGAGGGGGTGCAGGGTATGTGTGAGGAGGTGCAGGGTAAGTGTGTGAGGGGTGCTGTGTGTGTGGAGGGGTACAGGGCATGTGTGTGAGGGGTGCAAGGTATGTGTGGAGGGGTGCAGGGAATGTGTGGAGAGCTGCAGGGTATGTGTGTGAGGGGTGCTGTGTGCATGAGAGGGTGCAGGGTATATGTGAGGAGGTGCAGGGTATGTGTGTGAGGGGTGCTGTGTGTAAGGGGGTGCAGGGTATGTTTGAAGTTGTGTATTGTGTGGGAGGTGTCTATATTGTGGTAGGGGGGTGATCAGGGAGAAAATGTATATTATTTACTTAAAAAGGGGGGGAGAAAGCTTTATGCCCCCCATTATTACCCATGGCCTGGAAGGAGGGGACTTTTCACTGCAATCCCTGGTAGTCCAGTGGTGGTGTGTGCACCTTCGCCTGCAGGCTGACCTCACTATTTTCTTCCTGCGAGCACAGAACTGTGTCGGAGCGTTGCCATGGTAATGCAGGGCAACACTCCGACCTGCCTATTCGCGGGAGAATCACAGCCTCTTGGGTCCTCCTCCTGCCCTGCAGTCTCCCGGGTCCTACCTCTTCCTCTCCCTTAACAAACTGCCAGGAGACTGGTGAGGGAGATCTTTGATCTCCCCACCGGCACGAGAAAGGCAGACAGCAGAGCCGGCTCACCCCGGGTGAAAGGATAGTGAAAGCTTTCGCGGATCGGCAATAAATTCTTGTGGACCGGCAGCGGTCCGTGGACCACTGGTTGAAGACCACTGTGTTAAACCATTGTAGCCAACTTGGTAAAATTCACCGTCTATGTTTCTAGTTTGGCTATTCTGGCCAAAAAGTTAACTTTAAATCCCCTTTAAATTCCTGACAATTCAAACTTTATTGAATAGCCCTACCATCGTTGCCTGGTTTTGTTCTTTGTTCGGATATGATAACTCTTATTAAAGAGCAATGTATGGGAACATTTGGTCGTCCTTGTGGTCAGTCTTCATTCTCTTGTGATTTTGCCAGGCA
>OW240918.1:48383978-48413493 GCA_933207985.1 Pelobates cultripes | reverse complement strand
TGCTGAATCAATTTGTCTTTTTCACGTTGGATCGATGAAGTTGATGAAATTGTGTTTTTCACATTATTATTATTATTTTATTATTTATATAGTGCCAGCAAAATTCCGTAGCGCTGTACAATGAGTGGATTATCAGACACGTATAACCAAACAAATGGATGAACAGGAACAGAGGGGTTGAGGGCCATGCTCAATGAACTTACATGCTAGAGGGAGTGGGGTATAGTGACACAAAAGGTATAAGTAGGGGTAATAAAATAGGTTGCTAAAAAAGTATTCACTGGGAACTTAGTAGGTTATTTTTGACAGTTGCAGGAGAGGAGTCATGGGGCGGGGAGGGAATGAAAATCCGCTAACCATAGGCGTGCGCAGCCTATTGCATTAGGGTGTGCACCCTAAAGCACAAACACACGCCGTGTGTGTGTGTGTGTATGTATATACACACACACACATACACTGCTGTGTGTGCTGTTAGTGTGATGTGTGTGTGAGGGTGCTGTTAGTGTGATGTGAGGGTGTTTGTGTGTGTGTGTTTGTGACTGTGCTGTTTGTGTGTGAGGGTGTTTGTGTGTTTGTCCTGTGAGGGTGCTGTTTGTGTGAGTGTTGTGTATTTGTGAGGGTGCTGTTTGTGTGTGTGTGTGTTTGTGAGGGTGTTGTTTGTGTGTGTGTGTTTGTGAGGGTGCGGTTAGTGTACTGTGTGTGTGTGTGAGCTGTATGTGTGTAGGTGCTGTATGTGTGTGTGCTGTATGTTTGGAGGGATTTGGCAGATTAGTAAATCCTTGCTGCCATGTGCCATCCCTGGTGGTCCAGTGGAGAGTGAACTCTAACCTGCAGGGCTAGAGTTAACTCTCGCGAGATCTGAGCGTTGCCGCAGCAACGCTCAGATATCGCGAGAGGAACCTGGTGGAGCTTCTGTCTAGAGCTCCCTGGGTCCTCTCCTGCCTCCCTCCATGCTGCTGTGGGCCAGTGAGGTAGATCTTTGGTCTCCCCGCCGGCCCATGGTGGCTTAGAGCAGAGCCGGCACTCAGATAGCGCCGGCTCTGCGTGTGTGTGTGTGTGTGTGTATATATATATATGCGTACACACACACACTCACAGACATATTCAGACACACACACATACATACACTCACAGACGCACACACATTCACAGACACACACTCACACAGACACAGACACATTCACACACAGACACACACACTCACACACAGACACTCACACAAAGACACACACAAGAACATATTATTAAATTTAGTCCACCCAGCCTCCTACCTGGAGTGCTGGCGTGGACTTTTCCCTGGGGTCCAGTGGGGCGTGTGCCTCTCTGCAGCTCAGCCGCGGCGAGGGAGCTGTCTGCTCTCTGCTCCCTCTCGCCGCGCGGGCTGTCTGCTGTAGCTGGGAGCCGGAATATGACGTCATATTCCGGCTCCCGGCATCAGCGAGCGGCGAGAGGGAGCAGAGAGCAGACAGCTCCCTCGCCGCGGCTGAGCTGCAGAGACGGGGAGGATCCATCACCTCTTGCCCCCCCCTGCAGGACTCAAACCATAGGCGTGCGCACAGGGATTAAGGTGTGCCCAGGCACACCCGGCACACCCCGTGCGCACGCCTATGCCGCTAACAGTTTAGACGCTTTCCTGAAGAAGTGTTTTTTCAAAGATTTTTTTGAAGGAGTGGAGACTGGGTGAAAGTCTAACGGAGAAGGGAAGGGAGTTCCACAGAAAAGGTGCAGCCCTGGAGAAGTCTTTAGGGCAAGCATCAAATGTGGGTGTACGGACAGAGGATAGACTTAAAATGGAAAAAAAGGAAGAACAATATCCCAGATATCCACCACAATGGAGATGGGTGTATGGGAATTAGTACAACCTAAAGTAGATAGTAGCAAAAAACAAAAAAAAATATACCTTTTAATGGAATCTAAAATTGTAGAGCTACTATCTAATAGAGGGTCCTAAATAGGAAGCAAATTTTTGCATAACGGGTAATCACCTAAGTAATTTACTTTTCACCTGAAGTAATTTACTTTTGCAAAGGAAAGAGCCAGAGTGCAGCATAAATTTATAGTGGATGAAGTCAGGTGCGACTTTCTCCAACAGCATGCAACTCAATTATGCTTAAGAAAAGCTCTTCCCTTTGAAATAAAAGGGAAAGGTTCTTAATAATTTCAAGGTAGTCAAGCAGAAAATGGAGCATGTGAACAAATGTAAAATCTTTAGTTTCTTTAACAAACCATGTGCGACTGCAGAAGCACTGTCTTTTTCTGCAGCAACACTTTCAAGGTGGACTGTCACACATTTCCAGTCTTTGATAAGTGAAGAGAGAGCACTGACTTTGCTTGACACCAGTGGCGTACACCAGGCCCGGACTGGCCATCGGGCACACCGGGCAAATGCCCGGTGGGCCGCGATGGCCGTGGGGCTGAGGCCGGCAGGGGAGATCACAGGATCTCCCCGGCCGGCTCCTGCAGGGCCAGCACTACCCGAGCGCCGGCCCTGCTGTGTGCCTCCATGGGCCGGTGGGGAGATCACAGATCTCCCTTTACACAGCCCGTTTCAAGCGGCTTGCTGCAGAAGTGTGAGAAGGGCGGCCCGAGCTCTATCCAACGCTCGCGGGTCGTAAAATTCTAGCGTTACGCTGATTTACGCCCGGCTGCGCTCATCCCGTGAACTCTAGCCTACAGGCTGGGATTTCCCGCTCCTACAGAACCACCAGGGATCCAGGTAGCATAGCTCTCGCAGCAGAAGCAGCCCTCCGTCCCAGGCAAAATAGTTTCCCCCTCCCAGGCTAAAGGTAGAAGGGAGGGATAACACAAAAAATATTATTATTAATAAAAAAAATTAGGTACAGAATTTAAAAAAATCACACTCCACACACACACACAGCCCCAGACACACACAGCACCCCTAGACTCACACAGCACCCCCAGACACACACAGTACCCCCAGACACACACAGTACCCCCAGACACACACATCACCCCCAGACACACAGCACCCCCAGGCAGCCCTGGAGAAGTCTTTAGGGCAAGCATCAAATGTGGGTGTACGGACAGAGGATAGACTTAAAATGGAAAAAAAGGAAGAACAATATCCCAGATATCCACTACAATGGAGATGGGTGTATGGGAATTAGTACAACCTAAAGTAGATAGTAGCAAAAAACAAAAAAAAATATACCTTTTAATGGAATCTAAAATTGTAGAGCTACTATCTAATAGAGGGTCCTAAATTGGAAGCAAATTTTTGCATAACGGGTAATCACCTAAGTAATTTACTTTTCACCTGAAGTAATTTACTTTTGCAAAGAAAAGAGCCAGAGTGCAGCATAAATTTATAGTGGATGAAGTCAGGTGCGACTTTCTCCAACAGCATGCAACTCAATTATGCTTAAGAAAAGCTCTTCCCTTTGAAATAAAAGGGAAAGGTTCTTAATAATTTCAAGGTAGTCAAGCAGAAAATGGAGCATGTGAACAAATGTAAAATCTTTAGTTTCTTTAACAAACTATGTGCGACTGCAGAAGCACTGTCTTTTTCTGCAGCAACACTTTCAAGGTGGACTGTCACACATTTCCAGTCTTTGATAAGTGAAGAGAGAGCACTGACTTTGCTTGACACCAGTGGCGTACACCAGGCCCGGACTGGCCATCGGGCACACCGGGCAAATGCCCGGTGGGCCGCGATGGCCGTGGGGCTGAGGCCGGCAGGGGAGATCACAGGATCTCCCCGGCCGGCTCCTGCAGGGCCAGCACTACCCGAGCGCCGGCCCTGCTGTGTGCCTCCATGGGCCGGTGGGGAGATCACAGATCTCCCTTTACCGGCCCAGAGACACTTCCAGGCGGCCGCTTGCTGGGGTGTGAGGGAGGGAGGAGAGGACCGGCGGAGCTCTATCCAGCAGCTCCGCCGGGTCCTCTCGCGGGATTATGAGCGTTGCCGCGGTTACCGCGGCAACGCTCAGATCTCGCGAGAGTGAACTCTAGCCTACAGGCTAGAGTTCACGCTCACCACTAGGACCACCAGGGATCAGGCAGCATGGCTCTCCCATGGCAGAACGGCTCCCCCCCCGTCCCAGGCAAAACGGTCCCCCCCCCCTCCCAGGCTAAAGGTAAGAAGGGAGGGGGGGGATATAACTTTTTAAAAAAATATTATTATTAATAAAATAAAAAAATAATTTAAATTAAAAAATCACACTCACACACACACATCACCCACAGACACACACAGTACCCCCAGACATACACATCACCCCCAGAAACACACAGCACCCCCAGACACACACATCACCCCCAGACACACACATCACCCCCAGACACACACAGCACCCCCAGACACACAGCACCCCCGACACACACAGCAACTCCCCAGACACACACATCACCCCCAGACACACAGCAACTCCAGACACACACACTCACCCCCAGACACACACACAGCACCCAGACACACACACTCCAGACATACACAGCAACCCAGACACACACAGGTCCCCAGACACACACACCCCCAGACACACAAAACCCATCAACACACACAGCAACCCACACAGACACACAGCACCCCAGACACACACACAGCACCAGACAGACAGAAAGCAACCCAGACACACAGCAACCCAGACACACACAGCACCCCAGACACACACAGCAACACTCCAGGCACACAGCACCCCACCACACACAGCCAGACAGACAGCATCTCAAGCCACACACACACATATATATGTGTGTGGTGGTATATATGTATATATATATATATATATATATATATATAAAATAAATCAGTGATAGAAGGATTATCTATAGTGCCAGGAAAACATGCCACTGCTTTTCCTGTCACCATAGTGCCCTGAGGGTGCCCCCACCCTCAGGGACCCCCTCCCGCCCGGCTCTGGAAGGGGGAAAGGGTTAAAAACTTACCTTTTTCCAGCGCTGGACGGAGAGCTCTCCTCCTCCTGAGCTGAATGCGCACGCGCGGCAAGAGCTGCGCGCGCATTCAGCCTGTCGCATAGGAAAGCATTTACAATGCTTTCCTATGGACGCTTGCGTGCTCTCACTGTGAAAATCACAGTGAGAAGCACGCAAGCGCCTCTAGTGGCTGTCAATGAGACAGCCACTAGAGGATTAGGGGGAAGGCTTAACCCATTCATAAACATAGCAGTTTCTCTGAAACTGCCATGTTTATAAAAAAATGGGTTAACCTAGGACCTGCATCTCACTTCATTAAGCTGAAGTGGTCTGGGTGCCTAGAGTGGTCCTTTAAGAGACAAAGAAAATTAGAATGTGACGGCAGATAAAAACACCCTCACACACAGCACCCCTCTTACATACACACACACTGCGCCCCTCACACATACAATACGTCCAAATATATATATATATATATATATATATGTATGTATATATATATATATACACACACTACAGCACTACATACATTACGCTCAAGATACACGCTAGATCCCTTACCTTATATGCACTCTTAATCCTCTATACACACACACACACACACGCAATCTCCTATACACACTCTGGGTCCTTTACACACTAGATCTCCTACACACACACTGCACCACCTACACACACACTACATTCCTTGTCAGCAAACACATACAACATTCTCTAAACACACCCTCTCTACAACCCCTACAGCCCGTATGCACACACTCGCTACATCCCCTATAACACTATGCCCCCTATACACACACTCTCAACAGCCCCTAGCCACACATATTACACCACAAACACAAATGAAATTGACCTATTTACACAATACCACACCACACTCTACACACACGCAATCCCACAAGCAGGCTCCAAACACATGCACCATACACTTTCCTGGCCCTTTTGTCCTCTGGTATCCCACTTGTGGAGACACCAGAGACAATTTAAAAGCAAACACAGCGCAAGCATGTTATTAAATTTGCTTGCACTGCGCAGAACAAATACAGGGCCTTTTTCTAATGCCAGAGCTCTTCAGCGCAGCTCTGCGCATTGAACCAACATGCTCACTTTGAGAGGAGGCGTGCTTGTCATTAGTGATGACAAAACACACCCTCTCTGGCCCCGCCCCCTTCTTAGGGGGCTGCTCTGATTAAAAAATGCCCGGGCCTAATTTTTTTCCCAGTCCGGCCCTGGCGTACACACATTCCATGGGGCCCTGGTGTGTAACTGATCCGTGGGTCCCTCCATCGCCTCCCCCCTTTCCCTCCCCTCTCTCCCCCGATCTGTGGGCCCCCCCGACACATACATACAGAAACACACACACACAAACACACAGACAGACAAACATACACCCCCCGACAGACACATACATACAAACACATACATACATACAGACACACACAGACATACACACAGACACATACACACACATGCAGACACATACATAGACACAGACAAACACACATACATACAAAGTCACAGACATACACACACATACAGAGACAGAAACACACACATACATATAGAGACACAGAGACACATACAGAGACACAGACATACACATACAGAGACACAGACACACACATATAGAGACACACACACACATACAGAGACACAGACACACACATACATACAGAGTCACAGACACACACACACACATACAGAGACACACACACAAACATACAGAGACACACACACATACATACAGAGACACACACACAAAATGTTTCCTGTTTCCTATCTTTTGTGACTTTTCCCGGGGTTCAGTGGGGGCCAAGCCTGATGGGAGTCAGAGTTCCCACTCTGACTCCCTCCTCCTTTCTCCTTCCTCCCGCGCGGCTCCGTCTGATTGCTGGGAGGAGTGACGTGCAGTCACTTCCTCCAAGTAGTGATGTCATCACAGGGGGCCCGGTCGCGCTGTTAAAGCGCCCAGCGCTAACTGGGCCCCTGATAATCCATATCCATCGGGTGGCCCTGACAGCATGGGCCACCCTATGGACCCCTTGAAAGATGGGCCTGGCGGTTTGCCGCGCAGGCCGGGGACGCAAAACGTGGCAGCCGGTACCCGGTCACTCCAGGGGGCCCGGTCGCAGCCGCGACCCCTGCGACTGGGGTATGTACGCAAGTGCTTGACACCCATCTTATGTTATGCAAGTACTGAAATTTCAGGATTTGTGTCTGAAAACTACAAAACTCCTTGTGTCTCTTGTTATTTGCATACTCCTCTCTCACAGCAATCCCTAGTTTCCCAGTCAGCCCTTGCAAACCTTCAAAATCTGTATATGGCCTGTTGTATTTTGCAATATAATAAGCCACAATAAATAGAACGTTCATGTGGTTGAACATCCTTTGATCCATTTTCTTAACACATGCAGCCAATGGTGTAGTTTATGGAGCCAACAGAGCATGTTTTGCCTTTACACATTTTTCATGCTGGAGAGACTTTCCATGTTTTTTGAAGGTCTCCAGTTCAAATGGCCCTGGAAACCCTTTCACACACTTAGATGCTTGGTCAGCAATCCCAGGGAAGGAAGCACAGATCTCACATATGGCTATACCCATGTTATGGTCAAATTGTAGCCAGTTCCTTGTACCAATCTTGCTTAAACTTATTTTTTCCAGCATTTTGAGAATGACTTGTTGAAGGGGACTCCTCTGCTGGTTGTTCTTCTCTTGTGCAGGTTGGTTGGGCAGTAACAAGTTCCACTTCACTTTCCAAACAAGTTTCTTTGCAAAGAAATTTGTCATCTGCAGTTGCTTTCATAGGCGTGCGCACGGGGTGTGCCGGGTGTGCCTGGGCACACCCTAATCCCCGCGGCACACCTATGTATTCAGACCGGCAGGGGAGATCTCAGGATCTCCCCTGTTGGCTCATGCAGAGCCGGTGCTATCTGAGCGCCGGCTCTGCTCTCAGCCTCCCTCCCCACCGACCCACATGCAGGGAGGGAGGCAGAAGAGGACCCAGGGAGCTATTGCCGGCAGCTCCACCGGGTTCCTCTTGCGAGATCTGAGCGTTGCCGCAGGCTAGAGTTCACTCACCACTGGACCACCAGGGAAGGCAGCAGCAACAAGGATCCCCCCTCCCTACATAAGGTGAGAAGGGAGGGGGGATATTAAGTAATGTACCCACACACATACAGCACCCACAGACATACACAGCACCTACACACATACAGTGGGTGCTGTGTGTTGTAGGGTGCTGTGTGTGTGAGGGTGCTGTATGTGTGTAGGTGCTGTTTGTGTGCGGTTTGTGTGCTGTATGTGTGTGGGTGCTGTGTGTGTGAGGGTGCTGTATGCATGTAGATGCTGTGTGTGTGTGGGTGCTGTTTGTGTGCTGTGTGTGTGAGGGTGATGTGCTGTATGTGTGTAGATGCTGTGTGTGTGGGTGCTGTTTGTGTGCTGTATGTGTGTGGGTACTGCTTATGTGCTGTAAGTGTGTGGGTGCTGTGTGTGTGTGTGAGGGTGCTGTATGTGTGTAGATGCTGTGTGTGTGTGGGTGCTGTTTGTGTGTGTGTGTGTGCTGTATGTGTATGTGCTGTATGTTTGGATGATTGTGTGTATTGGGTGGGGGCGGTTTAGTAAATATCCCCCCTCCCTTATGTAGGGAGGGGGGACCGTGCTGGTGCCATCCCTGGTGGTCCGGTGGAGAGTGAACTCTAGCCTGCGGGGCTAGAGTTCACTCACGCGAGATCTGAGCGTTGCAGCGGCTCAGATCTCGCGAGAGGAACCCGGCAGAGCTGCTGGCTAGAGCTCCCTGGGTCCTCTCCTGCCTTCTTCTCTGCAGCTGTGAGCCAGTGAGGAAGATCTTTGATCTCCCCACCGGCCCATGGAGGCTTAGAGCAGAGACGGTCTCAATCCATAGGTGTACCGCAGGGATTAGGGTGTGCCACGGCACACCCCATGCGCATGCCTATAGCTGCACGCTTCATTTTTTCTGAAGTCTCAAAGAAAGATATTTGCATTTTAGTACGTTAATACTTCTGTAATGGCATGATCTCCAAATAAATTACTATTAATTTTTTTTAAAAGCATAGCACCCCTTCTTGTTAGTAACCCTGATGTGTATCTTTACAGATGCACACAAGTTTGCCTCTCAGCTTTTGCCCATTAACCTTTTAAGACGCCGAAAAACTTTCTAGGACGCCAAAGTAGATTTAAAAAATGTAAAATCAGTGAATCAACCTGCATGTGTCACATATATCGTACTTCTGGACAACGGCAGTATGTTACTGTGCATTTTGGGAGAAATAAACTGATCTATCATCTTTGAGGAAAAAGTTTGAGGATGGCTATTTTGGGGAAAATTATTATGAAGATGGATAAAAGGAATTAATAAGGGAACAGGCTAGTAAGAAAAACATTTTAACTTCATTTCAAGTTAACAACAAAAAATTATTTAAAAAAAACGAATTCAAATATTGCCTTTCACTTTATCTTAACTCTGGTCAAAGAAGTGTGCGTTCTTTGATAAACATTAGTGGGGAAATAGTGACATCAGGCACTATACAGTGTAAGGTGGCAGATTCCATAAGGAGAAGAGCACAATAACATCACAAATACATTTTAAATACAATAAATAAATACTTTGCTATCATAGCAATATAACCTCATGTATCAGTTTTAATTCATTCTGAGAACACAATATTATTTTTTATTAATTATTGCTATATTTGTTATTCATTATTACTATATTATATTTTATTAGTTATTACTATATTATTTTTTTATTACTGACTACATTTTTTTTAATTATTATTATTATAATTGTTACTGCCATTATTATAACTATTACTACCATTATTATTATGACTGCCATTATTATTATGACTGCCATTATTACTGCCATGATTATTACTGCCATTATAATTGTTACTGCTAATATTATTGCTGCCATTATTACTACTGCCATTATTATTACTGCCATTATTACTACCAATATTATTACTGCCATTACAATTGTTACTGCCATTATTACTACTGCCATTGTTATTACTGCCATTATAATTGTTACTGCCAATACAAATGTATTGTGGAAAGGGGGCATAAAAAAAAAATTAAAAAAAAATTATAATGTAAATAGACTTACCTAGATATCCCAGTTCTACCACTGCTTTTGAAATAGCTGTTTTACACTCCTTCAGAAGTCAATGTTTTACCACTCCTTAACGCAAGTTACTAGACGATTGCGCACTCTCAATGCACTTTACGTCACGCGGAGCCGCGTCTTAAAGCCCCGACATTTGATCTTCACGGAGAGCATCGGCAGGCCAAATAGGAGAACAGCGGGCATGCGGTGGGTTCGGGCACCTTTGAAAACGGATTGGCAAATACCCAAGTGCCAGGACCAAATTCCTGGTCAAACTGGCGCCTGGGATTTGTCGAGCCCTGTCTTAAACACAAGGCTAGAAAGATGAAGGTTGTGTCTGGATTCCAGCGACATCCAGTTTTGTTATTTTAGCATGTCACAATGCTGGGTCCTGTAATTACATTGTAGCACAAAGCGGCAGAACGAGTTATAAAATGTATTATGCTTATTAAGGTGCGTTTGCGGTGCAGGTGCATATACTACAAACCCATAAACGACGATTGGCATCAGCATTTGTTGTACAATCTTTTCCTTTACTGTAGGGCTTAGACAGGATTTGTCTCTGTACAGGGCACCTAGTTTTGGATAAAGTTTAGATGCAAGTTCTTCTATGTGGAGGCCAAAAGATAGATTGGGGACTAACAACATACCCAAGTGTTTGAAAGAGTGGACTGCGGTCAGTGTGCTATTTGATTTTGTTTTGATGGATAGATGGGAATTTTGTAATTTGTGTAATTTAGATACTGTTCCAAAGATCATTTTGACAGTTTTGTCAGTGTTTAGGAAGAGTTTGTTTTTTGTGATCCATTTTACTACATCTGTGAACTGGTTTTGGAGCACAGTGTAAGAGGTGCAGTGTGTGTATGTGTGAGGGGTGTGTTTGTGTGTGAGGGGCTGCACGGTATGTGTGTGAGGGGGTGCAAGGTATGCGTGTGAGGGGGTGCAAGGTATGCGTGTGAGGGGGTGCACGGTATGTGTGTGAGGGGTGCTGTCTGTGTGAGGGGTGCTGTGTGTGTGAGGGGGTGTACGGTATATGTGTGAGGGAGTGCAGGGTATGTGTGAAGGGGTACAGGGTATGTGTGAGGGCTGCAGGGTGTGTGTGTGAGGGGCGTTGTGTGCGTTAGAGGGTGAAGGGTATGTGTGAGGGGGTGCAGGGTATGTGTGAGGAGGTGCAGGGTAAGTGTGTGAGGGGTGCTGTGTGTGTGGAGGGGTACAGGGCATGTGTGTGAGGGGTGCAAGGTATGTGTGGAGGGGTGCAGGGAATGTGTGGAGAGCTGCAGGGTATGTGTGTGAGGGGTGCTGTGTGCATGAGAGGGTGCAGGGTATATGTGAGGAGGTGCAGGGTATGTGTGTGAGGGGTGCTGTGTGTAAGGGGGTGCAGGGTATGTTTGAAGTTGTGTATTGTGTGGGAGGTGTCTATATTGTGGTAGGGGGGTGATCAGGGAGAAAATGTATATTATTTACTTAAAAAGGGGGGGAGAAAGCTTTATGCCCCCCATTATTACCCATGGCCTGGAAGGAGGGGACTTTTCACT
Organism: Pelobates cultripes; assembly: GCA_933207985.1. Lineage (NCBI taxonomy): Eukaryota > Metazoa > Chordata > Amphibia > Anura > Pelobatidae > Pelobates > Pelobates cultripes. The sequence goes on along the minus strand of OW240918.1, from coordinate 48,401,937 downwards.
GCAATCCCTGGTAGTCCAGTGGTGGTGTGTGCACCTTCGCCTGCAGGCTGACCTCACTATTTTCTTCCTGCGAGCACAGAACTGTGTCGGAGCGTTGCCATGGTAATGCAGGGCAACACTCCGACCTGCCTATTCGCGGGAGAATCACAGCCTCTTGGGTCCTCCTCCTGCCCTGCAGTCTCCCGGGTCCTACCTAACTTCCTCTCCCTTAACAAACTGCCAGGAGACTGGTGAGGGAGATCTTTGATCTCCCCACCGGCACGAGAAAGGCAGACAGCAGAGCCGGCTCACCCCGGGTGAAAGGATAGTGAAAGCTTTCGCGGATCGGCAATAAATTCTTGTGGACCGGCAGCGGTCCGTGGACCACTGGTTGAAGACCACTGTGTTAAACCATTGTAGCCAACTTGGTAAAATTCACCGTCTATGTTTCTAGTTTGGCTATTCTGGCCAAAAAGTTAACTTTAAATCCCCTTTAAATTCCTGACAATTCAAACTTTATTGAATAGCCCTACCATCGTTGCCTGGTTTTGTTCTTTGTTCGGATATGATAACTCTTATTAAAGAGCAATGTATGGGAACATTTGGTCGTCCTTGTGGTCAGTCTTCATTCTCTTGTGATTTTGCCAGGCATCCAAAAGCACAAATTCTTTAGTTTGTGCTTTTAACCACCTTAAGCCATATTGGGCTTCTTTGGTTTTGATGTGTTTGTTCTGTTTTAATGCCAATTTATATAATGCATACCAATCTAGTAAATAAAAAATACAAATCTTGATTAAGAAGGGAATTTAGAATCTATGACTCCTTTTATTTCCTAAGATTAGATTTCCACCACAAGCAAATTGTATCTCTATCCTGAGAAAAGTTACTTAGTAAACTGAATGTTTGCCCTTTTCCCAGATTGTAGAAGATTTTATAGCTGGCAATTAAGGTTATCTAAATAAATGTCTGCTATTTTTGTAGTTCTGATCAAGAAGGTATTTTTGAGCTTCAAGGTAATTGGATGTGATTTTGCATAATCCTTTCACACCTCTAAACTGAAAATAAATTAACGACCTAACACACTGCATAATCCTGTAAATAAATTATCTATATTTTAATCTGAGAATTTAAGATGTGTTTTGGCAGACACCTGTTTCCTTTGGCCTGTTAACAATCGTTTTCATTTTTTTATTAGGATTAATGGCCAGCTAGTGGCTCTGAAGGTAATAAGCATGAAAGAAGAAGAGGGTGTGCCATTCACTGCAATTCGGGAAGGTGAGTAACCCAACACACGTTTATCAGTAGAACTATTTTACTCTACTTTAATAGCTCTACGAACAGTCTTCTGTAACCTGAACGATAGAGAATGGCCCCACCAAAATGTCCCTGCACTGGAATATATGATTTATCAAGAATCAGATGATAAGAGTCTATTTGTGGAACTGATTCATGAAGGATGTAGAGTATATTGGACTGTGTTAAAGCAAAACATTCTAATTTAAATGGGTTTTCAGAATTAAGCTATATTTTTATGGTTGTCCCCAAAATATCCTTAAAGGGACACTATATTCACTAGAACAACTACAGCTTAATGTAGTTATTCTGGTGAGTATAATAGCTCGCTTCAGGCATTTTCATGTAAACACTGCCTTTTTCGAGAAAAGGCAGTGTTTACATTGCCCCTAGGGACACCTCCAAGTGGCCACTCCTTAGATGGCCACTGGGGGTGCTTCCTGGCTCAAGGCTGCACAGTAAGCAGCCCTGCCATTCAACGTCCCCACCCTCTGCATGGAGACGCTGAATTTTCCTCATAGAGATGCATTGATTCAATGCGTCTCTATGAGGAGGTGCTGAATGGCCAAAACTGGCCCCGCCCCCTTGCCGATTTTAGCCAATCCAATGCTTTCCCTATAGGTCCAGCATCGGCGGACCCATGGAGAGCTGAAAATAAGGTGAGTTTTAACCCATTCTGAGGGGGCCAAGGAGGGAGGGGGGTTAGCCACCTAAATGGTGGATTTTCACTGTAGGGTCAGGAGTACATGTTTGTGTTCCTGACCCTATAGTGATCCTTTAAAACCATGCCAATAGTATTAGTGCCTCTGCAGTTAGGACTACAATAAGTTAGCAAAAAAGTCTCTTTGTTTTGCTCAACTAACTTTATTGAGAGTAGGCTTGATGAAGTTAGTTGAACGAAACAAGTAGACTTTTTTGCTGTTTGTTTGCTACCTTCCTGTACAAACTTGATAGAATAAGTTCTACATTTATTTATTTGATCTTAACCCCTAGACTACCTCCATCTGTCTTCAAGTTCCACACCAGATCCTCCTTTAATTCACACCTTCTCCTACTGACCCGTTACCTCTAGTTCTGTTTCAGTACAATTTAAGTTCCTCTTTTTCCATTCTAAATGTACTATAAACCCAGGTGAGAAGGATGGGTAGACTTTTGAAATTAAAAAGTGTTTTCTAAAAAGTCTGTTCTAATTCTAATTTTTTAAAATTTCTAGCTTCTCTCCTGAAAGGTCTGAAACACGCAAACATTGTCCTTCTGCACGACATTATCCAGACCAGGGAGACGTTAACGTTTGTTTTTGAATACGTGGTGAGTGCTATTTATTGAACCAGCATTTCTACTTTCAAATGTTAATTTCCTATGCAGTCCATATGTGTTGTGCTAAATATAGAATGCTCTACATATTCGAGACAGAAAGTACATGGATTCAATTTAAAAACATTTGATCATGCCTGCTGGATGTTATCATATGGATGTTAGAGTTATGTATATTATTCCATAGATCAAAATGGTATACGTAATGATGGTATTGAAGTCATAACAAGTATCTTAAGTGGACCTGATGGGCTGATGTGATTTACCAGTCTTAAACGGTGCCAAATTCATCACAATACAATATGAGTACAGTGGCGGATCCAGAGCCTGATCTCGGGAGGGGCACTTGTAGATTATTTAAATAAATAATCCAGGCACAATAACCACTACAGCTCAGTGTAGTAGTTATGGTGTCAGTAGTGCCAGGATTCCACCCCAGAGTAAGTAGTCATACCGTTTAAGAACAGTTTGACAACTTACCTGGGGTCTGCTGGGATATAGGGTATAGGAGCCCAGGTGTGTGTTAAGGGACAGTGTATGTCAGGGACAGTGTTTGTGGGGCAGTGTGTGTATGGGGACAGTGTTTGTGGGGCAGTGTGTGCGTATGGGGGCAGTGTGTGTATTGGGACAGTGTTTGTGGGGCAGTGTGTGTATAGGGGGCAGTGTGTGTATGGGGATAGTGTTTGTGGGGCAGTGTGTGTATGGGGACAGTGTGTGTATGGGAGACTGTGTATGGGGGGGCAGTGTGTATATGGGGACAATGTTTGTGGGGAAGTGTGTGTATGGGGGCAGTGTGTGTGTATGGGGACAGTGTTTGTGGGGCAGTGTGTGTATGGAGAGAGTGTTTGTGGGGCAGTGTGTGTATGGGGGGCAATGTACGTATGGGGACAGTGTTTGTGGGGCAGTGTGTGTATGGGGACGCAGTGTGTGTATAGGGGACAGTGTGTGTATGGTGGGCAGTGTGTGTGTATGAGGGACAGTGTGTGTGTTTGTGGGGCAGTGTGTGTAATGGGGGCAGTGTGTGTATGGGGGGCAGTGTGTGTAATATGGGGGGGCAGTGTGTGTAATATGGGGGGGGGAGGAGGCTTTTAAATAATAATTTTTTTTTATTTTATAAAATAAATATTCTATGTCCCCCCTCCCTTCTTACCTTTATTTAGGAGGAGGGGGGACATATTTCGATCCCTGGTGGTCCCAGTGGTGATTCATTGGTGGTCCCAGTGGTGGTGAGGTGAACTCTAGCCCACGCTCCCGGGCTAGAGTTCACTCTCGCGAGATTTGGAGCGTTGCCGTGGTAACCGCGGCAACGCTCCAAATCTCACGAGAGGAGGACCCGGAGGAGCTGCAGACTGAGCTCCCGGGTCCTCTCTCACTCCCTCTCCCTCCCCCGCCGGCTGTCAGCACAGTGCCTGCGGACCGGGGAGGGAGATCTCTGATCTTCCTCCCCGGTCCGCAGGCACATTGCACGGCTGGCAGGGGAGGGAGACCGGCGGATTTCTCGGGGGGGGCAATTGCCCCGTTGCACCCCCCCTGGATCCGCCAATGTATGAGTATCTATCATGGTCGAAACACAAAATAACCTCTGTCTACCATTAGCCTCTGATTGGTGGCAGACTGGTAGACTTTTATGTGTATAGGGGTCCTAAGTATGTCCCCATCAGGGCTCTAAATTTCAAATCCTATGAGACTAGCCAAGCCTAAAAGTTGTTCATCATTGCAAGCCTGGAGGGTCTGTGGCACACTGGGGGATCCATGGCACACGGATGAATTTCTACTCATCAGAGTTCAATTTTCACTCACCAATGTCTAGTACGTGAGTAGAAATTTTGAGCCGTGTCCTTCATGACAGAAAGACATTCAACATGTGTCCAGGTGCAGATAGATTATTTCTGCTTGGCTTTTTGTGCCTGCAATCCCAACCATTAGACCCACCATGTTTTCCTGTACACAAATAATTTATTTATATCGCTCGATACATGAAAAAGCTGTGCCCAGCAGTACGTACAGTTCAGATGCTGGATCAATTCAGTTCTTTGGAATTTTCCCACGCTGTGTAAAATGACACAGAGCACTCTGATTGGTTAGCTTGAAATCCAGCCAATCAGAGTGCTCTGTGTCATTTTACACAGCGTGGGAAAATTCCAAAGAACTTTCCCACGCTGTGTAAAATGACACAGAGCACTCTGATTGGTGGATTTCAAGCCAACCAATCAGAATGATGTGACAGGTAAATGTAGAGACTTACCTGTCAGTTTCTTCATTTACCTGTCAGAGCACTCTGATTGGATGGCTTAAACCCACCAATCAGAGTGCTCTGAGCCTAATTGCAGGGCGAGGCAAAAAAATTACCCCTACATACCCGCCCTGCAGAGCTCAGTCTGCGCGGAGCCCTCCATGGGTGAAAATTGATTTTATTTTTGCGCTGTTATTATGGATTTTTATTTGGCCTTTTTTGGGGCTCAAAAAAAAAGATTTTAGAAGAAAGAAGTCTATTTTTTTTTAAACAGGTATTTAGATAAGGGTTCCCCCTCATTATTTTTAGGATGAGGGGGGTATGTAGGGGTAATTTTTTGGGGGGAAGGGGGTGACTAGGGGTTTGGGGACCCCTAGTCACCTGGGGGGGTGTAAATTTTTATTTAGGGCCCCTACATGCCGCTCAGGGGTGGGGGCCGGGGGGAGGACAGTAGGTCCCCCCTTATTGTTATTTAGGGCCCCCACCCGCCGCGCAGGTGTGGGGGCCGGGGGGGGGGGGAGGACCACCCCCAAATTCTTATTTAGGGCCCCCGCCCGCCACGCAGGGGTGGGGGCTGGGGTGGTGGACAGTAGGTCTCCCCCCTTATTGTTATTTAGGGCCACCACCCACCGCTCAGGGGTGCGGGCCAGGGGGGGGACAAGAGGTCCCCCACCCTTATTGGTATTTAGGGATGCGGGTGGGGCCACAGGCTGCTCACTGTTTAATAAACATGCCCCTACTAGCTGGGTCACATGCTGCACTGACCAATCACAGCCATGCCATTAGTAGGCATGGCTGTGATGGCTTCTAAGGGCACACGAGTCAAAGCTTGTTGATTGGCTGCCCTGCAGCCTTTCAAAACGTGTCATTAAATCGCCGAACGCCGAACTTCAACTCAAACATACAGTGATATGTCCGTATTCAGATCCGGGGTCCAAAAAATGTAATGTTCGTTACGAACCCTTTTCAGTTCGGGTTCGCTCAACTCAACCTAAATACAAAGCAGCTCAAACACATAACGTGGAATATCCTTATTTCCACAATCAATTATCAATATAGAAAGATATGGTATAGAATATACACCAACTAGTGGAGCGCTTATACAAATATAAAGTAATAGAGGGGTTCACTTATGATATTGGCTCCATAACATGAACCTTTGTGCTCTTTGGGCAGTAACACACCCCTTCCTCTATGATGCATCTTGTTGAGAGACTTAATTTCCCTAAAACCCTCAGAGCCAGGAATTAAAGGCTCTTTTGTTTTTGCCCCCATTTTTCATGAGCTGAGCTCAAAGATCTAAGACTTTTTCTATGTACACAAAAGGCCTATTTCTCTCAAATATTGTTCACAAATCTGTCTAAATCTGTGTTAGTGAGCACTTCTCCTTTCTCCTAGTGGGTAGAAGAAAAGACTACTTATAAATTAAAAATGTATACTTATAAATCAAATTATGCTGTTTGTTTACTACCAACTATCTCGAGGTACTGAACAACCAAAGGGAAACATTCTTACAATACACCAAAGGAGGGCGCTATGTGTCGGTCTGTCTGTACAAGAAAACGTCCTGTGTGATCACTAGGTGGCGCACTTACGCCAATTGTTACAATACTACAAAATAACCTGCCATTTAATATTTTAGTAAATATGCAATAGAGGTGAAAAATTATTGTAAGCTAAGACGATACAAATTACATAGAACTAAAAAAACAAAAAAAGTGAAAATCAATACCACTACCAAGAAAACAAAAGGAGTAAATTATAAAAAGTAAGTTATCTGTTAAACAGTCAATGATTCTTAAGAAGTTGAATAATAAAATGAACAGTTACAGATATAGCGTATAAAGTGCATATCTGTAAAGTAAGCTATAGTAAGAGTGCATTAATGGGTTACTGCAACCTCCATGACCACTTCTACTTTTAGAAGTGATTATGGTGGTAGGAATCTGTATGAATATTTTCTGAAACTGAAAAAAACAAAACAACAGCGTTTCAAGCAGAAACAACCGCACATAAAGAGATATTTATTGTTTTGTGCCGGGGGCTGTTCTGGGTAACCAAATGTTAATCCTGTGCAAAAATTCGTTAGCCGGCAGTGCCTGCTGGTGACAGGCGTAATGAGCTTCACCCTTGCAGGCAGCGTGTCTACAGTGGTAAGCCAATATCTCCCTGTATTCATTTGATACCTCCTATCTCCCTATAACATCAATGCTTGGTTTTGTTTGTATTTTTTTCTATCACCTCCATTCCTCCCTCCCTCTCCTCTCGTCGCTGACCTAGAGCACACAAATGCGCTCTGAGTTAGTAACATGGTCCATGAGAGGCATCTGAGAAGAAGAGAAGCAGAAGAGTTGTGGAAGGCAGTGCTGGATTCCAGGTAAGTAGAACATTTAAAAACATTTTTTGCTGGATTTATTCCAAAATGTAGTGGGCGGACTAAGGAATAGTGCCCAATAGTGCCCTATAAATAGAAAACAGATGTTTAAAATGAGGGGTGGAGTAACATTTCATTGGGAGAGTTTCTCTGGACCCTAGTCAGCAATTGAAAATCAAATTGCAAAGCCTAGGCCAAAACACATTCAATTCAGCTATTTCCCCCCAAACTTGACTAGTGTTACCTACATTTTACAATGTAAGTTTTCTGGTCACAGGTTTAACAAATAACACATGACTATTCACTAAACTTCACTAAATTGTAGCAATTTAAAATCTCAAACAGTGGTGTATCCTGGTTTTGTGCTGCCCTAGGCATGACAAAACTCAGGCGCCCCTCCACGCCTTCTAAATACACACTCACACACACACACACACTCACTGACAGATACGCATACACTAGCTGACAGAAACACAAAGTCACTGACACACACAGACACACACACTCACAGGCAAACATACACACACAGTCAGACACACACAAACACACACACTCACTAGCAGACACACACACTAACCGTCAGACACACACACACACACACACTAATAGACATACACACTCACTAATAGACACACTCATTCACTAACTAACAGACACACACACTAACAGACACACTCACTAACAGACACACACACACTAACAGACACACTCACTCACTAACAAACACACATTAACACATGTATTTTTTTTAACCCCCCCCTCCCCTCCCCTACCAGCCTCCTTACCTTTGGGAATGCTGGGGGGGAAGGGGTTCTCTATCTCCCTGGGGGTCCAGTGGCTGCTGGGCGGGCGGGCGGGTGGCGGGCGAGGGAGCACTTCCACTGAGCTGTCTGCTCAGCTCCTTTGTGCGCCTCAGAGTGATGCTGGGAGCTGGAATATGACGCCATCTTCCGGCTCCCAGCCTCACTCTGCAGCGCGCGAGGGAGCTGAGCAGACCGCTCAGAGGAAGTGCTCCCTCGCCAGCCGCCCAGCCCGCCCAGCATGTCAGTTAGCCGCGAGGCTAACTAGGCATTTGGGGGCGGCTTTTTTTGCCGCCCCCTGAAAAATGCCGCCCAAGGCAAATGCCTTGTTTGCCTCGCGGCTAAAACGCCCCTGATCTCAAAAGGCAAAATGTAGGGTTAAATAGACAAGCTGGTAGTATAGCTAAGTTGGAGAAATCTTCCAGTCTGTGTCCTAGTTTAAGTTTGCTGTAGTGATTTTGGTGGCAAGAGTGCCCTGGTGCTCCCCATGTGTAAGTAGTTAAACCATTTTAACACTTTGACTTCCTATGTGGAGATCTGTCAGTCAATACTCCCTATCTCAGTGAGGGCCCAAAATATTCTGCCTGAGCTAAGGCAGTGCAGGGCTTAACCCATTGAGTCCAATCATCTGATACTCTCAACCAATGCTAAGGCCTGCAATGCACTGCAGGCCTTAGCTTAGGAGAGCTTACAGAAGCTCCTAGAATGAGGGAAAGAAACAGTCGGGGAGTGGCAGCGGGGAACCTCTGGTAAGAAAAACTGTTCAAAATTTCTTGAATACTTACATTGGGATTAATTATATTATTATTATTATTTATAAAGAGCCAACAAATTCTGTAGCGCTGTACAATGGGTGTTTATCACTTCATACCAGCAATGAGTGGCTGTGATCGGCTGAAAAAGATCAGCTGACACTCTCAGCCAATCACTGATGCCCATTCCATTTAAGCTAATGCTTCCTCATTAAGCTGATGAACACAGAGGGGTTGGACTGCAAGGAGCTCTAATTTAGCATTAAATCATAAAAAAGGTTTAACATTGAATGGAAGGACAGACACTATACAACAGACACTATAACCACTTCAATTAGATGAAGCAGTTACGGTGCCTACAGTGTCCCTTTAAGTTATTGCAATATGTAACACGTGATCTGTCAACCACAACTATTTCATTTAATCCATCTCTTATGTTAGAATTCCCTATATTGTCTGCTTAGTGTCTTGAAGTGGCTGCCACTACCACGATTACCAGCAGAGGGTGCTCTCAGCTGGCATTTGGGAGATTATAGCTCTATTAACTCAATCCAAATGTGTGTAGGCACATGTGCTTCTTTTCCTGGCAAAGTCTGGAGTTTTCTGGAATGTATGTCATAAAATATTAATGATTAGTACAAATAAAAGACGTATTTCCTAATGCTGGATTGTGCATTTTGAATAACATGCCTAAACCCTCGCCTAGGATTGCTAGACCGCCATGTTTTTGGCGATGCTTCTTTTCTCTGAATTCTGTTGGGCAGGGTTTGAAAGCACAGACCAGCACTATGTGGAATTCATTATACACCCATGTGAAACCAATAAAATAATCACAGCTCTGAGCTCAAAGGAACCACCGTGATTCATTAATACATTTCATGTTGGGATTTTATTAAAAGGTCACTCCCGGCTACAATTGACACATTCTTTTTTAATGCATTGCATAGATTTTGGTAATTAAAAATATGCAAACACAACCAATCCAAAATAATAAAAATATACTGTTATTTCAAGTTCCATTTTATACAAATCCCATCCTATTACATCAGTTTTTTACACTTCAGTAAGTAATTTGGCCTGTCAGTCTATGGAGCAAGAACTGTCGGACATTAATGCAGCAGTGATGGGCTAAGGTGTTGGGACTGACAAGCAGATTGCAGAGTTCTCTATGCACTGCTTATTTCTGTTCATAGCAGAGGTTTATATAACTTGTTTAGTTACCAGCTTTCTATTTATGGACGATGTTAGCTGAACTGCAACTCCCAGCAACCTTTGCTGTGCTCCATTCCATGCACAACTTTGCTTTTTGACATTGCAGGTTAGAAGAGAGAGACATAAATTGAGCTGTACACAGGTACAGTAACTATCAGTAGGCATTTCAGAATGTGCTAAATTGGGGTAGGTAACCTTCAGAACTCCAGATGTTGTGGACTACATCTCCCATAATCCTCATACAGCTACAATTATGGCAGAGCATCAGCTAAGATGTAGTCCTCAACATCTGGAGTGCTAAAGGATGTCTACCCTTGTGTGAGGTGACACAGAAGAAGAGAATGTTGAAAAATACAGGTAATTATTAAGTGCAAAAACTATAAATCTTTAAAACATTGGTGCCTAACATGCAGTACATAGTACCAGGATTCACATTTAATTCACTATTTTTAAGCATTGCAGATAGAAATAGAATGCAGATATCATAATCTTCAGCAAAAATCTTGATCTGGCAAACCTACGTTCATAGCGAGTTCAGATTAGAAGATGCACATGTATAAAGCAGATCCTCTATTTATTTATTTTTATATGCATCTCACTTTTGTTTTCCAGCACACCGATCTTTCACAATATATGGCCCAGCATCCAGGGGGGCTGCTTCCCTACAATATCAGGGTGAGTTTGGTTTTATGAGCACACAGCACACCAAGGGGTTTTGGAATAATTTATACAGTGTTATACAATGGAGGTGTCTGACAATAAAGTGACTACAACACAATTTAGTCACTACACGCAGGGATAGGCAACCTTCGGCACTCCGGATGTTTTGGACTACATCTCCCATAAGTCTGTTACACCCATAATGCTGGCAAAGCATCATGGCTGGGAGGTGAAGTCCAAAACATCTGGAGTGCTGAAGGTTGCCTATGCCTGCTACAGTGTAGTTGTCAATCCGTTTTAGAATGGGGAGCTTGGAGTGTCCCTTTAAGTACAGAAAAGCCTTTTTTTCAGATGGATTTATAACTCCTTGCTGGGTATGTTTTTAGTTATTCACTATAGTGTTCATTTAAATAAATTCAAAGTGGATTTTAAAATTGAGGCTAAAATAGCACTGACAATTCTCTCCAATTTGACTATTTTGCCCACAAACTTTGAAATTCACTTTGAATGTAATTTGATTCCCCAACATTTCACATGTTAGTGAATTACTTTTCCTGTGTCTCTCATACAGTCTACAGCGAATGATGTTGGAAGATATTCGACCAAAGCATCATGTGCTATAAACCTTACTCCAATATTGTTCGGTGTAGCTCCAGAAGGATTGCTTCCAAAAACTTCAAAGAGCCTTTTATTCTGTTTGCACGTCAAAAATATCTGAACAACAACAACAATATGGTTCAGATTTCCTCAACAATGCTGAGTGCAAATCGTTTCATGTGATTTTGTAGTCTCTTACCAGCCACCCCGGAACGTATTTATATACAATGTGTTCACAGTGTGTACTCCCAGGTAAACAGCCGGTTACAGTCAAGGGCAAGGCACTGAGGCACGCCATGCCCTACTACAACTTGGGGTCAATGGTAGTATTCTCCCTTAGTCACTGTTTTTTTTTAAGAGATTGTATGGGAGGGCATACGATCTGAATCCCCATGTGGCACATTTCTATCATGTTTTAATGGACACACGTCATTTATCCATATTGATGGGCAGAACATGCAAAGTGCTACCTTGCAGTATGTTGAATTTATATACAAAAACACTGTTTAAGTGCTGTCCATTAACATAGATATGTGCCCAAAAAACATTCACATGGTTATTCACTAAGGTGAGAATTGCCAGAATTTCAAGATGAATGACAAATATAAGACCAAAATAACTGAATTGGGAAAAAAAAATCTCATCTGCTATGCTTACAGTTTGGCTACTTTGGTCTAAAATTTGAAATTCACTTTGACGACTCAACATTTCTCACTAATATGAATAACCATAGATGGATCTCTGACAATCTTTCTTCCTTTCTTGCTTCCTGCTTGTACATATATTATATACTTTATGTTCAAACACCCTCTATCTGCCGGAGTGGAATATTACACAGGGAGACAGAACGAGTAAGTTCTGCTGTTACTGATAAGACCTATTATTTTACATCTTATGTTTAGTGTGTTCACAAATGTTAAATATTGTCGTAATTAATCACATACAAGGTACTGTTCATATGACTTAGTCCGTGCAGACTTTGGCCAAGCCAGTACACTTTCTCTCAATTCCTACTCTCATTGAGGTGCAGAAAGAGACAGAGAGGGAGTGTCTCAAAGCCCCAAAAACTCATCAATAGAAAACAACACACAAAAATAATATAACCTAATATTCCAAACATAAGAATGAAGCAGAGGTTTTCTTCAATATATATATATATATATATATATATTTTTTTTTTTAATTTCGCTTTTATTGAACACTGATGAGAAAGAACCAGGGGCGTACCTAGAGCATTTGGCACCGAGTAGGATCCTGTGCTTGCACCCCCCCCCACCCAAAAAAATGTTAAAGGTTTTCTTTCTTTTTTTTTTACAATTTGTAAACTTTGCAAAACCGCTGTCAGCCCCTCCTGCAAAACCCTTGTCCTGCCCCGCCCCTCCTACAAAACCTCTGTCCTGCCCCTTCTACAAATCCTGTACTGCCCCGTCTACAAAACCCCCGCAACCCCCTTCCACAAATCCCCTGCTTATCCCCCCTTATAAAGACTCCTGTCCCAATACAAAACCCCAGCCCCCTTCTACAAAATCCCTGCAGCCCCACACACACACATTTACAGGCAGACGGTCACACACTCAGTTACAGGCAGACAGTCACACACTCAGTTACAGGCAGACAGTCACACGCACATTTCCTCCGATGCGGCCTAACTACCATGGGACACTGTGTGGCCACAGCTCACACAGCCCCCCCTCCAGCCAGGGCGGTGCAAGGTTTTGCAGCCCTAGGCAAAGTAGAGATTTACCCGCCCCCATGTGACATCCACAATGCCCCAACCATATGATTTGCCATGTTAACTAGCAGCCAGTGCTGCAGTGCCGCCGTGTTTACATTAAAAGGCCTGCAGGGACTGACTGCAGACCTGGGAACCACTACATTAAGCTGAAGTGGTTCTGGGGACCTAGTGTTTCTTTAATGTGAAAGTGAAGTGGAGCTTAGTGCCACGAATAATATACTAGATTGCCTGCTTACAACCAGATGAGGATGATGATGGGCTCTAGCTGCAGTCTGGCTCCACTGGTCTGGTGCAGAACAGGCTCTCTGGAGGCGGTTTGTAACTGTGGTCACAAAAATCAATGTTCTGGGAGAACGGGAAGCAGCTCCATTTTTTGGGGGTCCTTTACAGCTCAAGGTCTGGGTCCCAGGGTCCACCTTCATGTTCCACCAATGAGTTTGTTCACAGGGGGTGGAGTGTGTAAGGGATGTCCTGATATGTGTGTAAGGAGTGCATTGTGTGAAATTGTGTTTGTATGTGTAAGGGCTGCAAGGTGTGTTTCTGTGTATGTATGGGATGCATTGAATGTGTGTAAGGGGTGCATTGAGTGTGTGTAATGAATGTATTGTGTGTTTCTGTGTGTGTAAGGGATGCATTGTGTGTAACGGTTGCATTGCTTGTGTATGTGTGTCTGTGTGTGTAATGCATTGTGTGTTTTTCTGTGTGCAAGGGGTGCATTGTGTGTATGTGATGAATGTCAATCTCTCCTCCCGCTCCAATTTCCTTCTCCTCCTCCCAATTTCTTTCTCACCCACCCCCCCTTTTCTCTTTCTCATCCCCCCTTATTTCTCTCTCACCCCCCCTTTCTTTCTCACCCCCCCTTGACTCTCTTTCTCCCCACCCCTTATTTCTCTTTCTCCACCCCTTATTTCTCTTTCTCACCCCCCCTTATTTCTCTTTTCTCACCCCTTATTTCTCTTTCTCACCCCCTTATTTCTCTTTCTCACCCCCCTTATTTCTCTTTCTCACCCCCTTAACCTCTTTCTCACTTATATTTCTCTTTCTCACTTTATATTTCTCTTTCTCACCCCTTATTTCTCTTTCCTCACCCCCCTTATTTCTCTTTCTCACCCCCCTTATTTCTTTTTCTCACCCCCCCTTATTTCTTTTTCTCACCCCCCTCTCTCTCCTCCCAATTTCTTCTTCCCCCTCTCCCCTCCCTTTGTTGTAGCGTGGCCGAGCCCAGTATAGCCGGCGGGTACAGGGAGCTTTTGTTTCCTGTACCCGGCCGGAGTAACAGGAAGTGCACACTCAGTGTGCACTTCCTGTTAGTCCGGCCGGGTACAGGAGACAGCTGCTCTCTGTACCCGTCGGACCATGCTGCAGTGAGGGAGCTGACAGGAGCGCTCCCTCCTGTCAGCCTCTCCCCATGCTGCGCCCGGGCGGTGCGGTCCGCCCTCATGGACGCACCGCCCGGGCAAAGCTGCAGCCGCCTGAGGCTCTATACAGAGCGCTCGGGCGGCTGCAGCATGGGGGGGCGGGGGGCTGGCCATGGCACCCCCCACCCGGCTGGCACCCGGGGCGGACCGCCCCCCCCTTAGTACGCCACTGGAAAGAACACAATGTTTCGACCCTCAATCACAAAACCTGTATGTGTTTGAAGGGCCCCAAAATGCTTACAGCCTTCTGTTAAGATCTATCACTGGGAACATGTGCTGGTTGCATTTTTGTTGCTAAATATCAGTAGACTTCATGGCTGGAAATAAGTCATTTACTGAGTTTCTATCTCGTTTTTGATTTAGAATTGTCATGCTAATAATAATGCATTGATATGAATAGTGCTGGGTCGTGTGTGGAATGGCAGATCTATTTTGTGAGAATGATATTACAACGACTGTAACTAATTATTTTGCTGGCTGGTTTCAAAGAAACCTGTCTGTAACTTAGAATATTTTGTGGATGTTAAATTGAATAAGAATGTTAAACTGCGAGTATGTTATGTGCTGCTGATTCTAACCAGAGCTGTAAATGAATAGGGAAAGTGGTTCTGAGCAAAGCAGAAACAGTCCCCTTGTTTTGATCTAAATCCTGTTATCTCCCTCCCCAGCTCTTCATGTTTCAGCTGCTGAGAGGTCTGGCCTATATCCATCACCAGCACATCTTACACCGGGACCTAAAGCCGCAGAACCTTCTCATCAGCTACCTAGGAGAGCTAAAGCTGGCTGACTTTGGTAATCACAAAACTGTTATGTCCTTGCTTGTCCCTTTTCTGTTCACTCTAATGAGATTGGTTTAACAATGAACTGAGTAAGTAAGGGACCACAATCCACACCAGCATTGCTGCTGATGGGTTAATTTGTTAATTTCAAATCAAACCATGATATATAAAATTTACCGTTACGCATCACCTGCATAACTCAGGTTGGGTTTTGAGAAGTCCTTCTTGGGTATAGAAACTTGAGAAATCAAGTTTCCACAACTATCCCAGAGTTCCCAGCTTGACATGCAAATGAGCACAAAGAGGCATCGTGTTTCAAACTTCATACTACATTTCAGGGCTGGACTGGGAAAAAAATTAGGCCCAGGCATTTTTCAATCAGAGCGGCCCCCTAAGTAGGGGGCAGGGCCAGAGAGGGTGTGTTTTGTCATCACTAATGACAAGCACGCCCCCTCTCAAAGTGAGCATGTTGGTTCAATGTGCAGAGCCCCGCTGAAGAGCTCTAGCACGAGAAAAAGGCCCTGTATTTTTGTTCTGTGTAGCGCAAGCAAATTTAATAACATGCTTGCACTGTGTTTGCTTTTAACTTGTCTCTGGTGTCTCACAGAACTTTAAATCACCTTCCACTTTTATTCAGAGATTTGACAGATTACAGTGTTACAATGCAGGGGCGTACCTAGGGCATTTGGCACCCGGGGCAGATCCTGATTTTGGCACCACCCCTACCCCCCTCCAAAATATAAAAAATACCCGCAAACTTTTGGAGCAGCCAGTCACACACACACTCACACAGTCACATGCAGCCAGTCACACGTACATAGCCAGCACACATTGTATGAAGGTTGTGCTGGGTCAGTATCATGGATGGTGTGGTGTTTGAAGCAGGTGGCCTCATAGCATGTTAGTGGACAGGACAGTCATGTTTCCCTGCTCGTGTACCACCTGCTGATTAATATTTCTGTCACTGTGTACCTCCGCATATAAAGCATTGATGCCACCATTGGGCAGCTGACCTGCTGTGTGAAAGTTGGACGTATATCTGTCGAATTAGTTCCCATGTGTCATGGTGCTAATGTCACTCCAGCCCTCCCCACCATTGTCCATACACCTCCCCTGTTACGTTTACCATCATCCCTTGCCATATCTATTCTTGTGTCATCATGTGTACATCATATTGAGTCACAGCCTGTTCATTGTTAGCCCACAAGCCTGCTTTCAGTTATTTTCTCCCTGGGGAACATGTTTTAAGAAGGAAGGCAGAGAAATGATTATTATTATTATTATGATATTTATAGAGCGCCGTCAATTCTGCAGCGCTTTACAGTGGGTGGACGAACAGACATGTAGTTGTAACCAGACAAGTTGGACACACAGGAACATAGGGGTTGAGGCAGTGGCGGATCCGGGGGGGGGCAACGGGGCAATTGACCCCCCCCGAGAAATCCGGTCTCCCTCTCCCTCCCCTGCTAGCAGCACATGCAGGTGCTAGCCCTGCAATGTGCCTGCGGACCGGAAGGGAGATCAGAGATCTCCCACCCCGGTCCGCAGGCACTGTGCTGGCGGCCGGCGGCGGAGGGAGTGACAGGGAGGACCCGGAGCTCAGTCTGCAGCTCCTCCGGGTCCTCCTCTCGTGAGATTTGGAGCGTTGCCGCGACCACGGCAACGCACCAAATCTCGCAAGAGTGAACTCTAGCCCGGGAGCGCGGGCTAGAGTTCACTCTCCCCACTGGGACCACCAGGGAACGAAATATGTCCCCCCTCCTCCCCAGTAAAGGTAAGAAGGGAGGGGGGACATAGGATATTTATTTATTTTAAATTAAATTAAAAAAAAATATATAATAAAAAAAAAGCCACACACACACATACATTGCCCCCAATACTGCCCCCGCCCATTCACACAAACTGCCCCCCCATTCACACAAACTGCCCCCAATACACACAAACTGCCCCCCCATTCACACAAACCGCCCCCCCATACACACACAAACTGCCCCCAATACACAAACTGCCCCTATTCACACACAAACTGCCCCTATTCACACAAACTGCCCCCAATACACACAAACTGCCCCACTACACACAAACTGCCCCCCATTCACACACACAAACTGCCCCTACACACAAACTGCCCCCCCATTCACACACAACCGCCCCTATACACACAAACTGCCCCCCATTCACACAAACTGCCCCTATACACACAAACTGCCCCCATACACACACAAACTGCCCCCATTCACACACAAACTGCCCCTATACACACAAACTGCCCCCATTCACACAATCTGCCCCCTATACACACAAACTGCCCCCATACACACAAACTCTCCCCCATTCACACACACTGCCCCCCATTCACACATACTGCCCCCCATTTACACAAACTGCCCCTATACACACATACTGCCCCTATACACACACACTGCCCATACACACACACTGCAACTGTTACACACACATACTGTCCCACACATACACTGCATCCCTGACATACACTGCCGCCCTCACTCACACACTACAACCTTCACACACAAACTGCCCGCCATACACACAAACTGCCCACCATACACACAAACTGCCTGCCATACACACAAAATGCCCCCTATACACACAAACTGCCCCCATACACACAAACTGCCCCTCATACACACAAACTGCCCCCACATACACACATTGCTCCCCAATACACACACACACTGCCCCCCATACACACACATACTGTCCCACACATACACTGCATTCCTGACATACACTGCCGCCCTCACTCACACACTACAACCTTCACACACACACTGCACCCCTTACACATTGCA
>OW240918.1:48358376-48383630 GCA_933207985.1 Pelobates cultripes | reverse complement strand
TTAAGAATCCTGGAAAGTAATGGTTAACAGGTTTATTTACTAAGTGAGAATTCAAAGTAATTTCTAAAAGTATTTCTAATTTAAGGCAAGAGTATCCAAATGAAAGCATAGCTGACTTGGAGAATATTTGCATTTCGGTTATTACGACCTAAAATTTGAAATTCACTTTGAATTCACTTTAAAGGAGCACTATAGGGTCAATTAGACTAACTTGTATTCCTGACCCTCTAGTGTTGAAACCACCATCTACCCTCCCTTGCCTCCCTAAATATAGTTGTGACAGATCCCTCTGTCTTGAACTGAAATGACCGTATTTCTCATTTGTTTGTTTGATTCATGTTTCCCCGTTCCTGTGGACTCTATGCAGTTCCCTTTCTATGTACCGAATAAAACTACTGAACGGCCGGCCACCCAGTAGAGAAGTGTGCTGCTGATTAACCTCTTGGCTCCATCAGAACATTGAGGTTAACCGTAGACACCTCTTAATTGATACGGTAGTTGTGTGGCCGCCATTCGTATGCCGAACACGTGGTCGCGGCCATTTTAAACACGCAAACGCACAGCGGTGTTCGACGCCCAACTCATGGAACTCAAAACGGATACATTTTGGCACGAACACCGCTGAAGCCGTCGACCTCCCTTCTTGTTCAGTAGAAAGTGCACGAACGGCCCGATATTCGGTAGTTTGTACCTGGATACACCATACCCCAGATAGGCATCCCGTGGAGCCCATTCGTATGAAAACTGACTTTGTGGACACTTTGGCTCCATGGCAAATGGACTGTGTGCATAGGATCTGAGCGCTATTCGGTACTTTGGTGCGCTCAGACCCTAGCTATCTGGGGACCTGTTGAATGCCTGTAAAATGTTATAAAATGTACCAGTTATGTATTTTCATGCCTTTTTGTTATTTTCATTTAAAATGAAGTTTAGGCTCTGTCCTGGGAGATAATTGAATTACTTCACAATTATCTCCCTGAACAGAGCAGAGGGTTCTGGGTAAGAAAAGGGGAATGTGTGTACCCTGTGATTGGTTGCTACAATGTCCTTGTCACAGTCCCCCATTTGGTCCCCTAGGGGAGTGTCCACCAGATGGGAGACTTGCATAAAAGCCGGGCATGTAGCCCTCATTAAACCAGATTCCTGCTGACCCTGAATACGGAGCTTTGTCTCGTCATTGGGGAGAATTATTCGTATGGAGTATGCTGTTCAGCTGTTTGAGAGAATACTTAATTTGTGTGATTGCTGTTCGGCTGTTTGGGGAACTAATTGATCCGTACGGCTACTGTTCGGCAGTTGGAGCGCTCAGTGGCTACCTCTACGTTCGGTAAGGGATCGTCCTATATGGCTGTAACCCCTCTCCTACCGGGGGAGCCATAACAATAGTAAAGTCTTACCTCCTGTATTCAAGTCTGCAGCTGTTGGTTCTGCCCCTATCTGTGTCTGACCTGCCTGCTGTCTGCCGACATAATCAGAAGTGGTGGTCTGAGCCAATCACAATGCTTACCCATAGCATTGGCTGAGACTGTCAGGCCAAACACAGCCCTGGCCAATCAGCATCTCCTCATAGAGATTATTTGAATCAATGCATCTCTATGAGGAAAGTTCAGTGTCTACATATAGAGGGTGGAGACACTGAATGGCCGTGTTGCTCAACAACATCATCGGGGGAATTTCTTCCTGAAGCTCAAATGGCAACAACTGGATGCCTGACAGTACTGATGGCAGCTCCCAGGGTGGAGAAATGGATTTTAGAGGAGGTCTGATTTGTAGTACCATCTCATGAATCTTGCCTCATCCAAGTGTAAAGCTCACCTGGCTGCTGAGGTGGTCTTCCTCTTAGCATGGAACAAGGTGGAAATGACTGCTTCAGAAAAACCTCTATTCATCATTTGCCTTTGCTAGTCTTGAAGCTATCAACTATAATGTACTAGGGTCTGGATGAAACAAGGGACCCTGGAACAGAAGATCCAGCTAAGTTGTGTCAGGACTGTCTTGGAGAGGTTCAGTAACAATAGAAACCATGACCTCCCCAGTCAGAATAGATATATTGCTAGCATTTCCATTTGCTCCCCCTGTATGCTTCTGAGTAGCCGAAAAGCAGATGTACAATGAATACATATCCATTTTTGAAGTTCCAGGAGCAAGAAAGAGCATAACATCCTTCTGCCTATGGACAGGAATCTCCCAATCTGCTGGTTCTGTATGGAGGCCATCATGTCTATCTCTGGAGTTCTCCATCTATCCACAATCAATCAGAATGTCCATTTGGATAGCCACCATTCCCCTGGATGCACCCGATGTAGGCTGAGAAAGTCTGCTTGGGGAATAGAGGCCTGGGAGGTAAACAGCAGAGAGGCACTGGAGGTGCATTTAGGTCCAGTTCATGAGAAGTAGCATCATAAAAGGGTTACTCCCTGATGATTCGCCTTTGCCACCACCAAAGTGATACATTTTCACCCAGTGACTGGACTTGATGTTGCAAATATTGAAGCGCCTTCATAGCTTCCATCATAAGATACATGTTAAGTGCGTTGTTCTGTCACATATTCTGCACATAAAAATGTGGTTAATGGCATTTACCATCCTGACAGGAAAAGTTGTGCCGAGCAGCATTACCGTCCTGACAGGAAAAGTTGTGCTGAACAGCAATCATGCACATAGAAACCTGGTAATTGCTTTTGGGGTCAAAGGCCAGTTATGGCCAATCAGATCCGTAGGAGGGTTTGTACTGAGCAGCAATCATGCACATGGAAACCTGGTAATTGCTTTTGGGGTCAAAGGCTGGTTACAGCCAATCGGATCCACGGGAAGGTATGTAACCCCTTAAGGACACATGACATGTGTGACATGTCATGATTCCCTTTTATTCCAGAAGTTTGGTCCTTAAGGGGTTAAATCCAATTCCTATTTTGCTCATTGCCCCGGTTTCATCCTGATGGTAATCCAAGAGTGCGTTCCTGATCTTGATTTTCTGTTATTTGACTTTGGCTTTGTTTTGACTTCCCTGAATTCTGGTATCCTTGACTTTTGGCTTTCCCTCATCGTTGTGTCTGATTCTGTGTTCCTGATCTCGGCAAGTATTTTGACTATTCTTTGATACGTTAAGTCCGGACATTCTAAGGTCCGGTTATACGTTATCCTTAGTCCTAGGTGTGACACAGTTCTGCATGCTGGATCAACTTGTAATACTGACATTTTCTCCCTCAACAACTTTGGCCATTTCTCATGGATGTAAGACTAGTCTGTAAGGGCTCCCCAATCTGAGAGACAGGCTTGGTGGTCACCATTTACTATTTGATTAACCCCAGAGGGTAAACATTGAATAGGTTTGTATCAATAAGCGACCATTTCGGTGTGTTTTTTGACTTTTGTTGGCAGCATAATCTTCTAATTGAGAGGGATTCTTGTCAGAGGTTTTGGAGAGGGCAAGTATCCTAGGAGACTTATGAATGAGTAAGCTGAAACTGACCAAAGAGTTACTGATCCTTGTCTTGTGTTGAATATTGTCCCTAAATACATCTCTTGGGAGGAAAAAAAAAGTAGATTTTTCTTCAAATTCACACCTATCCATGTTTCTCTAGGGAGATACTTGCTGTGTTTCAGTGAGTCATCCAGGGTAGGCCAGTCTTTGCCCGACATGTGAATGTATGGAATATATGGATCCCTCTCTGCAGTCAGGGAAATGAGCATATGAGACTTGCAGAAAAGAAAATAAACAAAAAGATAAAATCTAAAGCCAGTGCATACCCCCTGTAGTAAGCAATAGACAAGCGAGAAACAAAGAGGAGGGAAAAAAATAAAAAACTGTGTGTGGAACTCAGTTCACAAAGAAGGGTCCTGAACTTGAGATGCTTGTTGTTGAGGCAGAATTTTAGATATTTCTGATGTTCTCTGGCAATTGGAGCATAATAATAATACTTGCAAGCAGATATTTATTATGAACCTCTTAGTGACCAGACCGTTTTTCAATTTTCTTACCGTTAAGGACCAAGGCTCTTTTTACATTTCTGCGGTGTTTGTGTTTAGCTGTAATTTTCCTCTCACTCATTTACTGTACCCACACATATTATATACAGTTTTTTTCTCGCCATTAAATGGTCTTTCTAAATATACCATTATTTTCATCATATCATATAATTTACTATAAAAAAATTACAAAATATGATGAAAAATTTAAATAAAACACTTTTTCAAAATTTGACCCCCAAAATCGTACGCATCTACAACCGCCAAAAAACACCCATGCTAAATAGTTTCTAAATTTTGTCCTGAGTTTAAAAATGCCCAATGTTAACATGTTCTTAGCTTTTTTTGACATGTTATAGGGCTAAAAGTACAAGTAGCACTTTGCTATTTTCAAACCATTTTTTTTTCAAAATTAATGCAAGTTACGTTGTAACCCTGATATCTGTCAGGAATTCCAGAATAACCCAACACATGTATATATTTTTTAAAAGGAGACAACCTAAGGTATTAAACTTGGGGTATTTTGACTCTTTTCTATTCAACCATTTTACCACCAATCTATGCCATAAAAAAAATTGGTGATTTTTTGACACACATAGCAATTTAAGAATACATGTACGGAGAACTTTAATGGTTACTGCCAAAGAACACCCCAATGTGTTGAGCAACATCTCCTAAATACTGTGCCGGGTTTTCTGGGGACTAAAATACCTTATTTGGAGGGTGCGCATTTCAGTTTTTTAACTTGAAATTTTCACAGCTGGTCATCATGCACCCATGTCCTATTTGGGACATTTTTGAAGCTGGCCAATGTAATCAAACCATATATTTTTGAAACATAGACACCCTAGGGTATTTTAAATGGTGGTATTTTAACACTTTCCATGTACTAATTCTTCCACCAGTCTTTGTCAAACTTTTGGGTAGTAATTTTTTGTGTTATTTTTCTCTCACATTTATTTTTCTCTCGCATAGCACTGGCAGATCTGGGTAGGGCAAGGGCAACAGGGCAATTGCCCCCCCCCGAGGGTCACCTCTGCCGGCTAAAGCAGGGCTGGCACTGTCCAAGCGCAAGCCCTGCAATGTGCCTTCACAGACTGGAGGGGAGATCAGAGATCTCCCTCCCCAGTCTGCAGGCACTGTGCTGGCAGCTGGTAGGGGAGGGAGAGAGGACCCGGGAACGCAGCCTGCAGCTCTCCCAGGGTCCTTCTCTCGCGAGCATGGAGCGTTGTTGTGGTTACCATGGCAACGCTCCAGATCTCGCGAGAGTGAACTGGAGCTGAGGTCTAGAGTTCACTCTCCCCATGGACCACCAGGAATCGGGAAATGTCCCCCCTCCTCCCTCAGTAATTGTAAGAAGGGACTGGGGAACATACATTTTATTTATTTTTATTAAAAAAAAAAAGAATTATAAAAAAGCCCCTCTACCCTCCTCACCTCCCATACACACACTGCCCCTCCATACATACACTGCCCCCACATACACATACACTGCCCCCATACACACACTGCCCACACAGACACATACACTGCCCCACCATACATACACTGCCCCCCCAACACACACTGCCCCATACACACACTTTCCCCACATACACTGCCCCCATACACACACTGCCCTCACACACACCATACACATTCACAAATTGCCCCACATACACATACATACACTGCCCACCCATACACACACTGCCCCACACACGCACACAGCCCCCATACACACATTGCCCCACACACATACACAGACCCCCATACACACATTGCCCCCACACACACAGTCCCCCATACACACATTGCCCTATACATTCACACACACACTGCATCCCTCACACATTAAACCACTCATGTCACGATTCGGGAACCTAACATGCTAAAAGGTCACAGGAAGGAAGGGTCCTTAGAATGGCCGGGTTAAGCACACTAAGAATAGTCAGGAGACAAGCCAAGTAAAGGGAGCCAGAAAACGGGAGAACGAGAAACAAGCCGAGGTCAAAGGAGTGGAGAATACAGGAAAATCGGAATAACGAGCCAAATAATCGGTAACCAGAGAGCAACATGAGCAAACTGCACTACAGGTAACACAAGACCACAACAGGGCACTGAGAGACAGGAAAGGTAAGAATATAACTCCTGTGCTTAATTCTGATTGGATAACTTCCAATCAGAATTAATAATCACACGTGGGAGATATCTATACCTCCCACTGTGATTAGGGTACTGTGGCTTTAACGACGGGTGATGTGAGTGATCCTGGCATTCACACAAATGCGGGGACTCCCAGCGTGCAGCGTTACACATGCTGCCGCTGGGAGGCGAGGAGGAGGACGCGAGCGACGCGCAGAGCAGAGAGGACGCCGCTCGCCGACAGATAGGGGAAGGGGAGACCGCGGGTGGCGATGGACTGAGGGTGAGTGCTGCAAGTGACGTGCAGCCTCCCCTCACAGCCGCCCACGGAGCCCTGACAACTCACACACACACCACTGCTTCTATGCCCTACTACAGCCCTATATCCCAGCAGACCCCAGGTAAGTTGTCAAACTGTTCTTAAACGGTTTGACTACTTACTCTGGAAAGGGGTCCTGGCACTCCTGGCACCATAACCACTACACAGAGCTGTAGTGGTTATTGTGCATGGATTATTTATTTAAATAATCTACAAGTGCTCCTCCCGAGATCAGGCTCTGGATTTGCCACTGAGGCATGTATTCTCAGTTCATATATCAAACCTGTGCACTCATGTCGTTTTAAACCCTGTATCACAACTCCACTTTGAATTCTGTCGTTTTGCTCAGAAAGTCTTCAGACTTGAGAAAGGGAAGTTCTCCAAAAAGCTTGTCATTAAAAAATTCTGTTATTCCAATAAAAAAGGTATTTCAAGATACAAATGACTGAAGTAAGGTTGGTGTTACAGAACCTGTGATAGGAACAAGTCGGTTGAGGTGTGCCAAAACCGACGTATGCTGTGGGCTAGTAATAAAAGTGGGCAAAAAGGAAACATAACATGCTTAAAATAAATTTATTGCAAAATCCCATAATACATAGGCACAATTAAGAAGACATTTTTGCAAATGCTTTTCGCATTTACTGTACTGGTTGTATTTTAAGGTAGGAGACCCAAAGGCAGATTTGTGCGTTATGTCGCCCACTGATGGTGAATTCCCATGGCCTCAGGAAGCCAGATAAAGGGCAATTTTTATGACTGAGTTAGTGAGGAGTTTGAAAGGGGCTGCATCTATTAGATCAGACATATCTTTGAACAACTGTTTATTGATGGGTAACCTTTGTTGTGGTGTAGTACCATTAGCCTTGGATATGCCCTTAAGTATGGTCTTAATAGGGTAGGAGGAGAGGAAACTAGAGTTGTTGGGGAAGGTGGAGTACATATGATGCTTGATACCTGTCAGGAATAATTTAATTGTGTTGTGGGATAACTTTAACCTGAGGTGGCAAAAAGTGGCAAACGCCACCAGGGATATTATTTTTTAACATGCTATCCAGATGATGTTCTGCCATGAATTTTTTGTATAAGAAAAATGCCCTTTCATATGAAGTACGAGTGTTAGAGGAGAGGGCCAGTATTTTCAAGGTCTGGCTATGTTGTAGTAATTCGACTAGTCCATGATTAGTTCCCGGGACAGAGGGGCTGCTGTGGCCAGACGTGAAGCAGTGTGTAGGGATTCTCGGAAAGCCAGAAAATGAAAGCAAGACAAGTGATCAGCTGCAGTGTTTGAAACTCCTGGGACATGGAGGCACACCAAGTAAAACTGATTGCAGGCTGATAGCCACGTCAGTTTCCTAATTAAGCTCATAATCCTCAACGAAGACGAGCGGCCTTTGTTAATAATATGGCAAATCGCCAGATTGTCTGAATGACACTGAACTGTTCTGCCTGACCACAAATGGCCCCAAGCCACCACTGCTTCCACAATCGGATGCACCTTGAAAAAACCTGAGTTCCTGTAGAAGCCTTCTATTTCTTGTACCTCCACTGGCCAATTACCCCAGAGTTATCCATAGCCAAATATGGCTGTGAAGCCCATGGTAGTTGCTGTCTCCGTCTAAATGACCGGGGAGTGTACTGAAACCTGCGGGAGAAACAGTTAGAGAGAAACGTGTTCCACATAAGGAGGTCCGCCATGGCTTGGGCGTTAAGGGAGATACAGCTTAGGTCGTCAGGGAATGTGGGAAGCAGGCTAAAGAGTCTGGAGATGAAGGCTCTACCCTGCGGGATGACTCTCATAGCGAAGTTCAGGGAGCCTAACATCGACTGCAATTCTTTCCGGTTACAGGAGCCGGTAAACATGTAATGGGTGATATCGTGGCGGATGCTAGTGACTTTCTCCTGTGGAAGGCTAGCTTCCATGGCCACCTAATCCAGGTGCATCCCTAAGAAATTAATAAAGGTGTCAGGACCCTCTGTTTTCTTTGGTAAGACTGGTACCTCCAGTGTCTTGAATAACATGACTGCTTTCCCCAAGCTGCTCGAAAGGGGAAGAATTGTTTAATGAATTAAAAAAATCATCTAGATAGTGGATGATGGTATGGCACCGGCACATATTCAGGAGGAGCCAACACAACGTCTCCGTGAAAGTATAAAAAATTCTAGGACTACTCTTTAACCCGAAGGTAAGCCTAGTGAAAAAATAATACAGGCCTTTCCATTTAATGTCATACAGGTGCCATAACGACGGGTGAATGGGCAATAACTTAAAAGTGTTGACAATGTCGGTCTTGCTGAGCCAGGCCCCCATGCCTACAGTCAAGATTTACGGCATTGTCAATTGTGGTGTACTGTAGAGAGAATTCTTCTGACGGGATCAATGAGTTTAGGCTTGGGACCCATGAGGAGTGTGTTGCTGAAAGATCTATGATCAGTCTTTGTTTGCCCGAGTTTTTCCCAGAGACTTTGCCAATGGGATTAGTTTTCCAGTTGGAAAAAGGTGAGCACACGGTGAGAGAGACACAACCTTGTAAAATCTGTTCATGTGCAGATTGTTGTTGGATGCAACGTGAACGTTGGAACCAAGGTGAGCAGCTAGTCACCTTCCATCACCTTTCATGGGTTCCACAGGACCTACGAGCCGGGCAACTGGGCATGTATATATATCTCAAAGTACAATTATAATGAAATCATATATATGTATCATACATATGTATATATATATATATATATATATATATATATATATATATGTAATGCTTTAATTATTTTATAATATATTATACATATATATGAACCAGGCAGCATCAGCCCTGTGGTGTAGGGGGCCTGAGTTTAAATAGCCGGGTAACCCCTCCCATAACTTCAGGCTACGCCTTCCAATTTGTAGTTGGCGAGAAAAGCCGTATACATGATAAGTTAGATATATGAGCAAGTCGTTTGTGGTGTGCCAAAACTGACGTATCGGGTAGGCCTGTAATACAAGAGGGCAAAAAGTTGAATAAGATACGTAAAGGCTTGTCCTACTCACCTCTAGCTCTGGTTGTGGTATGTATCTAGTAATATACTGTGGATTTCCAGCATCCTAATGTTTATGGTGTGAGCAGGGACATTTGTCTGGAAGGAACTGATGCTGCCCTGATTCTGGAGGAATGTCCCGAAAAGGCATTGGGGTTGAGTTTCCCTGCCTAGTTAAGAGGGTTCTGAGGTACATTATGAATTTAGCTGTAGTGAGTGGTTTGCCCTACAGTTAAATAGGGGCTGTAACGGACCGTTTTGCACAAAAGGGGAAAAAACCGCTTAGACGATAATCCCCTTTCAGAGACAGGCACAGCTACTGTAGAATCACCAAAACTCATGAACTGAATACAAGTGAATGCTCCAAACTCCCGAACGGCATACAAGGGAATGCTCCAAACACTCGAACTGCATACAAGGGAATGCTCCAAACACTCGAACTGCATACAAGGGAATGGTCCAAACACTCGAACTGCATACAAGGGAATGGTCCAAACACTCGAACTGCAAACAAGTGAATGCTCCAAACTCCCGAACGGCATACAAGGGAATAAGGTAGCACTCCAAATACACGAACAGGAACCATACGAATTGCTGCTACCAGACGAACAGGAAAAGCTCCCAAGCGGCTTACACTCCTGGCAATCAGTCCTTAGCAGCATACAGTAAATCCCCCCCAAAGACGAGACAAGGCTCCGTGTTGAAGGTCAAGCAGTGGTCTGTTTAATGAGGGCTACCTGCCCAGCTTTTATGCAGGTCTCCCACCTGGTGGACACTCCCCTAGGGGACCAAATGGGAGACTGTGACAAGGGACAGACAAGTATACAAAAAGGACACACGGTCACAGTATATTCCCACAATGCATCCTGGCTTCCTCCCCTCTGCCCTGGGAGATAATTGGGAAGTAATTCAATTATCTCCCAAGACAAAGGCAAAACTCCATTACACACGTGGGAACACAAAACAGCATTATACTTTAAAATGCACAAAGTAACATTTACTACATAAAACACCGACATGTAAGACATCCCCAGATAGCTCAGGTCTGAGTGCACATTATTAAGTGAATGGCACTCAGCCTACACGAATACAGTTCAATCGCCATGGAGCCAAAGTCTTTACAGTCAGTTTCATACGAATGGGCTCCATGGGATTCCTATCTGGGGTATAAGATATTCACACAAAAATACCGAACACGGGGTCATTCGTGTGCTTTCACCGAACAAGAAGGGAGGTCGGCGGCTTCAGCGGTGTTCGCGCAAAACTGTGTCCGATTTTAGTTCCATAAAAATAGAGGCGAACACCGCTGTTCATTCGTATGGTTTAAAATGGCCGCGACCTCGTGTTCGGGATACGACGGCCACTGGCGTTCATCAGGTAAGCTGGGTTAACCCGCTTGGCTTCAGGGGTTAATTGCGGCACACGCCAGCTTTCCCGGGTGGTCAGTCGTGCAAATAGCGGTTGGGTAGATTAGAGGCTTTGCGGGGAACAACCCGACTAACTTTTATAATTATGGCTTTCTGCATTGAAAAGAAACTAAATTCTTTTAAAGGGCCATAGTCCAAGGCGGCAAGCGAGCAACCAAGGCTTCTCTCCAATGCAATGTGTGGCCGAGATTGATACCCGTCACATCTCTCCCCTTTTCCAAACAGACTAACAGGGTATCTGACCTCCTGCCGGTCAGTGCCCTTGTTAGTCCAGCAGCCCACCCACAACAAATAATCAATAGCACAGCCCACCCACAATAAATGGTTACTACACCTGGGTAAAGGGAAAGCTTGTCCATGTCCAGGTGCCTCACCACGGCTGTGCTGGGTACGGGTACGCTGACTGGGTGGGTTGCTGCGTGGGCAGAGACCAGCGGCACTCTGCCCTGTTGCCAGCGCTACTGGAAGGGTAGCCTGGTTGAAGCCTGGTTGTTGGAGGGGGAGACCGGCTGTCTCCCCTTTAACTACACCGCTCTGCTGCTGGAGACCGACTGTCTCCCCTTTTGTTGCACAGCTCTGCTGCCGGAGGGGGAGACCGACTGTCTCCCCTTTGGATACTCTAAGCTGTCGCTGGGGAGAGGGGGTAACAGGCTCCTCTCCCGATAGAACACTCTGCCGCTGGGGAAAGGAGACTGAGCTCTCTATTCCCTGCCCATTAATGATCCGCTGCTGGGGAGGGGTGGTAGCAAGCTCCTCTCCCATACATACTTTCATCCTCTGTGGAGGGAGACCGACTGTCTCCACTCCCAATACAGTGTCCTGCTGCTGGGGAAAGGAGACTGGGCTCTCTATTCCTGGTAGGACACTCTGCCGCTGGGGAATGGAGACTGGGCTCCCAATTCCCTGCTGTATCTCCCTCTGGGGAATGGAGACTGGGCTCCCAATTCCCGGCACATCACACTGCAGCTGGGGAATGGAGACTGGGCTCCCAATTCCCAAAAAATCACGCTGCCGCTGGGGAGGGAGGACACTGCTCTCCTCTCCCTGGACTTCACACTGCCTTCCCGGCATATCACTTGGCTGCTGGGGGGCAGGAACAACTACCTCTGCCCCCTGTAACTCAGCCTGCCGCTGGGGAATGGAGCTCAGGCTCCCAACTCCCTGCAATATCTCCCGCTGGGGAATGGAGCTCGGGCTCCCAATTCCCTGCAATATCTCCCGCTGGGGAATGGAGCTCGGGCTCCCAATTCCCTGCAATTTCTCCTGCTGGGGAATGGAGCTCGGGCTCCCAATTCCCTGCAATTCATTCTGCTGCTGGGGGACAGGAGCGACTATCTCTGTCCCCTGTAACTCAGCCTGCCGCTGGGGAATGGAGCTTAGGCTCCCAATTCCCTGCAATATCTCCCGCTGGGGAATGGAGCTCGGGCTCCCAATTCCCTGCAATTCATTCTGCTGCTGGGGGACAGGAGCGACTATCTCTGTCCCCTGTAACTCAGCCTGCCGCTGGGGAATGGAGCTCAGGCTCCCAATTCCCTGCAATATCTCCAGCTGGGGAATGGAGACTGGGCTCCCAATTCCCTGCAATTCACTCTCCCGCTGGGGAATGGAGACTGGGCTCCCAATTCCCTGCAGTACCTGTCGCTGGAGTTCTTCCCAACGTGCCAGCTGACCTTCTCTTTCTGCCCGGTGTTGCAGATTCTTGAACACTAGATTCCTTATAAGCTGCACCGATTTCTCCGGTGGATTTGGTCCGTAGTACTTCAGCCGCAATCCCATCATATTGTCAAACTCTCTCCTTGAGTAGCTGTACGCCACTGCTGGTTCCATGCTGTTGCTGTCAGGGTCGCTGTACTGGGACACGCGTTGCCCTCAAATTGTAAATCCACGGAATGGTGTCTCCTGTAGCTGTCCTGTAGTCCGTGGGAACGATCCCGCCGCTTGCCACCAATTGTAACGGACCGTTTTGCACAAAAGGGGAAAAAAACCGCTTAGACGATAATCCCCTTTCAGAGACAGGCACAGCTACTGTAGAATCACCAAAACTCATGAACTGAATACAAGTGAATGCTCCAAACTCCCGAACGGCATACAAGGGAATGCTCCAAACACTCGAACTGCATACAAGGGAATGGTCCAAACACTCGAACTGCATACAAGTGAATGCTCCAAACTCCCGAACGGCATACAAGGGAATAAGGTAGCACTTCAAATAAACGAACAGGAACCATACGAATAGCTGCTAGCAGGCGAACAGGAAAAGCTTCCAAGCGGCTTACACTCCTGGCAATCAGTCCTTAGCAGCATACAGTAAATTCCCCCAAAGACGAGACAAGGCTCCGTGTTGAGGGTCAAGCAGTGGTCTGTTTAATGAGGGCTACCTGCCCAGCTTTTATGCAGGTCTCCCACCTGGTGGACACTCCCCTAGGGGACCAAATGGGAGACTGTGACAAGGGACAGACAAGTATACAAAAGGGACACACAGTCACAGTATATTCCCACAATGCATCCTGGCTTCCTCCCCTCTGCCCTGGGAGATAATTGGGAAGTAACTCAATTATCTCCCAAGACAAAGGCAAAACTCCATTACACACGTGGGAACACAAAACAGCATTATACTTTAAAATGCACAAAGTAACATTTACTACATTAAACACAGGCATGTAACACATCCCCAGATAGCTCAGGTCTGAGTGCACATTATTAGGTGAATGGCACTCAGACTACACGAATACAGTTCAATCGCCATGGAGCCAAAGTCTTTACAGTCAGTTTCATACGAATGGGCTCCATGGGATTCCTATCTGGGGTATAAGATATTCACACAAAAATACCGAACACCGGGTCATTCGTGTGCTTTCACCGAACAAGAAGGGAGGTCGGCGGCTTCAGCGGTGTTCGCGCAAAACTGTGTCCGATTTTAGTTCCATAAAAATAGAGGCGAACACCGCTGTTCATTCGTATGGTTTAAAATGGCCGCGACCTCGTGTTCGGGATACGAACGGCGGCCACCCAGCGTTCATCAATTAAGCTGCGGTTAACCGCAGCTTCAGGGAGGTTAATTGCCGGCACACTCCAGCTCCCAGGTGGTCCAGTCATTCGTACGGTTGTTCGGTAGATTGAAACTACCGAACAACCGGCAGAAAAGCATGAATATGGCTTTTCTGCATTGAAAAATTCAGTCTTTTAAAAGGGGGCCATAGTCCAAAGGCAGCAGGCGAGCAACCAGGCTTCTCCAATGCAATGTGGCGAGATTGGTCTCGTCACAGGGGCATATTGAGATTTGGTCCAGTGAGTGATAACCTGTAAAGGTCTGACATTTTGACCAACACCTTATTGTCCGTAGGATAGTCCTTATGTCCCTACGTATTACATATGGTAAGAGGATGTGAACTGTTTGGTACTAGGATAGGCACTTACGATATGGTATAGTAAGATATTCCAGCCAGGTAAGTTTTTTTAGTGTTAAGAGAGATTTTTTAAATTGTGTGGGCAAAAAGGAGAGGAGTGTCGCAATGGTGACTAGTGAACGAAAATCAGTATTATGATAATCGGTGGTAAACTTGTTGTAAAGATGAAATCTCTATTGTATGCTCGTGATGTATAATCAGAGAGGGCAGCTCAATACAGAAATCTGCCAAATGCCATGAGGCAAGTTAATGCAGGATTTAGCCATGGAATGTGAGTATAGCCAGCTGCTTTATTGTCAGAGAAGCACTTGACAGGTTCCCCTATCCACTCATACCTCCCCAGGCCTTGTAGGCGGCCACTATGGGGTAGATTCCAAAGAAATATTGACGAGGAATGGAAAGGTGTTTTTTTTTTTCTTCCAAGAGTCTCAACTGGCCAGGCATCTCAGAACCAAAAGTCACCAAATTGGCTGTGAACTCAGTGTGTGCGGACACATTGGTCCATGTAACTGGGAAATGATGAGAAATGGTGGGAATAACCTGGCCTCCTATTCCAGTGTGGTATGAACCTGAGCCATATGTGTAGGTCTGCTTACAACTAGTGCCAGAATGCAACTGTCAGTGGGAAGAAGACTCAGCGGTCGGGAAATAAATGTGCAGAATAATTCTCATGGTGAACTTCAATGTGCCCAGTAGGACTGTAGATCCATTCCCCCCCCCCCTCTGCGTGTTCTTCAGAAGGAAAGGTTCCCAGGACTCCGATGCGCTGTACCTTATCTGTAGGTGGACATGTTCTGTAGCGTATTCGTGTCAAGATGAATGCCTAAGAAGGTCAGTTTGTGAAAGTGGAACCCATACTGAGGAAAAGTGCCATCGTCTTGTGAATACTAACCAGAGCGGAGTGAGGGCGTTCTATCATGAGGAAGTTATCTAAGATAACAGGTGACTGTAGGACATTCGCTAATATTGAGTGTTAGTCAACATAGTGTGTCAGCAAATAAGACAAACAGCTTGGGGTTACTCTTTGCTTTAAAAAAGTTACACGTGTGGAAAAGTCATGACAATCCCTCCATAAAATGCCACGAACATGCCCTCAGGATGGCTGAATAGGTAGAAGCTTGGAGGCATAGGAAATGTCTGTCTTGCCCACCCAATTTCCGGTCAACCCCTTTGGCATAGTGCTGGGAGAATGCCTTAGAGGAAATTAATGAGTTGAGGGTAGGGGTGGGTAATTAATATGGTTGTCAAATACCTTCTTAAGCAACGTGATTGTGTTGCAGGGTCTATTAATGCGGACTGAAGGTTCTGACACTCGTGAATACTGGACAGGAGTGTGACCAGACCTGTGTGCAACTGATATGTAGAAACCTTGATGTAGAAGTCGAATGAGTGACGAAAAGGGTGTGCTTAGAGGTAAAACTCTAGGTTGTCGATGCAAACCTTCTCTATGGGGAGGAGAAGTAGAGCCACTTACGTCACAAAAGTCTGAAGGCTAGGATGACTTCTGGGATAGTGAGTTTCTGATTGAGTCTGGGATTCGTACAGATCATCGTAGACTTGTACTCTAAGACATTGTGGGAGGCAATCAGTAAGGAGACTAAAATTAACCTTTCCAGATGTCTTTGCGTATGGTCAGGGACAAGGGAGTAATAATGTACAAGGGAGTAATAATGTAAATCGTTGTGCTAGGGGCGGGATTCGAAAGGATAACATAACCATGAGAGGGATTTAGAAGTCCTGTGGCTGGGATGTACGTCAGTGTCTGTGGAGATTCCAGTCTCTGTAGTCCATTGTTGATGTTATCTATGGAGGCAAGTAGAGTGGATATCAACTGTTTGACTTCATGTGATTTGGCCTTGTGAGCAGGGGCCACTGAAAGGTGTGGCAAGAACGTTGGCCTCTGGGGGACTGTAAAAAGAGTCAATATAAGATACCATGCTGGGTGAGGCCCTAACTCGTAACCTGGAGAGGTTGATGTGAGGCGTTAGCTATGTGTTGGGCTGAGGGACATATACCTCCATATGCGGATGAAGATGGGTGTTGGCCTCATGGAATTGATAATGATGAGGCTAGTTATTGGCATAGCTGGGAATTAGGCCGCCAGTTGACATACTGGATCCGTGAATGGGACGGGTGATGGGTAGTAGCGAGGTGGGTAAACATACCTTACTTGGGGTAGAATGTGGTTTCCTTGCCAGAGGAATGAGATATTAGAGAACCTAAAGGGAAATGATGGTGGTAGGCAAATTGGAACTAGAATTGGGCTTGACTTACTGTGAACGAAATATGGTTTCCTTGCCAGACGAATGAGATATTGGAGAACCTAAAGGGAAATGATGGTGGGAGGCAAGTTGGAACTGGAATTAGGCTTGACTTACTGTGAACGAAATACGCCTGTATAATCGGGGTGGTTGTTCGTGAGGCTGGTATATGAATAGGTAACCTGAGGACATAGTTGTTAGAATCCTGACCCTATGATGGTGGGTACAAGATTCATAGGACATAAATCAAATATCCCTATAAGTGAGTAAGGTGAGGATCCTAGGCCACTACCAGAGACCATGGGGAGTGTTTAACCAATACTGCGACAATAATGGGGGATAGGCAGAGTCATGAGTGACCGCTAATTGGTCCTGTGACTTCTGTAGCTAAAATACATATAGGGGGATATGGAATACCAAGTGTTAAGACACTCTCAGTTTAAATGAGCAAAACCGCCGTTTAGGTGATCTTCCCACTTTTGAGACACAGGCTCTGCTGCTGTAGACCGCCAAACTCCCGAACGGAGTATAAGGGAATACTGCAAACTCCCGAACAAAGAATCAGCCGAACTCCTTCTCTCCTAGAATAGGCGAAATAATACTTCCAAGTAGCAATCCCCCCAAACACGAGACCTAGCTCTGTCTTGAGGGTAAAACAGGATTCTGCTTTAATGAGGGCTACCTGCCTGGTATTTATGCAGGTTTCCCACCTGGTGGACACTCCCCTAGGTGACCAGATGGGAGACTGGGACACAGAATATACAGAAGCCAATCACAGTGGCTCAACTCTAAACACTCCCCTTTGCAC
This sequence comes from Pelobates cultripes, assembly GCA_933207985.1. NCBI lineage: Eukaryota > Metazoa > Chordata > Amphibia > Anura > Pelobatidae > Pelobates > Pelobates cultripes. The sequence goes on along the minus strand of OW240918.1, from coordinate 48,366,300 downwards.
AAGTAAATCCCTCCTCTCTATCCTGGAGATAATTGAGATGAAATCCAATTTCAAAAAAGACAAGAATGGACATTCATGTATCAGGGAACAGTGTAAAACTAACGAATTGGTACTATGATTGTGGTGGCCGCTAGATGGAAGCATGTAACTGAGATAGACTGGAGACTAGTTTGGTAGAAATTTGACGAAAAGAAACTAGCGAATATGAATGGAACAAAGAGCAAGCAGGAGTAGGTAAACTGACTTAAGTCCTGTTACGACACGTACCGTCGGGTAGATGAAGCCGCCGTTTAGGCAATAATCCCCTCCTCCAGAAATGCAGGTTTAAATCCAGCCGATCGCCAAACTCCCGAACGAAGTCCGCGAACACGGCAACTCCCGATCAGCCAAACAGTCGAACGCCTTCCACAGCTAGAAATAACGAAAGCGCTGTCCCAGTAATAATTCCCCCACAAACGAGACCAAGCTCCGTCTTGAGGGTCAAATGAAGATCTGTTTAATGGGGGCTACCTGCCCGGTATTTATGCAGGTCTCCACAAGGTGGACACTCCCCGAGGGGACCTTGTGGAAGACTGTAACACATATTGTACAGTAGCCAATCGCAGTGGCTTCAATAATAGCCCTTCCCATCTTGCCCATAATTCCGTCTTCTTTACCTTGGAGATAATTGGTGAAGAAACCTAATTATCTCCCAAGGTAGAGACCATCGCCATCTTAATTACAGTGACAAAAGGACATTAAAATACACAACTACAGAAATACCGAATGCATATGGTTCGTGTAACGTATCCCCAGACAGCCTGGATCTGAGGGCATGTTTTCACCGAATAGCGCTCAGATCCGATGTATCTAGTCGAATCGCCATGGAGTCAAAGTCTTTCACCAGTCCTTCGGTATACGAATGACTCCATGGGATGGCTGTCGGGGTAAAGTCCATACGAATGAACAAAACTCCCGAACGACCGACGTTCGCATGCCTTGTCGAAAAGGAAGGTAGGCAGCAGCTTTTCAGCGGTGTTCGGTAGTTTAAGTGTCCGTTTTTAGTTCCATACAGTTTGTACCGAACACCGCTATGTGTTCGTATGTCCCAAAATGGCCGCTGCCTCGTGGTCGACATGCGAACGACGACCACCCGTACGAATGGAATGGAGAGGTGTCTGCGGTTAACCACAACGTTCTAATTGGGGCCAAGAGGTTAACCAGCAGCACACTCCTCTCCTGGGTGGTCGTTCGTTCGGTAGTTTCAATCGGTAGTTTGCAAATTACACGAACGGGGTATATGAACAGGCAATTCCGCGAACAAAGGGAAACAGACGAACCAGCAATACAGATGAATCTGTCACACGGCTCCCCCCTTGTGGGACACTCCGGCAGACCCGGCTTGACCCTTTGGCGGGTCAACGTGGGGATGACCGGACTAAGATGGGGTGAGGATGTCGGTTTGCCTGGACAATCCATCTGCGTTCCCATTCTGCTTACCGGGTCGATAAGTGATGGTGAAGTTATATGGCTGTAGTGCTAAACTCCACCTCAGCAGTCTGCCATTGTCTCCAGAGACCCGGTTAAGCCAGACAAGGGGATTGTGGTCCGTCACCAGGGAAAATTCCTGTCCATATAAATACGGGCTTAGCTTCTTCAATGCCCACACCAGGGCCAAACATTCCTTCTCCACTGCCGCATAACTCACTTCCCTGGGTAACAGCTTCCTGCTGAGATATGCGACAGGGTGCTCTCCTCCATCTTCCCCGACCTGGCTCAGCACAGCCCCCAGTCCATACATGGAAGCATCTGTATGGACGAGAAAACGTTTGTTAGGGACTGGGGCAGCCAGGACAGGGGCATTCACAAGAGCTTGTTTGAGTGCTTGGAACGCAGCTTCACAAGCCGGAGACCACAGGACCTGCTTAGGAAGATTTTTCTTGGTCAAGTCAGTCAGGGGTTTAGCAATAGAGCTGTAGTCGGGGACGAAGCGTCTATAGTACCCTGCTGTCCCTAGGAAGGCTAACACCTGGGTCTTGGTGATAGGTGTGGGCCAGTTGGCAACTGCCTCTATCTTGGCTGGCTCTGGTCTCTGGCTCCCACACCCTACTCTGTGACCCAGGTACTGCACTTCAGCCATGCCTAAATGGCACTTCTCTGGCTTCAATGTCAGGCCAGCGGCCCGAATCTTGTCCAGCACTACCCCTACATGTACTAGGTGTTCTTCCCAGGACTCACTGTAGATCGCAATGTCATCCAGGTATGCACAAGCAAATTCCTGGAATCCATCAAGAAGTCTATCCACCATGCGCTGGAAGGTAGCCGGGGCATTCTTCATCCCAAATGGCATGACCTTAAATTGGTACAGGCCAAAGGGGGTGACGAAGGCCGACTTGGGGATAGCATCCTCGGCCAGGGGAATCTGCCAGTAGCCTTTGCACAGGTCTATGGTGGTCAGATAGCGTCCCCTGGCAATGCGATCTAGTAATTCGTCTACCCGAGGCATCGGGTAGGCGTCAGTGGTGGTCCGCTCATTGAGACGCCTGTAGTCCACACAGAATCGGGTGGTCCCATCCTTCTTGGGTACCAGGACTACAGGCGAGGCCCAAGGGCTATCGGAGTGTTCGATGACCCCCAGCTGGGTCATCTCCTGTATCTCCTTCCGCATTCCTTCCCGGACTGCTTCAGGGATACGGTAAGGGGGTTGTCGCAGGGGGTTCTGTCCAGGGGTTTCTACCTTGTGTACAGCTAGGGTAGTGTAACCAGGTTCTTGGGAGAAGGTCGCCTGCTTCTCCCACAAAAGCTGTCTTGCCTGGCCCTTCTCGGTAGCGCTCAATCTGTCCCCTAGCTGTACTAGGCTAGTAAGATCCGTCTGGGGGTCCCTCTCTAACAGGTCTGGCAAGGGTAAACTTTCTGTATCATCTGCAGCAGGGGCACATACTGCAGCGACATTCTCCGGTCTCTCCTGATACTCCTTTAGCATGTTCACATGGAAGGATCGCTGGATCCTTTCATCTGAACAGCTGGCTATAAGGTAGGTAGTATCACATATCTGTGCTAACACCTTATACTGGCCCTGCCAAGATGCCTGCATCTTGTTCGCCTTCACAGGTTTGAGCACTAGTACCTTCTGCCCAACCTGGAAAACTCGCTGTCGGGCACCCCGATCGTACCACCTCTTCTGTCTCCCCTGAGCCACCTGGAGATTCTCCCTTACCATTAGGGACAGTTTCTCCATGCGGTCCCGGAGTTCCAGAACATATGGCACTATGGGGGTCCCTTCCTGCTCTGTCTCCCCCTCCCAGTGGCCTCTTATGAGATCTAGGGGTCCGCGGACCCTTCTCCCATATAGCAACTCAAAGGGGGAGAACCCAGTAGATTCCTGAGGCACCTCTCTGTAGGCAAACAACAGATGAGGCAGGAATCGCTCCCAGTCTCTGCAAGTGTCAGAAAAGGTCCTCAGCATCTGTTTGAGGGTGCCATTAAATCGCTCGCAGAGACCGTTAGTCTGTGGATGGTAAGGTGAGCTAAGCAGCGGTTTAATACCGCACACCTTCCACAGTTGCTGGGTGAGCACAGCGGTGAATTGGGTTCCCTGGTCAGAGAGAATCTCTTGAGGGAACCCGACTCTGGTAAAAATCCTAACCAGGGCATCAGCAACTGTCTCTGCCTCTATATTAGACAGCGCTACTGCCTCTGGATAGCGAGTGGCATAATCCACCACGGTGAGAATATATTTCTTACCGGATGGACTAGCCCTGGCCAGTGGACCCACAATGTCAACGGCTATGCGGGCAAAGGGCTCCCCAATGATAGGCATAGACATAAGCCTAGCTCTTGGGTGGTCCCCCCGCTTTCCTATCCGTTGACATGTGTCACACGTACTGCAGTATGTCCGCACAGCCTGATTGAAGTTTGGCCAAAAAAAGTTCTGCATGATCCTATAGGCTGTGCGGCGGGAACCTAGATGTCCAGCTAACGGAACATCATGCCCTATCCGCAGAATCTCCTGCCGGTATTTCGCGGGCACCACCAGCTGTCGATTCGGCGGAGGGGCAACACTCTTCGGGGAAAGCTTGGGGATCCTATATAACCTGTCCCCCACCCACTCATACCGTTCTCCATCTAATCCTTCCTCTCCAGTATCCGCTCTGTCCCTATACTTCTGGAGGGTCGAATCTGTCTGAGTTTCCCTCCCAAACTCCTCTGGGGAATCCCAGTTAACAAAGGTCGGTCCTAGGGTACCAGTCGGGGACTCGGTCCTTACCTGGGTCTCAGCAGCAGGTGGGCTGGTTCCAGCAGCACGGGTCTGGGCACGGGTAGTCACTGGGTTGATAGCGGCAGGTCCCATTGGAGCATAGGCGGACACCAAAGGGGCCAAGTCGTTCCCAAGCAAAACATCAGCCGGTAAGTCTTTCATGACCCCCACATTCACGTGTCCAGAGCCCACCCCCCAATCCAAGTGAACCCGGGCAACCGGTAAGCGGAACACTGCACCTCCCGCCACCCTCACTGCCACAGTATCTCCAGTGTGCTGGTGTTCGGACACAAGGTTCTTCTGGAGCAAGGTCATAGTGGCTCCGGTGTCTCTCAGACCAGTTACCGCTTTGCCATTTAGTTTAACGGTCTGCCTGTGCTGTTGGCGGTTATCCTGCTGCGCTGCTTGTACTGGATCCGCCTCGTGTAATATACCCCAAAATTCCTCCTGCTCAAGACAGTGAGCGGAAGGTGGGGGTGGCTGCTGATTTCCGCCGGCTGGTCTTCTCCACGACTGTGCTTGGTTCGAATTGTTTAATGGGCACTCAGGTCGCTTGTGCCCCAACTGCTTACACCCATAGCAACGGATCGGCTGTGAATAATCTCGGGCGTTGAATCGGGCTGGCTGAACGTAATTGTTCGCTGTTGGCATGGTGGGGGTGCGTTGTGCTGGGTGTTGATACACTGCAGAGGTTGGAGGGGCTGCTGGTTTGTACTCCACTCGGGTAGGGACCTTGGCTGCTGTCTGGTCCAGTTTCCTGGCATCAGTGTACTCATCAGCCAGACGAGCAGCTTCGGGCAAGGTAGCGGGTTTGCGGTCCCTAACCCACTCTCTGACTCCTACAGGTAAGCGGTCAAAACAGTGCTCCAACAAAAATACTTGCAGCACCTCTTCCCCAGTTACCGCTTGGCACCCTGCCATCCAGTGGGCTGCGGTGCGGTGTACTCGGCATGCCCACTCAACATAAGAATCACCAGCCTGCTTGTTAGTGTCCCGGAATCGCCGCCGGTATGCCTCAGGGGTCACAGCGTATCTGGCCAAAAGGGCATCTTTCACTGCCCTGTAGCTGGTAAGTTCCTCCTCTGAGATGGCCCGAAACGCCTCACTGGCCCGGCCGGATAACTTCCCAGAGAGGATGGGGACCCATTCTCCTGCGGGTACCTGGTGCAAGGCACATTGCCTTTCAAAGTCCGCCAGGAACCCGTCAATTTCTCCTTCGGCTTCTACAAAGTTCCGAAATGCAGCAAAAGGTACCTTTCTCCTTCCATTATTATTAAACGGTACCTCAGCTGCTGCAGCGCCTCTTCCTTGAAGCGCCTGTTGTGCTGCTACTGCCGCTTGCACTTGCACCACAATATCTGCTGCGGGGTTGGGGCCAAAATGTGCCAGCCTGATCTGAACTGCCCGGTTAAACTGTATCTCCTCGGGTGTTAACTCCAGTATGCCAGGCACATTCGCTCCCCCCGCTCCCTGTGCTGCATCCATTTCCAATAGTATGGCAATAATCTCTCTTTTCTTGAGATTACTCGCTGATCGTCCTCTGCGCTCCAATATATCTTTAAGGGTAGCACGCCTTAACTCCTCATACTGCATTTCCAACCTGGGATGTGTAGCTGGCCTTCTGGGCTGTAGGATTCATCCCACCGCTGCCACCAATTGTTACGACACGTACCGTCGGGTAGATGAAGCCGCCGTTTAGGCAATAATCCCCTTCTCCAGAAATGCAGGTTTAAATCCAGCCGATCGCCAAACTCCCGAACGAAGTCCGCGAACACGGCAACTCCCGATCAGCCAAACAGTCGAACGCCTTCCACAGCTAGAAATAACGAAAGCGCTGTCCCAATAATAATTCCCCCACAAACGAGACCAAGCTCCGTCTTGAGGGTCAAATGAAGATCTGTTTAATGGGGGCTACCTGCCCGGTATTTATGCAGGTCTCCACAAGGTGGACACTCCCCGAGGGGACCTTGTGGAAGACTGTAACACATATTGTACAGTAGCCAATCGCAGTGGCTTCAATAATAGCCCTTCCCATCTTGCCCATAATTCCGTCTTCTTTACCTTGGAGATAATTGGTGAAGAAACCTAATTATCTCCCAAGGTAGAGACCATCGCCATCTTAAGTTACAGTGACAAAAGGACATTAAAATACACAACTACAGAAATACCGAATGCATATGGTTCGTGTAACGTATCCCCAGACAGCCTGGATCTGAGGGCATGTTTTCACCGAATAGCGCTCAGATCCGATGTATCTAGTCGAATCGCCATGGAGTCAAAGTCTTTCACCAGTCCTTCGGGATACGAATGACTCCATGGGATGGCTGTCGGGGTAAAAGTCCATACGACTGAATAAAACTCCCGAACGACCGACGTTCGCATGCCTTGTCGAAAAGGAAGGTAGGCAGCAGCTTTTCAGCGGTGTTCGGTAGTTTAAGTGTCCGTTTTTAGTTCCATACAGTTTGTACCGAACACCGCTATGTGTTCGTATGTCCCAAAATGGCCGCTGCCTCGTGGTCGACATGCGAACGACGACCACCCGTACGAATGGAATGGAGAGGTGTCTGCGGTTAACCACAACGCTCTAATTGGGGCCAAGAGGTTAACCAGCAGCACACTCCTCTCCTGGGTGGCCGTTCGTTCGGTAGTTTCAATCGGCATTTTGCAAATACACGAACGGGGGTATAGGAACAGGCAATTCCGCGAACAAAGGGAAACAGACGAACCAACAATGCAGATGAATCTGTCACAAGTCCTGAACGGGAAAAAGTCCAGAATGGACGGTATGTAAGAACGTAAACGTGTGAACAATTGTGTGTTCATGGATTTGGCCCGTACAGGCAGACTCACGGTTCATGGATTTGACTGGTACAGGAAACAAACGACTTGACCCAGAAGCTTGCGGTGAGGTGAGATGTCAGCTATGCGGCTGGAAAGTACCCAGACTTGGTGAACACAGAGGTTTGGTCCAGGAAAAGGCCCGGGAAGCCGGTAAGGGGTCTCATAGCGCCGGCGGGAACGAAGGTCAGTTCTGGAGAGGAGGTGAGTAGTCTCTGACTGCGTGTGGCTGGAACAACGTGATGGGAGTTGTTGGAGCAGGGAGAACTTGGTCCAATCGTTGTGGGAGTCTCTGACCGCATGTGGCTGGAACAGCGTGATGGGAGTTGTTGGAGCAGGGAGAACTTGGACCAATCGGCGTGGGAGTCTCTGACCGCATGTGGCTGGAACAGCAGGATTGGAGTTGTTGGAGCAGGGAAAAACTTGGTCCGATCGGCGTGGGAGACACAGTAGGCCCAGACAAGCTTGTTTGTAGTTTTAGGCAGTCTGTGTTGATAACCTTTGAACAGGAAGTAGAAATGAACCAGGCAGCATCAGCCCTGTGGTGTAGGGGGCCTGAGTTTAAATAGCCGGGTAACCCCTCCCACAACTTCAGGCTACGCCTTCCAATATATGATATATAGTGATGTACCGAACAGTTCGCCGGCGAACGGTTCCTGGCGAACATAGCATGTTCGCGTTCGCCACGGCGGGCGAACATATGCGCGGTTCGACCCGCCCCCTATTCGTCATCATTGAGTAAACTTTGACCCTGCACCTCACAGTCAGCAGACACATTCCAGCCAATTAGCAGCACAGCCTCCCTAGCAGACCCTCCCCACTCACTGACAGCACATCCATTTTGCATTC
>OW240918.1:48245751-48350780 GCA_933207985.1 Pelobates cultripes | reverse complement strand
ACACTAAGGGACATTGGGAGACATTATGGCAAACACTGAGACACTAAGGGACATTGGGAGACATTATGGCAAACACTGAGACACTAAGGGACACTGGGAGACATTATGGCAGACACTAAGGGGCACTAAGGGGCACTGAGAGACATTATGGCAGACACTGAGACACTAAGGTACACTGGGAGACATTATGGCAGACACTGAGACACTAAGGTACACTGGGAGACATTATGGCAGACACTGAGACACTAAGGGACACTGGGAGACATTATGGCAGACACTAAGGGACACTGGGAGACATTATGGCAGACACTGAGACACTAAGGGACATTGTGAGACATGGCAGACACTGAGACACTAAGGGACATTGTGAGACATTATGGCAAACACTGAGACACTAAGGGACATTGGGAGACATGGGGACACTGAGACACTAAGGGACACTGGGAGACATTATGGCAGACACAGACAATAAGGGACACTGGGAGACATTATGGCAGACACTGAGACACTAAGGGACACTGGGAGACATTATGGCAGACACTGAGACACTAAGGGACATTGGGAGACATTATGGCAAACACTGAGACACTAAGGGACATTGGGAGACATTATGGCAGACACTGAGACACTAAGGGACATTGGGAGACATGGCAGACACTGAGACACTAAGGGACATTGGGAGACATTATGGCAGACACTGAGACACTATGGGACACTGGGAGACATTATGGCAGACACAGACAATAAGGGACACTGGGAGACATTATGGCAGACACTGAGACACTAAGGGACATTGGGAGACATTATGGCAGACACTGAGACACTAAGGGACATTGGGAGACATTATAGCAGACACTGAGACACTAAGGGACATTGGGAGACATTATGGCAGACACTGAGACACTAAGGGACCCTGGGAGACATTATGGCAGACAGTGAGACACTAAGGGACCCTGGGAGACATTATGGCAGACACTGAGACACTAAGGGACCCTGGGAGACATTATGGCAGACATTATGGCAGACACTGAGACACTAAGGGACCCTGGGAGACATTATGGCAGACACTGAGACACTAAGGGACCCTGGGAGACATTATGGCAGACACTGAGACACTAAGGGGCACTGAGAGACATTATGGCAGACACTGAGACACTAAGGGACATTGGGAGACATTATGGCAGACACTGAGACATTAAGGGACAATGGGAGACATTATGGCAGACACTGAGACACTAAGGGGCATTGTGAGACATTATGGCAGACACTGAGACACTAAGTGGCATTGGGAGACATGGGGCAATGAGACACTGATACATAGGAACACTGAGACCTGGAGTAATCGACACATGGGGGCACTGAGTCATGAGGGCACTGGGAGACATGGGGGCACTGGGAGGAATCCATCTATACAGCAGAGTCAAACTAAGTAGTTTTTTTGGTGATTTGACAGCATTTTCTCTTATGTCACTCCTTGTGATTTACATCATGTGATGTCACCATACATATTTAATTATGCAAATTAGCAAGTCCGGTATGTTTTTCCAAGAAAGGTGGCAACCCTAACTACTTTTCACATACTCTTACTTAAGTATGGAAACTAAAGTGGGATGTATGGGAACAAAACTTGTGTGGACTGGCTGACAATGATTATAGTTAAAGGGACACTATAGTCATCAGAACAACTACAGCTTATTTGTTCTGGTGAGTAGAATCATTACTGTCAGGCTTTTTGCTGTAAACACTGTCTTTTCAGAGAAAATGCAGTGTTTACATTACAGCCTAGTGATAACTTCACTGGCCACTCCTCAGATGACTGTTAGAGATCCTTCCTGGGTCATGGTTGCCTAAAATGCATCCAAACATTCAGTGTCTCCTCCCTCTGCATGCAGACACTGAACTTTCCTCATAGAGATTCATCAATTAAATTCATCTATATAAGGAGATGCTGATTGGCCAGGGCTGTGTTTGAATCATGCTGGCTCTGCCCCTGATCTGCCTCTTTGTCAGTCTCAGCCAATCCTATGGGGAAGCACTGTGATTGGATCAGGCCACCACTTCTAATGATGTCAGCAGACTGCTTGTTTTTATGAGTCTAACAGCATGCAGAGTTACAGCTTCAGGCTTGAATATAGTAAGATTTTGCTATATTTATGGAGGCATGAGGCCCAGGGGGGCTAGATGGTGGTGTTAACACTATAGGGTCATGAATTCATGTTTGTGTTCCTGACCCTATAGTGATCCTTTAAGGTAATGCTGACTTTGGTCTCTCTAACAATGTGCTTCTACACTCACTACATACAGCTTTTCTCTGTCCCAGACCATATACCAGGAGCTTCTGCCTACTAGTAAGAAGGTAAGGAGACAAGTGGACCAGCGAGTACTAGGGGACAGTCCTTAGAAAGCATTGAGTGAGCGCATCATTAGATGCATTTATGCCAAGCTCAGGGTGCTGTCTGCATAGTATGTCCTTAGTTGGCCAGCTGTATGATTGGTAGGCAGCCTGACATGCATTCATGCCAGGCTGGCCTTCTAATTCTTTGAGCAGACATGTCCTCTTTTTGGGCATGTTTGCCCCTTTTGGCAGGTTACATGATTTGTGTCAGTGGCACACCCTTTTACCATGCCCATTGACTTCCTGCCTGACTGGACACTGCTGTTAGGGGTTATGGATTTACTTGAAAGATGAAAACAAAAATTAGAGAGAGATTAGCCTAGGATATGTGTTTTCTTATAGCTGCTGTTTTCTTTCTCTCCAGCACCATCAGATACATGATGTTTTGGAGTGTTTTACTGTTTTTGGTCGATATGATTCTGTAATTAGGCCCGTCATAATTGTCAGCACCAGGCCCACTGGGCTCTTAATCTGGCCCTGGCTGTGGTAACCGCGGCAACGCTCCAAATCTCGCGAGAGGAGGACCCGGAGGAGCTGCAGCCTGAACTCCCGGGTCCTCTCTCTCCTCCCTCTCCCTCCCCTGCCGGCTGTCAGCAATGTGCCTGCGGACCGGGGAGGGAGATCTCTGATCTCCCCTCTGGTCCGCAGGCACATTGCAGGGCTAGCACCTGCACGTGCTGGCAGGGGAGGGAGACTGTTGGATTTCTCGAGGGGGGCAATTGCCCCGTTGCCACCCCCCTGGATCCGCCAGTGCCTGCATTATTGCAATTAAAAAAGTGTAGAACCTTGAAAGTTTGGTGTCCGTCGCTGTCTGTTACACTTTTTGAGTCTCGTTGAATAAATTTGCAGGCAACACACCTCCCACATCTATAGGTGCCACAGAGAGGGTTTCCCAACCATGTACCTAGTGGTCGTAATTTTGGTTGGAAGTGACTCGGAACTAGCATATCCCTGATGTTTCGGCCTCTACGTGCCGTGATGTTTACCTGTGGACCAAAGACCTCCTTAAGGTGAGCATCATTAAGTAGAATTGGCCAGAATCTCTGCATGGATTGTTTCCAGGGCCGTCTTTAAGGAGGGGCAAACGGGGCAGCTGCCCTGGGCCCAGTTACTCATGGGGGGCCCAAAGCAGCTGCCCCGTGGGCCCCGTCGCCTGCAATAAAAATTTTATTTTTTAAAATATTTCCCTACCTAATGGGCCCGCGGTGCCAGTATTGCGGCTGCACCGGGGGCCCGCACACTAAGGGGCGCCCCCCGGGTGGCCCATACCTTTAGGGCCGCCCAGTGAGCATGTTCCAGCAGGGGTTCGGTCGGCGCTGTGGCCCTTTAACAGCGCGACCGGGCCCCTTGCTTAACGGCTGTATGGGAGGAAGTGACGTCCGCGAATCACTTCCTCCCACCTCAAAGATATCGGGCCGCGCGGGAGGCTGCTGAGCCAGCATCCAGTGAGGAGGGGGAGCAAGAAGAGCCAGACCCCCAACTCCCAACTACCCCAGCCAGCACACTGGACCCCAGGGAAGGAAGCCTCTTTCAAAGGTAGGAAACTGAAGAGTGTCTGTCTGTGTGTGTGTCAGTTTGTATGTGTCAGTCAGTATATGTCTGTGTGTCAGTATATGTCTGTGTGTCAGTTTGTATGTCTGTGTGTCAGTTTGTATGTCTGTGTGTGTGTCACTATGTATGTCTGTGTGTGTCAGTATGTATGTCTGTGTGTGTGTCAGTATGTATGTCTATGTGTGTGTCAGTTTGTATGTGTGTGTGTCGGTATGTATGTCTGTGTGTGTGTGTGTGTGTGTGTCAGTGTGTATCTGTATGTTGTCAGTATGTATCTGTGTGTGTGTGTGCCAGTGTGTATACCTGTGCATGTATCTGTATGTAGCCAATGTGTGTATCTGCATGTGTGTCAGTGTTTGTATCTGCATTTGTCAGGTTATGTATCTGTGTGTCTGTATGTTGTCATTGTGTGTGTCTGTGTATCTGTATGTTGTCAGTGTATCTGCATGTGTGTGCATCTGTGTGTCTGTCGTGTGTGTGTCAGTGTGTGTAAATGTGTCTGTATAGCTGCATCTGTATGATTGTGTATATCTGTGTATCTGCAAGTGTTTCTGTGTGTGTATGTGTATCACAGTGTGTGTTTGTGACAGTGCATGTGTATTTGTGCATACATCTCAGCATTCAACACTACACGCAAATACACACCTGCATTCAAACTTCAACACTACATATAAACACACCTCTTTTTTTAAACAACAAAATTATATATAAACACACCAGTGTATTCATAAACCAACACTACACATAAATGCATACTTGCATTTAAATGCCATCTCCACATACAAACACACCCCTACATTCACACAAACATACTCCATACAAAAACATGCTTACACTCAAACACACAAATACTGCTCAGTGCTAAATATAACCCTGCATGCATGGGAAAATGGTAGCGCCCCAGCTGTCAAAGCATTGTTGGAGTTGCATGACAGATGGGGATCTACCTTTTGCCCCCTCTTGCCCAAAATAATTCATGCACCAGAGCCCTCTCTACTTTACGTCCGCCTCTGCGTTGGGGTGGGGGGCATGATTGCATGCCAGGGAGGGGACGACCGGGTTCAGGGGGCCCAAGCAAATGTTTGCCCAGGGTCCAATCCATATTAAAGACGGCCCTGATTGTTTCACTTCACTCCATCCCGCATCGTACGTTGCCATCATTCTGATAGCCTTGTTTTTAGCATTCTCCTTCGTAGGGTAGTAAGGAGCTCACTCCTGTCTGCCTCCAAACCCTCCTGTACGCCCTTTTTAGGCATTTGTTAGGGTACCCTTTTTCCTGGAACTGCTGCCTGAGTATTTTGGCCTTAGCTTTAAAATCTGTGATATTGCTGCAGTTCCTCCGTATCCTCAGATATTGACCGACGGGTATACCCTGTTTCAAAGGTCTTTGGTGGAAACTGTCGCATTGTAGGAGGGCGTTGGAGGCCAAAGGTTACCTAAAGAGTGTAGTTTGGATTGAACCATCCTCGGTGATGGAGATTGCTAAATCCAAGATATTGAGAGAGCGGCCCCCAAACTCCGATGTGAATCTCATGTTTTCATTATTGACATTCAAGATAGAGACAAGATCGTTAAATTCCTCTGAGGTACTCTGCCATTCTATTTCAATCAATATATCGAATTCAATTACTCTAACTTTCTTATCTACTCTCCCTTCCTAATAAGGATACTCTTGACAGTTGTCTGTTACATAGTATATATATTTTAGGGAGGTAGCTCTCTATTGTTATTTCCTCTAGAGTCCAATTAATAATTTATTATCTACTTACATATACTTATTAGCCCTACAGACCACCACTAGGTGCCCATTCCTTTCTAACTCTCGAATTAGCATTTTCTGTGATTATTTCACTATAGTGTGCACATCCACTTTTGTGTGTTTATTCTGCTCTGTGTGTTGGCTTTTTTACAATAAAGGTTATTACCCTATAATGATTTCTAATTAGAGGTAATTCCAGTGGGGCTGCATTCCACCTTGACTAAGGTAGGAATCTAACCTCATTAGTTCTCTCTCAATTTACCTCTGCAACCCATCCTTTAACTAGAGGGTAAATGCTTCTTACCATCTGTAGCTCCCTTCTTATGTATTACTAACACCATAATTTTAAATTAGCCATTTAATTATCCATCCCCTCTCTGTGCAGTAAAAATGTGTTTAAATTCACATTTTATCTCACGCCACACTAGTCTCACCGTAACTGGTCCCGCTTCCATGGCAACCTTGTTGATCTCAGTCAATCCAGTGCTTTCCAGTGCAAAACGCTGTGCTATGCCAATCAGTATCTCCTCATAGCTATGCATTGAGTTGGACTAGGAGGCACCTCTAGTGGCTGTCTGAGTGACTTCCAGTAGAGGTGTTACCAGGCACCAGTGTAAACCCTATTATCTCTGAAAAGGCAGCGTTTACTTTGAAAAGCCTGCAAAGACAGACTATGGACCTCACAACCACTACATTTTAAGCTGTAGTGGTTCTGGTGACTATAGTGTCCCTTTAATTTCAGGTTATTTTTAAGGTACTCTTATTTTTCAGCAGTAAATATTTCCTGGCAGATGGGTTGAGAATGCAAAGTTTCATAGATGTTGTGAACACTAATTAGGCGTATATCACCGATCAGCTTCATGTGGTGACAATAGATGTCTACAGAGAGGTGACTCAATCAGTGATAGCAGGTTTGTAAATAATTAAGTGGCCATGTAAGAACGATTCAATCTAGCACAGTAAAAACAGAACACTAAATAGAAAGGTAATAATATGAGTCCTCATGTTTATGCCTCAGGTGCAGAAAGAAACAAAGCTTAACTATGCTGTTCACATTTTACAGCCCAAGTTATTTTCATTAGGAAATCACCTGAAGGCCCAGTTTAGGATTCCTCTGGTATAGAAGAGCCTTCAATGTGTTATGTCATGTAAATAATTCTCTAGCACACTTTGATACCTTCACATAGGGTGTGCTCACTAAACCAGGATTATAGAGAATTACCAAAGATATACATTTTAGGCCTTAATAACTAAGCTTGGAAAAAGAGCTAAATTGGCAGATGTCACAGATTCAGCCACTTTGACCTAAAATTTACAATTCCTTAGTTAGTAGATTCTAACAGGGTTCTTCACTAAAGTGAGAATTTAAGATCAAATTAGCTGATCTGGAAACATTATTTAAATCAGCTCTGCTTTCAGTTTGGCTATTCGGGTCTTAAATTTGAAATTCACTTTGAATTCACTTTACATTTTCATTTTAGTGTATGTATGTGTAGATAGTAATGTTCTTAAAATTGACAGAATTAAAGAAGCACTATAGGGTCAGGAGCACAAACATGTATTCCTCACCCTATAGGGTAAAACCACCATCTAGCCACCCTGGTCCCTACATGCCTCCCTAAATATAGTAAAAACTTACTTGTATTCAAGTCTGGAGCTGATTACTTTGTCCCTGTTTCCTTTTGACCTGCACACTGCCTGCTGACATCAGCAGAAGTGGTAGCCTGATCCAATCACAATGCTTCCCCATAGGATTGGCTGAGACTGACAAAGAGGCAGAGCAGGGGCAGAGCCAGCACAATTCAAACACAGCCCTGGCCAATCAGCATCCCCTCATAGAGATGAATTGAATCAATGAATCTCTATGAGGAAAGTTCAGTGTCTGCATGCAGAGGGAGGAGACACTGAATGTTTGGATGCATTTTAGGCAGCCATGACCCAGGTAGGATCTCTAACAGACATCTGAGCAGTGCCCAGTGAAGTTATCACTAGGCTGTAATGTAAACATTGCCTTTTCTCTGAAAAGACAGTGTTTACAGCAAAAAGCCTGAAAGTAATGATTCTACTCACCAGAACAAATTCAATAAGCTGTAGTTGATCTGGTGACCATAGTGCCCCTTTAAGCTGCTTGGGTGCCACCTTGGTCTTTTTGAAGCTCTTACACAAAGTAACTTCTATTGTTTCAATGTATATAAAGTTGACCTAGTAAACAATTAGCCAATATGTTTAGCTAATTGTAGTTAAATTGAAAGATAGCAGCTCTAGACTTTGTATAATTTTAGCAGACACAATAATTTTTTAAAAATACAGTAGTAATGTTGGTTTCTGCTGGGTGTATGGTTTCTAGAACACTTTGGCTTCTAGAAATACAGTTGCGAATTATAGATATTTTATAATGATATCGGAGATAGGTTGGGAGGGCTGGCAAAGGAGTCAATGGGGCAATTTCCCCCTGGGCCACTAGCATTCAGAGATTGTGGGCTGGAGCCTCACAGTACCAAAACTTGCCATCCCTCCCCTGGAGAGAGGATACCTAATGTTGAAACTTTAGTCTTGTCTCCTGTCTGTTCTGGCTGTAGATTACTTGTTGTCATATATTCCCTTTTTATAATTGTAAAGTTCATTGCTAGCTATGTTGGCACTCTGTAAATGATAATAATTATAATTAACCATAAGACTGAAAGTTAAATAGTTTATGAATAGTGATGTCCCGAACGGTTCGCCACAAACGGTTCACCACGGACTCATCATTGAGTAAACTTTGACCCTGTACCTCACAGTCAACAGACACATTCCATCCAATCAGCAGCAGACCCTCCCTCCCAGACCCTCCCACCTCCTGGACAGCATCCATTTTACATTCATTGTGAAGCTGCATTCTTAGTGAGCTGTCCAGGAGGTGGGAGGGTCTGGGAGGGAAGGTCTGCTGCTGATTGGCTGGAATGTGTCTGCTGACTGTGAGGTACAGGGTTAAAGTTTACTAAATGATGAGTCCGCAGCGAACCGTTCGGGACATCACTATTTATGAATGCCTCCAGGATGCCAGGATAGCATTTTTTTCCTTTGATGTTCTTCATTGTTATAAATCTTTTGTATTCTTTATATTAGGGTTAGAGGTAGGGTTAAGAACAGGCTAAAGTAACCACCTTATACAACACCAGTGAAAAAAAAATAAACAAAAAAGGCAATTACTTTGTAAATCCTAAAAAATGTAGAGTGAATAAGATTCCTCCAAATCTTCAATACTTCAATATAAAACAAAAAAATCTAGATTGTAAACTTGTTTTAGTCATCTTCAGCCTATTGTACATGTAACATTTTATAATTGGCTCATTAATTGTTAAATTTCCCCCTTTATAATATTGTAAAGCATTGCAGAATAAGTTGGCACTATATAAATGTCAATAATATAAACACTCTCTAAAAAACCAAAAAATACAAATACAAGCACAAAGGCCCGTAACTAAACTTTTTTTTTTTTTTTTTAGATATCGTTTCTTTTTATTTTTTTTAAGTACAATTACAGAAGCCATTGCCGGCAGTTGGCATATGATGCATTAATTACAAAAAATAATAATATAAATTAATACACAGTTGTACAGCATGTACATGCGCGTCATCACAATATTGCTTGTCCCTCCATGCTTGTTGCCTGGCCTGGGAGAGGGGACAAAAAACATTTTAAAAAAAATAATGCAAATATTAAAATAATAATAATATAATAAAATAATATAATTATTTTAATATTATATTATTTTAATATTATTTTATTATTATATTTGCATTATTTTTAAAAAATGTTTTTTTGTCCCCCCTCCCTGACCAGGCAACAAGCAGGGAGGGGGGACATTAATGCAAATATTAAAATAATAATAATATTATAAAAATAATAGAATATTAAAATAATAATATAATAATATAATAATAATATTAAAATAATATAAAAAAATTTAAAAGTTAAATTAAAAATGCCCTCCCCTCATCCAGTTTACACACACTGCACAAACACACACACTGCATTATATACACACTGCATTATATACACACACAACACACAAACACACACACACTGCATTCATTATATATACACACACAAATACACACTCTGCATTCATTATATACACACACAAACATACACTCTGCATTCATTCTATACACACACTGTAAATAAATATTCAATTAATGTAATTTTATTGGGATCTAATTTAATTTAGAAATTTACCAGTAGCTGCTGCATTTCCCACCCTAGGCTTATACTCGAGTCAATTAGGTTTTCCCATTTTTTTGTGGTAAAATTAGGGGCCTCTGCTTATATTCGGGTCGGCTTATACTCGAGTATATACGGTAAATATAGATAAACAATAGAAAATTAATATATATAAGTAGGACTACAGTGTTGAGGAACGGATAGTAGATATGTCGTCATGTAACTCCAAGGTTTATTTTCCAATTTTTAATTTCCTATTTTTTTTTTCTACTCTTTTATTTCCCCGTTATTAAGATAACTGGTTTGACTTCGGATGTATATATGAATTTAGTCACAAATTATAAAAATGTGAAAGGTGTGTCTTCCTTCAAAGGTTATCCTATTTCTTAAATACAGGAATATTCCTTGTGCAAAAATAGAAAGAAAAAACACAAAACTCAGTGTGCAACATTTAAAAAACAAAGTCACTTTAATAATATTACACACACAAGATAAGAGTATTACAATTCATTTTAATATTCTTAAGCATTTTTAACCATTTTAAATGATACACACTATGGTTTATTTTCCTTCTGTTCCTGTAGAGAAGAATTGGGATTTACTTAGAAGGGAGGCATGCTTTGCACTTCTTTTATATTTCGTGAGTGCAATCATATACACATCCAAACCAGTTATCTTATCAGTATTACCCCATGTGCCTGCATTTGTATTTTTTGTATAGAATGTTTTTGTGTTATATTAGAGCTAGGGTTAACCCCTTCAGGACCGGACTGTTTTTGCGATGCTTGTACGTTAAGGACCAGAGCTATTTTAACACTTTTCTGGTGTTTGTGTTTAGCTGTAATTTTCCACTCTCTCATTTACTGTTCCGATACAAATTATATATTATTTTTTTTTCAGGACAAAAAGGGCTTTCTTTACATACTATTATTTTTATCATGTCATATAATTTAATTTAAAAATAATAAAATATGGTGAAAAATTAAAAAAAAACACGTTTTTTGACTTTTACGTAAAAAATCTTTTACTGATCTACAAAATCGATTGAAACAAACTGCTAAATAGATTCAAAATTTTGTCCTGAGTTTAAAAACACCCAATGTTTACGTTTTTTTTTGCTTTTATTTGCAAGTTATAGGACTATAAGTACAAGTGGGAAATTGCTGTTTCAAAATGTACATTTTTCAAATGTATCAATAGTGACATTGTAACACTGTTATGTCATAAATCTCCAAAAAACACCCCACATGTATATATTTTTCTTAAACTAGATAACCCAGGGTATTCATCTAAGAATATTTTGATACTTTCTATGCAGCCATTTTACCACAAACCTTTGCCAAGCTTTGCATAGGTAGTTTATTTTTTTCACATACATTGCAATTCAGGTATAAATTCACAGATTCTGTTATGTGTCACTGCCAAACAACTCCCCGATATGTGTTCAGCAACATCTCCCGAGTACAGCGATACCACCCATGTATAGGTGTGTCAGGTTGTTGGGGGCTAAAAGGCCACATTTGGCAGGTGCGCATATCAGTTTCCCAGCTTGGAATTTTGACATGTAGTCAACCTGCATGCATGTCCTATTTGGGACATTTTTGAAGCCGGCCAATGTATTTTACCCCATCAAACCATATATTTTTGAAAAGTAGACACCCTAGAGTATTTCACATGGTGGTATTTTAACACTTTCCATGCACTAATTCTACCACCAGGCTTTGTCAAATATTGAGGTAGTACATTTTTTTCTATTTTTTTCACACACATTGTACTTTAGGCATGAATTAACAGATCCTGTTATGTGTCACTGCCAAACAAAACCCCAATATGTGTTCAGCAACATCTCCTGAGTACAGGGATACCCCCATGTATAGGTGTGTCAGGTTGTTTGGGGGCTAAAAGGCCACATTTTGCAGGTGCGCATATCAGTTTCCCAGCTTGGAATTTTGACATGTAGTCAACCTGCATGCATGTCCTATTTGAGAAATTTTTGAAGCCGGCCAATGTATTTTACCCCCATCAAACCATATATTTTTGAAAAGTAGAAACCCTAGGGTATTTCACATGGTGGTATTTTAACACTTTCCATGCACTAATTCTACCACCAGGCTTTTGTCAAACATTGAGGTAGTAACTTTTTTTCTGTTTTTTTTCACACACATTGTACTTTAGGCATGAATTAACAGATCCTGTTATGTGTCACTGCCAAACAACACCCCGATATGTTCAGCAACATCTCCCAAGTACAGTGATACCCCCCATGTATAGGGTTGCTGAGTTGTTTGGGGGCCAAAAGGCAACAATCAGAACTTGTACATGTCAGTTTTTCAACTTGATATATAGGTATGCTTGGTCTATCTTCAGTTTGACATATTTTTGCACCCCCCAGTTAATGTTACCATCATGAAAGTATATATATTATATATTTTTATAAAGTAGACATCAAAGGTTATAGAAGATGGTATGTTTTGACTTCTTTCCCCCAACTATTTTGCCCCCCCAAAAAACAGAGAAAGTGTAGTGGTAATTTTTTAATTCTGGTTTTTATGCACACGTCATCTGGTTTTGGCCAGCTGGATATGTGTTACTGCCAGAAAACTTTTTAGACCAAATGTGCAGGTAGCAAATGTACATTTAGCAGCAATATTTAAACTGACTCCTGCAAATAGAATCTAACTGGAGATTTGGGGGAAGGAAACTGACTAACAAAAAATGGCTGCTTTCCAAAGAAACAAAAAATAAAATAAAAATTCAGGAACACTTCTTACAACTGTTCTGTGTGGTACAGCTTGAAACATGTTCCTACACACAGTCCTGGTTTTGAAGGGCAATCAGGACAGTGAAAAGGGGTGTCTGTCCTTTTCCCGTTTTTAAAACAGACCCGGCAACGTTTCTGTTTTTTTTTTTTCTAGCAGTTGGCGGTAACTTAAAAATAAAATGTCTGGACTCAGCTTGCACCGTTGTTGGAACTTGTCCATCTCCATAAATTGTTAAAGAAATTATTTTCAACTGAAATTGGAGAAAGGTGGTTTTCCCTGGATTATTTTTTAAAAAAGCAAAAATGAGTTGTGGGTTGCTATTTGCATCAGATAGATAGCCACCTTTTTATACCATGCTTTGGTTTTTCGTAAAATAAGATATGGCTGCATCAGCTGATCAGCCAAATCAACACCCCCCATGTACTTATTATACGCCCTGATGCAAACCGGTTTGGACTCTACTCTGCCCCGGACAGAGACGTCTGACATGCGTTCGTCATGGATGGTGGTTAGCATGTTGACATCCTTCATGTCCCTAAATTTTAGTGCAAGCACTTCAGCTTTGCGAAGTGCTTTACATTCGCCTTTTTTTAAATTTTGCCTCTATGAGAGATTGTGGAAAGTCTTTTGATTTTTTTCTGGCAGTGCAGCAGGCCACTGTCTGTAAACCATAAAGTGTTTTAAACAGACGGACACTGCTATAAAAATTATCCACATAAATGTGGTACCCTTTATTAAACAAGGGGTTTTGTAGGTCCCATACAAGTTCCCACTTGTCCCCAGGGAGTCAGGACAGCCAGGAGGGTCCAGTTGACCATCTTTCCCCTCATATACACGAAAGGCAAACGTGTATCCACTTTCGCTCTCGCACAGTTTGTACAGTTTTATGCCATACCTAGAGCACTTTGAGGGGATGTATTGTCTGAACCCTAATCTCATTAGCGATTCATCTATGGATAAATTTAGTTGGGGGGTATAAACATCCGAAAATTTGTCCTGAAAATGTTCTAGAAGTGGGCGTATTTTATGAAGCCTATCGTATTGGGGGTGAACTCTAGGGTGACAGAGGGTATTGTCATTGAAATGTAAAAATCTCAGCAGTAACTCGTATCTGGCTCTAGGCATGGTTTGGGAGAATACTGGACTAGACATTATTGGGTTGGTGCTCCAGTATGAGTGAATCTATGGCTTCTTTATAATCCCCATGAGCATTGTAAGAGCCCAGAATTTTTTAAGCTCTGGGACATCTTTGGGATGCCAGTCATGCTCCCTGACTGTTTAGCTACCTGGATTGTTATCAATAAATTGGGTAGCATACAAGTTAGTCTGGGAAGCAATCTCCTCCCAGATGGTATCCCCTAAAAATAGTTCTACATACTGCATTGGGGAGAAGCCATCCACATTAACATTCATGCCTGCGTTGGCACTAAAAGGGGGGACGTTGGGCTCGGCTAACTGTGGATGTACCCAGTCCTCCTCCACATTCGGCGTAGCAGAGGAAGCACAGCTTCTTTCTTCAGCTGGCTCACACACAGATGACATGTCGTCTTGACTAGACGTGTCAGAAAACTGACCTGGGTCAAAATCTGACGCAGTGTCAGTGGCATAGGAAGGAAACTGACTGACTAAGACAGACCAAAACAGACCAAGACACAGATTTTTAAAACAAATTTAACCCTTTAAGGGAAAAAAAATTACAGACAGTACAAATGCACTGCTGCAACAGATCCGGCAGGGAAGGGGTTAAAAGGTGATTTTTTTTTAATAAAATACTGATACTTTCTGATGGTCACTGAACACTGCTGCAACAAACTATCACAATCTCTGTCTCTCTAGTCTCACAAAAATGCTACAGAGGAGAGTGGGGCAGAGATCACTGTCAAAGCAGCCAATTGTGAGTGATCGCGGATAGCTCACACGCCGCAATTGGCTGTTACTATCTGCCTGGGATGTCTGGCAGATAGTTACAGCGTTATACCTGCGGGAACGATCTTTGATCGCTTCCCGCAGCCAATTTTTCGCTATGACGGTCCTGAACCGTCAGCGGTCCTAAAGGGGTTAAGGTTACTGATGGGTTTAGGATACTATCAATTTTATTGTGGCACAGAGACATATATGTCCTGCTCTTCCCTACATTGATGGGAGGTATTTGCCAGGCAGTAGTTGCTAATTGCTCATGTCACCATTAATTTAGCTTCTCCCCCAATACTAATATGCCAGTAGAGGTACCAGGCTGTTTTATTTTTTTCTCCACGTCTCCTCTCAAACAGTAGATTGCAGAGAATAATACATGGATATTGTCACCCACTGTGCAGTGCCAGATTTAAAAACATGATCTGTCTGTTGAAATAACGTGACAGGCACAGTTACCCTTTAATCAAGTAAAATGTATGTTGTAGGAACACTATAGGCAATCAGAACACTTCATCTCATTGAAGTGGACTGTGTGCCATGTCCCTGTAGTTTTAACTCTCTAAGTAGAAACGTTGCCGTTCTGCAGGGTTTACATTAAAGGGTTTAAATACCTCTAGAGGCTGTCACTCTGACTACCATTAGAGGCGTTTCCCTCAAAATACCCAAGTAAAAAGCATTGGATTGACTGATTGCAGGGATTGCAGTGAAAGGGGCAGTGAGACTTTTGAGAGAGCAGCGCAGTCTGGGATAAAAAGCTGTGCGCTCTCTTTTAACCCTTGGGGGGTGCTGTTTACCAAAACTGTGACTAGGGCACTATAACATTAGGGATACATTCCTAAAAAAATAGTGTTCCTTTAATGCAGTCTGATCAATAAAGCATGTCTAAAAATGATATACTGTACTAAAAACGATCTATGATACTCAATTAAGGTCACAAGGAACTGGTCAAAAAACCTTGACAGGCGCCAGTGCTGGAGTCCATGTGATCAGTCTGGATAACACATCTTGTACGAGCTGTAAGGCTGCATATGAATGTCTTTTGATCTTACAGTATTCATTTAAAGGGACACTATAGTCACCAGAACAACTGATTATGGTGAGTATAATCAGTCTCTTCAGACATTTTGCAGTAAACAATGTCTTTTCAGAGAAAAGGCAGTGTTTACATTACGTCCTAGGGATATCTGCTTTGGCCACTCCTCAGATGGCTACTAGAGATGCTTCTGGGGCAGTGCTGCACAGTGTGCTATGGGAAAGCATTGTGATTGGCACAGATAATCACTTCTGATGATGTCAGCCAAGGACGCAGATCAAGGGAAGAGCCAGCACAAGCAGGCTGGAATAATGGTAAGATTTTACTATATTTAGGGAGGTAAGGGGTGACACAGGGGCTAGATGGTGTTTTTAACACTATAGGGTTAGGAGTACATGTTTGTGTTCCTGACCCTAAAGTGTTTCTTTAAGCAGTAGTTGTGCTTCATGCACTCTGTTTAAATATTTCTGACCTGTTCTCTGTATCTGTTAAATCACAATAGTCAGATTATCCAGCTAGCTGCAAGAATGAAAAATCTAGACTACATATTTTCTCTTTTAATTTCCCAAGTCAGTAATGGAATAGGCAAGGTTTACTACATGATAATATTGATGAATAGGGCATAAATGGCGCGTCGGCATGCATTCTAAGCCTATTAAAAGTGCTCAGTGAGGTAGCCAGAGGAGAAGGCAGAGGGGCCAGGAAGACACCATCAGTTTGGGGTTGAACAGTTTGTAAATGGTTTGACCCCTTTTGGTAAGATGGCGCCCGAGACCTCTAAGTACCATAACAAATACATTTAGATGGAGTGTTACTATAAGTGACATATTTTGACTCTATTCCCAGACACCACATACTCATGTTGGATTTCATGTACATGCTTTCACTTTTTCCTTATTAAGGATTTTTCTTTTATTTCCCTTTTACATTCGTTTTTGTTGTGTGATAATTATTATGTTGTACTTATTGCTTTAGACAGATTTGCAGATGTCTTGCATCCTAAATCCAGAGATCCTTGGTCTTACAAAGCAATTTGTCCATTTCATGACTAAAGCAATCAGCTTGTCTGTACACAGGGTATCCATATTTTCTGAAGAGTTTTCAAACTAGGATTGACTTCAAAGCTTGTAAAAATATCCAATTGTTTATACAGTAGGACAGTCCACTAATCCAAAGGTGTTGGTTTAGAAAATATCTGGAAGGCCAAGCCAACAAACATCCATCCAAAAATTCCTAAGTCTGAGATATAACCACCAGATATAGATGTGCATTCTTGTAAAGCTCAATATGTTCCATCAAGAGTCAGAAATATGTGATTTACTCTTGTATAATTTAACTGATAGACTGGTGCCAGTGTATAATAGTTTCCTGTGCTTGTTCCTTATAACACAACTAAGATATTGTTAATATTCTTAATTGAATGGATGACCAATCATTATCTAAAATTGGATCATTCGTGTTTTTGTGTTTTTCACTCAGGTCTAGCCAGAGCCAAATCTATTCCAAGTCAGACATATTCTTCAGAAGTGGTGACTCTTTGGTATCGTCCACCGGATGTGCTTCTGGGTGCCACAGATTATTCCTCGGACCTAGATATCTGGTAAGAATAACGCTCACTTACTTTATTTGACATCTAGTTGGTATAAATGGTATGTGTTGGGATATGTTTCGAAAAGTATTAGAAATTTAGAAATACTTTTTTTTAGGTTTAGTTAATTGCTTGGTCAATCCAGGTGGCAAAGCTCATCTTCAATGTGCAAACACATTTAAATACACAATTGATTTCACTTGGGACAGCAAAACAATGTTCCCTCATAGCTTGCCTGCAGACTTCACCAACAGTGTAAGGTTTCAACATATATCCTACTATGTACACAGGTTTGCTCATTGATCACTGAATCTTTGAAAAGGACTGAGTGAAATGTTGGCTCATTCACCAATATATCAGAAGATTCAAAAAATATTTACTCCTTAAACAAAGGCTAATTGTGTTTTTTGCCTGCTAAATAATTTGGAGCAGGGGTCTCAAATGTCTGACCCACTCAATCCTTTAATGCGGCCCCAGCCATGTATAGTAGTTAGTAGCTTTGTTTAACTGTGTCTATCTCTATCTAATTGTGGAGCTGTAAATTTGTGTATGGAATTGTGTAGCAGTGTATATGAATTAGATTCTGCATGTGTATGTGTGCCTGGGAGTACAGTTTTGTGCCTGCGCATGTCTTAGACTACAGTTCTGCCGCCTCCATGGGTACTGTAAGCGGGATCCCAAGGAATTTACCTGGTGGTTCTGTCACTCCTGATAATGATTGGATATGTTGGACAACATTGGTAAAAACCCACAGTCATGGCTGTAAAGATAAATATGAATGCTCTACCGTGGCAACCTTATTGCTGTCATTGAACACTGGTGTAGTATGCTAGCATCTAGTGGGAAATCAAACCTAACGCCTTTCAAGCGGATGTACAAATATCAGAATACTGATAAAAGGTGCAATCTCTAGAGTACAAAGTATGCTCAAGAACACCATCTTACAGGGCAAATTGGCTTTTCCGACACTCTTGGAGAGGGATCTAAGGTAAGGTCTTTAACAAAGAAACCAGTAGTAAAATCTTTGAAAATTGCTACTTTTGTTCCATTTATACCACTATTAAAGAAAGTGGATATGAGTGTGTTTCAAGGTGGTACTTAGATTCTGTCAGATTGAGCCACGCTTACCCAGGTCTTGTTCAGTTTTTCCTAACAAGGCTCTTTTAAACGCAGTTCTATCCATTCCTTGACTTCCATATTCAGCGTGGAAACTGTACCATAAAATTTTGCACTGCCCATATGCCTATTCATAACCTGCTGGTTGAAGAATTTGATGTCTGACTTCAGAATGCTGTAAAGGGAAATTCACTTTGTCTATAATATGGAAAAATTAACAGCAGATCTTCTGGATAGATTGTCACAAAGTGTTGGTCCATGAAAGGAATATCTAAATTCAACAAATTCTACAAATTGTTATTATTATTAGCATTTGTTTAGCATCAACATATTTTGCAACGCTTTACAATTATAGAAAGGAGATATTTAGAGATGATGCAGGCCATGCCTACACGAGCTTCTATGAGAATTTGAGCAAGGCAGACATATAGCATTAGGTGTCTTGCCAGGAACACTTACTGATGAGGTGGTCTGACCAAGATTCGAACAGTTCTCTGGCAGAGATGTGTTCACTGCTCTAAGCAATATCAGAACAATCAGATTGTATGGACTCTGTTGATGGATTAAACTGGAATGAAACATTGCAATAGTTATAAGAAGAAGGAAACGAGTACTGTTTTGTACATTAATGTTATATTTTTATTTAAAATATGTGTCCCCTTGACTTCTTTCTCAAGCGGTTACCTAACTTGATGATTGCTCTTTTCCCCCATTTCTTTTATTTTTTTCTCTCTCTTTATTTTTTTTGTATACATCCTATTCTTGCCTGCAAAATTTTTTAGTGTGTGGTAAAAAGTAAATTAAAAAAATTACAAATTTGAGAAAAAGAGGGCACAATTAAGAGAACTTTATATGTACTCTTCATGACCTTACCATATGGGTATGTAACTATGTGTAATATCTCATCATTATTGTATGTGTTCATGCACTGTATTTGTGCACACTTTTTAGTTCAATTCATATATATATAAATATTTTTAGAAAGAGCAAAGCAATCTTTACCCTGTGTAGATCTTTTTCAGTCTGCAGCTTTTTTTATGAAAATAAACATGGACTATATTTCCAGATAACCTTTTCCATTTTGGACACTGCACATCATCAGAGTTTTACAGAGCAGTTCCTGCGCAGTAGAAAACTGGGATCTACTCTGCAAATCGCAGGATTTGATTGGCTGCTGACATCACATGCTCTCCAAAGCCTTGTTTTATTTAGCAGGATCTGTCACTGATGGTTTAAAAATTGTTATACAAATGCAAGATGGCCACCCCACACTGACAAATGGTCTGATCTTCAAGAGTAAATCTTAGTTAAACATAGCTTGTTTAAATTTTAATAAGAGTCATCTATTTGCCTTAATATTTTAAAATAGATTTATGGAAAGACATTTTTAAATTAGTGTATATGCTATTGGCACAATGTGTTTGTTGCTACAACACATTGAAAACAGAGTTTAATGTTTATTTTGAAATTAGTGTGGCTGACCTTCACAAAATGTGGGATAGAAGAGATGGCAGATTGATCCCGGAAGCATTCAAAAACAAAGTTAAGGGCAGGGGCAAAGAAGG
Organism: Pelobates cultripes; assembly: GCA_933207985.1. NCBI lineage: Eukaryota > Metazoa > Chordata > Amphibia > Anura > Pelobatidae > Pelobates > Pelobates cultripes. The sequence goes on along the minus strand of OW240918.1, from coordinate 48,330,890 downwards.
GTATAAACTAAAATGTAAAACATGGGAAATAGTGACAGTAAAAAGAAAGATTGAAATAGATATATTAAGTCTGAATCTGAATGATGTTCAGAGCATTCCTAAGCAAGCCATTGCAGCTTGCGGGAAACACACAAGCAGGATGAAAGCTAGCACAGGCTGTTTTATCTCAGAAATGAGTGCAAACAGAATACAAAACAGTCACAGCAGAAGGGTGATACGGATAGGTAGCTATTTTAATAGCTTAATAAGGGTTCTTGGCTTGCACAGCTCGATTTGTCCCGTTCTAGTTCCATTTTCAAATTTAATATGGGTTAATTCACTGAACACAGAATTTAACTGAAAAACAAATTGCAATATGTTATTAATATTAAAAATTCTCGAAATGCACTACAGTCACAGCATGCCTAAATTTTACAATTCAAAGCGTTGTTTACTAAAATGTGAATTATTCGAATTCGAAGTGGATTCAAAATGAATTTCAAAATTGTAAACCAAAATAATGAATTGAAACACTCTCCAAATTAGCTTTGTTATTTGTTCAGCTAACCTAAATTTTTAAATTCACACTTTGGTGAATAAACCTTTCAATGATTAAGTGGTTAAATACCAGCATGTCAGAGGTACCAGGAGTGAATTTATTTTGCACATTTATAACTATTAAAGTTGAAGGTCAGGTTTTGTCCAATATGAATAAGAATTCAGAACGGATCTAGCCTTTGCAACTGCAGTTGATATATTTTTTAAAATTATTTATTTGTAAAGTGTCAATGAAAGTAAAAGGAGCAGGTATAACATGCAAAGATGCATGAAAACATTTCCTGACATTTTGATACACCCCAAAAGTGCAAAACGTAGAAGCCTCACACTATAATAATAAGAATAAAAAAAACTGAAATTATATTGAAGAAATATGGAGCATATAAAGTTGAATATGCCAAGTAACAGTAACAAAGTGTTATGATGCCATATTCAGACAAAAATAAGTTGGGAAGAAGTGAGTCCATGAGAGAAGAGGAATAAGAAAACAAAGAAGAAAAAGGAGAAAACAAGTAAAGAGATGATGAAAATGATGGGGTGGGGTGGCCCGGAGGAACAGATAGTTGAAAAACAAAAGATAGATGCTAAATTAAGTTGCATAAATAATCTAAGCTGTCCACACCTTACAAGGAATGGGTAGTGTAATGTAATAAGCAGTGAGTTTATCCATCATGATATCTTTAACCTTAAGAATTTATTTTGCCAAGCTAGGAGGTGTAACGTGTAGCCAGCACTCTACGAAAGCTTGATGAGTGGCAAGAGCTACAGTTAATTTTAATGAAAAATATACTAACTGTATGGCAGAACAGGTGGTGGCAGGATCTACAAAATAAAAGTCTGTTGCTAACATGCCAGGGGAATTTTAGCTAAAGAACCTGTAGATCTCAGAGTGATTGTCAACAATAATACGCTATAGCAACCCTTTTATTCATGACATTGGCCTGAGAGTCTCACTTCTGCCTCAGACGATGAAAGTTTGGATCTGTGGGGAACACTGTGCTGTCCACAAGGCAGCCCAAACCAGCTGTGATAAATAATGTCTCTGATCGTGTTACTAAAAAGGACATCTCCAATTTAAAGGTCGCTATCAAGGCCTTCTTTATTGGCAGTTCTTAAGGAAGAAATTAGTACTTTTACTGGGTGGAGGAATACATTCAGGGGGCGCGCACTAAGCATGACTCAAATTTGGCTCATATATAACTTAAGGATAAAGTATGGCAGTGAAAAGTTAGAGGCATATCTGACTCTGTAGACTCAATTGAACTCCCCCAGTTATAAGAATTTGTTTTTTTTACGCTCCTGTCCACTAAACAAGCCAAGGGTAATTTTTGGATTTGTTATATCGCCTTCCAAGACCTCCAAATGCCCAACTGTCTGTACCACAAGATGATGTCATGTACTTCAAGACGAATGGTGATAAAGATTCATTTTTGAATGCAGTAAAATAACATATTCCTCTTCATTTTTGAGCAACATTCTTTTTTAATTTTTTGACCACCTCTGCAGCTCTACACTATAATGTCATGCATCTCTGAAGATGGTGTCCAAAACACTACAGTATGCTGCAATCCCGTTCAGATTAGGAAAACCTTGGTCATTACATGTTGACAGTTTAGACCAGAGACGGATAGTACAGATGAGTAGAGTCAGAGGCTGATAGCTTTCTGCAAGCTCTGGTCATATCTGTTCCAGCTTCACTGAGCAAAAATTCCAGACCATCACATATCTGGGATGTTGACAGTATTTCAGTTTATGTCACTGGTGGTTTGTCTGCATCAGTCTTTTTTCATATTTTATTTCTCCATGTCTTTTCTTTCTTTTGTTTACTCCTCGAATACGGTTTGTTTTAACTTTCTACTCCTATTGGTTTATCTAAGCAACTCCCCATTTCATATTGTTAATATCACTAGTTTTTGTTGTGATCCCCCCGTACACACACCCCAGCGGGTTATGGAACATTTACTATAGGGGTGTTTTCTATTTTGCTTCTAACAAGCTTTTGGTTTATCCAGTCTTTTTTTCTTATTCTTTTGATCTACAGTCTAGCTATCTTCTCATTGATACTGTTTTCTACTTTATGATGGAAAGCCTGAATACTTATTTCATGTTTTATAACAAAAAAGGTAGAATATCTTGCAATTTATTGTCTGACTTTGCTGATATCTGATAGCATTGCTCTTTCAAAAATTGTACCTCACCAAAAAAACCCATAAAAAAACCCCCGCCAAACAACTGTCTTTAATAAACCAAATAATTCAGTGAGCTTAGTTGTCTGTGTGGATGCAGTAAGAGTCTAGAGATCTTGCAAGGAATTCAAAGGTGATAATAGCCGAATTTGAAACATTCTCCAAGTCAGCTATGCTTCCAGGTCAGCGACTTTGGTCTTAAATATGATATTTTTTTAGAATGATCACTTGAGCAAATAATCCCGTTGTTGTTGTTCACATAGCTAACACATTACAGTTTCTTCATATTTAGATGCTTGCAATTTGTGCAATGCACCTAATTAGCATTTTGACATTTAAAGGGTTTTCTTTGTTTAGCATTCAGAGCTAAAGGCCAATACTCCTTTGAGAATTAGAATCAAAGGTCAAAGTCTAGGTAATATCGCTCAAGGGATCTACACTGCCAAACAAGTTCCAGAACCATTTCACTTTAAAGCATTGGACATGGGGTGCCTTGAAGCTAAAAATCATAAAATAATGTTGCAATGATTAAGGATTTTATAACTATTTAAAAGATCATCCCATTGTAGTATGGACACAAAGGAGCGAAATTAACATGAGAGCAAAGGTCCCTGGTAGTTTGGGTTGAGCATCCATTTAAATGACCATAAGGATTAATGGACATATATTGTTTTTTGAAGTCTGTTTGATATTGGAACTAAAATTAATGTGTTTCCTGCTTTTAGAAAAAAACCATAAGTTTATTGGAAATAAATACCAAAAACATAATATATAAACTAAAGGCATCATTTGCTTTATTATAGGGGTGCTGGATGCATATTTATTGAAATGCTTCAAGGATACCCAGCTTTTTCTGGGGTTTCTGACATATTTGAACAACTTGAGAAGATATGGTCGGTAAGTGAGAACCAATTTCTTGAAATATTTTATTTTGTTTGTTCAAAGGGACACCCCAGTGTGGACCATACATGTATTAATGTATTATGGATGAGTCCTAAAAAAAAATGCAATTTCGAAATACAGATACATGTCTTGGAAAGTACCCTGATTCTATTTCATGGGCAACTGTGAAATTATGTCTCCAAGCCAGCTACAGAATTTGCACCAACCAGTCCATGCGCTCCCATCAAAATAAGTGTCAGAAACACTGCTATGAGTGCAGTAGATGTCAGATTGGCTGAAATCCATTTGCAAAATCTATGTGTGTCATTGCATTTTTTCATGGGGAATGCAATGGGTATGCACAGTAACCAGGATACAGCCTATTTAATGGAAATAAATTAATATTGTAGAGAGATGGTAAGGTTTAGTGGTTGCAGGAAAAGTACATTTCCTTTAGTATCTTTAAAAAATGAGTATGCAAAACTAGTGAAAAACTGATTTCAACACTGTCTACATCAAGCATGTCAAAGTAAAGCACGGGCCACATAAACAAGGTTTAAGTTTATGTGGGCCGCAAAAAAAAAACCCCTTAAATTTTCATAGCTTTATTTTGAACATTACAGTATTAAAAAAAAAAAAACAGCATACCCCTCTACTAAACCACAGCACCCCCCTATACTAAATCCCAGTCCCCCCCTTTACTAAATCCCAGTCCTCCCCCCATATACTAAATCCCAGTCCTCCCCCTCTACTAAATCCCAGCACCCCCCTCTAGCCAACAAGCAGACTCCACTCACATTGCTGCTGCCAGTATGCTACTCCGGAGTCCAGCCTCTGGTATACCCCAAATGGCGCCAAATCTGATCCTCCTGCACTTCTTGAAACCCTGTGAAGGTGGAACACATTGATGTCACGTCGGAATGTGACTTGGCATTGCGTGCCTCCATGCACCTCCAGGTACTCCACTGTCCAGTCGCAACCAATGCAACACTGACCAACACACACACACACACACACTGACAGACACACACTCACTGACAGACACACACAGACACTCACAGACAGACACTCACTGACAAAAACACACAGACACACTCACTGACACTCATAGACACAGACACTCACAGACAGACACACACACACTCACTGATTGACACGTTGCGTGCCTCCATGCAACTCCAGATACTCCACTGTCCAGTCGCAGCCAATGCAACACTTACCAACACACACACACACTGACAGACACACATTCGCTGACAGACACACACTCGCTAACAGACACACACAGACACAGACACTGACACACACTCACAGACACACTCACAGACAGACACTCACAGACACACTCACTGACAGACACACACACAGACAGACACTCATAGACGGACACACACTCACTGACACATTTTACACACACATACTTTTCTTTATTGCTCCCTACCTCTTGGAGCCAATGTTAGGCATCTCCCTGGGGTCCTTCTATCTGCTCTTCACTGCTCCCTCGCGCGGTTTAGTGGTGCCGGAATATGACGTAATATTCTGGCGCCCGGCTTCACTAGAGATGGAGTGCGCAACGGAGCAGTGAGGAACAGGAACACTGAGCTCCCTCGCTGACCCTCTTCCCCAGCCGGGTAAGTTTTAGTGGAGTAGGCACCTGCAATGTGGGGACAGCAGGTGCCTACTCTGCTTGGAACACTAGGCATGTACTCGCGGCTCGCCGGGCCGCAAAGATGTCCCTTGTGGGCAGCATGCGGCCCGCGGGCTGCGAGTTTGACATGCTTGGTCTACAGCTACTGCTAGGAAATGTGCCTGTGATCCCGCCACAATGATGGACTGTGTATACACTAATGCATGGATGTAGAGAGTGGAACTACTGCTAGCGATAAACTACGTATCCAATAAATCCCTTCTGAATAAGGATTCATGTGATAGGGTGAGATCCCACAGAGCAGAGACTCCTGATTGGTGAATGCTGTTCTTGATGAGGGAATAGTCTGTTCGTAGCGGCAGATAGCCTTTTCTTAGCTGTACAGTTACAGATGTTTAAAGGAGTGTATCTTTTTATTTTGTTTGTATTTATTTTACTTTTTTTAAAATTTGTTTTAATTTAACTTTTTGCATAATTGCAAATATAATTTGTGATTTGCTATATGATTTCAAGAAAATTGTATAATTTGTCAGGTAATTGGGACACCGACAGAGGATTCATGGCATGGAGTATCACAACTGCCGCACTACAAAACAGGTAAGCTATAATAATTTAGTCTATATTATTATTATTATTATTATTTATATAGCACCAAAAATTCTGCATCGCTATGAAATGGGTAGACTAACAAACATGTAATTGTAACCAGACATGTTGTATGCACAGGAACAGATGGGTTGAGGGTCCTGCTCAATGAGCTTATATGCTAGAGGTAGTGTGGTAAAGTGACACAAAAGGTAATTGTATATTATTGTATAGTACTTCTTGGGTTTTGTATAAAACCTATTATTTTTTTATTTATTTTTTTGCAACATAATTTAAATTTTTTATACATTGGTGCACTAGTTCCACCAGACTGACTATGGCATAATAAAATATAGCAAAATATAAGAGTGTAATTAACGGCGCCACTAATTCTGTCCGGAAAAAAAACAACATAAAAACGGAACAAGATGAAAGTGTCAGTAAGAACAAAACGAGAAATTTTGACAAACAAAATAAAAAAAAAGCATAAATATACAAACATTGTGAATGAACCGTTTGCATTTTCTCTTTAGACTGCAGGCATGATAATGTGTATTATATATTATATAGTTGCCTCTTTCGAATTTTAAATGAATTTTAAATGCAATATGGATCTTCTAATTGTGCAATACATTATCAGGTATATCTGTACTAAACAGATATCCTTCAGCACACCCACCCCAAAACCAAACAAAAACATAAAATCAAGCTAGAATAACTATAAACAGCGCAAGAGTTCTCTACAACCATGGGAAACAAATAATGGATGTGTTTGAGAAGTTAGAAGCAGAAGAGGATGGGATGCATTGAAGAAGAAAAAAAGGCTTTGGGATTTATCAGAGCATATTAACTTTACCTGAAAGAAAAGGGTGTTGCTTGTGACCCTGTGGATGGGCTCCCTGTTTTAGAGGAGTTTCATCCCACCCCCATAAGCCTTTCTCACATGAACAGCTATGCACTGCACAAAAGGTTGGTTACACTGACTCAAGGCTGCCATTTTAGAACAATTAGCAGAGACACATTAATCAGAGACGCCTGAACTCAGAATCAATGTGTCTGCCCTAGTAAGAGGTATGGCTCCGGGACATAAAGGAGTGGAAGGTCGAGATGCTCCTCCTGTTTCTTCAGTTAGTGGTACGGGACATATTTTTGTTGCCAATTTTTATGGATAATTAATAATGCATTATATCTAATAATATGTTTGATCCGTCAGGCTATGCACATTTTATTTGGAAGTACATATATTGTTTCTTATTGCCGCCTGCACAATAATTTAGCCTGCACACAAGATCCAGCGCACATTCACTAAACAGCAATTTCGAAGCTCACAGAATGTAATTATTTTTGTTTTTTTTAAATGCCTAACTTAGGCAAAAATAATGGGAGTTTAGTTACAGTATATCAGTAATTTAGACTGCCCAGCATTTGGCAGCAGGTTCAGAGAACAGAGGGTTGTCTCTAATTTAGATTACTGCAAACAGACATACTAAATAGCTCTTTGGGCTGCAATCTCCTTTAGATGGGTAATATCCCAGTTCACACACCAACGTCTTGGCTCCTGTGGTATTGCAGATTATGTGAGGGTTTGCCTAATTTAATATATGCTTTTAATATTAGATATTATATGCTTGCTACAACTCCCATAATGCTTAGCCAGCCTGGAGATGGATTCCAAAGTTGGGGAAATACAACTGCGTGGTCTGAAAGCATTTTTAACTCTGGTTACCCTGGTGCATCAAATCTCCGCTCACAGAATTTTTACTTGTGTATTTCCTGATACGTGATTACAACCAGATGTGTCTGGGCTACAATTTAGTGACAACTATGTCTGCTCTCACAGCAGCACTCAATATTTTAAAGCAGGGAGGATCATATGGTAGGACTGCAAGTCCCATGATTCACTGATAGTTATGCCATTCCTGCTTTAAACTGTGGCAGAATGGGGATTGGGGGGGGGGGATCAATCACAGCAAAAAAAAAAAGGACTATAGGTGCTGCCCCCAGGATCTAGAGGGTACAGTCTGCATCTAGTTCCCTCCGTGTGTTATACTAATATCCTTTAATAGTCATGTTCACTCTTGGCTCCCACATTTATTTAAACTAGCCTATTCTCATAAAATAAATAAAACTTTAAAGTCAGGCCTCTCACAGCTTTGCTTTTTCCGTTTGTAGCCTGTATAATTATGTAAATGCTCTGTCTGGCCAAAAGCAGAGAAAACAGCCTTGCATTACGATCCTGGGTTTAACATCCCCCTTTAACCATAATGGAGAAACCAATAGAGTAGGAAAACTAGGCAACTCCCTTACTGTAGCTTAAGTCATCAAACCTGCCAGATGCTATCAAGATGACACATCCCTTGTTATCAACCTGCTGTTGACTTAAATGTACACTATTACATTTGGAATCTGGGAATCTGTACTCCTAACCCTATAGTATTCCTGTCCCTATTTGTAGGCAGCACCCCCTCCCCAGAACAAAAAAAAAAAGGATTTACTTACCTTGTACTGACCTCTCCTCCTCAGCCGGCATCACAAGTCCAGTCCATAGGCATTCAAAATTGCGCATAGGAAAGCATTATATCACGTGACCAACTTTTTTATTCCATTGCAGGTTTAAGGGGACAAGGGCACTGCAGCCAAACCACTTCATCGAGCTTATGTGATCTGGGTGTCTATAATATTTTTGAATCATGTACCATGTACCTGCAGATTAATTATTAGTATAGTTAACCTCACAAAATTTTAGATAGATAGAGAAAGACACTTTAAAGGGACACTGTCGGCACCTAGAACAGTTCATTTCATTGAAGTGGTGTGGGTGCCCTGTCTCCTTGACTCTGCAATGTTCTGAGAAACAGCAATAATTATATTGAGGGTCAACTCCCCCTGTTTCATGGTGTTTCATTGAGTTTTACTCCATGAAACAACTCTGGATATCTTCACGCTTTGCATAATTACATCCAGTGTCTTGAAAAACCCCATAGGCAGGCACTGATTTAATGCTTTGTATAGGGAAGGCCTAATGCGCACACACCATTAGGTTTCCGAATCGCTGTCACACCAATGGAGGAGTAGCCTGATCCAGTGATGAAGGATATTTGCGCTGGAATCAGATAAGTGAAAAAATGGCAAGTAACCATTTATTTATCGCCGGAAGGAGCTGAATAGAGTTTTGTATTCCTAACACCATAGTGTTCCTTTAAAGGACCACTATAGTGCCAGGAAAACATACTCGTTTTCCTGGCACTATAGTGCCCTGAGGGTGCCCCCACCCTCAGGGACCCCCTCCTGCCTGGCTCTGGAAAGGGGGAAGGGGTTTAAACTTACCTTTTTCCAGCGCTGGGCTGAGAGCTCTCCTCCTCCGTTCCGCCCCGCTCACTAAGAATGCAGCTTCAAAATGGATGCTGTCCAGGAGGTGGGAGGGTGTGGGAGGGAGGGTCTGCTGCTGATTGGCTGGAATGTGTCTGCTGACTGTGAGGTACAGGGTCAAAAATAACTTAATGATGAGTCCGTGGCGAACCGTTCGTGGCGAACCGTTCGCGAACCGTTCGGGACATCACTACATTTCATGTTTTACAGATTCATTCTGAATCTTATATTTTTCACAAGTCTATAAAATGAAGATAGATAGATAGATAATGGTGGTATCTGCACAAATATATGTTTTACTGAACATTTTATTAAATCCGACTAGAGGGAGACAAAAAAAAAAAAGCTTACCACACAAACTATGAACATGTTTTAAAGGTATTTTCCATAAAGTGAGACTTATTTTACACTGTACCTTTAAGAGAGAACACAGTGGTGTATGATATGACTGTATATGCATGACCAAGACATAGATCAGTCTACTCCTATTATTTTAAATGTATAAGGATTCAGAAAATAAAATACAGAAAATATCCTGCTGTAATAAACAGGATGCATTCATGATATGCATATTAAAGGGGTAGAATCACATACATGATTTATAGTTATTGCACATTCTATTGCAATAGCAGAGTGTTCCTTTCAGAAGCAATACCTGTAAGTTTACAGAACTATCTACATTTTGTATGGAATTTGCCAGTTTAACATGAATATAATATCATTAATGCTATGGGTTTTTTTTGTATGCTTTAATACAGTCAAATTTGTAATGACCATAGTCCTTTAATTCAAACACTATTCTTTTTTTGTTTTCATTATTTTTGATGCTGGCTAATTCCCCTTCCTCCACTGTGAGCCGTTGTGTTTCCCGATACTTAACATACAGCAGTTGGCTTGTTGGTTTTGTACACTGGTAGGTTGAGTGATACCACAGCCTAGACAAGGGTCAGTGACCGTTGCTTTTAATTTTTTTTATTTAAAAAATAAATTGTATTTTGTATTTTTGCAGTGCATAAGATTGTAACAGTCACGCTTGAGGTACCCCGACGGCAGTCCTCATGCTCAGTATCATGCTTTACATTTGGGGAATAGAGGGTGCATGCACAATTTTCTATAATAAGAACAAGAACATAACAAGTTTATACATGTAGCATAATATTCTGAGGTAAAATAAAAATTGTGCCTTTCTACATATGCACAAGATGCTAGGACTAGTATGTCAGGATAAAGCTGGCTTAGTCGGTTAGTCATCATGTGTGTGCTTTGTAGTGAGGTCGTCTCGTGAGGGTCATATATAAAACAACATAGATTAATATGAGTATAAATCTGCTTATAGGTCAGAACAGGCTACGCTGACAGATAATTTCACTGTGGTCTGGAGCTCTATTGGAGAAGCATTCGGCTCCCTAAACTTCAAAGTCCTGGTCATGCTGAGTAACAGGTCTAAAGTAATTGCATCTGGACTTGGTGAAGAAAGAGAGATAGAGAGTCTCTGTTAACCGATGCCCTCTGTTGGAAAGCGGCAAGAGCCTGCTGGTGGGCCGCGGGTGGCTGCAGCTGCATAGGTGCTTAGGAGGGTGTCTCTCCAGTCCCAGGTTGGTGTGTAGGCCTGAATCTCATGGCCATAGAATCGGTGATTTCTGGAGCCCGAGTTTCCCTGACGTGTGGGAGTGACAGAGGCCCTGGTGGACCTCGGCCACTTGTGGCGTTTGAGCCTCCGTTGGTCTGGGCGATGCGTCCGAATCTTCAGCCCAGGTGGGCTCGGGGAAGTGGAAAGAGGTGAGTGTTCTAACGCTGTGCCCGAGGGATTGTCCCCTACCCCCTGCTGCCAGCGGCCCTGCTTACCCGGTGTCTGCGAGATTCACTGAGCAGGCTGGGCTGCTCGTTGTCTCTCCCATAGCTTGTCCCAGAAGCGGTTAAATATTTCATTCAGGCGCTGCATGGTGTTGTAGGTGCGCTTTTGGTGTGGGAGCAGGTTCTGTGTGAGTTGTGTGCTGTCAGCCGCCATCTTAGGTGTGCCGCACAGGGGGTAACACCGTTGTGTTGCTGCATCAGGGATTGAACTAAGCTGACTGCTCCGGGTGCCCAGTGAGGACCGGGATATCCCCCACCGATCCAGAGGGGGTTTGGAAGGAGGTGAGTGAGCTAGGGAGACTATGCAAGGTTGCCCACGAGGAGAGTGGCAGGATCGTAAACAGGCCTCATATTGTGATTGCGGGTTCCAGGTCAGTTCCGGGTTCAAGCTTGGTAGCCCTCGATTCACCCGGGCGTCCCCGACTCATCTATCACCCTCCAGATAAAGTACGCGCCGCTTTTATGGGGTTTTTGCCCCGGATTGTGCAGCATTTGTCAGGAGCTTATTCTCGGGACGTCCATTCAGCCTGGAAGCTAGGCTCCGCCCCCCCTGCTTTTAATGTTTTTAAAGTGAGGTTATCAAGAGAGTCTGGAAGAGAAAATAAAAACCCAGATATGGAATTTTGTAAATGTATTGCTGCAAAAATACGCTACACTATGCTGCATTATATTATTATTTTATTTTTTATTATTGATTTTAAAACTCAACTTTCCCTACACCTGCGGTAACCTCACTTCAAGTGGCAAAGTCAAAATCAGGGGTCTTTGCAACATATGAATGCGTGAATAAAATGCTTCATCAAAATCTGGTTATAAATGGGGGGATTAAGTAACATCAAGACTCTAATCTGACGTTCAGATAATTCAGCGTTGTCTGGTTTTATTAAAAAGGGATTGATATAATAGAAAAAAATTGCACAAACCTAAATATAGTGACAACAGTGACAAACAAAAGAGAGCACTTTGTCATGTTTGGTGCAAATTAGTAACATTTAAAATATAGAAGTATGTGGTAATGTGTGAAATTTGTTTGAGGGTCCTGAAGTTTCAGAGTAGACTACTTTGCGTCCAGATGCCTTTGCATATTTTAAGTCACAGTCTGCAGCACCGTTGATAGTACAGAGACAGTTTGGTTGTGGGAACCCTATTAAAGGGACACCCCAGTGCCAGGAAAACAAATCATACCTCTCCATATACCTTTCCCCATAGGAAAGCTTTCAATGCTTTCCTATGGGGAAATGAGCTACGCTGGAGGTCCTCACATAGGTCCTCACACAGAAAACCTGTGCTAAAAACCAGGAAGTGCACTCTAGTGGCTGTCTAGTAGACAGCCACTAGAGGAGGAGTTAACCCTGCAAGGTAAATATTGCAGTTTATGAAAACTGCAATAATTACACTTGCAGGGTTAAGGGTAATGGGAGTTTGCACCCAGACCACTCCAATGGGCAGAAGTGGTCTGGGTGCCTGGAGTGTCCCTTTAATGCAGACAGATAACTTTAGTTACTCTGTTATAGAATGAGAGTACATGATCCGTGTCTCTCTCTAAGATGGTCATACCACTCCATTTTCCTTTGATCCCTTATTAAAATATCCATCCTACAGGGCAGCAATAATTTCACAGCATTATGCATTTGCCATAAATTCATACACATTCCTAGTAAACATTAAAATTCCACATTATGTGTTCCCCATTTTTGTAAATCTTATCCCTGTGATTAAATTCTTGGATGTGTTGGAATTAAATCCAACGTGCTCTCTCATTGATGCTCTTTCGTATAATAAGAACATTACACATTTGCATAATTACAAATAGCTAGACTAGGCCAATGTAATCAGAATGCATATAACGTGAATCCTAACCAATTAAAATGGGGATACTGAACGTAATTTTATTTTGATTGTATGGATAGGGGAAAAAGTGTTGTGGATAAATAAATATAAAAACCATATTGTCACACACAATCGACACAGTTCAGGGTCTATTAAGGCCTTTGTCAGAATGGCAACTAGGGTGAAAAGGACAATCATGCACATTGCAGATATATAATTTATGTAAGTTTTATATTCCAACACTGAACTGGTATTAATAATATTCATATATATACAGCACAAACATATTACTCCATACTTTATAAAGCCGCAAATATTTGGCCAAAAGCTGAAATGAACATAAAAGTGTGTAAAAAAGTTTTTAAAAGGTTACATCAACCCTTTAACTTAAAAAAAAATTGTTCTTCAATTTACAATGCTTTATGGGGCATTTCTATTAGCCCCCTCCACTTAAAACCTGTGAAAAAACTTTACATACCTGATATCCAGCACCGAGCGAAGCTCCCTTCTATTATCTTCCACACCACCTCCTGACATCATCCCGGCACTCCAGCGGGCCAATCACTTGTCATAGTGGATGCGTGTAATCTGAACCAGCAATGGCAGGGGGGAAGTGAGGGGTATGAAGATTTGAATTACAATTTAAACTAGAAAAGCTACAATTTCTGGGGAAATTGTGTGAAGTGTTCTTGCCTCCACCAGTAGTCTACAACTGGAGTGGGCGGAGTAACTGTTATTTATTTATATAGCACATCTAATTGCAACGTTGTTGCCCAAAGTGCTTCACAGTTACATTAAAACATACATTTATAAAAACATTAGCAGGTGTACAAAAGGCCCTCTCTATGACATCACTTGGTGCTCCAGCCCGGCACAGGTCAGAGTATTTTGGCGGGTGCCATATTTAAACGGTGGTATTTTAAAAACTATACATCCTACAGCGAAGAGCTCTATATTGTAAGAATCACAAGGCCCAGACCTACATTTTTATGCAGAGTATGTCTCTGAAATATTAAAAATGAAGGCACCGTCGCAGTTTAGAAATTGCCCTTCAAGTTTAAGCTAGCTAGAGTGGAGTTTCAATGACTGTCAATAGACGGCATGAGTTGCAAATAAATGGTCATATTGTGAAAACTATCAGGACTATGGCTTAGCCAGGGACATTTTTAGTGGCAGCAGGGGTAGCTGAACATTTTGATATAAGATTTGTGTAGGTGGGCTTGAAAATGAGGGAGTGGTGGCAGCTTAGAAATCATGTCCTGATTTTCCAGCTTTTGCCAGCTCCCACTCTAGTTTTGAACATTTTGCCATTCATTCCTATGGGACCAATTTCGCCACAAGAACGACGATATTCTGTGAACCATTCGGCGAAACGTTCCACAGAGTAATAGCAATCCAATTGGGAACAATCAGCACGTTTCAGTATATTACTGTCTATGTAGTGTAAAAACTGTGGGATGAGTTAGGGTGGTAAATTTGGCTATAATAAGAATAATATCTATATGTGAGATAACATTAAGTGGTCTTGTTATGCAAGAACACTTAATAATAATAATAATAATAATATATATGTGAGATAACATTAAGTGGTCTTGCTATGCACTTAAAAAAAAGACCCCATGTAAGTGATAGAGGGAAGTGGAAGGGAGGGGAAGGCTATCTTCCCCTTGCAGGTGCTCTGTTTGTAAGGGGGAAGATTTTTACTTCTGTTGCTAGTACACTGACGACGTATAGTGATGTCCCGAACGATTCGCCAAACGGTTCGCCACGAACGGTTCGCCGCGGACTCATCATTGAGTAATCTTTGACCCTGTACCTCACAGTCAGCAGACACATTCCAACCAATCAGCAGCAGATCCTCCCTCCCAGACCCTCCCGCCTCCTGGACAGCATCCATTTTACATTCATTGTGAAGCTGCATTCTTAGTGAGCTGTCGAGGAGGTGAGAGGGTCTGGGAGGGAGGGTCTGCTGCTGATTGGCTGGAATGTGTCTGCTGACTGTGAGGTACAGGGTCAAAGTTTACTCAATGATGAGTCTGCGGCGAACCGTTCGTGGCATCACTAACGACGTATATAAAATATGCACAGAACTGACATTAGGCAGCCCGAAACAGAATTCTGGACTGTCTAACTCACATGTGCTGGGAATGCAACAAGCCCCTAGCACCAAATTAAAAATAACTCAGGATTAACCCTTTAAATCCCTAATTCACTTACATTGGTCAGCCACAACATTAAAACCACCTGCCTAATTTGTGTAGGTCCTCCTCATGCTACTAAAATCACTTTGATGCGTAAATCTTGGACAGGACCTCTGAACATGTCCTGTGGTATTTGGCACCGAGAAATTAGCAGTAAATCCTTTAAGTACTGCAAGTTGCGAGGTGGGGCCTTAATAGATCGAATTTGTTTATCAGCACTACAGATGTTCAATCGGATAGAGATCTGGGGAATTTGGAGGCCAAGGTAACACCTTGAAGTCTTTGTCATGCTCCTCAAACCATTCCTGAACAATTTTTACAGTGTGACAGGATGCATTATCCTGCTGATAGAGGCCACTATCATCAGGAAACACCATTGCCATAAAGGGGTGTACATGGTCTGCAACAATCTCTAGGTACTTGGTATGTGTCAAAATAACATCCACATTAATACCAGGACCCAAGGTTTCCCAGCAGAACATTACTCAGAGCATAACACTGTTTCGCTGGCCTGCTTTCTTCCCTTAGTGCATCCTGCTGCCATCTCTTCCCCTGGTAAATTATTCACATACACCCGGCTATCCACTTGATCTAAAAGTGAACGTGATTCATCAGATCAGGCAACCTTCTTCCATTGCTCTGTGGTTCAGTTCTGTGCTCACGTCCCCAATGAAGGCACTTTCAGTGGTGGAGTCATAATGGGCATTCTAAATGGCCGGTAGCCCCTTACACAGCAAACTGTGATGCACTGTATTTTAGGACATCTTTCAATCATGGCCAGCATTTCTGAGCTACAGTAGCTCTTCTGTGTGATTGCACCACACAGGCTAGCCTTCACTTCTCCACATGCATCAATGAACCTTGGGCACTCATGACCCTGACACCTGTTCAACGGTTATCTTTCCTTGCACTAGGGATGTGCATGGGCAAAACATTTGGTTCAAGTCGGCATTCCGAAATTCTGCACTTCAGCAATTCAGGACTTCGGTAATTCGGCTCCGTTCGGCACTTCTGAACTTCAGCGCTTCGGGACTTAGGGTAAGTGTAGGGTTAGGGGTAGGGTTGGGTTAGGAGTAGGGTTAAGGTTGGGTTAGGGTCAGGGCTAAGGTAGGGTTAGGAGCATAGGCGTGCGCAGCCTATTGCATTAGGGTGTGCACCCTAAAGTACAAGCACACACCGCGTATGTATTAAGGCCTTTTGGCCTGTAATTGTGGGAGGGGCGTATGACTCACCTTCTCCCTACTTAAGGGACACCCCTTACCTGGCTCCATACCGTTCGAGGTCAGCGCTGCATCTGAATCCACTTCCGGTTCACGTACGGCGCCATCTTGCTTTTCAAAAAACCCGCGGTTTCGTTTTGGTGTAGCTGTGTCCAGGAATCCTCAGGTCTTCCGCCCGTCCAGCCACACACACACCCGGTGGTCCGTCGCAGATTAAGTCCACAGGACTTCAAAATCGTAAGTCCGTCGCCCGGATCAATTCCCACGGCGTCGCGATTTAAAACGGCCTTACTTTACGGCCACACGCTTTACGGCCAAGTCACAGGCATATTTAACCCGTTTGCTTCCGGCATGATCGCGGTATACTGTGCTGACTGACGGTTCGGTTTTTCTTGTATTAACTAAACTTCTTGTCTTCTGCAATATCTGTATCTATAGCTGTTTTTATGTTACCATTGGTATTTATTTATGCAATTACTGGAGCAAATCCCCCCTTTTTAACTACATTTAAAATAAGTATTTATTTAGGTTATGGTTTCATTTTATTAACAGATATGGCATTATTAGTTATATTGGAATTTCTTCATGTTATATATATATATATATATATATATATATATATATATATATATATATATATATATATATATATATATATATATATATATGGATTTATGCATAAACAAGCCTTTACATTATTTATAAAATAGCTCATGTAGGACTCATGTTATTAATTATGTTTTAGAAAATTACGCTTCTATCACACCATGTACACACGTTTTGTTTTTACATGGCACTTATAAATTCTGACTTTTTCTTTGTGTACTCAAAACGACATACCAAGTACACAAGAACACGGTCTCAAAATCTCACAAAACTTTCGGGTTGAATCACACGTCTTGATTCAACCACTCATACGTCACGTTTTTTCCTGTTTTTTGGAGATAATTTCTAAAGTATTTTCTACCTCATACTTACCTCTTTTCGTGGCTTACATTCACGGCCTAACATAGACTGTATTGTTTTAAAACCTACACCATATTATACTACAAATCACTAGCATTACTAAATCATACGCGTTAATCTTGTCACCATAGAGACATATTATACACACCCCTAATCCTGGTTACCAGGACCATACCACATAACATGGCCAGTCAGGCCACTACCATTCATAAAAATTCCCCCTCCATATGTACTAATAGAACTCATCAGCTAACTAGTCCAATTGGTATCATATGATCCAATTCTCACACTATCATATCTGGTTTTCTATCCCTTTAGGTTTTTTCCAGGTTTTCTATACCTGTCGCTTATCAAACTCATACATACTACCAGGTACGTTAAGCCTGCTCACGCCACATATCACATACGGTTCCATCTCTACTTAGGACATAGAGTACTGGCAAATTTTAGGGGTTATAGGCCCAAATAGGTATCTCCCCTCTGGGCATCCTGCCTATCGTTTAGTGGTCCGCGAGGCCAACACCCCGCCTCAACGTTTCGGAGGTAATGCCCCCCGGGCCACACGTGAGTTAGCCGCCTCGCAAATTATAGAGAGGGCGCCACCTGTCACTCCCTTCCCCTGTTTTTCTTGTATTGTCACCGAGAGGCCTACGAACTCCTGCCACTACGTCGGGTGGCCTCAAATAACCCCTCGCGCCAACGCATAGATAGAGCCTCTCATAGCCACTTGGCAACTAGCAGCATATATTTTGTCATCTAGTATGTCTCAAGAAGGGGTAGAGGATTTCTCCATCCCGAGTACTCCTGCTAGAGCAAACACCCCATCACAGGAGGAAGATACGGCTAGTCCAGCATCTTTCAGGTCATGGACTATCCCTCGCATCATTAGCGAACTCAGGAGACGACAAATCCCTTTTCCAGCAACAGCAAGGAAAGCGGAACTTTACAAGTTACTGCACACCTCAACCGATAACATGGACGCTGGGGAAGGGTCGAGCCAGTCTAACCCAGGAAACATACATGGCATGCTCACATCCCTCATGGCATCTATGAGCAAGGTCAATTCTAGGCTGGAGAAACTTGAATCGGTCACTACAGCCCTCACTATGGCTGGACCGGCCACGGCAATCCCTCCATCAGTGGTGGAGTTGCAATCAGTTTCTCCAGCCATCACCTCGGATGACCAAGAGGTTTACCCTGCCCACATGATACCTGAGCACCTCAAAAAAGATATCCTGGAAGGTAAAGATGGCAATCTGGCCTCACTACTAATTGCCTCCCAGGATATAGTGGAACATAAGACATACGCTTATGACAATATTTCTGTGGTAGTCAAATCTAGGGATGCACGATTAAATAGGAAGCTAACCATTCCAGAATTTGTATTAGCTTTTGGCATTTATCGTGATGTGATCTGTACGGTATATCCCCACAGACGTGAGGAGTTTGACTTATATATGCACAGGCTGGTGGACCTGGGCAACAAATATGGTGGATCAGCTTTCTATGACTACCATAGATCCTTTTCTGCCAAAGTGTCTGGCGCCTTCTCACAGTACGGGAGCAAGATTGATACCATCATTTTCTGCAGACACTTTGCAGGTCTAAGAGCACCGGCCTGTGCATACTGCTCCTCCATGGCTCATACTGCCAATTTTTGTCCGACCACTGCGAACGAACCTACTACCTCGCAGGGCACTAGTTCCGCTGGTTCGGCAGAGAGAACACCCAAAGACAAACTGGGTCCACCTATCAAGTTTTTGGGGGAAATCCCAAATATGTAATAATTTCAACGTCGGTGCATGTAATTACAGTGGATGTTGGTTATTGCATATATGTTCAAAATGTTTTAGGGCACATGCGAAAACCATGTGTCCAAATAAAATGTACCCTAAGCAATACTTAACTGAGATAAATATTTCTGTACTCACGGCATTACTGTCACAACACCCATCTAGAAATTTGGTAGACTTCATCATCACTGGTCTATCACAAGGATTCCATACTGGTCTCATACACATGCCTTCAGGAATCCTTGAATGTCCTAATTTACAATCTGCACAACAAAACCCTACAGCGGTTAGCACACTCATAGCCAAAGAAGTGGCAGAGGGCTTCCTATTGGGACCCTTTCAGTCCCCTCCTTTTTCCACATGGCGGACAAACCCCATCGGTATTGTCACAGGGAAATCTTCCCACAAACAAAGACTTATCATCGATCTGTCTGCACCTCACACCTCTGCCACACCTAGTCTGAACTCCCTTATCCCCTCTGAGGAATTTTCACTTCAATACTCCACCATAGATCACGCCATTACGGCTATCATGCAGGCAGGGGTCGGAGCATGGCTCAGCAAGACTGACATAACAAATGCCTTCAAATTATTGCCTATCCACCCTACACTATGGCACCTGCATGGCATTAAGTGGGCCGGGCACTACTACTTTTTCTCACGCCTAACGTTTGGTTCAAAAAGTAGTCCGGCCATTTTCGACGTATTCGCCGAAACATTATGCTGGTTATTATTAAATGTAGCCAGATGCCCTACAGTTATACACTACCTGGATGATTTCTTACTGATCGAAGAGAACACTTCCCCTCCCAGTAGCCTCATAGAAACCATCAGTCTTTTTAAACAGGTGGGTGTTCCAGTCTCCCCCACCAAAACTGAAGGACCAGATACAGTCATCACCTTTCTTGGAATCATGCTAGACTCAGCCACCATGCAAGCCAGCCTGCCACGCACCAAGATAGAGAACATTCTTACCAACATTAACCTCTACATACACCTCGGTACTTGCAACCGCAAAGAATTGCAGTCTCTACTTGGGTCACTGAACTTTGCCATGCGCATTATACCTCAAGGCCGGGCTTTCATCTCACGGCTCCTATACATGTTCCCACTGTTTAGACATGATGCACACAGGTTACCCCTGGATACCCAAGCCACGGCAGACCTACTTATGTGGAGAAACTTTTTAACCACCTGGAATGGGAAAAGCATGTTCCTCCCTAAATTGTCTGACTCCTCACCTACCATCTGGTCAGACGCGGCGTCTACCACAGGTTTTGCAGCAATTTACGGGAATGAATGGCTTTGGGGTAGCTGGCCTCCAGAGGTTCAGGACCTGGAGGGTTTTTCCACTACCTCAGCTCTATTTGAGATATATCCCATTGTGGCATCTGCCGTGACATGGGGGCATCTATGGGCAGGTTCGTCAGTACGTTGCTACTCAGACAACCAAGCAACCTGCCACATCATAAACAAAGGCCGATCCAAGTCACTGACCATTATGAGGTTCTTGAGGAAACTCACCTGGCTGGCTGCGTGCCATAATTTCTTCTTGTTTTGTGTTCATGTCCCAGGTGTATGTAACACGGCTGCTGACAATTTGTCTCATTTCAATTTACAGGCTTTTCGGCAAATACTTCCGTCAGCCGCACGCACAGCCACGACCACTCCACCTTTCCACCAGCTAGTTATGGACTAGACGCTATCATGCAACATAGCAGGACATTGTCACAATTAGCACTGTCCACCAATACCCGGAGAACCTATGACAGGGCTTTCCTTCTATTTAAAAGATTCCTGTCACTACACAACATCACACAACCTTTCATCATGACATCTTTGTTGGGTTTTGCTTCTTTTTGCCACCTCAAACTTAAGTTATCTTACAACACAATCAAGCTATATCTGACAGGCGTACAACATCACATGCTAACATTACAACCAAACAACACAAGTTTCATGTCCTCCTACCAGATCAAGAACATCCTTAGGGGTATCCAGAGATCCGAACCCCCACGTACTGCGCAAAGGCTACCCATAGACTTCAATATTCTCAAAGATTTATCCAGCCTACTAGATTTAAAACCCTTTGCGAACAACACAAACCTTGTTATAAAAACCGCCATATGCGTGGCTTTTTATGGGTTCTTGAGACCAAGAGAATTTACCGCCATCAACACATCCCAGTCCACTCACATTCTGCTTCATTCACACTTAACAAAACACATGGATTACTATATCTTAGCTCTGCATCACTCCAAAACCAATCAACACGCACCCCCGGTAGAGGTTAGATACTATCCTACCCACAACGAGTGGTGCCCCGTCACATTACTGGACACATATACTCAGCATTTCAAAGCATCACCATCTCAACCACTTTTCTGTCTACAAGGTTCGGTACTCACTACCACCACCTTCATGACCCACGTCAGGTCTCTACTTACACAACTAGGCCTAAAATCAGCTAACTATTCGGGCCACTCCTTCCGCATAGGTGCAGCCTCCACAGCGTCCAGTGAAAACATTCCAGTACATGTTATCAAGTCCCTAGGGCGCTGGAAGTCTTCTGCATACTCTAGATACATACCTAACCCGGTACAAGAAGTTAGAAATGCCTTTCAAGATATGTCTGGTTAAAGTATGTATATTGCTCATTTCGTAATAAAAGTTTATTTTCTACTTTTGCCCTCTTTATTTGCAGGCCTACCTCATCGTCGGTTCCGGCACACCACAACCGACTTGCTCTTTTAATACCATCCCACACTTATCAGTGTTTGTATCTTCTGTACTATCATGAGCCCTTAACACAAGTATTAAGGCCTTTTGGCCTGTAATTGTGGAAGGGGCGTATGACTCACCTTCTCCCTACTTAAGGGACACCCCTTACCTGGCTCCATACCGTTCGAGGTCAGCGCTGCATCACCCTCCCACCCACTCCTCATTTATTAACTCCTTTTCTCTTACATTTCTTCTTGGTGGGCCCTCTTTATTTGCAGGCCTACCTCATCGTCGGTTCCGGCACACCACAACCGACTTGCTCTTTTAATACCATCCCACACTTATCAGTGTTTGTATCTTCTGTACTATCATGAGCCCTTAACACAAATATATGTATGTATGTATATATATGTATATATATATATATATATATATATATATATATATATATACACATATATATACACACACACATACACTGCTGTGTGTGTGTGTGTGCTGTGTGAGGGTGCTGTTAGTGTGATATGTGTGTGAGGGTGCTGGTAGTGTGCTATGTGGGTGAGGGTGTTTGTGTGTGCGCGCTTGTGAGGGTGCTGTTAATGTACTGTGTGTAAAGGTTGCTGTTTGTGTGTGCGTGTGCGCTTGTGAGGTTGCTGTTAATGTACTGTGTGTGAGGGTGCTGTTTGTGTGTGAGGGTACTGGTAGTGTGCTGTGTGTGTGTGTTTGTTAGGGTCCTGTTTGTGTTTGTGAGGGTACTGTTAGTGTGCTGTGTGTGTGTGTGTG
The DNA here is from genome assembly GCA_933207985.1 of Pelobates cultripes. Classification (NCBI taxonomy): domain Eukaryota; kingdom Metazoa; phylum Chordata; class Amphibia; order Anura; family Pelobatidae; genus Pelobates; species Pelobates cultripes. Next base: position 48,308,315 of record OW240918.1, on the reverse strand, counting down.
AGGGTGCTGTTTGTGTGCTGTGTGTGAGGGTGCTGTTTGTGTGCTGTGTGTAAGGGTGTTGTGTGTGTTTGTGAGGGTGCTGTGTGTGTGGGTGCTGTATGTGTGTGTGGGTGCTTTATGTGTGTGGGTGCTGTGTATGTGTGTGGGTGCTGTATGTGTGTGGGTGCTGTATGTGTGTGGGTGCTGTATGTGTGTAGGTGCTGTATGTGTGTAGGTGCTGTGTATGTGTGGGTGCTGTATGTGTGTGTGGGTGCTGTATGTGTGTTGGTGCTGTTTATGTGTGTGGGTGCTGTATGTGTGTAGGTGCTGTGTATGTGTGTGGGTGCTGTATGTGTGTAGGTGCTGTGTATGTGTGTTGGTGCTGTGTATGTGTGTGGGTGCTGTGTATGTCTGTGGGTGCTGTGTATGTCTGTGGGTGCTGTACGTGTCTGGGTAGATTACTTAATATCCCCCCTCCCTTCTCACCTTATGTGGGGAGAGGGGATCCTTGTTGCTGCTGCCTTCCCTGGTGGTCCAGTGGTGAGTGAACTCTAGCCTGCGGGGCTAGAGTTCACTCTCGCGAGATCTGAGCGTTGCCACGGCAACGCTCAGATCTCGCAAGAGGAACCCGGCGGAGCTGCCAGCAATAGCTCCCCGGGTACTCTCCTGCCTCCCTCCCTGCATGTGGGTCGGTGGGGAGGGAGGCTGAGAGCAGAGCCGGCGCTCAGATAGCGCCGGCTCTGCATGAGCCGACAGGGGAGATCCTGAGATCTCCCCTGCTGGTCTCAATACATAGGTGTGCCGCGGGGATTAGGGTGTGCCAAGGCACACCCGGCACACCCCGTGTGCACGCCTATGGTTAGGAGTAGGGTTAGGGTTATGGTAGGGTCAGGTTTAGGAGTAGGGTTAGGTTATGAGTTGGGTTAGGGGTAGGATAGGGGTAGAGGTATCCCTACTCCTTACCCTACCCTAACCTTACTCCTAACCCTACCCTAACCCTACTCCTTAACCAACGCTAACCCTACCCTAACTCTAACCCTACTCCTAGCCCAACCCGAACCTTCACCCTACTCCTAACCCTACCCTAACCCTAACACTACTCCTAATGCTACCCCAATCCTACCCCTACCCATTTTGCCACTTTTCAGAAGTCCAAAGCACTTCGGATATTTGGTTCGGCACTTCGCAATTCGGCATTTTGGACATTTGAACATTCGGAAGCATCCGAATGTCCGAAATTCAGCCGAATTTCCATTCGGACCGAACCGAATAACACATCTACCTTGCACCACTTTTGGTAGATACTGACCACTGCATACCAGGAACACCCTACAAGACGTGCCTTTTTGGAGATGCTCTGACCCAGTCGTTTAAAAACAGGGTTTTCTCCAGTATCTATAGCATGACCCTCTCCAGTCAGGCTACTAATGCAGAATTTACACTTCCACATTATCTTTATCAGTTCTACTATGAATGAGCGTGATAGACTACACGCTTCTAACCCATACACAATACTCTCAGCCTCCTTTAGCACACATATCCACTACTCTTAGCTGTAGTGTTTATGGAGCTTAGAGTGCACCTTTAAAAAATATTCCAGACTTATACAAAATTCAAGTGTCCATATATATATATATATATATATATATATATATATATATAAAAAATTAAAAAAACAAGCAAAAAATTACTGTGAGATTAATTTAAAACATATTTATTCTATTTTCTTCAAATTATTATTATTATTATTATTATTTTATTATTTATATAGCGCCAACAAATTCCGTAGACATAATGTATCATTATGTCTGAAAACCTAAATTTAGTCATAATTTCAAGATTTCATAAATGTCTTTTATAAAATTTATTGGAAGAACATTTATTAAAGAGTTGTGTAGCTTATGATACAAACTTCTAATGGTGCTCCTCTGTATTAATTTCAGCCAATATTGCTTAATCTTATCTGGTATTACTGCTAGCCCAAATAATATTACAGCATTATATGACTTATTAGACAAACATCTGGGATCCGCAGGGCTTGCACAGAATAAATAAAATCAGTAATCCCAGCAGTTTTCCATTTGTTCATTTAGAGAAATGTGCTTAATTAAAATATATTGGATATGATATGGCTAGTGTTAAGAGTGCCCCTTCTGCCTGGCAACTTAGACAGCTGGCTAATTTGAAATTACTTAGGGAAAGGAGGTACTTTGATTCGCATTTTGAAACTATCCCCACCCCCATCCTCAGCATGCTCAAGACATTACCAACTCCATATCCCTTGAATTACCATCCTGAACCTAGTTTCTCACTGCTGATATGGAACTGGGTGATCTGTACCTTCAGCAGCACAGATCTCCATCCCACTTACACTCATATCTCTGTATAGCTGATGCCCTAACTCTGATGTACAAGATGGGGAGACATGTAAAATGTGTGCCTCCAAAATATATACTTTGTCTCTGTATCTTTTCATCACCTGACTTTCTTAAACTATGGGCAGAGCTACAGTGTCCGTCCCGATAGCCAACACCAGTGACCGCTGCAGGGATTTTTATTTTTTTTGTATATATCTTTTTTATTGTGTTTTTTTTTTTTTTTTTTTGGAAATCAACAAGCATGTAGCAATGAGACTTGCAGGTCTCTGTGGTAGTAGCATAACAATACAATAACCAGAATCAGTACTGACAGTATGCTTATCAAGGCCAGAGCCTGTGTATGTACCATGTCCACTTTTTCCCTCAAAATATAGTCCCTACTCGTGATATGTGTGGTCTGGTTGACAGCTGCAGGGAATTGGCTCTCTATGGAGGATCTCACTGTCTCTAGGGATGCTCCATAGCATTCAATGCTGAAGCAACAGGAACTGAATAGGACAAGATGGCAGCGGCCACGAGGGACAGGTTCAGGTAAAGGAAACTCACCTTTACCTGCAACCCTCCGGCCACTGGACACCCAGCGGCATTGTCACCATCAGGAGTCTTTGTGAAATCGGCAAAGTCCCCAGACATTGACAGTGCTGCTTGAAAGATAGGATAACTGCAGGTGTAGAGCTCCATGTACTCTTTAAATACAGTGTCGATTATAGCTCTATCCCTTACAGCCCTTATTGCTACAATACTATTTCATAAATGTGGTCAAAAGCATATGTGGTTTCTCAGTTACAATTCTGACTGGTACAAAGTTATGATTGCTGAATACTCAAAGCCTGATCTTCACTCATTCCCAATTCTAGATAAGCGTTATACAAGTTTAGACTCTCCAAATGTTGACGTTGAGCTACATTTATAGTGTAATAATATGTAGACTTTCTCTTTGTTCTACCTATCAGACAACACATGCAGTGTCTTCTCCCTACTTTATGAGTCACCAGCCTTAAGGAATAAGAAATATAAACACATTCTCCAAAAAAAACCCATAAAGTTCTAGTTCTGAAAAAAAGGGCTAATGAAATCCTTCAGGAGCCTCGTTGGAGCAGTCAGGCTAATGTAAAACAGACCTCTGATTACCTTAGCAGTAAGAGTTTACTAGACAAGCAAACAACCCCAAAAAAATATTCAGCAGGAAGAAGGGGGAGGGTATAGGGGGGGATTCTAATTGTTTCCTTTCCTACAAGAATTAGGGTTAACCCTTTCCAGGTGGCAAGGGCATTGTTGGCTCCTCTGGCACTGAATAGGTTCTCGAAGGTATGTGCATGATTATTTTTGCATTCCTGAGATACCAAGGATAAGATTCTCGAGATTGCTGAAGAAAAATCCAAAAATGGTATTGTAAACACTATATAAATATTTTGGCCGATTTTACACCTTTTTTACAAAATAGTCTTGTAACCGAAGGTTTTGGTGGATTTGTAATTGTAGATCATACTTTTTATTAACAGACCTAATTCTATTACTCCCTGGCATAAAACCTCAGAAAAAGGTGGTTTGAATAGCATGTTATGCTACCAAGGAATTCTTAGCACGCACAGCGAATAAAGCAAGATCTAGCATGCTAAAATAAAGCTAAAAGTAATAAACCACACAGCCCAATCAATGGCAGTGATGATGAATATCTCACGTTTGACAAGTATAATTATTAATGGTAACATTTTGCTCACATCGGCAATTCGGATACCATTCTCCTGTTCAATGTAGCTAACTACTCAAATGTATCTAGCAATGCTATGTGAATACTAACTACACTAACTACTTCAGTGGCTCAGAGGACAGCAATGGGCTGGTTTGTAATAAAATGTTACTGTGGCATAAACCCACTTGATGTGTATGGGGGATCGTATTACAGTCATATTCCACAAATGTCATAAATTCAACATACCGTATATACTCGAGTATAAGACGAGTTTTTCGGCACATTTTTCGTCTTATACTCGAGTCACTGTCTGTATTATGGCAACTTACATTGCCATAATACACACCAGGACCGCCGGGCTCATTACAAGCCCGGCGGTCCTGTTGGGGGCTGGCAGAGAGCTGTAACTTACCTTTCCTGCAGCTCCTGCCAGATCCCTTCATCTACGTGGGTTACCGTGGCAACGCTCCTCGCCGCTCTCGCGAGACTTACAGTGGGAGCTGACAGGGGAACTGACCGGCACGGAGATGAAGGGAGCTGACAGGAGCTGCAGGAAAGGTAAGTTACAGCTCGCTGCCAGCCCCCCTCTTGCATAGTACACACCACTGGACCACCAGGGAATGAGAGCCCCCCTCCCTGGCCATGTATCAAGCAGGGAGGGGGGACAAAAATAAATAAAGATTTAAATAATATTAAAATAAAATAAAAAATATTAATAATATAAAAAAATATATTAAAATAATAATATTAATTTAAAAAAATAATAAAAATGCCCACCCCCCACCAAGGCTCTGCATCACATACACACACTGCATTCATACACACACTGCACTCATACACACACACAGCATTCATACACACACACACTGCACTCATATACACACACTGCATTATATATACACACACACTGCATTCATTATATACACACACACTGTAAATAAATATTCAATTAATATAATTTTTTGGGGATCTAATTTTATTTAGAAATTTACCAGTAGCTGCTTCATTTCCCACCCTAGTCTTATACTCGAGTCAATAAGTTTTCCCAGTTTTTGGGGGTAAAATTAGGGGTCTCGACTTATATTCGGGTCGACTTATACTCGAGTATATACGGTAATAGCTGTGTTTTTGGCAAATAGGGGGGCTTTTGCCCCTGTGTCTATTTTAACCTAATTTGCAAGGGTTCAGTTTAATCAGCTAAGCCAGAGGCTTGTCCACAGCTCCCCGCTCGTCATCTAGGATTTGGAATTATAACGGTATTATGACATCCAAATAGACCAAATAATGGGGCTCAGTCCCCTGGCAAGATTTATTACATTAAAAAAGAAAAAAAAAAGAAAAATAGAAATAGCCTCTATCTTACTCTCTTACTCCAAATAAGGTCTACGTGTGAGGGAAGATGTGGGAAAAGGTTAAGGGTCTGTTTTCTCTAAACTTTTTCTAGCTACCACATCATTAAAAAATGAAATACATTGTCAGTTCATCTGGCGCTTAAAAAGTTCATTCACTAAATAAAGAATAATGGAGAACTGAAGAAAAGCTATAAATTCATTTAGTTATCCTGAGTGTTTTTATTTCCTGTTAGGGAAATGCACCCAAACGTAAAAGAAAAAAAAAAAACTAAAAAAACGTAAATAAGCAACATATATGGACAAGATATATTTTGTTTTGACTGTGTGAACTCTAATCGGGAGAAAGGGGTATACTAATTTTACATTTTAATTTGGTTGGAGGGAGACTTTGACCACTTACTGCAAAGATTTATAGTAGACTGTATGGTTTATCAGGCTTCCCTTCCGTTTAGCAAGTACATGAATGAAAAGAAGACCTAAACAGACAATAAGGTCTGAATGGTTACAGGTGTAAGGCTAAAAACTATTAATTATCTTTATTAAAGTAGCAGATCAATTAAAAAGGAACCTCAAATAAACACCTGGCTAAGCGGCGCATGTTAAAACATATATACAGTGCAGTGATTATAAACTGCAAAACATATATACAGTGCAGTGATTATAAACTGCAAAACATATATACAGTGCAGTGATTATAAACTGCAAAACATATATACAGTGCAGTGATTGTAAACTGCAAAACGCACTGTTCTACTCTGGGAAGAGTGAGAGAAAACATACATGCCTGGTAGAGCAGCTATAAACAATGAGGGCTATAGATAGATAGTCCTAAATAACAGACTGCTAGAAAAAAAAAACACTAAAAAGGTAAACCCAGTAAACAACTGTTTTAGGCTAGGTGAAAATACAGATCAGAAAAAAGAACTTTCTATAAAGGTGTAGTATAACTTGGAGGTAACAAATTGTCTACGGGTGCAAAGTAAATGCTACAGGTGTTAATCCTGCCTGGCCCCTCTCAAATAATAATAACGGGTAAGAAAAAAAACACTAAAATAGTTCAGAAGCTTCCAAAGGAAGCATGTACTTAGCCATACATTAGCAAATATGGCTAAGACAAATCATTTTATTTTAAAAGTACTCATAGTGTAATGTCCAAATAGTTGCCTTTAGACAGAAGACCAAGTTGGAATTTAGTGCTTCCAAATGAAATTTCAAAAGAAAATAATGATTGAATTTCACCCGAAAACAAATGGACAAATGGGCGAAATTCGGTTTTTGGATTAAACTATTTTTTTTTTCTGCCTAAATGTGTTCAGATGAAACGACATTTTGGCAGTGCCCAAATGTACTGTGAGCAGGTAGCCCACAACCCTCGCATATTAGTGGTCTGGGGGGCAATTGTCCCTCTTGAAATTTCTCCCCTGGTTTTAGAAAGCTGATGTAATACATAAAGAAACATTCTATGTTTACAGCTGCTTTCTAAATTGTACAGCACTATATGATTTTTATGCATTTTAGTATATGGAATATGGAGTACATATAAATATAGATTTTGTATTTATGCAATTACTTAATGCAAGTATATATTAAAATATATATTTTTTTACATTTAACTGTATGCATGCAAAAGCTGTTCCATTTTTGTTATTGTCTGTTTGTATTGTGAACATGTTTAAATTAGTATTTTGTGAGATGTGATACTGATTTTATTTATTTATTTATTTTTATATCCAGAATGGGTCACGTTATATGAAAGTCAACCTTTTGGAAATGTCTGGGACAGGTAAGCCAAACTACTAATATATATTATACACTTTAAATGTTCATGACATGCTGGATTCACATCGCACCAATATAGATTTTAGTCTGGGGGGATGCTAGTTCAGGGACCTTCAGCCAAAGGGAAAATTGTATGGCCCCTCCCAAATCCTGCCCTATACCACATCGTATGTCCAACTATAAACCCTAACATTCCATAAATCACACTGTGACACCACATCTATGAATCAAGTTAGAGTAATATATATATATAAACTGCAAAATTGCTGTATTAACCTTAAGTAGTGGCATATTAACCCTGTACCCAGAGCAATCCCCCTCACAATATGTTGTAAAAATTAATTCCAAATATGGTTTATTAAAGTCCCACTATCACTGTGTAACCGGGAGTGTTGCTTCTCTATCATAATTACAGGGACCTCGGGGATAACAATTAAATGACCCCACTTGGGGTTCCACCCCCTGTCAGCCCTTCTAGCAGTGTCCCTGTTTCGGTCCCATTGCAAGCAAGCAATCTGCTCTGCTCTTTGAGATTTCCTAGGATTTCTTATTCAGCACATCTAATTTTAGATTAGTGGTGCCTAATCTTTTTTGATAGGGACCTAAATTACATACAAGACATCTGCTTGACAACTCGTTCTTTGAAGGAACATTCCAAGCACCATATCCACTATAATGTGCTATAGTGGTTATGATGCAAGGAGTGCTCTAGCACTCTCCTTTTAAGAATGGTTTAACAACTTAGCTTGGTGCCAGTGGCTTCAGCCCTTCAATGAGAATCCAGTTGGCTCATCTAAGCTAAGTAGGACAGTGCAGGGCTGTTGTTATTGGTAGAGAGCATCAGGTAAGCATATTTAGCCAATGAGTCTGATACTGTTTTGGGCCACGCTTAGCTCAGAGGAGACATCCTGCTTCACCAGCAAGTGAAAAGGATGCAGCTGGTGCATCGGGGAACCTAGTCAAACCATATTTAAACTGTTTGACTACTTACTCTATGAGGGTGCCTGGGCAGTCCTGGCACCATAACTGTTACAATGGCTGTAGTGTTTATGGTGCTTAGAATGTTACTTCAGTAACTATTTCTTAACCTTCACATAATGTGAAGCAAAATAAATTCTTTAAAACACCTTAATTATACCATTACACATGTTAGCAGCACTATTACACGTTAGCTTTTTTATGTCCCCCCAGCACAAACACAACAGCCCCAATTCCCCACCCTCCATCACAGACCAGTCCCTATCACCCCCAAACACATACTACAAGCCCAAATTCTCCCGACACAAACACTACCAATCCAATTTCCCCCCCCCCAAAAAAAAAATTACAGCCCTTATCCCACGCAAACAAACTCTACAGACCCAATCCCTCTACACACCCTACAGCTTGTATCCCCCAAAACACACCTTTTATTCTTAAAGAGACACTCTAGGCACACAGACCACTTCAGCTCATTGTAGTGGTGCAGACTCCCATCAAGCTTAACCCTTGATGTGGTAATTATTGCAGATTTTATAAACTGCAATAATTACCTGCTAGGGTTAACTCCTCCTCTAGTGGCTGTCAACCACTAGAGGGACTTCCGGGTTTTTAGACCACTTTTGGTCGTCTAAACGATGCTGGACGTCCTCATGCTATGCATCAGAACCTCCAGCGTCACCGGAATCCCTATAGGAAAGCATTAAATAATGCTTTCCTATGGGAAAATCCTAATGCGAGCGCGGCCATTGCCACGCATGCTCATTAGGTCTCCCGGGCTGGCTGTCATCAGCAGGTGCTGGACCCAGGTAAGTGCCTGAAAGGGTTATCATTATTATTGTTTTCCTGGCACTATAATTTCCCTTTAATATTTTATTTGTTTAACTCTGGTACTTTAATGATTACAAATTATCGCACCCAGACCTTAAAACTTTATGACAAAGTTTTACTGCAGTTTCACTAACATAGTAGATTACTGTCGCAACAATATCTATATATTTGATTTTATTTTTAATTTTTTTCAGAAATGTTTTATTTATTTGTATTAATCAGTAAATCTTTTTTTATTTACTTGTAAAGCTTCATCACAAAATGTAGAAATGGTTTGAGTATTGTGGAATTGTAAAGCGCTGCGGAATTTGATGGCGCTATATAAATAACTTAATAATAATAATAATAATGACTTTTGTCTTTATAATGAAAGAGAAATAAGGTTTGTTTTTTAAGTTTCCCCATTGTCATATGGCAGACAATACATAGCTAAAGCCATTTAAACACACACACCTGTCCCTCCTGGGCCCTCTATCACCCCATCACCTGACACAACACTGAAGATAGCACCTGCAGGTCTCTTCAGTCAGTCAGCCGTAAAAGTATGTGCCCCATCCCTCACTCTCTGCACCACAATATGTTAGGCTGAGCATGAAACAGATGAACAGATGGCAAGGGAGGGCTGTGTATCCCTCTTAAAAAGAAACCCCAGCTGAGCCTGTCAAAGCCAACAAGGCTAAAAACTTGTATCTGACAACAGCAGAAAACTGGAGACATTCCCAATTGTGAACCATTTGCCATGTGAGAGAATCTGCAGTTTCTGTCCAAACCACGTTTTCTACGGGATTTCAAAGTTAAATCACTTTGGTAGATTGTAAACCCAATGACATGCAAGTAGAAAACTAATTTAATGGCATTCTCTGTTTTAAACCATTATGAGCTAAGGAACGTCAGTTCCCTAAATTATGATGGATTTAAACTCTCATCATGCTCAGTAAGGCTCTGGTTTTGACTGGTATGTATCCTATCTCGCAGAACTCTTTAAGCAATTTGAAGTGAAGCAAAAACACTGCCTGATTATATAAGGATGGAATGTCACATTTATTAAAAAGATATCAAGAAAAAGGGTGAAATCGCACTCTTATGGTGGTCATGGTGCTGCCAGACCTGGGGACTTGCCAACCCCACTCAACGAGTCAAACAAATATATAGTCCAGGCACTCAACGGTCACTTGTGCAACAGATTTGTTGGGGAAAAAAACATTATAAAAAGTGTTTGAAAATCCAGGATAAAAAGTGCACTTCTTATGCAATTTTTTTTTTTTTTTTTAACAAATTTGTTGCACAAGTGACCCTTGAGTACCTGGACCATATTTTTGTTTGATTTATTAAAAAGAGACCAAAGATGATTAGTTGTTCAAAAAACATTCTGTGAAATTTAACGGAATCAAGTCGCTGTGGCCAAGATTAAACACTGCACTGTTATGTGTGTAGTTAAAAGCAAAGCAGTGAAAACGATCAGGTTTTTCCCACAGAATCGTAATAAATTCAAACTGAATTGACAATAAATTCCCATGTCATCTCTTTAAATTCCTTTCAATTCACACTTTGGTGAATAACCCTGTTGAGGTTGCTTTCTCTACATATTCCTAAATCTTGGGGAAGATGTAGTCCACAATACCTGGCGTGGCAAAGGTTGCATACCTCTGATTTATATTATGTATAACATAAGTCCTTGAAATTCTGTCAGCCGCAGGCCTTAAAGCAGCACTGTCAGATTCGCAAAGTACTCCGACTGTGCCATAGCCTTGTAGGGGTCCAGTTGTCCTGGTTTGCAGGTAAAGGTGAGATTACTTACCTGAACCGATCCCTAGTGGGCACCGCCATCTTTCTCTCGCTGCTCCTCTTCAATGAAGCGTCAGGAACCAACGCTGTACCAATTACTGTACTCTCACGCATGTATTGAAGTCTATGGGATCCTCCATAGACGCAGCCAATTCCCAGGAGTTAACGTTTAGACTCTGCCTTGAGTCTAAGAATGCCAGGCGGAGAAGAAATACAGAGACGAAGTAGCCCTGTATAATCTGTATATATCCTTGTATATCCCTTGACTGGGTTGGAATTTTAGTGAAATTACATGCCCCTTTTGTGTCTCTTATTTTCCCCCTTTGTGTGTCTTACTTTCTCTAAGCACTTTGCGTGTCTCTTACTTCCCTCCAGCCCCGTATGTGTCTCTTTCTCTCCCACTCCCTAAGTGGGTCATTGTCCCCTTTCGCAGCCCCTCAGTGTGTTTTATTGTCCCCTTCTCCAGCTCCTCAGTGTGACATTGTTCCCTTCTCAGCCCCCTTCTGTGTCATTGTCCCATTGTCTGTATAGTCTATGCAGTGTGTATAGTGGGTGCAGTGTCTGTGTAGTATATACAGTGTGGGTAGTGGATGCAGGGTCTGTGTAGTGCATGTGAAGGGAGAACAGTTTTTTTTTTAAAATTTAGAATTATGTTTATTCTCCACTCCCTGCCTAGATTCCCTCATGTTCTGGTGGCAAAGAATGCAATGCATGCTCTCGCGGCTGATGCTCTTGGAGGTGTAAGAGAAGACACCTGGGTCAAATCTTCAATGGACAAGTCAGCAAGGACTCGGAACTGCATATATATACAGTATTAGCTATATATTCATGCAAATTGGTGGCCTGTGCAGGCTAGTTAAAATGTACAGGGGCAGCCGCCACTGTAAAGTGCCGCCTGGGGCCATTGCCTCATCATGACCTGTACACAGGCCAGCCCTGATGGCCACAGAACCACTGCACCTGGTGCCTACCATGTTGCACCTCCAAGCGTAAGGATTTATTTTTACAAATCATATTTTATGTTCACTTTTAGAACCTTCATTGAAGTTTATTTTTGTTTTTACATTATCTCCCTTTTTATTAGCCTCATTTATTTAATTTAGTTTAAATTAATATAACTATTTCAGCCACAAATCTTTTAGATTACAATTTAGCATTTAACCTACTGATTATGCTCTCAACTTTATTTATCTATAAATAACTTCTCTTTCTTGCCAAAGGGAATATACTGAGTGGTTTAAAATAGAATTATTATTTCAGTGTTAAAATTTCTATAAATTTCGATTAAAATTACTTTTATTAGTTTATTTCTATTTAATGTATTAGTTATGGTTGTTATTTATTATTCCTAAGCCCAGTGATCCAGAGGCAGAAAAACATTAGTCGTTTAACAACCCTGAATCAGGGGCATTCATTTTACAAGCTATGAGAACGATAATGAATCCGATCCCAGTCCAGCCAAGTCTGGCATTGTTTAAATAGGGAAAGTGAAGTGGTGGGAGTGGCCAGTGGATGGGCGTGCTGCAGTTTGTGTCACGGACAACATGCTTGCCCATAATAGGAGCACCATCTAGCATGCGTATATGCCACTTGATGACGCTTTGCAATCATGTCTGACCATAAACTGAGCACTGCTAAAGCAAATGCCCTATATTTTACTACATGTTTAACCCTATGCGGTCCTATAAATGTTTGCTAAGTGCACCGGCAGGTCTTTTTTAATTTTCTAGGAAATCATTTTGCGCCCAAATTGAAGATTTACTTCTAGGGGACAAGGTGAGCCGGCTGCTTAGCAGGTCTCTCCTCCTCCTCTCTTTGTGGTTGAACGCACGCCGGGTGCCCGTGTTCCACCTTCTTATACCGCTGATTTTCCATGCCAGAAAAGGCGAAGGTGGAGGGGCAAAGAGGACGGGGACAGACTTGCTGAGCAGCTGGCTCACCTTGTTCACTAGAAGTAAGTGCTTGACAGTAGGACTGTAGGAAAAGGAGTTTGGGGAAGTTCAGTTTCAGAGGTGTAACTAGATACCACGGGGGCCCGGTGCAAAAATTGCCCTGCCCTCCCCCCCATGTGTCTCATTCCCTCCCACCAACCCCTCCATGTGTCTCATTTCCCTTCCCTCCAGCCCCTCCATGTGTCGCATTTCCCTCCCCCAGCCCCTCCATGTGTCTTATCCGTCTCCCCCCAGCTCCTCCATGTGTCTCATTCCTCTCCCACCAGCCCCTGCATGTTCTTCATTTCCCTCACCCTAAGCACCTCCAAGTGTCTCATTTCACTCCCCCCAGTGTTTCTGTGTATCTCATTTCCCTCCCCCACAGCCCCTCCATTTCTCTCTCCAGCCTCCCCTCCTGTACCTGCTCATTGGTACTTGGTCTGATAGGTAGTGCTCTCTCAGTAAACACTTCCATTTAGACTGCAGTCCGCTCAGCCACGCTACAGACAGGCAGGAGGGGAGTAGCACACCCGGTAACCACCGGCCCTGCGCTGTGTATATATCCAACAAAATATTTATTTTACTTGCGGTCCAATGCCGCCCTGAAGTTATGCTGACATGGGACCACAAGTGATAAAATATTTTGTCAGATATATTCTGAAATAGGACCGCAAAGATGTAAGGACTGTGAGCAACTTGTGGCACACAATCAAATGCACCAAATTTCTTTCTTTATGCAGGGTAATCCATTCCCTGCACTGCCTGTCTATACACCATCTGGCTGGCTGAAATTTCTCAGCGTTTGCCATGGTCTATCTCTCAGGGCATACTGGACTTTATCTAATTCCTAGGGGAATTACACATCACAGGAAATGGATAGGAGCCCATTTACAGCAGCAAATATTGTAATTGTTCCCAATTGTCATTGTTGTGTTAAGTATGTAGAGTATATCACCTACTTAATATTAATCGGACACAACATTAAGAGGTCTGCTATCATGTGACAGCACTAGTATGTAGCACTAAGCTGCAATAAGTCGTTCCTGTTGAAGGCTACTAGTAGGTCCAGATGCTTAAGGAAAATGTTGACATTGTAATGCAAACTCCTCATCAGCTGCAGCCAGTGCTGGCTCACAGGTGTGTCTGCTGAGGAGAGGCTATAGAGAAAAGGGGGGGGAAAAAACATGTGGTTTTAGTGACCAGGTGATATCTGTTGTATCAGTTACAAACATATGGCAAACACTACTTAGCTCATCCTTCAAATGCAGCCTGATCCAGGCCATGTTACTAATAAATACCATCCAACCTTTTGAAGAACTCTTAGACGGGGTGTCAGAGCTTATATAGTGACCATTTGTGGAAAAGTTAGGCTACAGAGAGAAACAAATAAGACAAAGAGAAGACATCTACAATAATATGTTGCTGTCCTTAGAACAAGGGGTTTTAGCCCTAAAGTAAAAAAGCCAAACACCGAAAAGACCAGTCTGATAGCTATTGTGATACTTTGAGAAAAACTTAATTTGGAATACAACTGCAGGTGAAAAAATAAATGTGATACCATCACTTTAAGAAAGTATAATTTATTGAATTTTGGTAATTCCGGTTTAATAATCCTCTGCAGCAATATAAATAGTAGTAATAAACTAAGGTAGACACTGATTAGGATTAAATATCACAGACTCCAGTAAATAATAAATGCAAATAACTTAGGAAAGAGCAATCAGCTGAAATGGTTACTTCCAATACAGCAATTTGGAAGTTACCGGATCCCAGAGGACAGACAAGTGCATTCCCTATTATCCTTTTTAATAACTTCAAGGGATGATCCAATAATTAATCCCAATAATTGAAGAATTTAGCTGTATTCCTGTGGATGATGAGAACGGAAGTCCTTTCCAGAATGTTAATGAGGATTGTGGATCCTTGCAGGGACGTTTTAGCCATGAGGCAAAAAAAGCCGCCCCGAAATGCCCAGCTCAAATGTCCTGTTAGCCTTGCGGCTAACAGTCCAGCCAGGTGGTCGGTCGGGCGGCGAGGGTGCACTTTCCCCTGAGCTGTCTGCTCAGTTCCCTCGCGCGCCACAGAGTTATGCTGGGAGCCAGAATATGACGTCATATTCCGGTTTCAGGTGACCAGCATCCCTCTGCGCGCGCGAGGAGGCTGAGCAGACAGCTCAGGGGAAAGTGCTCCCTCCCGACCGCCCAGCAGCCACTGGACCCCAGGGAAAGGGAGAACTCCTCCCCAGCATTCCCAAAGGTAAAGAGGCTGAGGGGTTAAATAAAAAAAAAAAAGTGTGTGTGTGTGTATGTCTGTTAGTGTGTGTCTGTTAGTGTGTGTGTGTGTCTGTTAGTGAGTGTGTGTGTGTCTGTTAGTGAGTGAGTGTCTGTTAGTTAGTGAGTGTGTGTTTGCCTGTTAGTATGTGTGAGTGTGTGTGTCTGTTAGTGAGTGTGTGTTTGCCTGTTAGTATGTGTGAGTGTGTGTGTCTGTTAGTGAGTGTGTGTGTGTCTCTTAGTGAGTGAGTGTGTGTCTGTCTGTTAGTGAGTGTGTGTCTGTCTGTTAGTGAGTGAGTGTGTGTGTCTGTTAGTGAGTGTGTGTCTGTTAGTGAGTGAGTGTGTGTTAGGGAGTGAGTGTGTCTGTTAGGGAGTGAGTGTGTGTGTGTGTGTGAGTGTGTGTATGTTAGTGAGTGAGTGTGTGTGTGTTAGTGTGTGTCTGTTAGTGAGTGAGTGTGTGTGTCTGTTAGTGTCTGTTAGTGAGTGTGTGTTTGTTTGTCTGTTAGTGAGTGAGTGTGTGTCTGTTAGGGAGTGAGTGTGTGTGTGTGTGTGTGTGTCTGTTAGTAAGTGAGTGTGTGTTTGCCTGTTAGTGTGTGTGAGTGTTTGTGTCTCTTAGTGAGTATGTGTCTGTGTGTGTCTGTCTGTTAGTGAGTGAGTGTGTGTGTCTGTTAGTGAGTGTGATTGTGTTTGCCTGTTAGTGTGTGTGAGTGTGTGTGTCTGTTAGTGAGTGATTGTGTGTCTGTTAGTGTGTGTCTGTTAGTGAGTGTGTGTGTGTCTGTTAGTGAGTGTGTGTTTGTCTGTTAGTGAGTGTGTGTCTGTTAGGGAGTGAGTGTGTCTGTTAGTGAGTGAGTGTGTGTCTGTTAGTGAGTGGGGGTGTGTGTGTCTGTTAGTGAGTGTGTGTTGCTGTTAGCTAGTGTATGCGTATCTGTCAGTGAATGTGTGTGTGTGTATTTAGAAGGCGGGGAAGGGGGGAAGGGTCGGGTGGGGGAGGGTGCGGGGTGAGGGCGTCTGAGTTTTGTCCTGCCTAGGGCAGCACAAAACCAGGATACACCACTGGATCCCTGCAGTATACTGAGGATTAGAGGAAATCGTAAAATAGAAGGTTGGAGCATTGGTAACCGATATATTCAAAATGACATGGCAGCTACATACAGGGAAGCGACTTAAAATAAAAAAACTAAATGTATAAAATAACGTATGAGCGCTCCAAAGCTATAGGTGCATAAAGAAAACAGAAAAAGCTGTATCTATATGAATAATGTATATGCCTTTAATATAACGATATAGATTATAAACATAAAAATATATAAAAAATGTATTCTCCTTATCCCTATAAATTAATGCCTATGATAGGGCCATATATCAGATTTCGTAGGCTATCAATAAAATAAATCATATGTAGTAATAAACATATAAACCTCCCATATTGGAAATAAATCAATAACATTGATGTGTCATTGGCTGGGTGTCATTCGTTATATTGTTATTGATTTATTTCCAATATGGGAAGCTCATATGTTTTTTACTATATATGATTTATTTTATTGATAGCCTACGAAATCTAATATAACCCCCATCTCGAATCTACTACATCTAATTACCCCTCTAGTCACTCCCAAATGACCCTAGATCCCTCATATTAATTTTTTATGAAACTTTATTTTTTCCCCAGACCTAGGTCCTGTGTGTCGCCATCTGCCCATACTAGATAGCACTGTGAAATTTTCGCGTATGCCCAGATAAACACTTGGGCATTTGCTATTGTCCGAAATTCGTACAGGAATTTCGTCTTTTCTTTCGTAAGAAAGACGAATGAATGAATAGAAATTTCAAACGAATGAACGAAGACCTCTTTGTTAGTTCGCTTAGTTTATTACAAGGAGGGAGCTACTGTCTCACAGCTCCCTCCTTGTAATATGTGAAATTTAAAGCCGCCATTTCCTAACTCCCCCCATCCCCACGTCATTCTATGAGGGTCAATATGACTTCCATATTAGCATAAGGGAGATAAAATTCTCCCGAATTCCCCTACTCGCTATGTTGCTGGCTGCTCACTGTTAAAAAAACCCCCAAAAAATAACCCCATGAATTGAATAAAGGGGGACCTAGCAAAGGTCCTCCATGGTGGGGCATCTACTTAAATAATTAACAGGTGAGGACATAGTGTCCTCCGCAGGCCCCACCGTGCCCTGCAAGTGGGGGCTATTAAATGGACAGGGGACACCCATGATTTGTGGGTGCTCTAAATAACAAAAGGGGGGGCGTACTGCCGCCCCCGGCCGTGAGTGGCGGGTTGGGGCCAAAAGTAACATACATGGGGGGGGACCTATTTATTGTTTTTCCTTTCGTCCCCCACTTATGAGCGGCGAGTGGGGGCCAAAAGTAACAAAGGGGGTGGACCTATTGTCTCCCCCCGATCCATACCCATGATCGGCAGGTGGCCGGGCCCCCACCCATGAGCGGCGGGTGGGGGCCAAAAGTAACAAGAGGGGGCGACCTATTGTCCTATTTTTATTCTGTAAATGTGTACAGTTTTCATTTTTCATGTAGTCATTCATCCGTTGCAGAAATAACAGGGGGTAGGGTCAATAAATGCTCTGGTGATTATATGATCTGCAATTGTAAATGGTGTTTTGGGGAGATGTGGTCATGCACATGATTCAACTAGCACTTTTGGAATTATGCCATAGGGTGACATTCTCGCATGAACTCCCAGCAGAATTACAATCAGGACTGCCCATACGCTAAGCATTGTTGTAGAGCACGGATATTATCCGGAATGCTCTGTAATTCATCTAACGTTCAACATAAATGTGCATGTAAACATGTGCACTTTGCCCTAGTCCTCCTGACACTATGCAAGACAGCGTCTCTGTCAGATGATCAGGGGTAAGAAACAATATCTGGACCCTGCTTTAGCCTCTCTGATAACACAGACCCCTCATTCCCACATCAAGTTCTATTCCAAATTATAAAGTTGTATTCCATCCAAACTGGGTGGCAATGGTGAGTTGACAGCACTGTGCTAAAATGCCAAGCACTCTCAACCTAGTCTTGCTGTTCATGGAATTGTGCATTATTTGGTCCTGTTCCATACCTCCCAACATTTTTAAATGGACACTTTAGGGGTGTGGCTAGTGGTGGACTGTTATGAGAAACTTTAGGTTACTTACTAGCAATCATTTTTGCAACTAAAATGTAATTTAGAACAAGAACAATGTATCTTGTTTACAGAGACGAATTAAAGACACATTACAGTGAGTATCATTGCTGTTAAACTCTGTTATAGACTTATAGATAATCCAACAATATGGAACTCCTAGATAAAAGGGACATTAGGAAGGAAAAGAGGGGCAAGGTGATCGATGCCCAAAATAGGAACAGTCCCTCCTAAATAGTGGAATGTTGTAGGTATGCTTTTGGAGTATACAAAGTTTGGTGTAGCTTGAAAACCATTGACCCAGTGATGATAGATAAGACAATTTGGGCAAGCAGTAGTTTATTAACAGAGGCTGACCCACTGGGCCAATTGAACAATTAACCCCTATCTCATAGCACCAGTGGATTGAAGATGGGGCAAGGATAAATGTAGCCCCCTGCTCTATATTCTAAACCATCTCCCTTCAAATTCTGCAAGATCAAAGTATAGCTCACATGTAATGTTTTTACAGTCAAAACTCAGTCAAACTATAAAAACCATTTAGATAGTCCACCAAACCACCCACTACATAGAATAACATTTAAGCTTTAAGTCAATAAGTTAAATTTTTGCCTATTATTTAATAAATATTCAAGCATAATACCAAGTTCCAATTGAAAGTATGTTGAATTCCAAAAGAATATACTTGTTTCATTGCGTGACTGCCTTAAAATGATCATCACGTAGCACATATCTTATTCCGACTTCAAGAAAGGGAGAGGTGGAAGAAAAAAGTAACCTTTTTCTTAAAAAGTATATACGACAAAAAGCAGGGTAATGGGGCCCTGAAACAGCTCTCAACAAAATAAATTATCATTCAACAGCTTAGTTTATTAGTAGGTTTGGGAATAAATTCAACTCAACAGTATAAGTACTAATTTCAGAGCCCCTTTTCAATTGTCCTTGCCAATAATACAAGCTTTGTATTTGAACTGAAAGACAGAAGACTGTCACACAATTGATGCTGTGACCTCTGTTTGGGTTTTTGTTGTCACTTGCTTCTTTGCAGACAACTTACTAGTATGCTGCAGTTGCCCATAAAATGAATCAGGCCTTCAGTCATTCAGGCAAAAAGCCTGAAAGAGGAAAAAAAAAAAAAAAAACATGCACACCCTCAGGGTTTTCCAGCGGCCAAACCTTTTTAAAGACCGCAACTTCAAAGAGAGAACTTGGCCTTTTTAAGGATTTATATTCTTATCAGGTGCTGCGATGCAAAAAGAAAAATAAAATAAATATATTGTTTAAGAGATCAAGTTTAAAGGAACCATGAATCTCCAAAAAAGCTTGAGAAAACAGGAAATCAAAGAGCGTGTAATAATATTTGACTCTTTGTAGTTTGTGTATCAAACCAATTTGGGCGTTAAGTTGACGCTGCATTCATTTGGTAATTTATATCCAGTGGAGGATGCATGACATGATTTTGAAGTAATTTAGACATGTGCTGCAAATTATGGAGAAGGAAAAAAAAATAATTGTGACATTTGATGAGTGGTGACAATTGCAACTCCAGCGTAAGTTAACCATGTCCTGCCCAGCTATATACTGTTCCTAACACTTGGTTTGCTCACTATGATCCTAAAGCAGATTTGACATTTGAAAAACACTTTGTCGCGACTCTTCTGTACTATGGATTTTGCCTCCATGAACATTGTATTATATGTCTTTTCTTTTTTTTTTTAAACCCAGAGCTCTTGTTTACAATCACACCAACACACTTAAGTTGTAGTTCTCCCACACCAACATCTCAGCCTTAGTTATAATGCCCTATAAACTGCAATCAGTATCAGTGAATTATACCAATCAAACATTTAACATTCTGCATACATGTACAAACATTCTAAATACTCATGGTCTGTTTTAATTCTACAGGATAATAGTTTGGGTAAGAGTTGAAGTTAAGGAAAGGAAATAGTGTTAGCCATTGTGGTTAGTCTTTAGGGAAATGGTTTGGGGATTGTCTAAGGGCCCTTGAAATAAAAGTAGTTTGCTTCCCTAAATTCAGCACACAATATACTAGAATACAGAATACAAGGCTGTGATAGGGACATATCCTTCTAGTTTAACATTTGACATGAGGATGGAAGAGTTTTATTTGCTGACTAATTACTGTCCCCTAGTGCATTGCTGTATGATCTGAGAGCTATGCACATAATTATAAATAGCTCCTGGGGAGATAAACAATATTGATTAATATTGGGACTTAGGGGGTGGCATAATTTTGATGCTAAGCTGCATAGCAGCTTTAGAGGGCAGCTTTGCTCCACGCATCCTGTAATCCATGCTAATCGGGGCAGATATTTACCCATCAAAGCTTTTCTCTGCTGGAATACAAGCCTATTCCACCATGGGCACCTCTACACCACAAAAACGCAAACAAAGATGCCACAGTTGCCACACTCTTTGCCTCAGTGTGTAGGCCTCAGACCTGAAGCCAAGATGGCACCTGCGTTAATGACACCCTTCACTCTCCCATGATGCTGAACCAAAGGAGAAACTCCATGTGTTGAAAGACACAGAATACATTCTGCAGAGGATGGGGGAACTAAACTCACCTGGCGTAGGAATTCTCTCTGAGCCACAGGGAGATTAAAAAAGAAGTCAAGGAAGTGGGTCAGAGAACCGCCAAACTAGAGGGCAGAGTGAAAAAAGTAGTAGAGTCCCACAGCCAAGTAGTGGACTGCATTGTGGTAATGCAATTCTGCCTAATGGTGCTGGAGAAAGATTTCAAACACCTGTCAAACAGTTCACGTCACAACAACCTGCACCTCTCTGGGGCATACCTGAGAAGGCAGGAGAATGGAACCTACAAGATCTTGTACTGAGCTTCCCTGTCTACTGGCTCCTGAGTAACTGAAAATCTCTGGCTGTGCCCTCCAGTCTCATGGAGGAAAAAGGGAGCTGCCACTCAACATCATAATTAAATTCCACTGCTACTGAACAAAGGAGGCAATCCTCAGATGAGCCAGATCCACAAATCTGCTGTACCAAGGACGGGTGCTGCAGGTATACCAGGATGTATGCACAGCCACTCTTCAGTGACGAAAGACGTGGAGACCCCGGCAGATCTGTTGTGATATCAGCATTTGAGGTTCGCCTGACACAGCCACCTTAAGATGCTGGAGCTCGCAAAGTTCCTGCAGAATCTTGAGATGGAACCGCTGAGAGGATTTGACCTACCAGCATCATCTTTCTCCAAAGTTCCACACCTACCCTGCTACTGGATGGAGGTGGTGGCATGGCTGTGTCATGCCTTTTCATGTGAGTGCCCAGGACGTTGTGTAGCTTTAATCCAAATACAGGTTCAGAATTCATCCACACGTTTTGCGGTACTTAGGTATTCAACTAACAACAAATCCCAACAGACTGGGACCCCTAAACTATGGCTCCTTAAATCACACCTTTGAAGCAGATCCAGACAGATGGGACTCCAAACCTATCTCATGGATAGGAAATGCGCACTTTAAAAATGAACATTATGTCCCGCTTGCTATTTTTCTTCCATGCCCTCCCGATTCTGCTTAACAAAAGATCTGGTAGGACTGCAGATAAATTTATTTGGGTAGGCAAAAGGCATATAGTTGCAAGAAAAAGTATGTGAACCATTTGGAATGATATAGATTTCTGCACAAATTGGTCATAAAATGTGATCTGATCATCATCTAAGTCACAACAATAGACAATCACAGTCTGCTTAAACTAATAACATTCAAAGAATGAAATGTTGCCATGTTTTTATTGAACACACCATGTAAACATTCACAGTGCAGGTGGAAAAAGTATGTGAACCCCTAGACTAATGACATCTCCAAGAGATATTTGGAGTGAGATGTCAGCCAACTGGAGTCCAATCAATGAGATGAGATTAGAGGTGTTGGTTACAGCTGCCCTGCCCTATAAAAAACACACACCAGTTCAGGGTTTGCTTTTTACAAGAAGCATTGCCTGATGTGAATGATGCCTCGCACAAAAGAATTCTCAGAAGACCTTCGATTAAGAATTGTTGACTTTCATAAAGCTGGAAAGGGTTATAAAAGTATCTCCAAAAGCCTTGCTGTTCATCAGTCCACGGTAAGACAAATTGTCTATAAATGGAGAAAGTTCAGCACTGCTGCTACTCTCCCTAGGAGTGGCCATCCTGTAAAGATGACTGCAAGAGCACAGCGCAGACTGCTCAGTGAGGTGAAGAAGAATCCTAGAGTGTCAGCTAAAGACTTACAAAAGTCACTGGCAAATGCTAACATCCCTGTTAGCGAATCTACAATACGTAAAACACTAAACAAGAATGGATTTCATGGGAGGATACCACAGAGGAAGCCACTGCTGTCCAAACAAAACATTGCTGCACGTTTACAGTTTGCACAAGAGCACCTGGATGTTCCACAGCAGTACTGGCAAAATATTCTGTGGACAGATGAAACCAAAGTTGAGTTGTTTGGAAGAAACACACAACACTATGTGTGGTGAAAAAAAGGCACAGCACACCAACATCAAAACTGTGAAGTATGGTGGTGGAGGCATCATGGTTTGGGGCTGCTTTGCTGCGGCAGGGCCTGGATGGATTGCTATCATCGAAGGAAAAATGAATTCCCAGGTTTATCAAGACATTTTGCAGGAGAACTTAAGGCCATCTGTCTACCAGCTGAAGCTCAACAGAAGATGGGTGTTGCAACAGGACAATGCAAAGCATAGAAGTAAATCAACAACGGAATGGCTTAAACAGAAGAAAATAGGCCCTCTGCAGTGGCCCCGTCAGAGTCCTGACCTCAACCCGATAGAGGTGCTGTGGCATGACCTCAAGAAAGCGATTCACACGAGACATCCCAAGAATATTGCTGGACTG
The DNA here is from genome assembly GCA_933207985.1 of Pelobates cultripes. Lineage (NCBI taxonomy): Eukaryota > Metazoa > Chordata > Amphibia > Anura > Pelobatidae > Pelobates > Pelobates cultripes. Next base: position 48,285,300 of record OW240918.1, on the reverse strand, counting down.
AAACAGTTCTGTAAAGAGGAATGGTCAAGAATTACTCCGGACCATTGTGCACGTCTGATCTGCAACTACAGGAAACGTTTGGTTGAAGTTATTGCTGCCAAAGGAGGTTCAACCAGTTATTAAATCCAAGGGTTCACATACTTTTTCCACCTGCACTGTGAATGTTTACATGGTGTGTTCAATAAAAACATGGCAACATTTCATTATTTGTGTGTTATTAGTTTAAGCAGACTGTGATTGTCTATTGTTGTGACTTAGATGATGATCAGATCACATTTTATGACCAATTTGTGCAGAAATCCATATAATTCCAAAGGGTTCACATACTTTTTCTTGCAACTGTAGAATAGCAGAACAGGTAATATACTGCTCTAGAACTAGGGAGGGATTGGGCCTTCCTAATACATGTATTATGTGGCTGTGCAAATGACTCAGGTGATCCTTTGGCACAAGCCTCCAGGAGAGTGATGCATGGTTCATGGGCTCTGACCTACCTCAGTTTTATATTTGCCTAGAAATCATCGGCACTTCTCCGGACAGGGACTGTGGCTTGAGAAGTAAGGATCGCCAGGTGGCCACGCAAAGCCCTTCTTTTTCGAGCACTTATTTTGAGGTGGGGAAGGGGCAGAAAGGGCTAATATTTCTACCTTTTAATAGAAATATCTCTACTTTATTATAGAGTACGGCGGGAGTATGCCTATGTAACACAATGGGAGAGCAGGAGGGTGAGGTGTGGCAAGACATATGGGAAGCTACACGTAAACTCTCAGTCTGTGTGGGGTTATGGAAGCAAGCGGTTAAGATGTAGATGAGATGGTATGCAATGGCTTTTCTTCTCAATAGATCTGTGGAGCGCATACTGGCTCACTCCTAGAGGTTGTTTATTAGGATAATACTGGTGGCACGTAGGGCTTGGGGGCAGTGTGGCTGAGTAACACAGTCTCCAGTTTGTCAGAAGTTAGAGATGGACTAAAATAAAATTATTTCATGGACAAGCTCGTACATAACTATATGCAGGCATATGAAAAGGTCTGAGACCCCTGGAAGAAGCTGGAAGAGTAGAAGGGGAGCGGATGCATCGGAGGCTGGTCCGTGGGTCTTTATCCAACTTCTCCTTTTATTTCCTTTTGATATGCGGGGTCTTATTTGGTTTATGGTGTTTTTTTTGTTTTTTTTATCTGTTATTCCTTGTTTTAAAGGAAAATGGGGGTGTGTGTATAGTACACGAACTCACTCAGGGGTATGCTACCGGATACCTCTAGGAAGCACTTTCTGGTCTATGTTCACATTTATCTTTATATGTGATTGTAAACTGTGTCATGCAGTTTCCGAAATACCATGAATGATGACAAGATTCTCATGTATTGTAAAATGACAGCAGGTTCATGTGTTCCTGCATTGATAATAACATATACCCATACATATTCTTTACAATTTTATTTTTATTTGTTCTGTTATGTAATAATGAAAATAGGGTTTAGCATGTAATGACTTTAATATATTGCAGTATATTTAATCTGCTTGTGCCTGAGACAAAATAAAGAATTAAAATGTATATATATTGGGATTGAGTAATAACATCTTAAAATTGCATGTTTAGACATGTTTCTGCTTTGTTTGTGACGGTGATATTATTTATTTATTTAGTTATATTATTTATTTTTGAAGTGCATTGTTTATCACAGGTTCGGCAGTCAATGTGTATAAAACAGTCATCAATAAAAGGGTTGCAAGTTTGAACAAAGTTGAGATCATTCACTAATTTTCTTTTTTATAACGAGTTAACAAAGACCTCGGGAGGGCTTTGAACATTGCTATGTGGCAATCTGGTAGTGACGGTACCCTATTGGCAGAGTGACAGTTATGCCTGGTGAGGGAGTCATGGTGGGAGTTGTGCTAAGCAGGTATTACCTCTGCGTAAAGGTGAGTATATGTGCTTACTGGAACAGGTTGAGAGTAGGATGTAGGAGTCTGGGTGGTGAACCCGACATGTGGTAGGGCAGTGTCCCCTCAGGGCTATTGGGGTGAGGGCTGCGCATCCTGATTGATGACCCCTAACCTACTGGGTGACAGGGAGGTGGGGGATGAAAGTGCGCCATAATGAAGTGGGACTTCAAAAGTCTGCAGCGCTCCCATCTTGAATGTATTAAGTTAAGATGTGTTTATGCCGCTGGGCTTAGGGAGGCATCCACTTGCTGTACACAATGTATGGAAACAAATAATATAAAAATAACAATAATAAACATCATCATAAGCATATATTAAACCGGGCATTTTTGCAATTTGTGACTCTTTTATCTTCGAGATCGCCGAGTCTTCCGATGTTTGTGGGTACTGTTGTCAGTCCTCATCAAGGTGGCAGTGCTCACGGGTCTCTTGTCCGCGGGACAAAGGGTGTAATATTCGCCGGATCCCAAGTTGCCTCTGGTTGCTGTTCAGGCTGGTTAGTGTGTGGGAGAGTCAGTCCCAATGTGCTCAGGACTTTTGGTGCTTCCATAGAGTAAAGAGTGGTTTACTACCAGAGTTCAGGTGGCTTCCCATCTATAGGCCAAGCCTGCGTCTCTTAGTTGGGTAGTGACTGGGCCATAGGTTTTTCACTGCAACAGGGAGAGGCGTTTTTCCTTTCAAGGCGTTCAAGATTTGTATCTTGCCCTGTACTGTTGTGCAGCGCAGGATAACGCCTCGGGCCAGATTTGGATTGGGGGTGCAGTGCTGGGGACATGGTATACCCCATCTATGTTTAGTTTTCTTGTTGCGGTCTGTGGTAGTATGGTGGCCACAAGGCGGCTAATATAATGTGGTAGTTCTTCCACTGATATTGTGGCGGGGATACCTCGTATCTTGATATGAGTTCAGTGCTGGCGATCCTCCATGGACGTTATTTTAAATGATATGGCTCTTTGGTGATCTTGAAGCCGTTGGACCGAGGCTTGTAGTGTGACAATGCTGGTTTGCATGTCACCCAGTTTCTCTTCTGAGGCATGCATCCGGTTGGTGACCGCTTGTACTGCGGTTTTGAGGATGGTTGAGTCAACGTCTAGTAGCTTGTGTATATCGGCCAGTAAGACCTTTAGGTCGTGCCTGGTCGTTGGTGCCGAGTTGTCAGTGAGCTCAGAGGTAGTGGGCCTCGTGGCCTGTGAAGGTGTTGGCCCTGTTGTCCCTGTATCCAGAGCCTCCTGGTCAGGGTCGGCCACTGGCGTATCTTCCCCAGGAGTTGACCTATTCTGTTTGAGCTGCCAGAGCATGGCTCCAATGTCTCTGCTTTCCATAGCGGCTTGGCAGGTTATCTCGCGGGTCTGACCGTGTGGGAAATGTATTGGCCTCCACTCTGTCCGCAGTGATGCCGCCCAGGAGGGCCTCGAGGTCAGGGAATGCTTGTGTGGGGTAGGCCGCAGTCTTGCGTTGCTGCTTCGGCTGCTTTTGGGTGGGAAAAAAAGGCATTGATGGATGTCTCTTGCCTGATAGGTTCAGGCTAGGCTTGTGTAACTGCTGTATAGCCTTCAGATTTTTAGATATTTAGTGGATTGTTAGATTTCTTGAGGAGCTGCTTGAAATGGCGTCTTATCTGGCTGGATAACAGGCTCTGCCCCGAAGGTGATATTATTTTAAGGGCTATGTGCACTTTAAAACTATGTGTACATTTAGATATAATAAGCATGTATTAATTAATGTTTCCTTAACCTTTGCCATGTCTACTGAGTACCTACTCTATGAAACTTCCATCTGACTTTCTCCATACATTTTACTTTTCCATAGATATTTTACTCCTATTTATAGTTAAGAGCTTATAATATTCTGTAAGAGACAGTAAAGTATAAATATATATATACTGCTACAATATATGTCATGAAGTACAAAGTAAACTGTTAAATGTTTCTCATTAACTCAAAACGCCTAAAAATGAACATGAGGGTTAATGGCAGGTCTGGTCTTTATCTCATTATGGGCTTTATCCTTTCCTCTATTACAGAAAACTACTGTAGATTATATTTTATCCTTACAATGCTTTCTGTAATTCCCAGATTGGGCAGGGTAATGGGAGCGGAGGATCTTACACAGAAGATGCTGAAAGGTTCCCCTCGGGAAAGGATCTCTGCTGAGAATGCCCTTCTTCATAAATTCTTCAGTACCTTGCCATGCCAGCTTCACCAACTGTCAGATGGTATGCTTTTTCTTTATAATAACCAAAAACACATTGAGATGCAACAAATAATCTATACAATAGCTAGGTGCAAACTATATATACTCCCTCTTATGCCTAAAAAAGTCAATCTATACAAGATACAGAATGCACACTATAAAAGCCACAATTAGTAATATAAATCTTTCATTAGAACAACTTACGCAATGTACATGGCAGTTTAATGACACTGCCAATATAAGCATCTCTCTAATAATGCTACAGTATTTTTAATGCAGCAACATTATAGCATCGTTACTAAAAAATGACAATTATAAATGATGCCACTTGCAAATCTGTTTAAAATGAGTCCCTCGGCAAATGGGAGATTAAAGCATATGTGTGGCCTTATATGGAACCAGTGTATAAAATGGAGTAAATGATTGGTCAAGGATCATTAATACAGATCATTAGTAACCTGACTGCAGTTCTGCAACAGTGTTAAATGCTATAGGTCTTGTCTTAGAAGGAATACCTGTATACCTGTAATAGTAGTCAGCTATCTTATTAAAGGAACAGTGCAAGCACCTAAAGAACTTTTGCTTGTTGACATGCTTTATGTGTGAATAGTGTGTCCTCTTTTTATTATGTTTCAGAAAATGCTGATTTCAATAGAATTTGCCTTTTTACATTTTTTATAAATTAACCTTGTTACACCCCGTGGCTGTCAATCAGACAGTTGGTCCTGTTACTTCCTGGTTTGTTTAGCTCAGTGGAGCTGAACTCAAGAGGCCGCAATTGCCCAGAGCACCTGCCTTCCAAAGACTTCTCATTGAGCTGCATCAAAAAGTCGATGTTTTGACGGCTACAAAAAGTCTGGGCTGGGGAAGAAGAGGCGGGCTTGTAAGGCTGCAGACGAGATCTGCAGCTTTTGCAACCTGTTTATAGATATAACCCCAATGACAAAAATACATATTCCAATGCATGCATGTTTTAATTCATGATATATCTACCAAAGAGGGATTTACATTTTTTTGTTTATTATTTGGGCAGTGGAGTGTCCCTTTATACACATAAAAACATATATGTATGTATATAATGCTTGCATTACAACAGAGCTTCATTGTGAACAATATGGCAATGTCTTCATCACATGATGACCAAAGGTCCCTTGATAATCCTTTTGTAGGATTACCACATAAATTCCTGACATGCCAACTCTTTTTATTTGGGTTATCTCTTAAATCCCAGACAGCCCAGTTCACTTTGTATGTAGGCCTATAAATGTGTAGGATTTCAACACTCTGGAGAGTTCGACCCTCTGTGAAAGAATTCCATTTCCCCATCTGGTCATGTTAGGGCTTCAAATTCCTAAATAAACATACATTCTGCTAGAGGGAACTGCAGGAGCCAGCGACCATTTTGTAACAGTACAGTATTAGCTCATCTTTCGCATTAGGAATGGGTGCAGCCTCTAAACTGTTGAGACATACTTCTGTGATAACAAATTAGTTTAAATATATACATTCCAGCTCTAAAATAAATGTGTGGATTTGCTGTAGATGTGGATAGATATTTTTATTTAAAAAAATGTTTTTGTAAGAATCTGTCCATTTTGTAATGATGCTGGCAATTTATCTATAATCTCTCTGGTACATGTATTGACTTGATGCCATCAAGCTAAAAAAACAGAAATGGGAAGCACTGTCCAGAATATGTAATGCAACATAACACCAGGCCACCATAAGGGGCACTTTGTGACAAATTCTAAAAGATGGACACATACATTCACAAAAGCACAGGTTCACTAATGTATAAATAGGCATACAGTGACCAATACCTACAAACATCTAAGCATGCAGCTTCTGCTAAAACACTGACACTCTGACTCCTGCCTGACAAATCAATTAAATAGCCCTTTCCCCTGTATCTGTAGCCATTAGGGATAGAAAGGGGCGACCCCTCATACAGCCCCTGCTTCAAGTCAGGTTGCCCTGATGCTTCCCCTGTATCCGCAAATGCATAGCACTGCTAATGAGTTCACCATTAAGTTATATCAAAAACATAAAAAGATATGAAAGCCAAATTCTTCAGGACTACATGCTTTGTTGTAGTACAAATGTCACTTTTCCCAGTGTAGTCCAGATTATCAGTGTACTATCTTGTCATGTTTCCATTATAAATTATTATTATTATAAGCATTTATGTTGTATCCACTTGTTCCGCAGCGGTTAACAGTTATACAGTGTGGTGTATAACAGCAAGTAATTGATAGATAATAGGGGTGTTAACAGATTTAAGAGGTGAAGATTGGCCTGCTCAAATAAGCTTACAATCTGTACTGATTCTTCCTTAAATAAAAGTGTTCATAATTAATTTATGTAAAGCTATTTGAAAATACCTATTGTAATAGAGAAATCTAGGTGTTTGGTCAAACCATATAAACACTTTTTGCTACCGCAATGTTTGTGGAGTCTAATTTAGTTTTAAACATGGGAGATAAGTGCTAATACGCACTGCTTGCTGTTTATTTGGGGATAGCACAGGCTGGGTAACACTGGGAAGTTGTCCACAAACATCTATGGTTCAACTTTAGCTATTACTGTACTAACATATTCATACTGCTTAATCCAAGGAGGCAAAAATTGGCCCAAGTTGTAATGAAGTGCCAACTCCTATGATGCTTTGTCATGCTTAAGTTGGACAATAACCATGGGGCTTATCTTGCTACAACAGCTGGACACCAGCTTTGTGCCACCAATAATACTTCTACTCTAAAACCTCTGTTAAAAAGAACATACTTTTTAGGAAATGTGTAATAGGAAGTCTGTACTAGATGGGTGGTCGTATATGCATGCTTGCTCTCACCTGCTTTGTAAGAGCATCCGCCTCAGTGCAGTCTCTAACCAAATAGACAGATATGAGAAAAAGAACACCTGTGGCTCTTGTTTCACACAAAAATAAATACATCAATTTGAATACAGGTGTACATGGCCAGGTTTAAATGATGATTTAGTCTTGACAGTTATTTTCTTTATTTCATGTTATATATATATATGTCAAGGAGAGAGAGAGAGAGAGTGTGTGTGTGTGTGTGTGTGGGTGTGGGTGTGTATATATATATATATATATATATATATATATATATATATATGTATGTATAATTATTATTTATAAAGCGCCAACAAATTCTGCAGCCCTGTACAATGGGTGGACCAACAGACAAGTATTTGTAAGTAACCAGAAGAGTTGGACACACAGAAACAGAAGGGGTTGAGGGCCATGCTCAAATGAGCTTACATGCGAGAGGGAGTGGGGCATAGTGACACAAAGGTAAGGGTAGGGTGGAAAAGTAGGTTGCTACAATAGTTTTCACTGGGGACTTAGTGGGGTTTTTTGTTATTTGGGGTTTTTTTTGGATGATAGTTGCAGGAGAGGGAAACCTATTAACAGTTTATTTAATATGCTTTCCTAAAAGAGTGAGTTTTTAATGATGTTTATGAAGGAATGGAGACTGGGTGAGAGTCAGAGCAGGGAAGAGAGTTCCACAGTGACGGTGCAGCCCTAGTGAAGTCTTGGAGATGAGAGTACGAATAGAGGTGAGAGTATGAACAGAGAGTCTTCAGTAGATCGTAGTGGCCTAGATAGGACGTGCGTGTGTATTAGGGAGGATAGGTAGGTAGGAGCAGCAATATGAAGAGATTTGTAAGCAAGTACCAGAATCTTAAACCGAGCCCTATATCTTATGGGAAGCCAATATAGGGACTGACAGATTGGGGAGGCATTGGTGGTGCGGGCAGACAGGAATATATAATATATAGGGTGTATTACTGGCAGATAGTGTATGTTGCCCACATTTTGGATGACTGAAAGACAGCACTTAGGCACTAATCCTAGCAGCACAGGAACAGGCACACAGCACCAGATCAATAGAAGTAAGGGTCTTCCATACCAGACAAGACCCAAGGTGCAGGCTGTGCAAAGAGGAATCTGACACAATCCAGCACAGATGTTAGCAGGGACAGCTTGGCAAAAGTTGTTGTGATTGTATACCAAACTATCTGCACAGAATATGGGCTTGACCCATGTCCAGATGGCATATACCAAAAAAGGTTGATGAGAATAGCAGGGCTAAGATTCTGTGGGTCTTTTAGATCCTGGCAGACAAGCAAATAGTGGCCAACCAACCTGACACTGTAGTGATAGACAAGGAATGGAAGACTTTAGTGGTGGTGTATGTGGCAATAACCAGTGACTATAACATTAGAAAGAAGGAACATGAAAAGGTGGACAAATACCAAGGACTTAAGGAGGTGCTAGAAAGAATGTAGAAAGTGAAGGCAGTAGTAGTCCCAGTTCTGATAGGACCTGGTTGGGGGCATGGTTGGGGGCGTGGCTGCAGAAGATTCTAGGTGGGACATCTGAGATGGCTGTCCAGAACAGTGCATTTCTCAGACTCCCAGGCCTCTGGTAGAGGACCCGAGAATGAGGAATACACACACACAAAAAAAAAAAAAAAAATATATATATATATATATATATATATATATATACATACATGCATGCAAAAAACGAAATGGAAAGTGTAAAACTATGTCAAATTTATAAAAAGAAATCAGTTGTAATAAATTCTCTTGGAGCAGACTAAAGTGTAGAAACCACAATCTAGTGTACACAGACATGTATTTACCATAAGGCAAACAAGGCATTTGCCTAGGGCGCAACATTCAGGGCGGGCGCCAAAAAATGCCAGCCCAAGCTCCCAGACGAATGCCTTGTTTGCCCCGTGTTCTGGGGCTGTCCATCTTACTGTGAGTGAGTGTAGCTGTCAGTGTGTGTCTGTGAGTGAGAATGGGTGTGCCTGTGAGTGTGTGTCAGTGTGTGTATGTCATTTTATGTGTATCTGAGAGTGTGTGCCTCTCAGTGAGTGGTTGTGTCAGTGTGTGTCTGTCAATTAAATTGTATGTTGGTTAAACAGTGTGTGCCAATGACTGTATGTGTGCGCCAATGACTGTGTATCTGTCAGTGAGTATATATCAGTGCATGTATCAATGATGGCATGTGTCTGTCAGTCAAAAAAAATGGCCTTGACACGGATTGGAGGGGCAAATTTAGATTTTGGGGGTGCCCAAATTTAGTCGTGCCTAAGGCAGCACAAATCCAAAATACACCACTGAGTGTACATATAGTAATACAATCTAGACACTTTGAGGTTTATTTTATTGCAAGAAAAATGCTTTACAACTTGTGTTAATGAGATTTATGGTGTAAACTATCAGCATTATCTGAGTTTTTATACACCCTTTACACATGCGATAACACATGATACATAAACATGGCCTTATCACTGGAAATAAAATTGCACAAGAATGTCTGAGTTGTTAAACCACAATAGTTAATAGATTTACGCCTCTTATTGGATGTATTATCTCTGGCAATAAAATACACATCTTTTTTTACGCCTATGTATAAAACTATTTTTTATTTAACATATTCCGTAGTGCTCTAAAATTGTGAGTCAGTTTATTTTTATGTATTTTAAATCACACTGGGCATCGTCATTCTTAACTTTATTTAATCCTGCAAGTCTTAAGAGGATATGCTTACCCATACCTTTCTTTTTATGTATCATCAATCATCGAATCGGCATTAGATAAAATGATTTAGGTGCTGAGAGAGAGCTCTATGTGGTGAGAGAAAACACACACTTTTAAATAGCTTTTGAAAGTAATTACTCTGCCTACAAATATTTGATGCTTCTTAAAAATCAGCTAATTCTGTCATTTGTAAATATTGAATAGGGTGCTGCAAATAGAGAGAGATTGTGAGAGGGGGACAGATATTTAACATTTTTCTCCTTCTCCACAGACAGCTGTAGAACATAAATGTACACTGACACTTTTATAAAAATAAAAAGATAGAATCTTATATGAACCTGCCTATCTGGGGAGGAAAGAGGGGGAATTTCACAGCAGGAGGGAGTTTGACTTTCTTTTCTACATATAGGCTTTTTTTTCATGCAGAGTTTAAATTATGCCTGATAAAAGGAGTTCGGTAGACATGTGAGTTCTTTCAAAACCTCCTGGCTTCCTCCCAATTAAATGAGGTTTGTCAAAGCCATGGGGCTCTGCCACTGTATGAGAGGCGGACAAGCAAATCCCGCGGTGACATCTCCAGTCCCAGAGGGAACAGATGAAAGTGCATGCAACGGCAGACAGGAACGGTGAGAGAGGGAGAGAGAGACAGGATATAAATATAGGCAGAAATTGGAGAGTGGCTGAAAAGTAGAGGAGGGATGAAGATAAATGATGCTGAATAAATGTAGAAATCAATGATCATTGGAAGTGCCTCACTGAAGCCACAGGTAAGGGATCTAATCAAAAAGGAGTCATAGGGGAGGAAAAACTGAGCACAGACAGACATGAGAAAATGCAAGATGTCTGTAGACAGATGGAAGTTAAGATGTTTAGGCCATGTAGGGTTAGCTACTAATTGCATAATTCTTCGAACTATGGGAAGTACTTCAATGTTTCAGTGTTCCACCAAGATTCTAAGAAAAAATATAGTCTAGACAATGATTAAAAAAGAAGTCAACAATGACCAAGGACAAGATCAATAAAATGTAACGTTCATAATGGAACCAAGCAGGCATAGAAAATGCCTGATACTCTTAACACAGTGTAAAGAGCCAGCTGCTGTGTGAGAATGCTAGGAATTAAAATCTACAGCAGTTCAAGTCTGACCTTCAATCATTCACAACTGGTGCTAATAAGCACATTGTCATACTACTAGTCATTGTGTATTATTTTAATGCTCACAGAAACAAGGCCACAGCTACTTCAAAGAGCTACTGGATATTTTGACCCCCTTGACTGATAATCCATGCATTATCACTAAGGTTATCCAGTGTTTAACAATATTTGGTGCTATGCTTCTCCAATCCTTTGGGACTGTCCTTTCCCCTCCAATCCAAGGAGAGCTTGCTAATTTTGGCCTTATAGCAAATATAAACATACAGCCCGAGGGTAAATATCTCCAGAGGTAATATACATATTCAGACTGATTATTTTATTGTCAGTTTTACTTTTATTGGAAATAAAAGCCATTTTAAGTTCAGCTACCTATCGAAGTCCTGACTGGTTCCTGATTTATGGTGATAACTTCAACACTTAGAAGGAGATGTTAGCCCCCCCCCCCCCATCTACTTTGGGGGAGGCATCCTTGGAGCGCTTCTTATTCCAATATATAGTGAGTGCAATCTATAGCAGAGAGTGTCTCTTGTATTTAACTCTATCACACTATGTTTTGTTTATTTGTTTTCTTTTAGAAATACCAGCTGAATCCCACGTGTATTGTGTATATTTCTACATATTTATCATAATCTGGTAGTCCAATAGGGAACCAGATACTGCAGCTCAAGGGGTATTTAGACTTTGGCCACCAATACAAAAACAGGTGATGAATTGTCCAATACAGTGTTCCGTTCTGCTAAGTGTTCTGGCAGTACTGTGGTGATCGCCAACAGTTGCTATTAACTCAGTGATAAGAATGCGCTTATTGGCTGCAGATCACAAACCCTATATGCTAGTGGCTGCTGGTAACTTGTCCCTACTGTTAAAATGTTGCAGTCTGTATACCGCCACTGTTCACACACTAGCGACATGTTAGTGAGTTTTGGCTCACTACGTAGTAACAGGGCTGTAACCACATAATGTCAGGGTCCCATACACATCCTGCAGTCACTATGGAAATGCTATGTCTACCTAGAGTCTCTTCAGCAAAATGAGTAATTATGAATCCTAAAATACATTATGGCTGCTATATGTCCACTGGGCCCAAAGACTACTAGTTAATGTGTAGGGGTGGGCATTGTGGGGGTGTGCCAGTGAAGCTGTACTGGTGATGTTCAAGATGGGGCCTGCCCACCAAGGCAAACAGTGCGCTGCCCACAGAAGGTGCATGTTAGTCTGGCATAAAATCATATACATGGCCTCTGGCTTCTTATTGCCAGACTGGTGCAGTATTTAGGGAAATTGAATCCTTACACCATTTTCTGCCTAGGCCATGTTTATACAATTTAAATTAATATCTTTCCCCAAATCCTTTAAAAAACTTTTTACACTCCTTGCTCAGTCTTTATATCTCAAGACATTGGAAAACTACAGAATTAAATATTTCACTTTATATGGAACCACACACAAACCCATCTCTCCCAGACTTGTTGCTATATATACACAGTCTAGTGGGGACGTGGGTGTTCCATCACTATTATTTCAAACTCTCAGAGTTTTGGACAGAAGTCCTCTGGGAATATCCCACAGGATAAAATATGTTGGGTTGGTATAGAACGAGCTTGATTCCCTCCAAAATACCTCTCCTCCACTACAGCTTGTAATCTCATAGAAACATAGAATGTGATGGCAGATAAGAACCATTCGGCCCATCTAGTCTGCCCAATATTTCAAAATACTTTTTTTTTATTTTTTTTTTTTTTATAAATTCTTTATTTAGGTTGTGCATGGGTAACAATCATTTGTGCACTGCCACAACAGCTGGTGCAATTAAAGCATAAAACAAAGCTTAGTACAATTGTGGTTTCTGAGACATAGCACATATTTTTTTTCTTTTCAAGAGCAAACAAAAGTTGGCACTAAAGAATCTGATTTGCATTAGCTAAGTTGTGCCACTTTATATGTGGGTAATGAGTTAGGCTGGAGTTGACGGGACGTTAAGGGTACATCTTATGCGGATGTGCGCTAACCGCTCTATACATGCAAGTATTATGATGGCTTTGCATTTAGGGGGATAGCGTGATAGTGAAGACATTAAAAAAAGGAAAAGTAAAATAAAAATTGATAAACTATAAGGTGGACATGTGTTGGACTTTGTGTGTCACGTCCCGCTTCGTGCTACCGCCTGTGTGATTGTGTCTGGTCAGTTAGTTAGTTGTGCCCGAGCACATTTCTACTAGGCCACTTCTGGGAGGGGATGCACATAGTGCTGTTAATAGTTTCGCCCAGTTATGGTAACGTTGTGCCCGGCTGATTAGTTAGGCTAGGTATGGGTGGAGGTGGGGGTGACTTGGTCGATGGACCTTCCATTCTGAGGGATGAAATATGCATGCTAGCATTTGGTGACAGTGATATTACTGTGATTGTGGATCATGTTAATTATTCACGAATGTTTATGCTCCGGCGGTGTGCCTGTAGATATGCATACCAAGTACAAGGTTTGTGGTGGGGTGGGGGAGGGTAAGTGGTGTCAGTCCGCTTGGCCTAGAGCCTTTGCACCGCGGATGTCAGTCTGGGGGTCGTTTATGTGGGGTACCCCAATGTATGTCTCGTGGTGGGGTTTGACAGTTATATGGGCCCCTGTAGTTGAGGCCTAAAATGTTAGCATAAAGTGAATCATTAACAGGCATAACTTCATGCAAACAGTGTGTTGGAGTTTATATAGGGCTCCCTGAGGAGACCAGTAACAGGAGTTCAAGTGGTGGCAACCGCGTAGGGTTCTGCAGGGGGTCTCTGGGGCTCAAATGGAGCTGTGTTGGCCGGGTCCCAGGTGTGTTTCGCAGCCGTTGGCGCTGATCTCCCTGCGGCGGTGGTTAGAGAGTCCGGTGGGAGACCCAGAGTCTCCAAAATGGCTGCTGCCCCGTTGAGATCCTGGACTGAGTAGGAGGTGTTTCCTTGCAGGACCACTGGAGTGTGGGATCTTTTTCATCTATAGGTTATGTCCCGCACCCGGAGGAGTGATGTAAAGGGCTGCAGTATTTTGTGCCAAGCTAGGGTGCCTCCTGCGTAGAAGGTAAGGGATGAATTCTCGAAGTTATAGGGGGACTTCCCCCTGAGGGCCCCCATTACTGCTGCTTTGTCCTGTCTGTTTTGTAGGCGGCCGATCAGGTCTTGTGGTGCCGTGGCTGGTGCCTTCGTAGGTCTCGGAATCCGGAACATCTCCCCGACCACCACCAGTTTCGCCTGTTTGGGGGTAGTATTGTGCTCAGTAGACGTCTCATGAAGTGTGTTAATTCCGCCTCTGGCACAGTCTCCGCTACCCCTCTGATTTTGAGGTTATTGCTGCGCCTGGAGTTCTCCAGTATTGCGAACCGCTGCTCTATGGTGAATTGTTGCCTTTGGAGCCTCTGGACCTCTAGTTGTAGGTGGGTAATTTGTGCCTTTGCATTGTGGGAGTCATTTTCTAGAGCTCCCATACGGCCTGTCAGGCCTTGTAGTTCTTTGCGGAGCATGGCCATGTCCGTGTGGATGTCTCTCCGTAGGCCCGCCAGCAGCTCCTGCATGTCAGCATTAGTTACCGGGGCTGATTCCGGTCCAGAGGCAACAGGTACTGGGTTTGGGGACAGCGCCCACGGAGCAGGTAAGTGGAGGTCTCCTTTTTCCAGGTTGAGGTCGTCCGAGAAGTCGGAGTTCTCATCCATTTAGGAGGCCATCTTGGGTTGTGAGGCGCCATGTGCCCCCCGCCACAGGTCGCTGATGCTCATGCCCGGTCTCAGCTTGTCTGCCATCTGCATTTTTGTTTTTCGGCCCATATCGTTGTGGCCTACTTGGGGTCCAAGTGGGGTCGATTTGTATGGGGCAGGACTCGAGATTCTTGGTGCGAATTGGTCTTTTGTCACAGAGCCCATCAGACTTGCGACCGCTTGGTTCAGTAGCTTGGCTCCGCCCCCATTTAAAAAATACTTTTAATTAGTCCCTGGCCTTATCCTAAGTCTAGGATAGCCTTATGTCTATCCCAGGCATGCTTAAACTCCCTCACTGTGTTAACCTCTACCACTTCAGCTGGAAAGCTATTCCATGCATCCACTACCCTCTCAGTAAAGTAATACTTCCTGATATTATTTTTAAACCTTTGACCCTCTAATTTATGACTATGTCCTCTTGTTGTGGTAGTTCTTCTATAGAAACATAGGTAACTCTCCCTCTACCTGATTTACTGTCCATTTACGTAGTAGTAGACGGTCTGACTGTCTATTGTCTGATCCACTAGAACGCCCCTATTTCAGAATCCAAATTTTCCTGTTGGGCCACTCAGTGTAAGATCTTTACTGTTGACAATCTCTTGTTGATAGATAATGTTACGATCTCTGATTCTTTAAATCGGAATCTGTCATCTATCTGAATATTTTGTTTATTTACAACCATGCCATTTTGCACAGAGTATTTCTGTAAAACCTCCAAACAGAAAATAATACATTTTAAATTTGAAAAAAGAAAATAATTTTTTTTTTTTATTATTTATATAACAAATGTTGTTTAATCTGTCTTAATATGTTTGTGTGACATAGGCAACTGATGCTTCAAATAAATGCACTGCTATTAAGAAAATAACATGGTAGGGTAAGAAGTTGATACTTTAATTGTGATCTTGTTACTAGTAATAAACATTATAATGTCTGTATTCTGTACATGAACCTGTTGTCTGTTCACACCAGTGGAAAAAAAGGAACACAATAATATGCCTTATGCTATAGCTGTGTGAGGAATAGCACAGGATGTTTCTTAGTCAGGTGAGTCCTATGCTACTAGCCAAGCCTAAAGTTACTTGCCACAGCAAGGTTCCTAATATGTGATCTCTGGAAATGACAAGGTAGAAGTGTGTGCCAGCAGCTCTCCTATAACATGACTTCTGTTTTAAAGTGACCACTTCAGCTCATTTAAGTCATTTAGGTGCAGTGTCCCGGTCCCCCTTAGTCCTGCAGTATAAATCATTGATGCTTTAGATAAATCCCTGCAGGACTAAGACTGCCTCTAGTGACTGTCAATCAGACAGTCACTAAAGTCACTTCCTGGATGCTAATGGACTCTAGGTCTCCTAAGTTACACTGGACGTCCTCACACTTTTTAGTTTCCCTCATGGTATGTCCAAAATCCATCATCTGCTACAACGTTTTGTTTTGTTTTTTTACATACATTATTAACATTGCTGTAATTTAACAGTTTAAACTGTTCATGTAAATGTCAGTGAAGAGCTGAGTCTGCAATCAGTACAGTGTGAATGGAAGGGGCGGAGCATGATGCTACCTCGTATCCCCTCATATCATATCTGTCTTGTAATACCAAGACCAAGCAAAGGGGAAGGCATTCATTTGCAGAATTACACAGCCAGGATGGAGCAGATAAATGTGGAAATGAAGAATGTGGAGGATAATAGAGGGGAATGAATTGATGCATCAGATGGGGGAAATGGAAGAGACACATGAGGGACATAAGAGGGATGGCAGAGACCTATGCGAGACATGGAGAGGCAGGCATGTAGTTATAGGGATATGGAAAGGATGGCAGAAAATGATGGAGGCTTGCATACACTTATGGGGACATGCGAGAGGATGGTAGAGGAAGATGAGGGACATGTGGATGATGTTCTATATCATCTGGTTAGAGCAGTAGTTACATCACTGCCTTAGAACCAGGAAATCCAGTTTTTAATCCCGGTCAGACCACCCCACCAGTAAGTGTCCCTGGGCAAGACACCTACAGGGTTATTCACTAACGTTTAAGACCAAAGAAGTGGAACTGAAAGCATAGCTGACTTAGAGATGTTTTTTTGCATTGCAGCTTATTTTACCTTAATCGATCATTCCACTCCCATAAAGCACTTCAGCGTGCTGAATTACATCACGTGTGCAGCGTATCCTGTGTTAACCCCAGTTTATAAAAGTGCCGATTTCTGTGAGAAATGTACACTTTTATAAATAAATAATGAAACCCCCGTGCCTCCTCCCACACAGACCTCAGACTAGCGCTTTATGAACTCCAAACAGATTATAAACAGATGCAATTCTTGTACAAAATGAGGAGACTAAAAAAGTGCAAAGTGATAAAAGTGTAAATGAAAAAAGGTTCAGACTGGAGGTACGAGGCCCAAAACACAGAAGCCGTGTTAATGATTAGTTTGATACTCAGATTTTAGGGTATTTACTAGGCCCCACATTTCCGATGGTGATCCTTAAAACATCAGAATAATAATATATGTATTTTTTCTTCATTATATTATTTAGCATTTTCAGGGGCTTTAAACATGTGAACATGTATTTCTTCTTCTTAGAACTTCCACTTTAAGGCTAGTCCATGTACTGTATCTTCTATCTATTCTATAAAATATTTCTCTTGCACTTAAAAATCTTTCCATCTTGTTCTATTATTTCACTTTTTATTATAAATAACTAAATCCCTGTTGGACTTCTATTAAATACGTTCATTTTTGGATGTTTTCATTTTCCCATTTTCAATGTTAATCATATACAACAGCCATTAGAGATAGTATTTTTGCTAAGATACAAATTGGCATGCCAATAAAGAAACTGAATAAGGTCGCTGTGTACGCCTATGTGAGTAAAAATATTGCTTTTCTTATAATAGATGTCCTTTTATCTTTCTTATCTGTGTTTGTTTTATGTTATGTTTTTTTGTTTTTTTCTTTCCATTTCAAGGTGAGTTTGCAGTCCTTCTGCCAATAAGAGTGACTTCTGCAATCACTTAGGCAATTGCGCTTAAAATTTAATTTTTTTAGAGTTAATGGTGACATTTGGTGCACTCTACAGAGCTGCAAACTTCTATAAAAAGAAGGAAAAAAAAACACTTTTGCAGAGTGACTCACGTTCCTTCAAAGTGCCTCATTAGGTTCGATATGATATTAAGACGCCAAGCGGATGCAATTTGAAAATAAACTTTTCTCTGCCTGTCTGCCGTTGAAGTGCCTGAATCTCCCGTCTTCCCACCGCTAAGCGCTCACTTGCATATTTATTTATTCAAAGCATGAGACTCTTGTGATAATTAGGCTGTCAGATTCATGGTGTTAATAGGGAATCGCAGGAGAGAGAATGTTTGCTTTTCTGTCTTATTTTTCCTCTTCTTTTTCCACTTTTTTTTTCTTTTTATATTTTTTATTTCCTCCCAACTAACCTCCGATTTCTGAAAACTTCACGTCCTGTAATTATTAAAAGAAGAATTTTCTCTGCAGATGCTGTTAGCCTTGTTACCTCAGGTATACGATATATACTTGTAGGTATTTTTTCTGTCTCATTTTGGCGGGAATTCGAGTTGTTCATCATATGTACAGCAGGAGGTGTGAGATGGTTATGGTCTGTTTTGCAGAGGGTGTACAATGCTTATGGTGTAACTCTTTCTCTAGGGCTTATTCACTAAACATTAAATTATAGTGAATTAAAAACTAAATTCCAAAATTTAGGCAAAAATAACCAATATGTACCAAACCAACTATTCAACGTAACAGCTCTGTTTTCAGTTCCCTGCAGTTTTGTGTTTAGTAAATACAAACTCTGTTTATCATGTAATTCTTAAACGATATATAAATGTATTAATAAACCAAATTATCAACTTGCTCATGATGCAAAAATCAAAGAATTTACTACCAGTTTGATGACAAAACTCATTGGGAGTAACAGCCTGGCACCTGAAGTGGCATCAAGCAGAACAAGTGGAATAGGCACGGTGTAACTTTAACTGTGGGGGTACGCACATCAAAGGCAAAATGTGCCAATATGTAGCAGGCTAGCCATCCTAGCGCCATCCAGGAGATGTCAGGCTGGGGATGAATGGAGGCGGAATATGTGAGGGAGCTGTACTCTTGATGATCTTCCAGCACCGCTCTCCCACGCACCCTGCGGTGATTCTGGGAGCCGGTCTTTATATTACGCTGGGCTTGGCATCACTAAATGGCATGCCAGGGAGCAGTGCTGGAAGAGCACAAAGACTACACAAGCCCACACTGGATCCTAGGGAAAGAATCCACTCCAGCTCTTCCAGAGGCAGGGGGGTTGGTGGACTTATATTTTGATATTATTCAGCCAGTTCAACTTGGGATAACAGTAATAGGCTGAAGGTGCATATTTTTAACCAGCCATTGCCACCCAAACTAACGTTGTATTTTCTATAATAATTAGCCGAGTTGCAGCTGTCTAGGGTTTATATGCTGGAAGATCTTAATTTTTGTCAATTTGCTGAAAAGCAGTTTGATAAATACCAGGGGGACTGTGTCTAAAGACTGTATGCCCCTTAACCACTACATTGAACATTAGTAGTTATGGTGTTTAGAATTCCCCTTTATCATTGGGTTTCTCTCTCTTTGCTTGTAAAAAAAACCCATTCAAATCTTATCTAACAGCCTTACTGTAAACTTTGTGCAATCAGCAACATCTCTTTGATAATATATTGTGTCTATGAATCAGCCCCTGTGACTCAGGGACATCTGTTTAATCCAACAGAAATAGAATAAAAAAACCACAAACTGAGTGAAAGAGAGCTAAACAATCCGAGTTGATTGTAAAAAATGTTTTGTGTTTTTTAAATTCTTTATTTTTGGTGTGCAGCAACATAGCGAGGATATTTTACAGTCACAGGAGACTAGGTCACGTATAAAGTTATCCAGCATACAATACGAATAAAACAAGGGACTGCACTTTTTTCTTTTTTTTTTTAAATTAAGAAATAAAGACAAGAGTAACTCAATGCATATAATTTGTCTCATAGTTAAAATTAGAAAAGGACATACGCACTGGATGCTTAGATATTAGTTCACAATTTTTAAAAGACAAGCAAATATCAGTATAGATTATTACAGAGAGGTTTCCCTAAGAGGATCTTAGCTAGTTGCGTTGAGTGAGTATTCATTGCTAGCAATGAGTCAAAAGATACCACAAGAGGACATTAATAATAAAACAAAAGAATAAGAATGCATAGTGCACAAAGCTGCGTCTTCGTGGAGAGCAGCTGAGGGAGCGATCTGGGAGCCGAGAGAGAGTGAGGAGGAAAGCTTGCGGTGCTATACAGGTCGGTTCGAGCAGCAGAGAGAGCTATGTAAACGTGCATGCCGTAACAGTGCCTCGCAGGCAGCCCAGCTATAGCGGTCTGAGTAGTAGCGATTGGAGTGAGGAGCAGCACAGTGAGTTCAGGAAAATTATCAAGCTGATTGCAGTGGGAATGCTGTGACAGCATACCTGGCCTTGGACCTGGATCAGTCCCTCAAAAGTTAAGTGCCTAAAAATCAAATTGATTAGTTAAAATTAACAAGCTTTGTTGGTGCTTTCAAGGGGTTCTGCTAAGTGAAGAAAACAGAAATAGTCAGAAAAGGAAAGGAAATTGGAGAGGGGAAAAAAGGGGGAAGAATAAATGGTAAGGGGGGGAAAGGGAAAAGGGTCTAATTCACTTAATTGTGTTTTGCAAGGCACGGTAAGAGAGGGGATAAGAGGGAGAAAAGGAGAGGTTCACGAATCCAAGGTATTGAGGAAAAGCTAGACCTGATGGAACAAAGGGAAAAGGTCCTCTGAGAAGAATATACGTCACTAGAAAGCAAAATTATTGATATAGAGAACAAATTGATAGACCTGGAAGACAGGTCAAGAAGAAATAACCTAAGAATCCGAAGAATACTGGAACTAAGCTCTTTTTTTTTTTTTAGAAAACAAGAATAAAGATACACCAGACATCACGGTGTGGTGCGCGTACAAAAGTGTACTTAAAGGGCATATGATAAAAATGGCAGCTATCGAAAAAAAAAAAAAGTACGACCCATCCAGGAACTATATATAAAATTAAAATTGCTTATAAAAAACAGAATAAATTAACACCTTCTACAAAAAAATCAATTAAGATTGCAGAAATAGAAAAACAGATAAATAATCAGCTAACAAATAGAGCAGCCAAAATGCTAGAACGATTCCAAGTGAAGTGGTATCTAAAAGGTAATAAACCAGAAGCATTAATGACCAATAAACTGAAAAAAGAAAGGCACAAAAGAGTAATATGTAAAATTAAGGAAAAAGAAACATATGTAATGGCCCCAGAAAAAATAGGAAGTGCATTTAAAAAATTCTACCGAGATTTATTTAACTTACCAGAAGAACATTATGGGAGGGAAGAAGAAATTGAGAAATTCTTCAAGCATATACAGATACCAAAAATTCTGCCCGACCAACTGAAATTGCTTAATTAACCCGTAACAGAAGTAGAGGTTAGTAAAGCAATAGAGAAGCTTAAAATAAAGACCGCTCCAAATTAATAATAGATCAGATAAAAGGAGAACTTACAATTTTTAACCACATAACGGGATCAGGAAGATGTGCTGGGGAGTTACTGAGAGCGAATATAGTCCCTATACCAAAAGTGGACAAAGACCCTGAACTGATCAGCAATTATAGACCTATTTCGCTGATTAACACAGATCAAAATACTATCCTCTATTCTTGCTGAAAGGTTAAAGATCGTAATACCACAACTAATTAATAATGACCAAGTGGGATTTATAACAGGGAGGCCCCCAATTAATAACATAAAGGAAAATAATAAACATACTAGAAGAAATAGAGACAACTGGAGCCCCAGTCTTGCTTTTATCAATAGACGCAGAAAAAGCGTTTGACAGGGTGGGATGAGGTTTCATGCGTCTGACCTTTAAAAAATTCGGCATTCATGGTCCAATATCACAGGCTATATTCGCTCTCTACGATTCTCCCATCAGCCAAAGTCATAGGGTCAGGATTTGTGTCACAATACTTTAATATTAAAAATGGAACAAGACAAGGGTGTCCTCTTTCCCCTTCACTATGTATAATGGTGCTCGAACCTCTAGTGATTTTAATAAGACAAAATCAGAAAATCAGAGGCTTTAAGGATCAGGTAGGACAATCGAAACTGAATATCCATGCAGACGATATTTTATTGACGATAGAAGAACCAGAAACATCGGTCCCAGAATTACTGAAACAGATAGATGAATACTCTAAAGTTTCAGGATATAAGATCAATCTAGGCATATCACATTTTATAGCTAAAAATATGGATAAAATGTCTACCGATTTTCTTGTAAAAAATATTGGGCTCCCGGGAAAATAAAAGACAGGCTGAAATATTTGGGTAGAACTATAACTTCGAATTTAAAAGATCTAATAGAAGCCAACTTTTTACCTTTATTAAAACAAACTAATAAAAGCTTAAGGGATTGGAAAGGAATGGGTTTCTTATGGTCGGGTAGAATCAATATATTAAAAGCATACATTTTACCAAAATGGGTGTACCTATGGAGAATGATCCCTCTTAATTTTCAAGAAAACTGGCTATCGTTATTACATTCACCTTTTATAAAATTCATCTGGGGTGGTAAGAAAGTAAGGGTGAAAATGGAAAATTTAGCTACATTAAGACAAGATGGAGGCCTAGGTTGCCCAGAAATTTTACAATGTTATCAGGCCAGTAGATTATTTCATATAATGCTGTTACAAAATAATGCAGCGGTTCATGAGACATGGTATAAAATGTAAAAAGCTAAAACATGGATAGGAAATTTAAGTTCACTATTTTGAATTCTGAACAAGCTAGTGGGATTAATTTATAGCTAAAATAGGATTTAAGAATAGAATAATTGATGCACTACCATTTTCTATCATTTCAGATGTTATATAAGATAAAAATAGATCCTTGGAAGACTGGTGGGATAAGTATGCTTAGAGATATAATAAGGGAACATCAAATCAAGTCATTTAATCAAATTACAGAGGAATTTTCTATTTCAATGAATGAAACCTTTGGTTACTTGAAAATTAAAAGCTTTATGGCAGAATACCTCCTTAAAAGTAAAGAGAGAAAAGTAACTAGTCTCATCCACCTCTTTGAACTAAAAAAATTATAAAAATCTGTTGACAAAATGTGTTAAGGTTATATATAAATGGAAACATGATAGACCTATAGAACTGATCAAAAAATGGGAACAAGAACTACAAATACATATAGGAAGAAGATTGGATAAACTCCCCAAGTAAATTATATAAATATATACACTGTCTATATCTTACAGAAACACAATTAAGTGTTTTCCAGTACTATAATTCAATATCATAAGATATTATAAGATATAAGATCAATGAGCTGAATTGGTCTGGGTGCCTACAGTGTCCCTTTAAACAAAAAACAAAAAATGCATTTAAAAAAACCTTTTGCACAAGCAATAGCTTTTAGTCAGATATTTGGTGATGATAGAAGCAGAAAAGTGAAAATTCCTCTTGAAGAACCACTAATCTAGAGAAATTGGGGCAGTATAATCACACAGAGGTAAGGAGAAGGAAAAGGCCATTGACAGTGCGGATGCAAAGTCCTTGCAAATTCAAGAAAGTTGTGGAAAGTTTTAAATGTAATCCAAAGCAATATAGGAAAGACGTGCAAGGACCGTTGATGTGAAAAGATTCGAAAAGAGCCCTGAGTAAAGTAAAAGAAGCTGAGTGTCACCATAACAACTTTAACTAAATGAAGTTGTTATGGTGCCAGGAGGCACCTGGGCACTCTCTTACGACTGCCTTCAGCGCCGGATCTCCAGGTTTCCCAGGGTATCCAGCCCCTGAAACTGAGGGGTGCAGATTAAGTTTTTATTTTTAACGGGGTATTCCTTTAGTTGTGGAGTGTAATGCATTCACAAGGAGTGCTACTCAGTAAATCAATGAGGTAGAATGGAGTGGCTGCATGCAGTATTATTTAATGGGAAAAAGGAATTAAAGTGATACTTTTTCTTTTTCAGTGCGGTCCATATTCACAGTGCCTGGACTAAGCCTCAAACCAGAAATGCGTGACCTGTTCTTTTCACACCAGAAGAGCTCTCAACCACCTGCCCATCACAAGCCTTGGTGAATATTACAGAGGTGAGACACGGAAACATGGATAGTAACCTGAAAACGGGAGATCAGGACTGGCCTTAGGGGTGTGCGAGCTGTGCGGCTGCACAGGGCACCATTAACAGCAGGGGGCGCCCTGTGGCCGACACAGCTCACACATGTTCAGCTACCCGAGTGGAGTATTTCAGTATTCTCCATTCAGGACTATCAAAAGTAAGAACGTGGCAGCGGGGGTGGGGCTTGTTGAGTGTCGGATTTTGGCGTGACTGTTTGCCTGTGTGTGTGTGTGTTACTGCCTGCCTGTGTGTGTGTGTATGTGTGTGGCTGCCTGCCTGTGTGTGACTGTCTGTACATATGCATGTGACTGTCCGCTTGTACCTGTGTGTTTCTGTCACTGCCTGCCTGCAACTGTGTGTGTGTGTAAGACAGTCACACACACGCAGTTAGACAGTCACACACACACACAGTTGCAGGCAGACAATGACAAACACACACAGGTACATGCGGACAGCCACAAAGACAGTAGTGCGTGCGCACACACACAGTCAAACTATGTGTGAGTGAGAGACTGTCTGCCTGTAATGGTGTGTGAGTGGCTGCATGTGTGTATGACTGTCTGTATGTATGACTGTAACTGTGTGTGTCTACCTGTAAGTGTTTGTATGTAACTCTCTGTGTGGCTGTATGTATGTGACTGTCTGCCTGTACCTGTGTGTGTTTGTCATTGTCTGCCTGCAACGGTGTGTGAGTGGCTGCAAATGTGTGACTGACTGTAACTGTGTGTTGTACCGTATACCTGTAACTGTGTGTGTGACTATGTGCCTGGAACAGTGTGCATGTGGCTGTAATTGACAGTGTATATGTATAACTGTGGGACTGTATACATGTGACTACAAACATATACAGCTGCATTCACATATAGAACATGCATAATTTTATCTGACCTAAGTTCCCATCACACACACCCAATAAACCCAGCACAAATATCACACACTGCCAGTGCACACATATCACACACAGTTAATACACCCATTACAAATATCACATACAGCCAACACATAGCATTCATATCACACACAACCATCATGCCTAACACACACACACAGACAACACACACACTGCATCATAATATAATAAGATGTATTACAGTAGAGCTCTGGCATACAAAATGCACATTACTCTGTGTTTTTATAGTTGGAGAGCTATGTGATACACTAATAGGCACATTACTGAGAGTTGTATTGTTGTGGAGCTCTGTGACAAGGAGGGTGGGGGCGCTGCTAAGAGTTTTCGCACAGGGCGCCTAGAAGCCTAAGGCCGGCCCTGCGGGAGATGGATATATAAATTAAAAATGTTTGTAAAAAAAAAAACGTAGACTACAATATATAATGGTATTTATTTTTAGCAAGCATGCCTCATATGTATTTTTCCTAGCCAACGTGACAGCATCATTAATGAGTTAAAACCACACTCTGCAGTCAGAACAGGAACTATCAATTAACAAATTAAGTAACAACTTAATAAATTGCCCTCACTCTATAGGATCTTCTGTCTATATTGTATTCCCTCCTCCAGCAGTTAGGAAGGAGCCTGCTTAGCATGCTTAAATTTTATGTTATGCTCAACAGGCCAATATTTTTGAAGGTTTGGCCAGGGTTCAGTCTCTTGTCCCTGAAGACTCAGCAAACAAAGGTCTGCAAGGTGACTACCTTTGTGTACCCCTTTTAGTGACTGGGGGTCTGACCTAACCCTCTCCTGTAAGGACTTAATGTTTGCTCTTTTCGGGTGACCATTGTCTGTTGGGAGTATTTGTATGCCGGGCTCTGTTTTTTTCTATCATCTGTCCTACACTGATATAATAGCAGTGAAGTATATGGGAGCAAATGAACTCTCAGGGGGATGGACATTATCGTATACACAGGAATTTATTAATCTGGTGTCTGGGAGTTGTGGTCATTACAACCACCATTACATTTACTTATTTTCATTCTTTGGGTCTGGACTAAGATACAGACTTGAGTTTTCTTTGACTATTTAATGAGATCTAGGCAGCTTCATATACCGTAGTACTGTTTTATGAGATCTGCAAAACTTGGTATCCTGTTATACTTTATATTTACATTCTGTATTTGAGTTGTCGTGAGTTTTTCAGAATAACATATACGGTTGAGTTTAAATTATTGAATAGCTCTCACTGGCTATTGAGAATCCCTCTCCGGATAAGGATTGGAGTTTCCCTTATTCATCAGGCCACACTATCTGGGCAATGGTGACATCTTGGCTACCTATTCACATGGTAAAAAATTTGTACGGTTGCTACCTGGGTTTCAGATGCAACTTTCACAAGGGATTACTGCCTAGACATTCCTAAGGATAAAGGTTCTAAGTTTGGGTCCAGTGTTCTATCCTCCATAATCTCTTAATAACGCCTCAAATACACTTACAGTACACTTAGGTCTCCCTTCATGCTTGAAGGTTCCCCATTAGTGATGCTGCCATGTTGGCTAAGAAATAGGTAAATTCTTACCCATACCTACCTAAATGTTCTTTTCCTGGCCATTTCCATGGCAGCTTCAACTTCCCACCCTTCTCTGGAGGCTTTACAAAGTGAGGGGAATTTATTAAGATTTGTTTACTGATACATACTGTCCTAACTGCTGAGTGGGGATTTAACCCATTACTGATGGTGCCATTAGTGGCGTGCACATGACCCATGGGGCCCCGGTGCGAAAATTGATCCCCTTGCGCGGGCCGGGCCGCAACACATGGCGGTGGGCACCTGGTCGCAGGGGTTACATGGCTGCGACCCTTGCGACCGCGGTATGTACGCCCTTGTACACACTTAGAGGACCACTCTAGGCACCCAGACCACTTCAGCTTAATGAAGTGGTCTGGGTGCCAGGTCCAGCTAGGGTTAACCCATTTTTTCATAAACAGAGCAGTTTCAGAGAAACTGCTATGTTTATGAATGGGTTAAGCC
Organism: Pelobates cultripes; assembly: GCA_933207985.1. NCBI lineage: Eukaryota > Metazoa > Chordata > Amphibia > Anura > Pelobatidae > Pelobates > Pelobates cultripes. The sequence continues at coordinate 48,258,570 of OW240918.1, read as the reverse complement.
TTCCCCTATTTCCTCTAGCGGCTGTCTCATTGACAGCCACTAGAGGCGCTTGTGTGCTTCTCACTGTGATTTTCACAGTGAGAGCACGCCAGCGTCCATAGGAAAGCATTATGAATGCTTTCCTATGTGACCGGCTGAATGCGCGCGCAGCTCTTGCCGCGCGTGCGCATACAGCCGACGGGGAGGAGAAGAGGAGGATCGGAGGTGGAGAGCTCTCCGCCCAGCGCTGGAAAAAGGTAAGTTCTACCCCTTTTCCCCTTTCCAGAGCCGGGCGTGAGGGGGTCCCTGAGGGTGTTTTCGAGTATGTTTTCCTGGCACTATAGTGGTCCTTTAAAGGACCACTACAGACACCCAGATCACATCAGCTCAATTAAGTTGTCTGGGTGTCAGGTCCCTCTAGTTTTGACCCTGCAGCTGAAAACATAGCAGTTTCAGAGAAACTGCTATGTTTCACTGGGGGTTAATCCAGCCTCTAGTGGCTGTCTCACTGACAGCCGCTAGAGGAGCACACTGAACGTCCATAGAAAAGCATTGAGTAATGCTTTCCTATGGGCGGTTTGAATGCGTGCGCGGTCGCATTCGGAGCTGAGAGGCTGAGGGATCCTCAGCGTCAAGGGAGTCCGGCGCTGGAGAAAGGTAAGTGCTGAAGACACACACACACTCTCACTTACAGACGCATACACACTAGCTAACAGACACACACATTTACTGACAGAGACACACTCAGCGGCAGACATACATACACACTCACTTACAAAACATACACTCTCATTGACAAACACACACTCACTAACAGACATCAAACAGACTCACTACACACACACACTCAGTAAGACACACACAGTAACACTAACACTCACTAGCAGACACACACACTAACACTCACACTAACACTCACTAGCAGACACACACACTAACACTCACTAGCAGACACACACTCTAACACTCACTCTAACACTCACTCTAACACTCACACACACTTAAACACTAGTTTTTTGTTTGTTTTTTAAATGTAATCCCCCCAGCCTCCTTACCTTTTGGAGTGCTGCGAGGATTCCCTGGGGTCCAGTGGTGCTGCTGGGCGGGTGGCCGGTCGGGCAGGCAGGCGGGCGGGCGATGTAGCACTCAGTGCTTCCTCTTCAGCTCCCTCGCGCGCCGCGTAGGGATGCCGGAGCCGGAAGATGACGTCATCTGCCGACCCCGGCATCAGTGCGGTGCGCTAGGGATCTGAAGAGGAAGCACTGAGTGCTACCTCGCGCGCCCGCCTATCTGCCCGACCGGCCACCCGCCTGCCGGGTGTCAGCAGGGCCAGCCTCGGGGGGCCCTGGGGTGGTCGGCTCCTGGGCCCCAAAGGGGAAGAGGCTGGCCCTGTGGGTACATACCGGGTCGCAGGGGCGGCCGGGCCCCCTGGTGGGCCAGGCCGGTCGCAGCCGCGACCCGGTATGTACGCCACTGGGTGCCATGGAAACGGACAGGAAATATAAAATTTTGGTAAGTATGGGTAAGGATTTTCCTATATTTCAGTAATAGCTATTTTTAGGCGCAATGTTTTCAGGTTATATTTAGGAAGATATTGATATCTAACCAACGTCTGCATGAAATAAATATTTACAAAACCGTTTAAAATTCATATTTACATTATATGACTGTATTTAACCAAAACAGAGGCATAAATTTATACATTTCCTTTGAAATTTATGTTATACACTAAACCATGAATTTCTGAATTTTGGAGAACTGAAAATAAATTGCAAATCTCAAATTCACCTATTTTTCCAACCTTGCATTTTTTGACTTAACAACCCCCTTCTGAATACTTTGATACTCACCTCAGTTGCTGATTAAGTGCAGCTTTTTGCTACTTACCACAGCAAGGATTATGGCCCAGGAGCCTCTAGGCATCATTACTACCAAATAAATATTTTATATGTGCCTTAGGGCCAATTCCCCTTGCCACTGGCGATAGGGTGAGTGGACATTTCCAACTCTCTAATGTGTGTATTGGACACCCTTCCGAGATTCCCTCATCAGATTAAAAACAAGTTAAAGCAATTTTTCTTTTGGAGACGGGTCCATGTTAAATTTGAACAGTCATTTTCCTTGGGTGTTGTATTTAGTATGAAAATAAGACAGAAAAATAGTCACTTTTTCTCCAAACTAAAGTCAAGGTTACAAAAGTTTGCAAAAGTTGTGCTTAAACGTAAAGAAACATTAAAGGGCATTTTAATTGACTGAAATTTAATTTTCATATATAAATGTCTTAGTTTCCTCTTCCCAAACAGCTGTTATAGCGTTGCCATTCAAGACTCCCAGTAGAGTCCTCTGCCATCTTTGAAATATCATCACATTTCAGCCGCACCCACAGACTTCTGTGAATTGAGAGTTGTCAGTATTGGTAGTGACACTTTCTGGCAGCTCTCTAAAGCCAAAGCATGATGTCAGAACAAAGTATGGGGTATAATTTCACTTCTGGATTGCTGGTAAATAATAGATGTATGCAATAAGTACAATTAGCCATACAAAATAATTGAACGTTAAAAATGCAGATTCCCTTTGGACTCATGGTTCCTGTCAGTGAAATTATTTCTGAATTGGTCATGTTTGACAAAAAAAGAAAGTGGTGCGCAGACAATTTTAAATATTAAACATTGTTTCCGTTCCAATGGAGTTTAAAAACTTTTTTTTTTATGTAAATATATACATTTCTCAGTTATTGAGTTTAGTACTACCTGAAAATAATATTGACATACCACTGATTGCCCTCTTGCATTTGGCATAAAATGATAAAACCACAAGTAACGTCAGATCTGTACTTGAGCCAAGTTAGTGAAACTGAGGCATGATTTTACGCTTCAATATTCACATAATGAAAGATGGCAAGGGAACATTGACAGGTATCTGTCCCAAGCAAGCACAAAGCTTGCCTCGGTTGCCACGAGATAGTCAGGGATGCAGGCCTCTGTTGTGTGGAAGATAAGTGAATAGGAAGGTGCCTCGTTTTTAGAAGAGTTGGGGGGGAAGCCCTGAAAAAAACTTTTACAGCTGGGACCCCCGTAGTCTACACATTACACTACTAATTGTTTCCATGCATCAGTTATCCATTCTTGGAAACCGTACAAGAAGAGAAATGCACAGTCCCAGAATAAATTGTCTACAAAATAATATATATAACGAGAAAGTGTGTTTAAACAAAAAAAAAGAATGTAATGAATACAACATGATGTAGAAGGAAGGTTTTATTTAAAATTTTAAAGAAAACACTTTCTCGCTCCATTGCTTTTTAAAAATATTTTTCTGCTTCCACTCTCCTCGAGAGAAACATTGATCGATCAGATTATTATTGCCATTTATTGTCACTTTTATATCATAAGTCTGCATCGACCGGCAGTTAGCACCTTTACGTCCCCATTTGTTCATCAATTGATTCATCATTGTCCATTTCTTGTCTCAATCTCACTTCTCTTCAGTTCCTAATCTACTATCTCTCGTTTCTGTTCACCTCGCCTCTTTGTTCCTAGTTTTCTCCTCTCTTTTCCTGTCCTATTATGCTTTACATCCTTATTTTCCACCTTATTTATCCAGTTTCCATTTTGCTTTTCATCTGGAATCTTTTTGATACTTTCTCAAATCTGTGTTTCCTCTACCAGTCTCCTCAGTATGTCTGTCCATCTATTCTCCTTTATTCTCATTGTCCTACCTTATATTGCCAATATATATATTTTTATTCGCATAGAGCTCTTGACCAAACTTTTAACAACCCTCTTCTTTGTTTTATTGTTATTTATCTGCACATATTCCTATTTGAATGCCGTTATTCCATATTTCTCCCATTCTCACTCTCTAATTACAGATTAGGACATTTGTCCCGCTCCGGATGCATCCTATTGAATGTACCAGCTCTCTTTCCATGTTAGCTCAACATAACGAAACCTCCCCCCTCCTGTTGCCTTTTTGACAAAGAAGCCATCGTGGAATTAACTGGAAGAATCTTGCACCTTATATACCAATAAATAGAAAGCCGAATATTGTTTTAACTGAGTGCCAATGGGACATCCAAATAATTGTTCTGCTTTGCAATGCATTGCTGTTGCATCTGGCACCAAAGTAATTAATAAAATGGCTTCTCACAAAAGAAAAAAAAAAGATCTAGTAGTGGTCTTTTAGCCACATAGTAAAAACGCTACATGATATTTATTTGACCTCTGATCGATTCCCTATGTATAGGGAAATTGTACCACAAATAAATAAATACGTTGGTTCTAGTTACCTTTGTAACACATGGATTATGTCCTGCCACCAGCCTTTTTGATGTATGCACTATATTCTGATAAACTATAATACATGTGTAATCTGCTGTGTATTGGTCTTATTACATATACCTGCCAATATTCCAAGTCCTAAAGCTGTTCCTTAATTTGTATTATGTATACATTTTGGTCACTATGGCAGCACCATTTCTGCAAGATGCATATTCTGGGTGTGCCCCCAATTCCCTTTCAGTCTTTTTTAGTAGCCACATGGTCACAAACCCTGGCCAAAGTTAGTGTTCATATTAGTTTTTTGCATTTCTCACACATAAAATGCCCTTTCACAGATGATATATTCATCATTATACATTTTACTGCTCTAAAACACTAATTTGAATTCAGCAATGTCTCGCAAGTACAACAGTACTCCCAATGTACAGGTTTTATGAGGTTTTGGAAAGTTACAGGGTCAGATATAGGGAATGCAAATTAAATTCTACAGACAGCAGGTCCCCCAATATATAATTAATAAAATTACTTAGTTTTGCAAAAATAATACATAAATATACACATTTTATTTATTTAATTTTCTTTCTAAATGATTTATACTTAATACAGTGATTTTACCAATTGTATGTTGAGGGATCTGTCTGACAACCCAGGCAGTCACCCTGCAGTCAGTCTTGCAATCCGGCTGATCTCAAACATGTGATTGCTGTATCATTGGGATCACATGACCCGGACCAGCAGGATTGACTGCAAGAGGACTGCCTTGGTTGTCAGGCGGTCTCCCCTAATCAGATCCGTTGAAGAGGATGAGTATGCTGGCTGCAGGGAGGGTCCGATTTTTTTAGGGCGTGCTATGCCACCCTAACGGCGTTGTAGGATGGCATAGCACACCCTAACGTCGGGAAAAGGTTAATGAGGCAGTATTGGTGTACAGATCATGCTCAAGCAGTCTTACTGCTCAGATTTCTGCCATTCAGTAGGTATATCACTTTGTTCGTGCAGCCCTAGCCTAACCTTTCATGTGACTCACACAGCCAACAAGAAACAAATTAGTTTTGTGTTCAAGTAGATCTTATAGCACAGTGTGTTTACTTACACATTGAGTTTAGAAGTTTTTATTTTCTGCTCTGTTCATTGAACTTTAATCACACATAAGGCTCCTGCAGGCACTAACAGGAGCAGAGCAGGAGATAAATTCTAAAGTAAACACACTGTGCAATAAAGGAAGCTCAACATTTAGATCTCTCTTTACAGAAGTGTGTAGGGAGGCTGTGTGACTCACAGCAAGCTGATGTATGCCTAGGGCTGCATAAACAACGTGATTTACCTCCTAAATGGCAGATAATTGAGCAGTGAAACTTCAGGGGCATGATCTATACAACAAAACATATCCTTTTAAAGAAACACATGCACACACTGCATTGTAATCAATTTTGAATATAACAGATAATTGACGTTAAGACTGGCTTTGACTAATATTGTTTTACGTCAGCAAAGGTACAAATAATAACATGACCATAGGTCAGAAAACATTTTTGTTGTATTGTGATACCCCAAATTTATCCCATACATACAGGAAATTAAAAAAACAAAACAAGACCTTTGCAAAAAATAAAAAAACACAATATATTTTGGTGTAACTTACAAAGATACACATTTTTCTCTTGATGAAATAGTTTTCGATCCTCTCGTGCAGAATGAGGGGCAGGCTAATCTTCAGAGAATCAAAGGGTTAGGAGTAATTTTTTTTGTACATGGAACATTGTATTGGAACCTGTCTCCATGTCACTTCAAATGACATCTGGAATCTTAATAAACAAAATTCCATGAAAGCCACAGGGTTATCGTTAGAGAGTGGAAAATAAGACCTTGTGTGCTTGAGCTACTTACATTCTACAGCCCAAGGATATTGGCAGCACACGATCGATTCCAAATTAGAGCCAGACTTAAACTACTAAATATGTTACAATAAACCCCTCTACTGGTCAGCAAATCACCAGCGCAGACAAGGATTCTGAGTAATGATATGCATGTGAACATGTCTCTCGCTATATAAAAAGGTAGTACACCACACCTGAAAAGAATGGAATTCAATACATTCTATAGAAATTATTCTGTAAAAATAAAGTTCAGTAGAAAAATCATTGGGTTGTGAGTCAATAAATCAGTAGATGTGAAGAACTGGCCAGCAAATGGTAGGACAAATGAGCATATTTTTAAAAACTCATCTATTTCCCTACCTCATTTGATTCAGTGTAAAATTTGACATTTCCTTGTCTATTCTCCACAACTTCTGGGTTAGTGGGAGGGAAAAAAAACATAGACAATATTATGCAACAAAGTTGAAATGGTGGGGACTTCAAAGTTACACAGTTACATAGGCTGGAAAGAGATATGTGTCCATCAAGTTCAGCCTTCTTCACATTTGATTTTTGCTATTGATTTAAAAGAAGGCAAAAAAACCAAACAATTTGAAGCACTTCCAATTTTGCAACAAACTAGGAAAAACTTCCCTCTTGACCCCAGAATGGCAGTCAGATTTATCCTTGGATCAAGAATCTATTACCCTACATTGAAAAATTATATAATTGAATATGCTGTTTTTGCAAGTATGCATCTAGTTGCTTTTTTAAACATCTGTGCTAACTCTGATAAAACCACTTCTCCAGGCAGAGAATTCCATATCCTTAATGTTTAACAAACACTCAATGTTTAAGTGATATTCCCCCTAACAGAAAGTGCAAGTGCAGCACTATTAACCAATTGGGACTTACCCCTTACATAGTATGTGGTTTTCAAATTGTTGAAACATAAAATAGAAAAATAAGACGTATATAGTGCAGTATTGTACAAACCAACAAAACAGATAGAACTGAGTGAAAATTAACTCCCATAGATTAAAGCCTTCTCAGGGTATAGGCTCTAAACACACAGGTATTTGTGCCTTATGGTAGCATACACAACCTCTCTTCAATAAATCCGTCACTCTCAATGGAATATGTTGAGAAAATAAACACAGACAAGAAACGTCTTGGTGCACTATTTGATATTTAAGTGGATAAGGGTGGTATACCAATATCAAAACTGCTTACTTGGTTTGGAGCCTTTTGGGAACTGGCTCCAAGTTGAATAGCTCTGTGTCTATTGTATGGGGTAGACCAGTGGTTCCCAAACTTTTTAGGTTCAAGGCGCCCTTAATATTTTAATATTTTTCCAAAGCATCCCCAAAAATGTTCTAGGTAGTATATATGTACAGCACAGCAGCATATACTGGGCCCCTGTTCGGCAGAAATGATTGCCGTTCAAGCGCAGATCTAGAACCTAATATTGGGAGGGGCACTGGTAGATTATTTAAAGAAACAATCCAGGCACAATAACCACTACAGCACTAGGGCTGTAGTGCCCTCCCAGAGTAAGTAGTAAAACTGTTTAAGAACAGTTTGACAACTTACCTGAGATCTGCTGGGATAGGGGCTGTAGAAGGGGATGGGGCAGTAGTGTGTGTGAGGGGTGCAATATATGTGTGTGTGAGGGGTGCAGTGTGTGTGTATGTGGGACAGCTTGAGCGTAAGGGGTACAGTTAGTGTGTAGGGGCAGGTTGTATGAGGGATACACACAAACAATAGGTGGAGCGAAGATAAAGGCACAAAATCACATACAATTAAGATAAAAATAAAGATAAATACTTCCCTCTCTTCTTATTGGAGGCTGTAAAGATAGAGAGAGGCAAATAATAGTGTAGATATCCTAATACATCTTAGAAAAAGGCAATGTAACTGAAGCACACTCACAAAGATAGAGCCATATCCTGGATCTGGCTCTGGTTTGAATCGCCTTAGGATCTCTTTAGGGTGATCCAAGCCCTCTTGGTAGTGAGGGTGTTCCTTCCCAAGGATAAGCAGCAGAAATGGAATAGGATTCCAAAACAAATTTATTTGTAAATTCACAAAATAAAACACTATAAAGGGTAATAGTAAAAGTCCAATTAGTGCCAAAACGCGTTTAGCCGAAAAGTGGCTTCCTCAGTTGGCATGGATACTGCTGTTCCGTCTTCTGGTTCTTTAAATGCTTATCTCTACAATTTGCACGGTCTTTTTTTCGGTGGAACGCATCCTGCAACTTCCTGGTTCCCCATTGTTTCCGGTCATGTGTTTCTATGCTGAGATGCATCATGCGTCTCTCTACTTCCAGGTTACCTGTATAGTAGTGCTGATCACGTGTGTTCAGTCCGGTCACGTGTGTCGTTCATTTAGGTGGAACGCATATTGCGTATGTGTATGAGGGATACAGTTTGTTTGTGAGGGGTACAATGTGTGTGGGCAGGGCCGGTGCTTCCTATAGGACAGCTAGGCAGCCGCCTATGGCGCTGCCTAAGAGGGGGCGCCGGCCCTGCCTTTATGATCAAGTTTGCGCTGGCGCGCATCCGCCCCTCTATTATTTTGAGCGTGCCGCTGGCCATGTTACCAGGTGCTAGGGAGCACTTACATTGCTGCTCACTAGCGCCCGGTAGAACACCGATCCAGCGGCATCCACATCAGCCCTAAGAGCCAGGTCCCCTCCAAGGCATCCAATGCCAAAGCAGTGCAAGGGCGCTTCAATCGCTGGCTCCAACCCCTTCCCTTGTACGTGGGGGCAAGTGGGCAGGAGGATAGCAGGGGCGTGGCTGAGAGAAGAAGTGATGGGCTGCCAGGCGCAGGCTAGATGAGCATAGGACCAGCAATGGAGGTAAGATGTGTGTCAGAGAATGTGTGTTAGTCTGCTTCAGTCAATATGTTTGTGCATGTCAGTCTGTATGGGTCAGTGTGTGTGTCTGTATGGCTCAGTGTGTGTCTGTATGGGTCAGTGTGTGTCTGCATGGGTCAGTGTGTGTCTGAGGGGTACAGTTTGTGTGTATGGAGGGGCAGTGTGTGTGTATGGGGGCTGGTGGGTGTGTATGGGGGGATAATTGTGTGTATGTGGAACAATTGTGTGTATTGGGGGGCGATTGTGTGTATGGGGGCAGTGTGATTGTATGGGGGGTAATGTTTTTTGTGTATGGGGCAGTGTGTGTGTGTATGGGGGAGTTATTTTGTGGTGTGGGGTCTGTGGGGGTGGGAGGGCAAATTCATAAATATATATATATATATATATATATTTTATTTTTTTTATTAAAAATAATACTTTTCATATCCCCCTCCCTGCTTACCTTTGCCTGGAAGGGGGGGCATTTCCTGCAATCCCTGGTGATCCTGTGTGGAAGCCTTGGTGGTCCCAGTGGTGAGAGTGAACTCTAGCAGCCTCAGGAGCTGCTAGAGTTCACTATCGCGAGATTCGGAGTAGTATCTCTGATCTCCCCTCCATTCCTGCAGAGCTGGCCGGGGAGAGGGAGGCATGGTTCCCGGTGCTATCATCATAGCACTGGGAAAATATCTTGCGGCTCCCCTGCGTCTCCGTCTGGGAATTGCTGGGGTAGACACATATCCTAACAGGAATCTGGAGGAATAATCCAGGGGAAAAGTAAGTGAAGTGAAATATACCTTCAAAATGTAAATATACGTATAAAAGTTTAAAGTACAGGTGCTTTCCTCTCCCTCTCACTTCCGAGACGCGTTTTTGCCTAGCAACTAGGTTTTTTCAGTCGGTTGTGTTGTATTTACAAGTTCCTGTTTACAAATGCGACCTGGTCCCACCTTCTGTGTGTCTCGTCCAATCATATGTATCTTATCCCGATGTGGCTTGATTTTCGGGCGGTCTTTGTGTTAATATCCTGTTCTTGGTTCCATATCCTTATTGCTCTAATAGTAAAAAAAATCTTTTCTTTGCCTTGCAACTTTTTTGTAGATTGCAACTGTTTGTAGCACAGTAACAAAATGGAAAAACTTTACATTATCTATATTTTCTGTTTAACTTTGTGGCCTAAAATTAGACCTTTACTTTGAATTCCTGACAATTCATACTTAAAAGGACACTATAAGCACCAAAACAACATTAGCTTAATGAAGCAGTTTTGGTGTATAGATCATGCCCCTGCATGTTTTTTTAACCAGCTCTAGTCACACATCCCTGCATGTGACTTATACAACCCCCCTAAACACTTCCTGTAAAGAGAGATCTAATGTTTAACATTCATTTATTGCCGGTACAGTTTAGTTTAGAATTTCTTGTCTCCTGCTTTGGTAATAGCTTTCTAGACCCTGCAAGAGCCATCTGTGTATGGTTAAAGCAGGGGTCAAGTCCTGGGGAAAAAGGTGTGGGAACTCACCCAAGATTCCCGTTCCCCCCCCCCCTTAAAAATTTTTATTATTTTTTTAAATTACACTCCTATGCATATAGTGCAGTGCAGGGTGTGTATAATGAAGGTAGTGTGTTTGTAGTGAATGCAGAGTATGAATAATAAATGTAGTGTGTTTGCAGTGAGTGCAGTGTGAATAATAAGTGTAGTGTATTTGTAGTGAGTGCAGAGTGTGTATAATGAATGCAGTGTGTTTTTAGTGAGTGCGGAGTGTGTATAACGAATGTAGTGTATTTGTAGTGAGTGCAGTGTGTATAACAAATGTAGTGTATTTGTAGTGAGTGCAGTGTGTATAATAAATGTAGTGTGTTTGTAGTGAGTGCAGTGTGTATAGTGAATGTAGTGTGTTTGTAGTGAGTGCAGTGTGTATAGTGAATGTAGTGTTTTTGTAGTGAGTGCAGAGTGTGTATAATGAATGCAGAGTGTGTATAGTGAATGTAGTGTGTTTGTAGTGAGTGCAGGATGTGTATAATGAATGTAGTGTGTTTGTAGTAAGTGCAAATTGTGTATAATGAATTTAGTGTGTTTGTAGTGAGAGCAGAGTGTGTACAATGAATGCAGTGTATGTAGTGTGTTTGTAGTGAATGCAGAGTGTGTATAGTGAATGTAGTGTGTAGTGAGTGCAGAATGTGTATAATGAATGCAGAGTGTGTATAGTGAATGCAGAGGGTGTATAGTGAATGTAGTGTGTTTGTAGTGAGTGAAGAGTGTGTATAATGAATGCAGCGTGTGCTGGATGATGTGTGTGTGCGCGCTGGATTACGTGTGTGTGCGCGCTGGATGACGTGTGTGTGCGCGCTGGATGACGTGTGTGTGAGTGCTGGATGACGTGTGTGTGCGCGCTGGATGACGTGTGTGTGCGCGCTGGATGACGTGTGTGTGAGTGCTGGATGATGTGTGTGTGTGTGCTGAATGATGTGTGTGTGTGTGTGTGTGCTGAATGATGTGTGTGTGTGTGAGTGCTGGATGATGTGTGTGTGTGTGTGAGTGCTGGATGATGTGTGTGTTTGTGAGTGCTGGATGATGTGTGTTTGAGTGAGTGATGGATGATGTGTGTTTGAGTGAGTGATGGATGATGGGTGTGTGCGCTGGATGATGGGTGTGTGAGTGCTGGATGATGGGTGTGTGAGTGCTGAATGATGTGTGTGCTGGATGATGGGTGTGTGAGTGCTGGATGATGTGTGTGCTGGATGATGGGTGTGTGAGTGCTGGATGATGTGGTTGTGTGTATGATGGGTGTGTGAGTGCTGGATGATGGGTGTGTGTGTGTGTGTGTGAGTGCTGGATGATGGGTAAAAGAGTACTTTCGATGATGTGGGTGTGTGTGAGTACTGGATGTGATGCAGTGGAGTGCTGGATGATGGGTGTGAGTGCTGGATGACAGGTGTGTGTGTGTGTGTGCGTGCGCTGGATGATGTGTGTGAGTGCGCTGGATGATGTGTGTGAGTGCGCTGGATGATGTGTGTGAGTGCGCTGGATGACGTGTGTGTGAGTGCAGGATGATGTGTGTGAGTGCTGGATGATGTGTGTGTGTGTGTGTGTGAGTGCTGGATGATGGGTGTGTGTGAGTGCTGGATGATGGGTGTGTGAGTGCTGGATGATGGGTGTGTGAGTACTGGATGATGGGTGTGTGAGTGCTGGATGATAGGTGTGTGTGTGCTGGATGATAGGTGTGTGTGTGCTGGATGATGGGTGTGTGAGTGCTGGATGATAGGTGTGTGTGAGTGCTGGATGATAGGTGTGTGTGTGTGCTGGATGATGGGTGTGTGAGTGCTGGATGATGTGTGTGTGTGTGTGTGCTGGATGATGGGTGTGTGAGTGCTGGATGATGGGTGTGTGTGGGGGGGTAGCATTTTTTTACTTTATGTATAATTTGTATTTATCCCCCCTCCCTGCTTCTTACCTTGTCAGGGAGGGGGGAGATCGCCTGGTGGTCCGGTGGTATGCTGGAGGGAGCCAGCCGCTGCACAGAGGGGCCATCACACGCAGTGTTCCCTCTCCAGCTCTAACTCTCGCGAGACTCGCCTGTGCGGAGCGTTGCCATGGTAACAGCCGCGGGTCTCGCGAGAGTTATAGCTGGAGAGGGAACACAGCGTGTGCTGGCCCCTCTGTGCAGGTAGCAGGGCCGGTCCTGCAGGATCACTAGCGGGAACGGCGTTCCTGCTTTGGAAAAAGTGCAGGAACGCCGTTCCCATGCGTTCCTGCAGGACTCGAGCCCTGCCCTGAAGGTCTGATTTATGGTTTCATGCATATTGCAATGAGTACTTGGTTTATTACCATAAATAACTGATC
>OW240918.1:48216764-48244483 GCA_933207985.1 Pelobates cultripes | reverse complement strand
TGTGTGTCTGTATGGGTCAGTGTGTGTCTGCATGGGTCAGTGTGTGTCTGAGGGGTACAGTTTGTGTGTATGGAGGGGCAGTGTGTGTGTATGGGGGCTGGTGGGTGTGTATGGGGGGATAATTGTGTGTATGTGGAACAATTGTGTGTATTGGGGGGCGATTGTGTGTATGGGGGCAGTGTGATTGTATGGGGGGTAATGTTTTTTGTGTATGGGGCAGTGTGTGTGTGTATGGGGGAGTTATTTTGTGGTGTGGGGTCTGTGGGGGTGGGAGGGCAAATTCATAAATATATATATATATATATATATTTTATTTTTTTTATTAAAAATAATACTTTTCATATCCCCCTCCCTGCTTACCTTTGCCTGGAAGGGGGGGCATTTCCTGCAATCCCTGGTGATCCTGTGTGGAAGCCTTGGTGGTCCCAGTGGTGAGAGTGAACTCTAGCAGCCTCAGGAGCTGCTAGAGTTCACTATCGCGAGATTCGGAGTAGTATCTCTGATCTCCCCTCCATTCCTGCAGAGCTGGCCGGGGAGAGGGAGGCATGGTTCCCGGTGCTATCATCATAGCACTGGGAAAATATCTTGCGGCTCCCCTGCGTCTCCGTCTGGGAATTGCTGGGGTAGACACATATCCTAACAGGAATCTGGAGGAATAATCCAGGGGAAAAGTAAGTGAAGTGAAATATACCTTCAAAATGTAAATATACGTATAAAAGTTTAAAGTACAGGTGCTTTCCTCTCCCTCTCACTTCCGAGACGCGTTTTTGCCTAGCAACTAGGTTTTTTCAGTCGGTTGTGTTGTATTTACAAGTTCCTGTTTACAAATGCGACCTGGTCCCACCTTCTGTGTGTCTCGTCCAATCATATGTATCTTATCCCGATGTGGCTTGATTTTCGGGCGGTCTTTGTGTTAATATCCTGTTCTTGGTTCCATATCCTTATTGCTCTAATAGTAAAAAAAATCTTTTCTTTGCCTTGCAACTTTTTTGTAGATTGCAACTGTTTGTAGCACAGTAACAAAATGGAAAAACTTTACATTATCTATATTTTCTGTTTAACTTTGTGGCCTAAAATTAGACCTTTACTTTGAATTCCTGACAATTCATACTTAAAAGGACACTATAAGCACCAAAACAACATTAGCTTAATGAAGCAGTTTTGGTGTATAGATCATGCCCCTGCATGTTTTTTTAACCAGCTCTAGTCACACATCCCTGCATGTGACTTATACAACCCCCCTAAACACTTCCTGTAAAGAGAGATCTAATGTTTAACATTCATTTATTGCCGGTACAGTTTAGTTTAGAATTTCTTGTCTCCTGCTTTGGTAATAGCTTTCTAGACCCTGCAAGAGCCATCTGTGTATGGTTAAAGCAGGGGTCAAGTCCTGGGGAAAAAGGTGTGGGAACTCACCCAAGATTCCCGCCTCCCCCCCCACCCCCTTAAAAAATTTTTTTTTTAAATTACACTCCTATGCATATAGTGCAGTGCAGGGTGTGTATAATGAAGGTAGTGTGTTTGTAGTGAATGCAGAGTATGAATAATAAATGTAGTGTGTTTGCAGTGAGTGCAGTGTGAATAATAATTGTAGTGTATTTGTAGTGAGTGCAGAGTGTGTATAATGAATGCAGTGTGTTTTAGTGAGTGCAGAGTGTGTATAATGAATGCAGTGTGTTTTTAGTGAGTGCGGAGTGTGTATAATGAATGTAGTGTATTTGTAGTGAGTGCAGTGTGTATAACAAATGTAGTGTATTTGTAGTGAGTGCAGTGTGTATAATAAATGTAGTGTGTTTGTAGTGAGTGCAGTGTGTATAGTGAATGCAGAGTGTGTATAGTGAATGTAGTGTGTTTGTAGTGAGTGCAGAGTGTGTATAATGAATGTAGTGTGTTTGTAGTAAGTGCAAATTGTGTATAATGAATTTAGTGTTTGTAGTGAGTGCAGAGTGTGTACAATGAATGCAGTGTGTGTAGTGTGTTTGTAGTGAATGCAGAGTGTGTATAGTGAATGTAGTGTGTAGTGAGTGCAGAATGTGTATAATGAATGCAGAGTGTGTATAGTGAATGTAGTGTGTTTGTAGTGAGTGAAGAGTGTGTATAATGAATGCAGCGTGTGCTGGATGATGTGTGTGTGCGCGCTGGATGACGTGTGTGTGCGCGCTGGATGACGTGTGTGTGTGCGCGCTGGATGACGTGTGTGTGAGTGCTGGATGACGTGTGTGTG
Source organism: Pelobates cultripes (assembly GCA_933207985.1). Lineage (NCBI taxonomy): Eukaryota > Metazoa > Chordata > Amphibia > Anura > Pelobatidae > Pelobates > Pelobates cultripes. The sequence continues at coordinate 48,242,259 of OW240918.1, read as the reverse complement.
AGTGCTGGATGATGTGTGTGTGTGTGCGTGTGTGTCTGCTGAATGATGTGTGTGTGAGTGCTGGATGATGTGTGTGTGAGTGCTGGATGATGTGTGTGTGTGTGAGTGCTGGATGATGTGTGTGTGAGTGAGTGCTGGATGATGTGTGTGTGAGTGAGTGATGGATGATGTGTGTTTGAGTGAGTGATGGATGATGGGTGTGTGAGTGCTGGATGATGTGTGTGTGTGCTGGATGATGGGTGTGTGAGTGCTGAATGATGTGTGTGTGAGTGCTGAATGATGTGTGTGCTGGATGATGGGTGTGTGAGTGCTGGATGATGTGTGTGTGTGCTGGATGATGGGTGTGTGAGTGAGTGCTGGATGATGTGTGTGTGAGTGCTGGATGATGGGTGTGTGAGTGCTGGATGATGTGTGTGTGAGTGCTGGATGATGGGTGTGTGTGAGTGCTGGATGATGGGTGTGTGAGTGCTGGATGGTGGGTGTGTGAGTGCTGGATGGTGTGTGTGTGACTGCTGGATGGTGTGTGTGTGAGTGCTGGATGGTGTGTGTGTGTGCTGGATGATGGGTGTGTGAGTGCTGGATGATGGGTGTGTGTGTGTGAGTGCTGGATGATGGGTGTGTGAGTGCTGGATGATGGGTGTGTGGGGTGCTGGATGATGGGTGTGTGAGTGCTGGATGATGGGTGTGTGTGTGTGTGTGTGTGAGTGCTGGATGATGGGTGTGTGAGTGCTGGATGATAGGTGTGTGTGTGTGTGTGTGTGCTGCTGGATGATGGGTGTGTGAGTGCTGGATGATGTGTGTGTGTGTGTGCTGGATGATGGGTGTGTGTGTGTGTGCTGGATGATGGGTGTGTGAGTGCTGGATGTGTGTGTGTGTGTGCTGGATGATGGGTGTGTGAGTGCTGGATGATGGGTGTGTGAGTGCTGGATGATGGGTGTGTGTGGGGGGGTAGCATTTTTTTACTTTATGTATAATTTGTATTTATCCCCCCTCCCTGCTTCTTACCTTGTCAGGGAGGGGGGAGATCGCCTGGTGGTCCGGTGGAGGGAGGGAGCCAGCCGCTGCACAGAGGGGCCATCACACGCAGTGTTCCCTCTCCAGCTCTAACTCTCGCGAGACTCGCCTGTGCGGAGCGTTGCCATGGTAACAGCCGCGGGTCTCGCGAGAGTTATAGCTGGAGAGGGAACACAGCGTGTGCTGGCCCCTCTGTGCAGGTAGCAGGGCCGGTCCTGCAGGATCACTAGCGGGAACGGCGTTCCTGCTTTGGAAAAAGTGCAGGAACACCGTTCCCATGCGTTCCTGCAGGACTCGAGCCCTGGGTTAAAGTTACATTTAAAGAGCAGGACAAAAACCTCTAAAACATGTTAACATCTGATTGAAAATGAAACATTTTTTCCATGCAAGCTCTGTGAGTCTCAGGAAGGGTAGGTGTGGCTAGGGTTGCATAAAGAAAAACAAAAGTGATTTAATTCTTAAATGGCAGAGATTTAAGCAGTGAGACTGCAGGGGCATGACCTACACACCAAATTTGCTTCATTAAGCTAAAGTTGTTCTAGTGGCCATAGTGTCCCTTTAACCCCTTAAGGACCAAACTTCTGGAATGAAAGGGAATCATGACATGTCACACATATCATGTGTCCTTAAGGGGTTAAGTAAACAGCCCTGCCAGTTGTTATTGTTTGGACACACAAAACACTGGTGGGGTTATTCACTAAAACCATAAATTGTCGAGAATTGAAAAGAGAATTGAGAGAATTGAAAAGGGAAGTATATATAGCCAAGATGGGAATTTAGGCGATTTTAAAAAAATTTCGGTTCAGCTACTGTGGGACCAGTTCATTCTCCTCTCCACAATTTCTGATGTAGTAAATAACCATGAAAGCCCTCTCTTGATATTTGTAACTTAGTTCACACCAATATATTCCTTTAGAGGTTAATGTAGAGTCTTTGTGCCAAAACCATACTCATGTTTTCCTGCATAGGAGCCAATGTTTGCCCATCTTTATTCGATGACTCCGGTCCTATACGCAAATAAATAAATAAATAAATAAATAAATAAATCACACCCTGATTTTGTCTCTGGCGTTCATTTTTATTTACTATATTGTTATCATTTTCACTTGCTTTAATGCATTTCAATTGAGAAAGCTTTAGCTATTACCCATCCACTCTCACAGTGAATTACTACATTAGCGGCCCAGGAGTTAATCTCGCTCTGCAGGATTCTCAAAGATTGTTATTGTATGTTGTCACATTCTGTCACCAACTTGAAATGGCATGTTAGGGGCCGATGTGAAAAAGAAGCCCTATTGAAAGATTAAAATCCCCCTATTTTAGACAGTTGACAGGTGCTGGATTTAAAAGGTGATTGGGGGATCCCAAAGATAAAAGCCATCAAACAGCAATTGCCTGGCACTGCTTCATTACCTCCTCAGCAGGTGGTCGGAAACAGCAGTCACCATTTTCTTCCCTCTTCCTCGTTAATAATATTCGAGGGATAATGAGAGAAAGTTGTAGACGATTTCTCCCTCCTAGTGTTTGAACATGTCTGCTTGCTGACAGCGGCACGGGAACCTCTTGATCACACCTGAAGAAAAATGTGTGTTCCCCACAGTATAACAATGTCCTGTCCAACAGACAATGCAAAATTACTGAAACCAACATTAAAACGCAGCAGGTTCATATACTTCCAACGATGCATCTGGGAGGATTACATTTCCAAACAGATCAAAGTAATGTTACTTTTACATACTTTAACCCCACAAGGACCAGAGGTATTGTTAACTAAAGGACCTTGTATTTTTAAACCAATACCCCGTACATTTTTGGCAATTTGTCCAAACATGTTTCTACTTTAGTGCACCTTCGTTCGTGTTTATTTGTTTTAAAACGTATATATGTATACATATTCATTGTACCCCATGATTTGATGGTTATTTTAACAAGAAGATCACATTTTAAGGGTCTGTAATTCCCATGGATAATGGCATATCTATAAATTATGTCCTGTAATTTGGGTTTTTTTAACCACCTCGGCAGGAGTCCTGTGGTCTGTTAACAGGAAGTGGAGATGGGATGTCATTAAGAAAGACCACATATCTGGTTGAAACGTTCCTTTGCCTATGAAGTTATCACAATAGAAGGGTTTTCTATATTAGAGAAGTACCAATCTATTTTTTCCTTTTTTGTGGATACGTCTCAGTTGTGGGCCACATGTTGTAACAACAGATATACATTAAAAAACGCATCCTGATGTCCCTCCAGTATGTTTTCCCAGTCCCAGGTTTAAATATATTCCTCCATAGTCCCCACACCCCACTCACCATCTTATAAGGAAAGCTGCATCAAGATCAATATGTACAAATAAACCTCTGCACAAAAGTGTGCTGTCAATCACAAAGAAGTTATTTTATATAGTCTAAAACTTACACATATTAATACAAAGTGATTATATTACAAAAGAAAAGTGACGAAGGATGAAAGAAACACTAGAATAAAAATTACAAAGAACATAACTTGCACTATATCTTAAATCACACTCCAGCACGTGTGTCTGGTTTTGGTGTAATAGGGAGGGAAATGTTTACTTTACTAAACATTTATTTTACATTATACATTATGTACAGAATGTGAATTCAAAGAGAAGGTAAAATTTAAGGTACTTTGGGATAAAATTTGAAATTCCCTTTTGATTCTCACTTTAGTGAAAAGCGGTGAAGGTGTTTCACTCTCTCCAGCTACATGCTAGGCATGTTTGTAAGGAGAGAGGGAGAGAATCAATGGGCATAGAGAGGCAGAAACTGGGGGTCGAGCCTGAAGGAGAATTTAAACAAATGTGTGTTTGTGTGTATATATTTTTGTGTCTGTATGTATGTGTGTGTGTGTGTCTGTATGTGTGTGTGTTCCATGGAATACACACATCAGCTAGAATAGAAGAGAACGGACAATAACTGCATTCTAGATGATGTGGATATTAAAAAATAATAATCACGTAATATAAAATGTAAATAATGGTGAAATATGGTTATAATAACATAGTCAGCCTTCTGTCATGTGGTTTTTGATGTCTGCAGAACAATTTGATGTTTTTATTTTTCCATTACACCCATTTCACTGTTAGGTATCCTATATAAATACATATACCTCCAGGAATGTTATCAGAAATCTTTGGGCCCCATACTTAAACCCTCAGTGCCCCCCCCTCCACTCCCTACATCAACACATAACCCCTCCACTCAGCCACCACAGAAGCAGCACACTGATTCATTTACAACACCAGATTATCCTATTAACACAGACTTTCTAATCAGTTTTATTGTAGTTTAAACACACATTAATGTGGTTTTATTGCTACACCACAGCAATTTTAAGCTTTTACGAAAGATGGATATGAGCATAGAAAAGATGCTCATAGAGTCAATACCGATAAATATAGTTTTTCACTCATGAGCAGACATAAACATTTTTATATATCTAATAACTTTAAAAAGTGTCAGTACCAGAAATAATGTACAATGTAATAGTGTACAGTTTGGAAAACATCTTTGAGGACGTGTTTTTTGTTTTTATATTTTTTGACTTTTTTTTTTTTGGGAAGCCTGTGAACTAAAGCCAAATTAACAGAAAATACATACAATTTGTCCTTGTGCTTTTTCTTACAAAAAAATGACCTCTCCTATTTCTTCCATTTGTCTAAATCCTTTTATGGATGCTGAACCTTTTATACTTAAAGTGACTTTTGAACATATCACCCCAATTAATGTATCTGAGCAGGATTTATATTCATGTCCATGAATATTAGCTTGTTTGTATAGCCTTGCCAGTGAACCATTTTATTGCTTGAGGAACCAACAATGATTAAAGTCGCACATCAATTAAGCATAATATTACTAAAGTAACAATGAGGAGTTATTTGGCTGAACGACTCCACTGTACTGCAATTTAAATACGAGTTGCCTGGTGGGAACAGAATCAAGTGCGTAACAAGAACTTTGCAGTTGAATGATGAAAGAAAGCTAAACACAACTTTGTACCATCTTGGTCAGTTGTAGGAACTAGTCTCAGGCTCTTTCTAACTAAAACTCGTTAACCTTATGTCACGTATTGGGTGCCTATCACATTGTGTCATCCAAGATATCATTTGATATGTTTATCATTTTTTTTCCAACTGTTGAAGAAGAATTGAGGTAATGAACATACATGCTGTGTATGACAACTTTCTTATTTTCAAAAGTTGATGTAAGATACCATATTTTCAATCCTCCTCCTAGCAAATAACACAGACTTAAGAAGCACATAGCAGAAATGTTGGTTTGGTTGGACCAGCAAGGTGTTGTAATTGCATGTAACAAAAAAAAAAAAAAGAATTTGAAGGTATCTAGATTTGGGATTGGCCATCAAAAGAAATATAGATGTATCAAAATTCCCTATTTTCAAATATTTTAAAATCCATTGGGTGCATACCTAGAGAGCATATATAACAGTAAGAAAGTGGCAATGGGTGAAGTGGCATATCCTAACTTAAAGTCACAAAGTGAGGTGGCATGGAGAACTGTGGGGCAGGGCAGGTGAAAGGAAGAAGGGGAGCATTGACAGTAAGTGATTGCCAAATAGTGTATGTTCCAGTTCTACCAATTATTTAACTTCAGGTTTCACATGGCATTGCTGTGTCTGCCAAAACTTCGCTGCATTCTAATTCTATGAGTAATTTGGTATTCAAAGTAGCCAATGATTTAATTGCTGCAAAGTACAGTGGTCGCTACTCTCTCCTAATTCTCATTGACCTTTCTGCTGCTTTCAACAATGTTGATCATCAGCAACTTCTTTTCATCCTCCATAATTTCGTTAAATTACATTCTGCATTCTCCAGGTTCTTTCCTCCCTTGAGTGTTGCTAAACCCGTGTCTACCTCCCTCCAAGTCAATGGCACTACCATCAGCTCTACCTTGCAGGTTGGCTGTCTAAGTTCTCCTCATGTCCCATCAATTGCCAAATCCTGCCACTTCCATCACTAAGTATAGCGTGCATCCGCCCCTACTTAACGCTGGATGCGGCTAAAGTGCTGGTCCGCTATCCTCTCTCACCTTGACAACTGCAATTCACTTTTCAGTAGTCTTAGGCATTCCCAACATGCCCGTTAATGTCTATAATGAATGCAACAGCGAGGCTCATTTTCCTGTGGAAGGGAGGCTTTCTTATAAACAAGATTGGGAGTGGAATCAATTATGTTGAAATTGGCCTGCCACCACCTCACAAGAATACCACGTATTTCAATGTGGTGTGTGTATAGTCTTTTGAAATGAGAGATCTAGAATTGATATGTATCTTTTTTTGCAATCCATTTTATAATCCATTCTGAACAAATACTGTAGTTTTGACAGAATAAGCAAAAAAAGGAGGGGGGATCAGGTCGGCTCTAGAGCTGTAATATTGTCTTGCATCCCACTGGCAGTATATGATGGGGCAGTGTAGTAAAGCCGATGGTGCTATGGGCTGTGCAAGTGCTGCCTTTATTCTGTCCATAAGGGAGAGCGGAAGGGATTGCCACCTATTCGGCTCGTCATATATGGACTATAATATAGCTGGTATGTTTGTCTGATACAATGTGGAAAGATCTCTGGGGATGTTAACTCCAAGGTATTTTTTAATGTAGTTGGGGCCCAGGTAAGTGGAATATGGGATGGAAGAAGGAGGTGGAGAGCCCCTGCCTAGATAAATGGCTTTTGATTTAGTCCAGTTTATTGCAAATCCCGGTGTTGTGTGGTAGTCAGTAAATCAGCTAAGTATGGGAGGTAGGGAGTGGTGTAAATTAGCTGTAACCAACAGTAAGACCCTTGATACACAGTTACCTATGGCAATACCTTGATAGTCAGGAAGGTAGGTCTTCTATAGCTGAGGAGTGGGTCCAGTGGTATAATAAACAGGAGAGGCGATAGCGGCAACTCTCTGAGGAAGTCCACTGATAGGTCATCTAGGAAAATTTGATTGATTCGTGGATTTAAAACAGTGCCAATATGGGGCTTCAGGATTTAAACTTTTCTACTGTGAGGTCGTCATGACCTGGGGATTTTCCAGTACAAAGGTTGGCAATGGCCATTTGTATTTCCTGTTCGGTGATGGGGTTATTCAGGACTGAACGGAATCCCTCATCTATGTAAGGACCTTGTAGCTTTTTTAAAAGGCCATTCCTTTCTGATGGTCATTCAGTGTTGAGGCATATGAGGCGGCGAGGTAACTTTACCCCTTAAGGACCAAACTTCTGGAATAAAAGGGAATCATGACATGTTACACATGTCATGTGTCCTTAAGGGGTTAATCTTCCTGCTCAGCTCCCTCGTGCGCCGCTTAGTGATGCCGGGAGCCGGAGTGACGTCATATTCTGGCTCCCGGCTTCATTAAGCGTCGCGCGAGGGAGCTGAGCACGCTGCCCGCCTTGGGGGGGGGGGGGTTCAAATGTGGCCAGCCGGCTAGCTCTTGAGCCCCCCAGGAAACGAGGCAACCAAGGGATCTGCCTGGGCTTAGGGGGCGGCTTTTTTTGCCGTCCACTGCAAAGTGCCGCCCAAGTCAGATGCCTTATTTGCCTCGTGTAAGATACGTCCCTGCTAGTAAGTCTGAGTGCAATTTTTTCATTCAATGTATCTTTCATCAGCATACTTCTTTTTATCTTTGACGTTTGACCAACTAGTTATTAGATGAGATTGTTAACTAAGTATGACAGAAATTGCCAATGTGGAATATACAGTTGGGGAGTAGGATGTTGCAGGGTTAGAGTTATTGGGATTCTATGGATGTCATATAAGTATGGGAGTGCATCTAAGTGGAAACCATAAACATCTCTATGTTGAACTGCTAGTGATGTATTGCTGAATGGTACTTGTAGTCCCTTTCTGTACCATGGTAGATATGCCAAGGGTCATGGAGACACAGATGGTCGCAGATGTGTTTTAGTAGGTATCACCTCTGCCAGTGTTATCATCTGTGGCTGTGTGTTTTCTATCATGTAACCTGTCTCTCTGTTGCTCTAGGATTAACTTGAAATCCCCTCCAAGTGTTAAGCGGTCTTGGGAACTTTATACCATTAATGTAGCTTAGGAAATATTGCTATAACAGGCCTTGGGGTGGTGAGATCTTTATCTAGTTCTGGGCCCACCCTGAGGGCTCTTTCAATGGGCAGTCGTGTGTCTAGGGAGCGACTCTGGAAGCTAGGTTTTGAGGAACTGTAAGAGTTCTTGAGATCTGATTGATACCTGAATGCCTATGAATCTGCGATTATTTCTCTACTGCGATTTTCAAAATTGTCTAGTGTTTCTTGTAAAGTTGTTATTGTGGATTGTTGAGACTAGACTGGGGCTTGAAGATGGTATAAATCGTCTTCAGTATTGCTTTGGCAGGATTCTAGAATGATTAGTTGAGACTGAGCTATTGGTTTGTAGTAAGTGTATTGCCGAGTCAACAGAACCTTTCAGGTGTTTGAACTGTGATAAGAACAGGGGTTTTAATATCGCTGTTACTTCTTTGGCTGTTGCGGATTACTGTAGGGAAATTGACCTGTGCTGAAAGGAGTGGGATAATGGGTTATCCTCCACATCATATTGTTGAGTAGGTTGTGTTTGCGGGACAGATAGGTCTGAAGAATGGGCTTTTTTTGCAGGGTATTGAGCGTTTGTAGTAGGTCTTTTCGATGAGGATTTATCTACAAACCTATCCACGGTAGATAGAGCCAGAAAGAGGGAAATAGTAATTTTAGCGGGATAGATGCTAAGTAGAGTTGGAGGGCGATAAGAAAACTCCAGGACGATAGAGTCCAACGTGTTCGGTCTACTTGGCTGCTTATTATCAGTGTTTTTTGTTTTGTCCTGCCTCCCTTTCTCTTGTTTATCTGTCTATTTATGAGGGGAACATAGTGAACTAAGGGGGGGGGGGGGACAAAGAAGGGATTATAAGGACCCCAGCGAAGAAGGTAAGAATATGCAGATGGAGTGCTCTAAGTCCAGGGTGTCTGTAGGTGTGAGTTTACAGTGAGTGGCCCAGTGATTCCAAAATTATAAAAGTTGATCCCAAGATGGTTACAGTCTTAACAAATGGACACTGGTCAGTGTGGGTCAGTATTGCAAGCAGGTGTAATTCTACCACCTTTGCCAATGTTAGTGACGGTTGTGATCTCATTATATTGGAACAATCAGGGGGTGTAGTCCAGTGCAGGCAGTTGGGATTTAGGATTGTACTAATCAAACATTCTGCAGGGAAATTCTAAACAGTTTGAGTAGTTTAACAGTGTGTTCTCCTTCCTGAGCATTATATAAATCACACAGATATGTACGCAGGGCTGATAGTTGGCCTTGGAATGAACACTGTGTGGAGGTTTTTGTGTCTGAGTACAAGAGAAGTTTAGTAAAAAAAAATCCGTAGGGGATTACTGTACAGTCAAAGGACAACATTAATTTGTCACCACACAGCTTTCAGGGTTGTATTGTTGGCACCAGGTTGTGAAGCTCTCATAGAGATACCAATGGCTTGCCAGCAGCACAGGCCAAGAAATCAGTAAAAGTGCATGTAACTGTAGCCTGTATTCCTGGGACTGCCTGTTTTGATAAGGATCGATATTAAACTAAAAGAGGGTGGAGGTGGGTAAGGAGACAAAGTAGAGAATTAACATAAAACAGGACTAAGGTAGATGATGTACTAAAGTACATAGCAACATAAACAGGATATTATAGATTCTGAAAAAAAGGATATTACAAAACATACTGGTGGGACCAAGAAACATGGTAATACTAGTATAATAGCAACCATTCTATCCTGATAGCAGTATAAAACTATTCCCAACACTGTGGAAACCTCTGTCTATTGGTCACTTCTCACTTGATCTTTAAAGGGAAACTAAAAAAAAAATTGTTTTCCTGGCACTATAGCTTCCCCCTCTGTCAAATCCTGCTCCCCTCTCCCCCCAGTGGTACAGAAGGGGTTAATAAGTCCTTCTCTCATTAACCTGGGTCCAGCAGCGATAACCCTCGGCACAGGCTTGGCTCTGCCCACTCTCCTCCCCCACCAATGTCAGCCAGGCTCGCTTAGGATTTCCCCATAGGAAAACATTATTCAATGCTTTCCTATGGGGATTCTGGTGACGCTAGAAGTCTTCATGCAAAAGCTGGAAGTCTTCATGAGCTGAAGTGGTCTTTATGCCTACAGTGACCCTTTAAATAAAATCATTTAATACCCTAGCCATCGATCTTTTTTTTCCCAATAATCATGGTGAACAGAACTCTGAACCACAAACCAAACTAAATGCCTCTTTCATTCCTCGTTTTGTTTGGTTTGTTATTTGTTCGTATGGTTATTCAGTGTTATGAAATTTGGACAAATCACCGACCAACCACAATTCAGACGTATTGCTATTTTTTTCAAACCAAATGCACAAGTCTTATAGTTAAGTAACGTAAGACCTTTACAGCTATGCCCACGTTTAATACAAGGGCTGGTCATGCCTGTACCATATTGAAATAATATAATTTTTATATTATTCACCAATGAAAGCTGACTAGTGGGGTAAACACATTTGCACTGAGATGTTTCTTACTTTTGAGGTAGGTCATTACTTGATCGGTTTTTCCAAAATAAGACCACCTGTTATTTTTATTTTTTCCATAAAATTGCATTTTACAGTGAACATCTGGTATAATACTCAGCTTATAGTTTATGTTTTACTTCAATAGTTTTTTTTCCTGGTGTTCTTTTATGTTATATGATCTCATACGTTGGAGAAGACCGGCCTTAGTTTACTAACCTTGTCTCTATGGCCCATTCACCTAGATGTACCTGATAGCATGGTATTCTAATCATTAGGCTAGCCTGTCTCCCAAGACTGAAGGTTATCAGCCATCTCATGGTCACTTTTTACATTTTAATTGTTTTGATCTTCTATATAATTCAGTATTGTTTGAATATTCTATGAATGCGAGGACCCATTCTTTTCTGTACAATGTTCCCAAACAGCAGTAGCATGCCCCCTTAGGAAGGAGGAGTATATTAACAACAAGCATAAAAGGTCTCTCCAACATGTCTGGGGAAAAGACTGCAAAAGGTAGATAGATAATAAAAACCTGTGAAAACCATTGTGTAAGGGCAGACAGGTCTAGAGGGAGGGTAATAGCCTACAATGCAAGGAATGGTCTCTCTCACAGAAAGGCAATAGCATGTCTCTACAAGCACAAACACATGCCACACATATGCAACATGCATGTTCAAAAGAGGACACAGAACACACCCAAATAGCAGACGTCTGAAGAAAAAGGACTGAGGGTGCTGACAAAGAGCTCTGATGTTAAATGGCTTCATGCTGAGGTCTGGACTTGACAATGCACAACCTCAACTCAATCACCTTCGCTGCGGTAGCTGACACTTTGCAACTCAAGGATTCTTTCTGGTCAAACCTGACCTACAGAAACTGCTCAACAAAAACAAGGGTCTACTGAAATGGGTGTCTAGCCTTCGAGACCACTTACATTACACGAGAAATATGTACCAAGAAGGTTCTGAGGTTCCTACGACTCTAAGCAAACAGCATTTTAGTCATATTAATGGACCAGTAAAGTCACCCAGGCCACAGTAAGGCAATGCTTACCTTGAAAGGTGAAATCCACCTCCAGTGGTAATAACACTGATAGGCGCTGGAGGTGTTTCACTGCACTGACTAAAACGTAGTAAAACGCAGTCACGTCACACGGAAAATCCAACAGGAAGGCATTGATTCAATTGATTCACTTTTAGGATCTTAGTCTGCTTACATGGAATAATTTACTGTTTTCTGAGTTTTCTGAATATGCATTATGTAAAATAAATAGAATAACCTTTAATGTGTTAATTTACTTTCCCTTTAACTTGATTCAGAGTCCAATTCTATGCACTGAAAGAGAAGAAGTTGTAATTTGTTCTGTCAGTGATGATGCACAATTTAATTGACATCTTTCAAACAAAGAGCTGAGCTCTTGCATGTACTTGGGTGCAATCCCTTTTTTTTTTTTACTTTCAGGCACGGAAAAGCTGATAAATTCAAAGGTCACCTTACAATAAATTGGGTTCAGAGGCTCTGCCTATGAGTGCTTGGTAAATAGGTCAAATAAATGCAGTATTTGTCTCCCCTCAGAGAACTTTACTCTAAGGCTGTGATCCTAAATCCTATATACAATGCAATGCTACAAATGCAACGTACAATGAAACAACTTAATTTATCAAGACTGCAACTATATATGGGACTGTAATGGGATTAATCTAGTAAAGAGATTAGTCTATTAATATGATTGAAATATTGCCTCTTCTTTTAAAAAATAATTTCAAATTACATGAAATGGCTTTTTTGGGCCCCTTCTGGAGTAAAATTCTCAGAATCCAACTAGGTAGAGTTTCTCTCCAGCCAGAATCAGGCAATAAAACAAAGTCTCTCCTGACTGGACAGGGTGGCAGCCATGTTGGATGATGCATTAAACAAGGAATCACCATTGTCTTCTCACCCATATGAGTATACATAGAAACAAGCAAACAATACAAAAAATACACTTCTCAATACAGTTGTGTTGACCAGCCATAGGTCTTCAATGACGACAGAAAGTCTGCCACTAAGTCCAGACAGAACTGCAGAGAGGAGCCACGTCTGTTGATATACCCTTACAATTTCATGTTTATCTGTGGAATTGTATCAACATTGCTGAAATTGTTTCATTTCATGTATTTCACAAAAGGCTCTTTGTTCTTCTTTTTATTATTCATAATATTATGGCAGTATGTCATGTATCACAGTTGGAGCATTCCTGTGAAATATCAGCCCAAACAACTGGAAGGTTTTGGACATAGACATGGAGACATGGAAGCAGGAATCCCAATATGTAGTAATGGTACGATTCTTGAGATAATAATGCGAGGCTATTCCTGCCATACATAACATTGCACATGATGAGTCTCTCCTATAGAGCCAGTGTTCTAACTTGGAACATAATGTATAACCAGTAGGCCACAGCATTCTTGGCAACTTCTTCATTTTCAAAGGGTATGGATTGTTGCCATGTGTATGCTTCCATGTGGACACTTACAAATGTAAATGTTCTAAGGTCAGGCAGAGTACTTCTTTTGTCATGCAGTGTATCAAAGTGACAGTATACTAAATGGTATCCCTGAGAACATCGAATCATGGTTTGTTTACTGTCAAGGGTTTTTGGATCTAGTTCTGACTGTCTCTCTGAAATTCTGCACTTGTTCTCACCTTGCTCTCTCGTCTTGGTTCATGGAATTATGAACTGAGTAGACAGGTCTCTTGGTCCATATTCCATAAAATTGGATATACAGATGTTTAACTAAACAGAGAACTGTCATGTACTGAAAGTAAAACTGCAAAGATTGAAATATCCAAGCTTAAAGGCCCACTAATGTCACCCAGGCCACATCATCTCAGTAAAGTGGTCTGGATGCAGTGGTTCTGTCAATTTAACCGTTCAAGGTAAAGCATTGCCTTTTTTGCAGAAACGATAATGAGTACCTTAAAGGGTTAAAAACACCTCCAGTGGCTGTTACAGGTGCTTGCACTGTATGGGGGCTTCACGTAACACAGAAGCCCACATAGGAAAGCACTTATTCACTGCTTTCCTGTGGGGAAGTTTGGATGTGCAAACAGCACTTGCTGCGCATGCACATCAGGTTCCCAGTGCTCGACTATGAGAAGCATTTGATTGGACCACAACACATGAGGTGGGTAAAAACTGAAATTTTATAATTTTTATGGACACCCAGGGGCAGAACCTCTATAACTAGGGACAGGGATTCTACGGAGTTTGTTTTCCTAATGCTTTAGCGTTCCCTTAAAATAGAAATAAGCTAAAGAATCAGATTACCAGTAAATAGAATCACCTTATTTCAAAAAATGGCATTTACAAATACAGATTTTGTATATTTTTAGATTCATGTCAGGTTTATTGGCTAAAGTGTGAATTTTTCTGAATTTAAATGAAATTAAAATAGAATTAGAAATTTACGCTCCCAAAAAATTTGGAAAAATTCTTCCAGTCAGCTATTTTTTCATTTCTGCTATTGACTTTGAATTAGTAAACGTCCACACTTAACTGAGTAATCTGCTCCTATAGTTACAGTTCTGTGTATGTTACCATGAAATGAGAAAAAAAAGGGGGGGCTGGGGGGTAAAATAGCACCGTTCTCCTCCACATTGCTAATAAAGGCAGCCCTATCAAACTGTGAATATGCAGAAATAAACACATTGAAGTGTCTCCTCTAATGAGACCTTTGAAATGCAACTCTCATGGAAGCTGTGAACAAAAAGGCTGCCTTGGAGGACAGTTAGGACCTGCTGTACCTAAGCATGGTGGGGGTTGGGCTGCTAGAAATACCTTTACAGAGCTTCGCTCAGGACTGCAAAGCTTTGTACTTAGAGGAACAATGCATTGCATACTGTAGCATTGTGACAGAGTACAAGGATACTAAACTATGTTCCATCAGAGCTTTCACTCAAACCAAATTAGTCAAACATCCAGGACATATTTTCAAAAAATGAAAGACACCTCAAAGCATTCTTCCTGGAAAAACAATATAAAAGGCGTTTATTTAATTAATACAAGATCACCAGAGGTTCTTATTTTTAATTTTAAAAAAAATGTAACGGGACTTTTTAAACTTAACTTTAAAAACGTTGCAAAACTTTTAAAATTAATAAAAGAGTCACTGAATGCTATTTTGTTCTCCTCAGTGATGACATACAGGGTTATTCACCGATGTGTGAATTGTCATTCATTTGCAATTTCCTCATCAATTCTTCCCAATCCCTGGGCTAGCATATAAACCCTCGTAGTATTACTCTCTAAAGTTTGAATTGAGGTGAATTCAATGAACAATTCAGATTGAAGCCAAAATAACAGGACTGGAAAATTCTACACGTCAGCTATGATTTTAGTTTTGGTTAATTCCACCTAAAATTTGAAATTAATTTTGATTTCCCAAACAAGTTATACTTTAGGGAATGGCCATTTATGCAGCTTGCATGATCTTTATTTTCAATAGATAATGAAAATAATGGTGGTGATGCTGTAGAGACCAACATTTGTGCAAATAGAAGAATTAGACAAATCCTAAATATAGTGTAGAGCTTCAACAGAACCTTATACAAAAGTGTATGCTAAAATCAAGCAACAGTGATTGTGTTTCAGTGTTTACAGTGTCACCCAAAATATAACATAATAAATACAAAATAAAGTGTTGATTCAGATTTCCAACAGAAAATCTTTTAAAGTGCAAGTGCCACCCAGTGTACCAACACAACTTTAAGATTATAAAATTATAATAGAAGTTTCCAGGGATGTTTAAAACCTCACAAAACGGAAAAAGAAACAACACAAAATAGTACAACATGTCTTTAACAATGTGTTTCATCCAAATAATTGTCGGAAATGGAAATGGCGGAAATAGTCAGAAATGGCCCTTTTTTTGTTCACCCTGGATTCTTAGGGGGACTTATCTCCTCTTTAGTTGTCACTGAAGACCACAGTAGCAAAAACACATAAAAGTATATAGTGTAGTATATCTTTAAAAAATATCACAATATAAAAATAATTTGGAAAACCACTCACATGTTCATGAGCATTATATTGGCTCTCTTGAAATCGTAGTGTGTCCTCTTCTTGGGGATGCCACCCTCCATGGTCCAATATAGGAGATTCTCCAGTAGTTGATTACAAATATATTTGTTGTAAATCCTCATGGTTCAATTAAAAGGAACGTGTTTCACGTTATTAGGCTTCCTCAGTCCTTATGTATGTTCCCCTTCTTACACAGGGACATTCAAAAGGACTGAGGAATCCAAATAACGTGAAACACATTTCTTAAAACTTGGGTATTTTCCACCAAATGTAAAGTACCACTGTGTAAGCAGCTTATACAAAACTTCCCGAAGGAGGGTGGGTGTAGCACATGTATGAGTTAAAAGCATTATCTTGTCCCACTTCTCCTCATCCAGTGTCCCATCTTCTCCTCACACTTACGGGCGCACAGGGTTATATGGATTATTTATTCTCCACCAACATCAAGAAGATAAGAGAGATACATTTCGGTAGTGGGACAACGACCTTGCACATTATCTCAAACGGGATAAAATAAGTACTTTAAAATGACATGCTTTGGCCATGTGCCATCATAATCTCACTCACCGGGGTCATTCGTGCATTTGGTGGGAGGTAAAGACCTTTGGAGTCCATTCCTGCGGCCTGGGAGATATTAACAACGTTGTTGCTTTTGGATTTCTACCAAATGTGTTGTATTGACATAATGTTGCAGCAGAGGGTTTGATGATTCAACTTCAAGAAAACTAAATGTCCTTTTTCGAGTTTGGTAATTTGATGTAGTTTCACAGCTCATTGCATACCCAGCAATTTGAAATCACCAAAAAGAGAGAAAGACGAGCAGGAATTGTTTGCAATGTGATGGATTCTACGAATACACTGAATAATAGGTGCAGAAAAAAAAAATATTTTTTTTTGCATTTTTCTGCTTTATGAAGAGTTTAAACAAAACATATTATTTTTGAGCATTGTATGTGCATATGTACATTTCTACAAGCAGTAGCGTTATATGCTTATACTACATGCCTGACTACAAAGCCTGTTAAAAAATGCAAGGTCACAGGTTCAGGTCAGCCCTTCATGCTTCCGAGGTCGATAAAATGAGTACCATCAATTGGGTAATAATAACATCTCTTACTATTCAGCTGCCGATTTGGTTAATTCCGAGAGCATGCGCTGAAAAGTGCTTTGAGTCCCACTGGGAGAAAGTCGCTATATAAATACTAGTTGTTATATTATTATTATATTCATATTTGCATATATTCATGCTTTTGGCCTTTTTGAGAGACTTTTTTCATACAATAGTAATTAATTTATTTCTGTTGCCTTTTATTATTATTATTATTATTATTATTTTGGGTGAAATAGCAGGTAATTGAATGTCTGGTTTAAAAATATTGCACTCCTATTTTCTCTTTTGCTATTTCAGTTATGTGTAAGTAAAATAATTGAGGTTGGAGGTTTCTTGTTGGCTGTTTTCTTCCTGTGGCATTTTTGTGTCCTTCAGCCTTGAGCAGAGGTGTCAATCCCAGTTATTGTTGGATGAAAACTCCCGTAAATCAGTAAGTCATTGACTTGAAAGACATTACAGGAGCTGTTGTAAAAAACATCTGGTAATTCGCAGTTTGATACCTCTGGCCTATAGAGCTCTCTTCATTTAGAGACTTATAATGGATGCGCAGAGGACTATGGGACAATTGTCCTTTTTAGAGTTTGACTTGCTAGTCAGGCTCCTAAGTACACACCTAGATTCTAAATCTATTTATGTTTGATTCATACAGGATTATTCAATAAACTGTGAATTATCTGGCATTGAAAGTGCATTCAAAAATGAATTTCAAATCCCAAAACATAATAATTGAACTGGAAAAATTCACCAAGACAGCTATGATTCCAGTCTGTCTATCTTGGTCTATAATGTAAAAATCATTTAAAGGGACACTGTAGACCCCCAGACCACTTGATTTACCCCCTTAACCCTGCAATAGTAATTATTGCAGTTTCTGAGAAACTTTCTGAGAAACTGCAATAATTACCTTGAAGGGTTAACTCCTCCTCTAGCGGCTGTTTATCAGACAGTCACTAGAGGGACTTCTGGGATCGAAACAGACCTTTGGATCCCAGACGCTGGACGTCCTCACGCTATGCATGAGGACCTCCAGCGTCAGATTTTCCCCATAGGAAAGCATTGAATAATGCTTTCCTATGGGGAAATCCTAATGCGAGTGCGGCCATTGCCGCGCATGCACCTTAGGTCTCCCCCGCCAGCTGATGTCGGCGGGGAGGAGCGTGGGCGTAGCTTGACCCAGCGCCGAGGGACATCGGCTCTGGATTCAGGTGAGTGACTGAAGGGGTTTTAACCCACTCAGCTGCACGGGAGGGGGGCACTGTAGAATCCCTTTAATTCAAATTGAGATTCCTTTGAATTTAAAAAGTTTAGCGAATAACCCTGTTAATAGATGATCTAAAGAAGTTAATTTCCTCTGAAGTCCGTTCGTTTATTTTCTAGTTCTTTTCTTGTTTTCCCTCATTTTCCTTTTTTTTTTTTTGCAATATATATTTACAGAACGATTTGCCACAATTCAATCTCGTCACACCAAAAAGATTAAAAATAAAAAAATAAGAAACTAACTCTAAAACAGAAGTAAAACACAGAGCTAGAAGAAAAATGTGAAGAATAAAATAAAAAGTCATTGAAATAGGGATAGAATAAAACCTGGTACACAACACTTTAATGTTAAACCGACAAGAGTAAGATGTAAATTTAACAAAATGATGAATTTCCTTTTAACATGGAGGTGTAATAAGGTTTCATACATAATCACCTCTCTAATACACACAGGGTTCCAAATGCCAGTCTCTTACTACTGTCCTATGGTACAGGAAGGCCACCAGCTCAGCTGAGTGACTTCCCCCCAGTGATCCTGTAAAATCTCGCCCTGTATTCAATACATGTCTGGGGGACATATGTTCAATTTGCTTCAATAACACCAGGGCAATCAGCATACTGGATTAGAAAGTGTCAGGATCAACAAGCCTATATTTATCCACTGATACGCAGAGCAGATGCAAGTGTGAATGCGACAGATTGTAAACTCTGCTTACACAACTGTTTAGGAAGCTGGTTAAATAGTGCAGACTGCTAATGATCCAATCCTCCGTTACTTACATTACTGGGATGATGTGTCTAGGAAATCCACAGTTTTAAAAGACAGTAAAAAAAAATATTAATTTTGAGTAATCTCTGCCAATGTCAAGTGCCTGTAACTGTCTTTATGGCTTCCCTAGCTACAAGTCTTCAGATCTTAAGGCTCTTTGTAACTTTGTAACCTGTGCCCTTTGTAACTTTATACTATAGGAAATGGTCATTTAGGTCACGTGATGCCAACATATTCTGCAGTGCAGTACAATAGGTAAAATAAATATATAAAGAGAATAGCAACAACTGCATATATGGGCAGCAAACGCTGACAATGGTTTTGCACCAACCAGCTGACATTATAAAGGAAGTGGGTTAGAAGTACACACAAAGGTGAAAGTGCAATATATCAACATGACAGGTATACAATGCATAGCTAACTCTATAGACTACATGGGGGTTATTTACTAAACTAGGGATTGTGGGGAACTGGCACGGGAATTGTATATTTAAGGATAAAAACTAATTAATGGGGAAAAAAGTTTTCTTTCCATGAGGCTACTGTGACCAGGTAAGACAGCAAACTGATGTAAAATGGTTTGCCCCTTTACCAGGAATGATTCGAGGAAACACCTTCATTACCACTACAGCAGGGTATACAGGTAGTCCTCATTGTATGACTTACCTGTTTAAAGATGGCTCGGACTTACGACCAGCTCTCTAGCGTGGGGATTGAAGGGATTCCCAACGTTAGAGAGCTGGTCTATGTTCGGGGGAATTTTCTCCAACATAGATTAGAGGGATTCCCTGCTCTGGTGCACTTGTCTATGTTCGGGGAAATTTCCCCAAACATAGATCTGCACTGGTGCGCATGCTCTGTAGCGCATCGTCAATTACCGACAAATTCCTTTTACGACCAAGTCGGTAAGTGAGGAGTATCAGTATCCCTTTATGGAAGCCTGAACAGGATAGAGCATTCAAGCCCCAGTTTAATAAGCTTTCCAAATGACTCAATACTGTTAGAAAAACTTTCTAAACAATTTATCTGCAGAAGTCACCATTGGAGTCCAAGAGACTTTTTGTAAACAAATCATTTAGAAAGTTTTTAAAACAGTTTTAACAGAATCATTTGGAGCTGCAATGAATTTAAAGCGAATTTCAAATTTTAGACCAAACTAGTCAAACTGGAGCCAAATCTGACTTGGAGAAATTTTCCAATTCAGCTATTTTGGACTTAAATTTAAAATTCACTTTGCATTCCTAACAATTGTCACTTTAGTGAATAAACCGGTAAGTGTGGTTTTTACATGGTTATTCAATAAACTTAGACTGGAAAAATATAGGCTAGAATAGTTGATCTAGAAAAATTATCCAACTCAGCAATAGTCAAAGATCGATTATTTTAGCCTAAATACTGACATTCAGAGTTCAATTCAGTTCAATTTGCAATTTAATGATTAAACCTGTTCCAGTTATTTGATAATTCAGGAATTATATAGAATTGAGAATCTTAGACCAAAGTGGGCAACAGTAGGGGAAATTTGCCAGTCATTTGTTTTCTCTTTGGCTACTTTGTCCTTAAAGGGACACTATGGTCACCAATGCAACTACATGTATTCCTGACCCTATAGTGTTAATACGACCATCTACCCCCCCTGGGCCCCTCATGCCTCCATAAATACCGTATTCAAGCCAAAAGCTGTAAATCTGCATGCTGTTAGACTCAGGAAAAACAAGCAGTCTGCTGACATGTGGTAGCCTGATCCAATCACAGTGCTTCCCCATAGGATTGGCTGAGACTGACAAGGAGGCAGATCAGGGGCAGAGCTAGCGTGATTCAAACACAGCCCTGGCCAATCAGCATCTCCTCATAGAAATGAATTGAATCAATGAATCTCTATGAGGAAAGTTCAGTGTCTGCATGCAGTGGGAGGAGATACTGAATCACAGGATGCTCGTGCACAGCAGATCTGAGTGGATGTAGGCATATTATGCCTCCATCAACTCAGAAGTCCCTCTGGTTCACTCTGAGTGACTGCAACTGGAGGTGTTCCTAGCTTTCAATGTAAACACTGTATTTTCTCAGAAAATACAGTGTTTACATGAGAAAGGCTGCAGGGAGCTATAGTTCTCACCAAGGCCAGACTGGCCCACTGGGATACCGGGAAATTTCCCAGTGGGCCGCGACATCTGGGGGCTGCGCTGCCATCTATGTGTCACCGGGTGGCTGGTCCGGTGGCACACACTCTGAGGGGACCGGGTGGCAACCTCGCCGGTCCGGCGGCACTCCTGTCACTGATGCTGATGGCTGAAGGAGGAGGGAGCATGTCTCTCTACCATGTTCCCTCGTGGGAATTGTGGGAACCGCGAGGGAGCATGGTAGAGAGACATGCTCCTCCCTCCTCCTTCAGCCATCAGCATCAGTGACAGGAGTGCCGCCGGACTGGCAAGGCTGCCACCCGGCCCGGCGGCTCCAGCGTGGAACGCGGTCGGCTCCCCTGACTTCTCTCTGTAAATGGGAGGGGGAAGAAAGGGAATAAAGAGCCACAAAGGGAGGGGGAAAAATAAAACAGAGGGGGAATAGACACAGGGAAAAGAGGGAGAAATAGACAGAGGGGGAAGAGTGAGATGGTGAAGGGAGAAGAAAGAGACAGAGGGGAAAAGAGATGTGGGGGAGAGAAAAACACAGGGAAAGGGGGGGAGAAAGAGACAGAGGGGAAGAGAGAGACACACAAGGGGAGGGGGAGAAAGAGGCAGAGGGGGAAGAGAGAGAAACTGGGAAGGAGAGGGGAGACAAACACAGAGGAGCAGTGGGGGGAGACAAAAAGTCACACAGAGGGGCTGGAGATAAAGAGACACACATAGCACATAGGGGCTCTATATATCACTGGTGGATCCCCGTTGCCCCAGGATCTCCCAGGAGCTCAGCCTGCAGCTCCTCTGGGTCCTTCTAGTGCGAGCACAGAGCGTTTCTGTGGTTACCACGGCAATGCTTCGGCTCTCGCGAGAGTGAACTGTAGCCCTGGAGCTACAGGCTAGAGTTCACTCTCACCACTGCGACCACCAGGGATTCCTGGTGGTCGCAGTGGTGAGAGTGAACTCTAGCCCCATACACACACTGCCCCCACACACACACCATACACATTCACACACTGCCCCCCATACACACCATACACATACACACATTGCCCCATACACACACACTGCCCCCATACACACACACCATACACATTTACACACTGCCCCCACGCACACATTGCCCCCCACATACATACACAGCCCCCCCATACACACATTGCTACACACACATACACAACCCCCATACACACATTGCCCCACACACCCTACACATTCACACATTACACCCCCCCACACACACACACTGCACCCCTCACACATTGCACCACTGCTCCTATACCCTACTACAGCTCCATATCCCAGCAGACCCCAGGTAAGTTGTCAAACTTTTCTTAAACGGTTTGACTACTTACTCTGGTAGGGGGTCCCGGCACTCCTGACACCATAACCACTACACAGAGCAGTAGTAGTTATACAATACAATTATTTAAGGTAAATTACATCTGTTTGAAAGTGAAACCAGTTTTTTTTTCATGCAGGCTATGTCAATCATAGCCAGGGGAGGTGGGGCTAGGGCTGCATAAACAGAAACAAAGTGATTTAACTCCTAAATGACAGTGAATTGAGCAGTGAAATTGCAGGGGAATGATCTATACACTAAAACTGCTTTATTTAGCTAAAGTAATTTAGGTGACTATAGTCTTCCTTTAATATGTACCATATGTAATGAGCAGATATTGGCCCAGTCTTGTTGCTAGGTGCATACTCCAGCACAATAACATATTTAAAGTGAAGAGCGCACCCACAGGACTTGAAAATAAACAAGATAATGTAATTTTGTACAGTTGTGCCCTACATACATTCACCATTTCAGTCCCATTACCAAGCTTTCCTTAATATGTCAAGGTAGTTGGACTGAAACATTGATTACATGCAAAGGCACGTCTGCTTAAAATAAATCTGCACTTTTGTTTATTTTGAAGCCTATGAGTGCGCTATTTTACGTTGGAGTAATAATTTTAAATTTTAAGTTATCTTTTCTAACTCTGTATCTGCACACTATGCTGGCGCGACGCATTATGGGGCTGGTAAATATTTTTTTTCCAGGGCTGCTTTTAATTCCCAGTCCAGCCCTGGTTCTCACCTGAACAACCTCATTAAGCTGAAGTTGTTCAGGTGACTATAGTGTCCCTTTAAATTTGCAGATCCCCTGTCAATTGTCCATAATTTCCAGTTTAGTCAATAAATCCATTTTACCGAGACCAGCATCCTTAGTCAAACTGCGGTAATGCCTGTATTAAATTTGTAGCTTTGCTGTCAGTTTTCAAATCTTCAGACATATACATTAAGTGAACATGTGCTTTTATTGGGTTATTTTGATAAGATGTGTGGTAAGGCTTTGTAATCCATGTTTTCCTGATTTAGGAATTAGCTGTGAAAAGTACATACTGAAAGCTTGCTATGTACTGCCTCTTATTTGGAGTGTGTATATTAGTCACACATATGTGAATCTAGACATATCTGGTATTAATATACTCAAATGATATGCTGAGGGTTAGGAGTGCATTATCCAATTATACATTTATACAGTTCAGTGTTGAACACATAGTTGAACGGGTTTGTAAAGTGTAAGTTGCGCCCACATGTTTTGGTTGTGTCATTGTTTTACAAAATACTCAGGATTATTCACTAAACTCTAAATTTTAGTGAATTCAATCTTGAAGGCAAAACATAGGCAAAAATAGCTGAGCTAGAATACAACAATTTTAGCCTAAATTTAGCAATTTATTACCAAATTACCTACAATTCAGTGTTTAGTGACTCATGAACATGGAATGACGCCATAGAAATTGGGGTACTAGGATGACGCAGGCTACCAACGTCTATAAAGGTATCAGTGTGGTAATGAGCAGAGTCAAAATGGAAGCCGGACACATGACTGCTGACTCCTTCGATTACCCTTCCATTCCCAATAACTAACGTAACACCATGTTAAGTGGGTAAGGTCAGCGGCCACAGCTTTATTTAAACCAGCATAACCAAATACTGTCAGCTGCTGGTTTTACCCAGCAGACAGGTACACTTTAAACTTCTTCCAGAGCCCCTTCAGCCTGTCCTTCGTCATCAACCAAATTCAGGCTGCGACGCCCCAAGCCCGTCCAGGCGTTCTTCATTCACCAAACCTGCTGCGCAGGATACCCGCAGCTGTGAAAAAAATTAGAAAACACAACACAAAACAACAATTCCAGAACAGAAAAAATGGGGAGGGTGAGCAAAGACATTGCCAGGTAGGGATGTGCATGGGAAAAATTTTCGGTTCGGTTCGTCATTCCGAAATTCAGGACTTCGGCAATTCGGAACTTCAGCACTTCGGTTCACTTCGGCAACTTTGGAATTTCGGCACTTAGGGACTTCTCTTGCAGCTGCTTAGTAGATAACTCCCTAATTCCAATGGTATTAGGGAGTTATCTACCAAAAGGCTTAAAAGACCTAAGTTGGTTTTTCAGCCAAATTTACTAAGTAAAAATTCATTAGTATTAGTAAATTCTGCACCTACTAGCTATACTGCGAGTAGGGGGCATGTCTTTTAAACATTGAGCAGCCTGTGGCTGCTCACTGTTAAAAAAAAATGCCCAGAAAAATGTCCCCCCCCTCCCGAGCCCCCACTCATGTTGTGCGAGTGGGGGCTTTTAAACTGAGCGGTGGGTGGGGGCCCTAAATCAGAAAAACCTATTGTCTTCCCCCCCTGCCCCCACCCCTGAGCGGCGGGTGGGGGCCCTAAAGTAAAATAAGGGGGTGGACCTATTGTCCTCCCCCCCGACCCCCACCCATGAGTGGTGGGTGGGGGCCCTAAATTAGAATAAGGGGGGGAACCTATTGTCCTCCTCCCCGGGCCCCACCCCTGAGCGGCGGGTTGGGTCCCTAAAGTAAAATAATGGGGTGGGGACCTATTGTCCTCCCCCCGGCCCCCACCCCTGAGCAGCGCGTGGGGGCCTAAATTAGAATAAGGGGGGGACCTATTGTCCTCCCCCGGCCATCACCCCTGAGCGGTGGGTGGGGGCCCTTAGTTAGAATAAGGGGGGACCTATTGTCCTCTCCACTCCCCGGCCCCCACCTCTGAGCGGCGGGTGGGGGCCCTAAATACCAATAAGGGGGGGGACCTATTGTCCTCCCCCCTGTCCTCCACCCCTGAGCGGTGGGTGGGGGACAGGGGCGGGCTGGGCCGGGGGGCAGGGAGGCAATTGCCCCCCAGGCCGCCCTAAAATCTGTTGGGACCGGCCGCTGCAGGGCCGGCCCTTTAAATGCTGCAGCCGCCTGAGCGCTCTGTTAAGAGCCTCAGGCGGCTGCGGCTGCTCCTCTCCTCCCTTGCCCTCCCCTGTAGCGTGGCCGAGCTGGTCCGCGGTGCCCGGCCGGACTGATAGGAAGGCGCACGCTGAGTGTGCACTTCCTGTCAGTCCGGCCGGTTACAGGAAACAGAAACTCCAGTTCCGCGCTGAGTTTCTGTTTCCTGTAACTGGCCGGACTGACAGGAAGTGCACACTCAGTGTGCACCTTCCTATCAGTCCGGCCGGCACCGCGGACCAGCAAGCAGCTCGGCCACGCTACAGGGGAGGGCAAGGGAGAGGTGGGAGAAGTAAGTGGATGGAGGGAGAAGTAAGTGGAGGGGGGG
>OW240918.1:48169525-48216425 GCA_933207985.1 Pelobates cultripes | reverse complement strand
CATCCCTACACTCACTCCTGTGACGAACTCTCATGGGTGGGTGGAACATATAAGTGGACTTATGAGTGGGCCTTGTGGGCATACTCACCGTCAGGCCCTGGGGCCCAGACCTTGAGCTGTATAAGGGGCCCTCCCAAAAATGGAGCTGCTTCCAATTCTCCCAGAACATTGAATTTTGTGACCACAGTTGCAAACAGCCTCCAGAGATCCTGTTCTACACCAGACCAGTGGAGCCAAACTGCAGCACATCATCATCCTCATTTGGTTGTAAGTAGGCAATCTAGTATATTATTAGTGACACTAATCTATAATTTTCATTACATTAAAGGGACACTATAGTCCCCAGAACGACTGGAGCTTAATGAAGTGGTTCTGGTATCTATAGCCGGTCCCTGCAGGCTTTTTAATGTAAACACACACTGTGAGCAGCACTGGCGTTAGTTCGTATGGCAGCTCATATAGGTGGGGCATTGTGATGTCACATGGGGGGCGGTAAATACAGCTGTTCCCCATGCAGCCACAGGTGCCACTGTGCTGAGAGATTGTGATTACTCTTCACTTCCTCCCAGCTTACAGAGCAGCGCATGGGAGAGAGAGGGGAGGAGGCATGATTCAATCTTACAACAAATCCAGTAAGCAAATCTTTATAAATTTGGGTGGGATCAGATCTGTTTCCACAGTTTATTGGTGTTTACTCTGCTGTCTGTATTAATATTGAGGGATTTCTAAGTAGTAACATCAGTGTGTGTCAGCAGGGCCAGCCATTGGGGTGTGCACGCTGTGCGGTCACGCAGGGTGCCATCACAACAGAGGCGCCCGGCGGACAACACAGCTCACAAGTTGGGGACACCAGCCTATTCAATTTAAACGATTCGCTGGTGGTCCACTGGTGCGCACCAGCAGTAGGTGCAGTCAGATTATAGCCTCTCCCTCATGGTTCCGACGCTCAGTTAGTGAGTCAGAGCACAGGCTCAGAGATTCTCAGCCTGCGCTCTGACAACATTGAAAGTCAGAGCCGTGAAGGAGAGGGTATGGCAAAGAGCTACTGATTAGCATAACATCAATATCCATTATAAATCCAGGAAAAGGTGGGCACCATTGCACTGATTTGGTGGTGCAATGGGCCTCTTGACTGGTTTTGCCCCCCAGGCCTAAGGCTGCCAGCCCTCCCCTGGTGGGGGACCTATTGTCCTCCCCAGTGGTATATCCTGGTTTTGTGCTCCCTTTCCCTGGGGTCCAGTGGGGCTGCTAGGTGGTGCTGGCGAGGGAGCACTGATCAGTGAGCTCTCTGCTCAGCAGCCTCGCACGCCACAG
The DNA here is from genome assembly GCA_933207985.1 of Pelobates cultripes. Lineage (NCBI taxonomy): Eukaryota > Metazoa > Chordata > Amphibia > Anura > Pelobatidae > Pelobates > Pelobates cultripes. The sequence continues at coordinate 48,215,111 of OW240918.1, read as the reverse complement.
TGGAATATGACGTGATGCCGGGAGCAGGCATCACTCTGCGGCGCGAGAGGGTGCTGAGCAGAGAGCTCACTAATCAGTGCTCCCTCACCAGCGCCGCCCGCCTGATTGGATTTTTAGTTAGCCGCCAGGCTAACAAGACATTTGCCCAGTCATTTGGGGGCGGCTTTTTTTTTGCTGCCCCCTGGAAAATGCCACCCAAGGCAAATGCCTTGTTTGCCTCGCGGCTAATACGTCCCTGGTACTCCCCTCTGGCCCCCACCCCTGAGCAGTGGGTGGGATGCCTAAATACCAATAAGGGGGGGGACGTATTGTTCTCCCCCCCGGCCTCCTCCTCTGAGCGGTGGGTGGGGGCCCTAAATAAAAATGTAACCCCACCTACCCAGATGACTAGGGGTCCCCAAACCCCTAGTCACCCCCCTCCCAAACAAATAATTTAACCCCTACCTACCCCCCTCACCCTAAAAATACTGAGGGGGGGACCAATAACTAGGTACCTGTAAAAAATAAATGAATAAAACTTACCATTTGATGTCTTCTTTTTTCTAAAATCTGATTTTTTCAGCCCCAAAAAAGGCCAAATAAAAATCCATAATAACGGTCGCACTTTAAAAAAAAAAAAAAAATCCATCTTCACCCATGGAGGGCTCCGCGTAGACGCTCAGGGGAGGGGAACGGGGGTCGGACAATTGGTCCCCCCCTTATTCTAATTTAAGGCCCACACCCGCCGCTCAGGGGTGGGGGCCGGGGGGGGGGGACAATAGGTGTCCCCCCTTATTTTACTTTAGGGCACCCACCCGCTGCTCGGGGGTGAGGGCCGGGGGAGGACAATAGGTGCCCCCCCTTGAAGTAATTTAGGACCCCACCCTACGCTCAGGGGTGGGGGCCTGGGGGTAGGACAATAGCTCCCCCTCTTATTTTACTTTAGGGACACGTTTTTGTTGTTTTTCACAGGCTGATCACTGTTTAATAAACATGCCCCTACTCGCGGTATAGCGAGTAGGGGCAGAATTTACTAATACTAGCTAATTTTTACTTAGTATTAGTAAATTTGGCTGAAAGACCAATTTAGGTCTTTCAGCCTTTTAGTAGATAGCTCCCTAATACCGTGGGAATTAGTTAGTTATCTACATATTCATTCTTGTCATTCCATTGACTGGCTTAAGTAACTTACATTTTATATGAATGTGTGTTACTTGATTGTTGTAAGTGTTGCAAATGCTTACAGCCGAATCCTATGTTTGTATACTTTTTATTTAAACTTGTATACAGTGTAACATTCTTCAATCTTCCACTGGGTAGGTATATTAGTACTTTGGCAATACTGTGCTTCGGAACTTCAGCACTTCATCAATTCGTCAATTTCGGAACTTCGGCAATTCGGAACTTTGGCAATTCAGCTTTCGGACATTCGGAAGTATCCAAATGTTCGAATTGCCTGAAATTTGTCCGAATTGATGTTCGGAACGAAAGAAATTGCACATGTCTATTGCCAGGCTCCCTTAGCATTATTTACCAGAAGTCTGGTCATTTTTCCCAGAATTCCCAGCTTTCAACTGTAAGACCAACTGAAACCTCTTGGTTGCCATGCCAACCCCATGGCATGACGAAAAAACTAAAAGTTTGCAATTTGTAGTTCATGTTCTCAAAAATTCATTTATAATTTTTTTAATTTCTGTTGCGTTAGTTTAGATATAGCCGAACAATGAAAACAGAATATTTAATAGTTTAATTAATTCTTGAATTATCATCATGTTAGCAATATTCTACCTGCAGATAAAGGGAAAATAAAGTATAAAAATGGAACACGCAGACAGGTTTCAGTGAGGACATGTCACATTGTGTTATAATCAACATAACAATACCAGCCACAAAGCACCAAGAAGGATAATTTTTGTTTTTAAAGAGCTCTTTAGCCATTACCTTGGGGGCTTTTTTCAATTCAGTTGTGCTTTCACAGCCCCAATGGTTGGACTAATGTGTTATTACAGCATTCGAATGCCAGTGCCTTGGTTTCATGTCTACACAACCCATGTAAATCCTGGGATTTTCCTATAAAACTCTAATTTCGGAGAAAGGAATAAGAACAATGAACTTCTTTGGTACATTCATAATGGATTCTCCCATCCATGTAAACATTCTACGAAAATAAAATATTTTACTGCTTGCATCAGCTGGACGTGAGTTCTTATTACTAAACTGTAGATCCCCACAAAATAGTGGTTCAGAGTAGAGATGATGTATCATGATTTCATGAAGGCAGTGTTCCTGGAGGAAGGAAGGGGGTTGGGTGACTTAAAGGGAAAAAGCAAAGAAGATTGGGGGAAGGGGAGTTGTTTTTGGCAAAAAGGAAGAAAGTAGAGTTTAGAGACCCACCACTACCATCTGTGGACCACAGAAGGCATCAGAAGGACAACTAAACATAGTAGGGATATGGGATTACATGGAGGGTACATATACTGGTAGATTTGGTGATTACAGGTTCATTAAAGAGACAGTCTCGGGGTTATTCACCGAACTATGAATTGCGGAAAATTCTAAATATGTATTTAAAGGTAATTTCAAACTGAGAGCCAATTTGGAAAAATTCTCGGTGGGTCTCGGGAATGTATGATTTTTCTGTGAAACTTTTTGCAACCCACTACTGATGGACGTATTAATTCCCTCCGGGTTATTTACAAAAGCGAGAAATCATAGTGAATTTGAAAGTGGATTTAAATTAAATTATAGGTCACAGCGGCTGATCTAGAAGTATAGTTGACTTAGAGAATTTTGCTGTTTCAGTTATTTTACCTTTAACTTGAAATTCAGTTTGTATTGTTACTTAGTAAATAAACCCTCCTGTGCTGTAATAAACCTGTCTGTTCACATGATTTGTTTTTGCGTTATAAAGCCCCGATATATTCAGCAGCGATTTACAGTGGGCAAACAAAGAGTATTAGTAAATAAAGGAACATTCACATCCTTGGATATTAGAAAATTCGGGATATCAAACAACGGCTGGAGGGGCCAAGGTGGTAAATTTCTAATTAAAATGGGATTGTACAAGACAGTTTTGCTTTAAAGACATACTGTCCCAAAAATACATCTCCAGACTTGTTTTGTTTGCGTGTTTTTTTTTGTTTTTTTTTAATGTTAACAATTGTCACTGTCTCCTTACCCTAATCTGAAGTACTTGGAAGGTGGAAAGAATAGACTTTGCTGAACGTAGTAGCTCATCTTTGTTTGACTGTCCATCAATTTACCTTTTTTCCAATGTGAAGTAGTTTCATGTGAAACTGATACCAATAAAATAGTTGGGGATAAAAAGAATGCTCTGTAGGGAAACCTGATTAGCAGTAAACAAGTCAGTTGGCTATCAGTTGCCAGGTGAATATTCAAGGTTTATAAAGAGGTATGTGAGATTCTAGGAACGCTGATTGTGATGCAAATCAGTTTGCAATCTATTGTTTTCTTAATCTGTTTTGCTATAAAAAGGTTAGGGGACTTTAAACAGCTTGTAATGAGGCAAACACAGAGATAACTGTTGACAAAGTTAGGAAAATAGTGTAATTACTGACAACAGGTGTAATTTGCAATTATATATGGTACAGAATTTTCTCTGGACAATGTCTTATCTGGGATCACGGTGTGATATGGTGATGTGTGTTTGTTGGCTTTTTATACTAATAGCCCAGGTTGTAAACTGAGGATAATTCAATGATATTTATCATGCCTGTCAAGTTTATATTACTTCTACATATTTTGGGGAATAGCCTTATTATAAAAAAAAAAAAAGCAGTAATGTTAGTTATTGCATTTGTGATATCATATAAATTATCTATTTTACTCATACAGTCTCCATTTTAATGTGAGAAATGTTAAGAGGCAGTTTTCCCATGTAATAAAACCTGCTTCTACTATGCCCCCAAATCAGGAAGACCCCATTGCAAATCAATCTTTATGGTTTATGGAGCAAATAAGGGTCATAGCCAAGAAAATCAATCAATGCAAGAAATAGTTTTAGAACTTTTCCTGGAAGCATTTAGTGAGAGATATATATAGTGTGGGTGTATTCACATACACATACACACACACACACACACACACACACACACACACACACACACACACACACACACACACACACACACACACACACACACACACACACATACACATACACACACACATACATACCACATTGGTTTTCATTTAAAATTAGCACTGTGTGTTTTAGAATATTTCTCAACAAATTATTGTTTTGGGTTTTATTTTTTTTCAACAAAAAAAACAAACCAATAAACTTTCTTTCAGAGGTTTAACCATCCCGTGCTGTACAGAGCCCTTTGGTCTGCAAACTGCAGATACTGTTCACACTATTTAACAACGTCCAGAATTTGCAGAGCAGGCTCAGGCTTAGAGACTGAATCTATCCAAATATCACCAGGAATTGAAATCTGCCAACAGACGGTTAAAATCAGGACCAGGATTGTTAAACTCTGGGCCCAGGTGCTTTAAAACAAGGCCCAGGTTTCAAAAGTCCTAATTATTTGATAATAGTTCAAAAAAACCTCAGGGGTGCGAGGATGAATTATTTGGAAGCTGACCGGCGCTTGCTAGCTAGTCACCACATTAGAAGAGTAAATAATAAAATACAGTCTATGGAGAATCAATATAACCCCATATTAGTATAAGGGAGGTTTTCACTCCCTCTTATGCTCCCAGCTGCAATTCTGCGGGTGGCGGCATATCTACTAAACAGTAAATAGCCAGTGGCTGTAGGGATAGGACGGCTAAATGGAGGACATGAGCAGCATTGTGGGAGACACGCTGCCATTGGCTGTCCAGCACCAGCATATTGTGTGCGTTGGCGTCAGACACAAAATTTGCACAGAATTCACTTTAACCTCCTGGTACTCTTGTCACTGGCTGGCTAATAATGCCCCAATGTCAGGGCCGGTGGCATGTGAAGGGTAACAGCAATTTCTAGCACATGCAGACTGCAGGCACCATAACCACTTCAGATTACATATTTTTGTGAATATTTACTAACGCCTTTATACAGTCATTGAAAATTGTCCTCAAAGCATTTCTCTAATGTCAAAAGATATTATATTGTAGGAAAGAAGGGGAAGCAAGCTAATACATCTTAACCCCAAGTTATATTTAAAAAGGACAAATGATTTCTAGTTATTTATTATTGTATTAATCCGCACAGGAGACTGAGATCAACTAATTAACTAGGAAATATTATTTGGAAAAGAAACTAAGTGAATGCCCGGAGACAGCTGATCCCATAATTGCCCAAGTTGTGTTTTAAATGTAGATTTCCTGGATCAGGGAACTGTGTACATTACAGGAGGTCATTGTGTGCTTTACACACATCTCTACCTTATTCAAAATTAGTTCTATCCCTGCCAGCTCTTCCATTCAAATGCACCTCTAGCTTCCTACAATGTGATTCACTAGTCAACAGGATACAAATATAGACAGAACGTCTTAATGGAACCAGAAGTCCTGTAATATGCTATAGTACTATATTTAGGTTTTAATGGAATATTGTTCTAAAATGAGCAGTGTTCCCTGGAGGTACTGGTTTAGTTAAGTGATTTGTTTTTCTATTTTTTTTTATTTTATTTTTACATTTTTTAAATTTATTTGTCAATCTTTACTATTTTCAGAGGGTGAGTACTTTGCAAACAACCCTTCAATGTCCACATGCCCTAAACACAAGGTTGTATGTTGAAGTTTTAACCCACAATTTCAATCTATGTGAATAACCCTTTAAGTGTATCATTCAGTGTCAGCTGTGTACTCTGTAGTAGAAAATCCTTGAGTTTTGTATGTAGTGTTCACGTTTAAATGCAGGTGTGCTTTTGTGTATAGTGTTGGTGCTTGAATGAAGGGGTGTTTGAATGTAATTTTTGTGTTTTAATATAGGGGTGTGTTTGTATGTAATTTTTGCGTTTGAGCACATGGGTGATTTTAGATGTAATGTTGGCTTTTAAATGGGAATGTACATTTGTGTGTAGTATTTTAGATATGTGAGTGAAATAGTGTGTTTGTGTAAAGTGTTGGAGTTTGAATGCAGGGGTGTGTTTGTATTTAATATTTGTGTTAGATTGCAAGAGTGTATTTGCATGTGGTATTGGTGCTTGATTGCTTGGATGTATGCATATACACTGCCAAGTGTTGCACATATCGATGGTGATCTCCAGCCTAGGCTGCCACAGAGCTATACTATAGAAAAGGTATCCAGGGTGCATGGTAGGTGTGAATACATGGTGGTAAGTTGGATAGATAGGGTTTGTTAATGTCTCCCAGAAAGAATAAAGAACATTAAAGCACTACCAGAGAGATCTAGTACTCACTCCACACCTCTTTACAACAGCCAACAACCTAGACAACCATACATCCATACTTACAAAGATACCCAGACACACACATTCATATACACACTGACACATACACACACAGATACACACACTGCCATATACACAAACACAGATGCACAACCTGATACACAGATATACACAGACACACTGATACATGCACACATCCTGACAAACAGATAAACACACTGACATATACAAATCTTGACACAGAGATGCACGCACACAGATGCATACAGACACACACACTGAGACATACACACCTTGACATATAGACAAATACACATTGACACACACACACACTGATACATTCACAGACACAGATGCATACACACACTGACACATACACACACACACACACACACACATACACACACAATATGACATACATAGACCCATACACACATAAATGTCAGAATTTCTATATTTGCAACCTCCCTCCTGTTAGCTTACTTTTTGTGTCCATGAGGGGGGTTTGATTCCTGCTGCTGCTGGCTAAGGTTAATGGGAGTGTGGGGTCTGGAGCATCTCTCTCAAAGGACCATGGCACCTGACCGTTTCAAAATAATACATATCGGGTGGACTCAAGTGTATGGGTCACCCGATGGGCCCTTAAAGTATGAGGGACCTGGTGCTGTGCACTGGCTGCACCAGACGTAGCTCCACCAATGCTTTACACCCTAGTCAATTCTCACTATGTCTATAATGTCTCTTTATGCGTGCATGACCTTATCTTGTCCAGAATTTAGACATGAATGTTCAACTTGTTATGACTATACTATTTAAAATTGTGCTAGATTTTCTATAAGACATGTGGCGAGCTACTTGATATGCTGTTTTGTCACTTGTTATTACTGTCACAACATTGCAAACTTGTATGTAATTCTAAGCACTGCAAAAATAAAAATGTACAAAAAAATTTGTATCAGTGAACTCTTTAATTGCAGACCTTTTTTATGCAAAAATTTAATGTTTAATTCTTTTACAAGTGAGAGCTACAAATTCTGTGAAGTTAGAATCAAATTATTATACCAATGAAGGGGTTAATCAGATCAACATTGAAGTCCCTAATTTATCTTTCTCAAATCAGTATTTATAAAACGTTAAGCCAATCTCTCCCAGACACTAAGACCAGAGACGTCAGGAGGATTGCCCGCAAGTCAATCAATAGGTTGAAATCATATAAGACTTTACTTTTTTTCCCTTTTGCAAGTATGTGTCCTGGTTTTACCTTAATTTGAGCTCTCTAGTGGGGACACATGAAACAAAATATATTTCCATTAATTTGCCGGCACATAAAATTACATTCCTAATGAGGGCTAGGGAGTTAAGATTGCACAAGGCTGTCTCACATTTGCATCATCAGGACAAAAAGTTCACTGACCACTGCAAAAAAAAAAAATGTGTATCCCTTTATCTAGACTTTATCTTGAAAGGTCACTCTGAGCACCATAACTACCTTTAACGATTGCATAGGTTATGGTGGTTAAAGTAACCCACACCCTGTCTTAGTGCTTAGAGTGGCTTATAACTGCAGCAATTTGTACACATTGCTTTAGCTATAAGTCAGCTCTTGTGGTTCAGACACTACAAGAAGGTGTTTTTACTTCTTACTTTGCAGCGTCAAGTTCATCCAACTTGTCAGAAGGAATCTTTCTCCCATAGACCCATGTAAGCAATCGCTAAGCGCATGTGGGGCCGGTGACTTTGGAGAACATGCACATAGTCCACTTCACAAACGTTTTCACCAGTGTTTGTGTATAAACTGATACCAGCTGCAAGATGTTCTACTTGTCGTATGTAATACGTACAGATGTTTAAACAGCAACCTTGCAAAAACATAATATTCAAGGATATAATTTTTGAATTGGGGGTAACAGCTTCTTGATCCAAGGATATATCTGACTACCATTCTGGGGTCAAGCAGGAATTTTTCCTAGTTTTTTGCAAAATTGGAAGCGCTTCAAACTGGGTTCTTGCCTTCTTTTGGATCAACAGCAAAAACAGATGTGAGGAATGCTGAACTTGATGGACACATGTCTCTTTTTAGCTATGTAACTAATATGTAAATAAGTGAATCTGCAGCTGGGGGGTAAACTATTGGCATCTGCTAGTAGGAAATCCCTAGGTAGACACGTGTGAGCACAAGGAACAGCAAATAGTTTGTGAGCACAAGGAACAGTGAATAGTTTGTACAGGCACTGGCTACATGTAGGGGTCGCAGGGGTCACAGCTGCAACCGGGCCCGTCACTCCAGGGGACCCGGCCGCCCTGCGTACCCCTGCGACCGGGTACCAGCCTCCATGTTTTGCGGCCCCGGTCCGTGCGGCAAACTGCCGGGGCCGCCGTTCAAGGGGTCCATGCTGTTAGGGCCACCCGATGAAGATGGATTTTCAAGGGGCCTGGTCAGCGCTGGGTGCTTTAACAGCGCGACCGGGCCCCCTGTGATGACATCACGTGCTGGGAGGAAGTGACTGCCACGGTCACTCCTCCCAGCAATCACACAGAGCCCGCGCGGGAGGAAGCAGAGGGAGTCAGAGTGGGAACTCCGACTCCCACCAGCCTGAGCCGCCACTGGACCCCAGGGAAAGTAACCCTCCTGCACCTAAAAGGTAGGAAACAAGAGGGTGACTAAAATATTTTGTTTATGTGTGTGTTTGTCTGTATGTATGCATGTGTATGTATGTGTGGCTTGTGTCTGTATTTGTCTGTGTGTATGTCTGTATGTGTGTGTGTGTGTGTGTGTGTGTGTGTGTGCCTGTCTGTATGTATGTGTGTCGTGTGTGTGTGTGTGTGTCTGTATGTATCTTTGTATGTGTGTGTGTCGTGTGTATGTATGTGTCTGTATGGATCTGTCTGTATCTATCTGTGTCTATGTCTTTGTCTCTATGTATGTATGTGTCTGTATGTGTGTATGTATGTGTGTCAATAGGGGGAAGGAAGGTAGGGGGGAAGGATGGGAGGAAAGAAGGGAGGGAGGGGGGCCCCGTGGATTGTCTGTATGCCACTTAGTACAGGGAACAGCGTATAGTTTGTAAGTTGCATAATGTCATCCTGAGGTGCAATGCATTAGGTGCCATAATATGTATTTGAAAAGTTTAAAAAATAAATAAATAAATTCAAAATAAAACAGGGGAACCAAACTTCTAGTCTATACTTTGTGTCTTTATCTTTCAAATATAAGATTTTTCAGTTATGGAAAACTTGTACTCAGTAAAACTGCATCTTAGATGTGCCTTTCATTGACATTCCTGTGCTTACTATCCTTAGTTTTATTCCCCCTGGGTACATGAGCTTCCTGGAATAAAAGATTGAGGCAGGACTGTCATGCACGCAAGGTCAGGATGGATGCTTGAAGCATATCAAGCGTTTGGGAAGGTGAAAGGTCACTGTAAGCATAAGGAACTCATGAATTATGGCTGACGTAGTACAGGTGGGGAGTGACGCCCAGCAGACCTCAGGTAAGAATTCAAACAAATCTGAAAAAGGTTTGAATACTTACAATGGTAGTGTCAGGGTACTTGTGGCTCCATAAACACATGTAGTGGTTATGGTGCTTAAAGTGTTCCTTTAAATTACTACTGTACTGATCTGAAAAGATTAAGTAACTTGATGAGGAATAGCAAAGCAAAACCATTGCAGTTATTCACTCTTCTCTTAACAGTACTGAATTTAAAAGTGAAAGGTAAGGGGGCGTGGCCAGCTGTCTAACGAGGAGGACGCGTTCCCGTGCAGCTCCGACACAGAGACATACAATAGAGGCCAGAAACCCGCAAACGGGACCCTCCAAACACCACAAGTAAAGCCCCCGCACAGCTACTGACATGGGGCGAAAAACTAAAATTCCGTCTGCCGGAACCGCCAAAAGCGCCCGACATTCGGCTGTCCTTTATGAGGCCTACACAAGCGGCACCAGCCAAAATGGCGCCCGCCGCACCCAGCGAGGAGGAAGCCTCAGATGACTCCCAGGAGGGCAGAGACAGCCCCACCTCATCTCAGGCAGAAGACGGAGCCCAGTGTCAGGCATCTGAATCTGAGGAAGACTCATCCCCAGTTACAAAGAGGGACATCAGAGACCTCCTTGAGGAAATGAGGGAGGTGTGGAGGGCAGACCTGCAGGCCACAAAGAAGGAGATGGGGGTCATCCAGAAGAGACTCACTGAAGTTGAAGCCAGAGAAAGCGCCAGAGAAGCCCAGCAACAGATCTCCAGTGACGCTGTGCAGGATCTGCGCTCACAGGTCCAGCAGCTCAAGAGGACGGTCACAACGCTAGAAGCTCGCCACAGAAAGCGAAACATTCGCATCAGAGGCATACCAGAGACCATTGGGGACGAAGCCCTGCTGAGGTACATATCCCGCCTCACCACCAGAATGGAAATAAGGCTGCACACCGAACCAGACAAAATAGTAACCGCATTTAGAATACGCAAAGCCGCAGCAGCGCCAGCAGAATCCCCAAGGGACGTCATAGCGGTCATGAAAGATATTCAGACCCGCTCAGCGATCATGGCTCGCTCCCGAGAACTGGGAAGCGTTCAATTCGAAGGCAGCACAGTGTCCCTTTATGGAGACCTCCCGTTCGCAGCCCTAGCGGAGCGGAGACAACTAGCATCAGTGGCTAAACAATTAAGAGCGGAGGCAATCAAATACCGATGGGGGGCAGATGGATCCCTAACAGCAATGAAGGGAGATCGGACACTCACACTCACCTCCGCGGACGACCAGGCACACTTTCTCCGCCAGCTGAGAAGACAAGAGGCGGAAAACAAAGAACCCAGAGAAGCCGATACCGGGAAGCAAAAAGCCGCACAGAGCAAACCAGGGCCCACAAAGAGTCACCACATTGCAATGACACCGAGGAGACAATTACTCACCTAAGCGGCTCACCACAGCACTCACTTAGCACACCACCAACTCCCAGGTGATAGAGCATACACCCGGCACCATTCTGATAGGATAAACCATACACCAAGTTATAAGCCCCAGGAATCAAATCCAATCCAATCCCAGATGTATTACCATTCTAGCTAAAACTAGAGACATTCCTCTCCCAGATGTTTGGCTCACAGAGAGCGCAAAGTTGGAGACCCCACAAACACCCTTGAAAGCGGGACTGTCTGCATCAATACGGGCTTGAGAAGTGGCGTAACAAAGGGTCACAAGGAACCTGAGGTTGCAGAGTAACCAACAATAGGCGTTTTAATAATGACATCATGGACTGTTACAGAAACTTTGTTTTGCAGTTCTTTACATTTCCCATACTATGACACTGTTGTATTATGAGTACTAAACCTCTAATAAAATACAAATTAAAAAAAAAAAAGTGAAAGGTAAAATTTAGGCTTAAAAAACATGATATGACTATCCTTGCGCTGGAGAATTTCTCATAATCCGCCATGGCTGCCTAAATACTGCCATTCTGATTTCAATTCTCTACAATTCAGAGGTGAGTGAAGAACCCTTTTGTATGAGCCAAGCACACCTTAAATTAGGGTCGAAATGACCTAAACTAAGCTAAAAAGGCATTCTAAATGCATGCAAAGCATCATGGGAGTTGTAGTTCTACAACATCTGGGGATCTACCTTTTAAGCACCCATGGTTTAGATTAGGGATATGCAACCTTTGGCACTCCAGATGTTTTGGACTACACCTCCCATGCTGCTTTACCAGCATTATGGGTGTAAAAGCATTCTGGGGGATGTAGTCCACAACATCTGGAGTGCCGAAGGTTGCCTATCCCTACCATGGGTGCCCAAAAGGTAGATCCCCAGATGTTGTAGAACTACATCTCCCATGATGCTTTACATGCCTTTAGAATGCATTTCTAATGACAAAGCATCATGGAAGCTGTAGTTTTAAAGCATTTTGGGATCTACCTTTTCGCCACCCCTGTCCTAAACTATAATTACACATCTCAATAGCTAAAATGTGGAATTTGATTGTATAGAACTATATGAATACGTCAGGAGTGTGAAAATGACCAGTGAGCTGGTCTCTTAGAAGTTATATTTTTGGACAAATACCACAAACACTAAACAGGCCAGATGAACGAACAGACCAAATCAAATCCGGATTTCTATTTTGACAAAAATGCAGAAATATTTGAAATCAGTATTAACAGTTAAGAGAAACAAATCACGCTTCCGTATCAGTAATAAATATTGCTCTTGGATTTTAGGCCAACATATTCATATATATTTGAAAATTTCCATCTAATGTTTGCTGCTGTAAGACTGCTGATAAAATACTGCACAAGGCAGATATGAAGCATTTCGATATCAAACCCGTGAGCCGTATACAAGTCCATTTACGAAAAACCTAACTTCTGTTCTGAGTTAACCTTTTCAATTCCGGAAAAATATCACCTTTTTAAAAACAAGCTATGTCTGGCTTTAAAAGGTATCGACCAAGTTACATTTACACAGTGATCTCCTGTTAAAGAATACGGTTTGGCTCCCAAGTTTATTTTTCCAATTTTCTTTTTGCAAATCTACACAGTAGCATTCAAATATCTAATTTCTGCTCCATTTTCTAATTTTAGGACGTAGTGAATTTTCTAGAGCCCTGGCCATGGTTACAGACTATTTTCTAAAATCATACAGACATGTAGCCCTAATCTTCATCATACGGTGGACCTGGAGTTAGTCAGCTAATACAATGGGCCACTGTCCCTAATTAATGCTCACACATACCCAGAATCCTTCAATGCACAAAATGTTTTATGGTACACTATTGCAGGCAGACTAAAATGGCAAACCCTGAATATTTCTCAGACTTGGAATAGCTTTCCTACGTAAAAAGAAATGTGATTTAAATGATTTAAATAAAACATGTCTTAAATTATGGAACAAATTTTAAAAGCTGTTCTTAACATGTCATGTGGCTAAGCATAATAATTTTATTGCATTCTCACTGTATATCGCTAAGTGGGGTTTAACTTTAATATGTTTTCCTACAAAGGCCATATGACTTGTTGTATAAAAGAATGAATGGGCTGTTGTGCTGTGAGAGAAGTTGTATAGTTATACATTGAAATTAAAACCAGCGCAGGAGGTAAATGCCCTTTAGCATTCGCCCTAAATAACCTTGGGCTTCACAGAGATCTGATTCTCTTTGTCTTTATTTTCCATTTTCTGTGTTTTGCATGGTTAGCTTTATAGAGGAGGCAGGAAATGCATATGACCTGAAGCAAGTTATCTTATCTGCTTGGACCCTAAGACCTCTAGGATTCCAAATAAAAGAGTCAGCTATCCTATCTCACGCAGCTGTCCATCCAAATCTTAAAGGGCTGGGATGAGTCGAAATCCATCAGAAGGAAAGGTACTACTTCATCACCTATCCTCACACTACATTCCTTTTCCTACTCTGAATTGAAACAGTTGTTTGCAAAGGAAATTGGGATTACAATGGCTCTTTCTTGTTCACAGTCTAAGAGCCAAAAGGCGTGCAACACTTTGTAAACTAACACTTCTGATTGTACAATTTACTAATTTATATATGCATGTAATGTGATATGTCCTTCAATGACATGAAATTGATCTGTTCCAATTGTTGGGTCTTGTGATATTGTTTTCAATATTAAAGCCAGGAGTGTGAAGGTGTGCAGAGTTGTGTAAAACCATTAACAGGGTAGGCCTGAGTGAGACAGCATGATCTCCAGATATTGGTGACCCAGAATATGAAAGTACCGTCTCAAATTTATAGGCTGAGGGCTAGAACCGTTGCAATGCTTAGGTGACACAAAAAAAGTTACTTTTGCATCTGTAGCAGTATTTACCCGGTTCCCAGTGTCGAGCCGCACATGGCTCGAGCACTCCTTCCTCCAGGCGAGGGGCATGCGGCTCACACACTCCTGGCTCGCGGGCCGCACGCTCAGAACATTCTGATCAGGCGCACTGCCCGAACAGTTTTAAGAATGCTGCTCGCATCATGACCATGTTCTTGAAGGGGAAATAGGAACCTAACCTTACGGTCAGCTCCCATTGGCCCATGTCTTTCCGGCACCCCCATTCATGCACATTTGGGGTGCAGGCATGAGGTGGACCAATCAAATGAAACCTAGTATTATTTAAACATACCTGGTCCTAGATACTGTGCCCTATTGTGGTTTCTGTTCCCAGTAAACTTTAGTGCATTCCTTGAGTTATAGTATTCTATTCTGGTAGTGACCTTGGCTTTGTTTCCAAACTCTGAGTTTCTCTTTAACCCTTGCCTTTCTTATTTGCCCATCTGACTGATTACCGTGTATCTGACTCTGGCTAACTTCTCGTTTCACTGTCTCTCCGTTACCCTGATCTCTGCTTGTATTGTGACTACACTTTACTTTGTCTAACGTTAAGGCTGGCCACTGTAAGGCCCGGTAATACGTTTGTTTCCTCTGTCTGTCCCTTGCTATCCTAAACGTTGCGTGTTAGGGTTATACTTCGTGACAGCATTGCATTGAGCTTCTGGATGTGTATACATTGTGCTGCATGATATTCATGTTTGCATTATTGTATATGACTACAAAGAGAATATGATGGATGAACCGAGCAATGTTCACCAAAAAAACAAAAACAAGCAGGAGTGCACATGCTTATCCTATTCCTCAGGAAGCTTGTAATCAATAGCTTGCTTGGCCTAAAGTGGATGCTGATGTAATCATGGTAGCACATAGAGTGGTCCTTTCCTTGGACAATGTTCTATCACTAAAGCAGTCTATGGATTTCTGAATGGGTGTTAATCTGGCCAAGATCTGCTCGACAGTAGAAGCTGGTTGTTAACATGCAAAAGCACTTATGTGTGTTTCAAGAGCCATGAAATATGAATTATATGGATAGATCTGGCTAATTAAGAACATTAATTTGGGAGGTAAGAGTGGTCACAGACTCTGTTCAGAAGTAGCCATGGATATCATCAGAATATTCAATGACTTTGTCAGTACCTGCTTATTGAGCTGTGTCGTTACAAGTTTGGGATTTGGATGCCACAATGCCCTTTATGTGTTATAGGTGTTTGAGTCTTCGAATGTATTCTAGACAAGATAATTTAAATTATCCTGCCACACGATCAAAGATTTTAGAATTGTGGCCATTCCTGAATAGAGATGAATGCCTACAGACCAAACAGAGTCTTTGGAGACACTTGGTCATATAAATCTAGAAGCGAGTTTTACAGAAATGCTTCTTGGTATGGTCCTCACCAATCCCTTTCTTCTCACACGTAACCGGGTCACTGAGTTATAAAAGATAGCCTTCCAAAGGAAAAGTTTCAGTTGTGCCATATATTTGACCATTTATTAATAATAGATGTTACAATACCCTGAGGATGTTCAAAGTTTGGGATTTTGTTTTATAACTCGTTATTAATTTGTGCTTTGAAAGATCATTGTCCAGATTTGCTTTCATTGTAACTATATTTGTTTAGCGATAATCTGTAAAAAAAAAAAAAAATCGGGGCCTTCCAGAAAAAGGCAATATATTTTTGAGATTGTGTGATCGTTTAATTATAAGTGGAACCCATTCTACCAATTGTGTTTTCTGGGGGTGAATACTTTTACATCTAACAATTTAACACTTGATTGTTTCAATGAACATTCCTGTAACAATAAAAATATGTTGCACCTTCAAAGTGTTATCTTATCTATCAACAACACTAACTGACTTCTATCTGTCCATCAGACCGTTTTAATGTCAGCTATTCAATTCTCCTGATTGAAAATGTTTCTGCATTATTTTGTTGGTATAATATTGTTTTGTTCTATTTACACTTTTACGATTTTGTCATCAATGTGCTCACTGATGGCTTATATTACATCATCCCAGTCTGACTACATATAGTAAGGAACAGATATACCTTTGACATAAGGGGTCAATAAAATTACAAATACTGAAGTTATTTCAATTTGTATCACCCTCACCATGTCAAATGTCAGCTGATTACATCCAGGATAAAGAGTGTATATTGTTAATTAAGGCTCTCCTGGTGGTGTCTCGTTAGCATATGTTTGCAAAAGTGAATGCAGCTTAAAGTATAAAGCCCTTGAATGCACAGGTTCCGCTGCATTACAATACCTGTTGTTTTAAAGGTTCATGGAGAGGAGCAGAAAGCTGACTTGCTCACAACATTCTATAGAGAGCTGTTTGTCCACTAGGGAAGGTTATCCCACTGAAAATGGCCTGAGGGGCGGCCTTCTCTTGGAAATCCTTTGCCACTGTGAAATAAGAAGCAGGCAACTGATCCCAGGGTGCCAGATAACCTTACATAACCCCATCCCAAAATTCCTGTCATAGCAAATCACTCAATCTGCTCATTCACTTGCTAACTACTGCCCCAAATCTCTTATGCATTTTCTTTCCAAATCTCTATAGCATTCCTTTCAATGCATTACTTGGTTTCAATGTATAATTGACCTGCTATTCCATTTAGTTTGCACAGTGTGTGAAGCTGTGTGAGCTTGTTCTAGGCACTTTGTATGACAGAAAGGCATCAGTAAGCAAATTACTCTTAAAGGGACTCTCTAAGAAACAAAATCACTACATCTTACAGTAGCAATTTTGGTACATAGATGTCTGCTTGCTCATAAAATGAAGAAGATAGCTGTTTCTGAGAAAAGGCAATGTTTATATTTGACTGAGAACACACATCTAGTGGCTGTCAGACTAAAAGACACTTCCATCTTAAGACCTTCGATTTTCAAAGGTCTTCATGTTTGGTGTCATCACACACAGCATGCTTTTCTATGACAAGCCCGAAATTAGTTGGAGTCCTGATACTGTCCCACATGCACCCTAGGTCCCCAATGCTTCTCTTTCAGATGCTTGTGATTGGAGAGAGATCATCAATACTGATGATCTCACAGAAGCTGTTGCTAAGAGATTGTCCCAGTGTTGGATTATAGTAAATTTTTCAGTTTTTGTGTGTGTGTGTGTACATATATATATATTAGTAGGTTCTGAACCTATTGACATTAAAGTGCATTCTTGCATTAAAAAAATAAAAACATTTATTTTTAACAATTAAGTGCCCCTTTAATCTTAGAAGGCAACTACAACGCAACAAGCAACGAAAATATATTTATTTTCCTTCAAATATTTTAGCCTATAGTGCCAAAGGAGCATTGTACTTTGCATTGCCAGCTCTCTGTCATGCAAAGGGTTAATACATTTAGTTCACTATAAAGTGATTTCCACCCACTCCCTACCCCTGCCCCTCCCCCCCCGGCCCCCAACAAAAAAATGATGTACAAATTTCTGTCTAAAAAGTCAAATGTTACAAGGTGTAAAGAAACTCACAGGAGCTTACTGGGGTTCTCAGAAAATCTTCCATGGGACTAATTCATTACCTTTCGCTAATATAGAGATTAATTTTCATAGAACAACATCCTACATTGGACAACCATGATAAGTTAAAGGACCACTATAGTGCCAGGAAAACATACTCGGTTTCCTGGCACTATAGTGCCCTGAGGGCGCCCGGCTCTGGAAGGGGGAAAGGGGTAAAAACTTACCTTTTTCCAGCGCTGGGTGGGGAGCTCTCCTCCTCCGATCTTCCTTCTCTCCTCCCCGTCGGCTGAATGCGCACGCGTGGCAAGAGCTGCGCGCGCATTCAGCCGGTCGCATAGGAAAGCATTATCAATGCTTTCCTATGGACGCTGGCGTGCTCTCACTGTGAAAATCACAGTGAGAAGCACGCAAGCGCCTCTAGTGGCTGTCAATGAGACAGCCACTAGAGGATTAGGGGGAAGGCTTAACCCATTCATAAACATAGCAGTTTCTCTGAAGCTGCTATGTTTATTAAAAAATGGGTTAACCCTAGCTGGACCTGGCACCCAGACCACTTCATTAAGCTGAAGTGGTCTGGGTGCCTAGAGTGGTCCTTTAAGAGTGCTAACCACCCAACCCAGTGCAAGTCTATCATTGCCATCCATAGCAGGACAGGCTAATGCAGAAGTTCATGTTCGCCTGTATTAGCTGGGCCTCAGCAGTTAGCCAGGAGAGCTCCAGTTTTTGCCAACCAGTTAAAACAGTTTGATACAAACTATGGGAGCGGTGGTTATGGTTTTTAGAGTAACATTTTAATTTGTCAGTTGGAAACAAACCAATACAAGATATGTTCTGAGATATATAGCTCTTATGACTCTCCGTAGTCATTTAATCCATTTTTATAAAACTACTGTTTATACTTGTCACCCCAATCATACAATGCTACAGAATGTGTTTGTCATGTTCAATAATAATCATACTACTGGTAATTAATGCTTCATTGGGAAAATAGCATAATTGAAGATATAAGTGTGACGCAAATAGCCTTTCATTTTATTGACCTTTGTACAAGTATATTTTTTTTACTTTGGAGAATAAAGAATTCAAAAGAACAAAAAACTAAAGTGAAGAAAAAAAAATACCCAAGATTTTGTGAGCCACGATGAGAGAGCTGCTGTTTGCAGAGAGTCTAGGCCAATTTGACATAGCTTGAACTCAGTGGGACGGAAAGAGCTTCAAGGACAGACTATCAGATCCACATTGCAGAAATTTATGTGCCATAACAGCTCCAAGGGATATTAAACATGTTAATCCCTTGAGTGCCATAGTGGATTGGTCAATAACAGATAGCTGTCCAGGTATTATGGGGTACAACTCCAATGTTTAACAATCTAAAAAAAGGACTTAAAAGGCCTACAGAAGAGCCACGAATTGATGTTTTCTAGATATGTGTCTGCTCTCACACTCATAAAATGAAGCCAGAACGACACATTTTTTTTCCATGAATCTATTTCTAAAGGTCCTTTATAGATATCAGAATGTTTCACATAAAAGCATCATCAAAACACATGGTAACATGGAAAGATCAGGAGCCGTATGGGCCAGCTGGCTGTGGGGCAATTGCCGCTCAGGCCACCAATATTATAGCTATACTGGCCATGATGTCACCCAACTGGTAATCCAGTCAGTGCCGGCATTAGGAATATACTGGCAGCATTGCTGGTATATTTAGCGGCTGGCCGCCAGCCACATCAGTGGGGAGGGGGTGGCAGGCAGCACTGTGTATGTGCACAGACATCCTGTCTGCTTCTTGCGCTCCCTGTATGTCTCGGGAATTCAGAGGTCACTGTAAGTCGGAGACCATGAGAGGCAGACTGGATGTCTGCACACACAAACAGTGCACTGGCACCGTGCTGCCTCCTATGTGACACCAAGGTGGTCATGAGGATGCCATCTCGGTGCTGGGGTAAGTGCAGAGAATGTTATCTGGGTCCTGTAAGTGCTACGGATGCTATCTGGTTCCTGAGGTAAGTGCAGGTCATGCCATATGGATGCCTGAACAAGTTGCTGGGGGCAGGGCAATGGCACAGAGCTGCTGGGATCGGAGCGATGGCACAGAGATGCTGACATTAGAGAGATGGCACAGAGAGGATGGTGGCAGAGAAATGGCACAGCAGGTTGTTTAGGGATACAGATGGCACTGTTAGGCTTTTTAGAGGCACATATGGCTTTTTGGCATGATATAAAGGGTTTATACATTTACTGCTCATTGGCATGATATACCTAGTTTATGTACTTACTGCCCATTGTCATAATATCCCAAAATTATGCATTTACTGCTCTTTGGAATGATATACCCGGTTTATACATTTAATTTTCATTGGCATGAAATACCTAGTTTATGTATTTAATGCCCAATGGAATGATATATCAATTTTTATTTACTGCTTATTGGCACGATATACCAAATTTGTGCATATACTACTCATTGACTTGATATACCATGTTAATGCATCTAAATTTCATTACAAGGTTTATGCATTCACTGGCATGATATACGAGGTTGATGCATTAAATGCATTAATAGCATTCATTTGCTGGAAAATCCTTCAGAACTCATTTTATTAAATGCTTGCTTGGTTGGGGAGATCACTCTTATTGATTAGTGATATCCAAGTGTCAAGTGGGCACAGCAATTTCTCCCCAGGCTGCTCTATAACCACTTTCCACATCTAAATGCCCAAGTGCATAACAGCACTTTAATTCTTTCTATTAAGTTATCTTATATGTCTATCAACACATCTATTATGTTTGTGTACTTGTCTCTATTGCTGATGTTAATGGGTGGGTTGGTAAAATTGCACTATGGGCCTTTAAATTATTTGTGCCCCCCAGGCCACATGTTGCCAGCCCTCCCCTGGGAAAGATGCAATGTATTGTGTTACAGAGTACAGTGTTCTTAACCCCATCAGTCAGAACCCAAAATTGTCTGCTCAACTGCTTATGCAGTTTCAGTGGATACCTGTACTGTATACAGTTTCCAGGCAACCTAACAGCCTACAATGTATTATACAAGCAATTCCTTCCAGATATAATTAAAGTAGAGATTTGAAGCTGGAAAAAGTCTTATGCAGACATTATTTTGTTATATATTAAATAACAATGAATTAGAAAGAATGTGTCAATGACTAACCCACTGAGCATAATTTGGGTCCCTGACATAACTGTTTTCTATAAATTAAGTAATTATGAAATACAGCATTGGATGCCATCACAATATATTACTTTTGCATTTAAATTTGCTTTTTTTTTTTTTTTCTTCCTTTTCTATAAGATGTGCAGAACCATAGTTAGAGGTGCAGGGACACATTTTATTATGCACTTATTGTAAGGTGCTTCATCATAACCAAAATTACAATTAGCTTATCAGTGACTTTGCAACTTTCTAACATCAAATGTAAAAATAAAAATAAAAAAATTAGATAAAAATTATCATAAAATGTTTTAATGTTTAGCAAACAATAATTTTCTATCTGTTTGCCTCTGTGTGTAATAAGGGAGATCTGTCGTTTTAAATAAAATGAAAAGATGGAAATTGTATTCCAAAAATAAAAGCAATGATCAAATATGACAGAAGCTGGGAATCTGTCATCAAGTAATCTGCCCTCAATTGATTCTAAAATAAAGCAACTCGGTAACTAGGCCCCAGCAGCTTTTTTTAATCAATAGCCACCATAAAAGCATGTATCAGCCAATCAGATCACTCCTTTTTGACACTTCAGTGTTCCAAATTCTTTCTTTACCTGTAGCATCTGAGATGACATCACATTACCGCTCACATTAGTACAGGCTATATATAGAAAAACTAAGGGACACACACTGCTTCAGCACCTACCCAGAGCTGGGATTTCATTAAGTCAGAAATGAGCCAAAAAGTCTCCCTGGCTTGGTATAATATAGGTAACCTAACAGGTAACCTAACATACCCTTTAGTTACCTGGTCTATTCTGTATACAATTAACAAAGAGACAAACAAGGAGACAAACAGAAAAACAAAAAAAGAGGGAAGCTGGTCTAAATGGCTTTTGGCACTAGCATACATTGAGGGTCTATGGACACGAGTAACAATGTGTAATATCATGGATTTGTACAAATATTAGGGGCCATTATGCTAAATTGAATTTAATCACAAAAGAAAGAAAAAAGGATAAACTACTTCAACTATAAACCAATAGTAGCAGTAGTTTATGGGATAAGAGCAGGCTGTGTGTCTGTCAGTGTGTGTGTGTGTGTCTGTGAGTGTGTGTGTGTGTCTGTGAGTGTATATGTCTGTAAGTGTGTGTGTCTGTGAGTGTATGTGTGTGTGTCTGTGAGTCTGTGTGTATGAGTGTGTGTGTGTCTGTGAGTGTATGTGTGTGTCTGTGAGTGAATGCACGCGTTTATATATGCATACGAGTGTATATTATTTGGGGGGGAGGGGTGGATCTTGGGTGAGTTCCCACACTTTATTCCCCAGGACTTGACCTCTGGATAGGGCCTCTAGTAATGTGTGTGTGTGGGGCACTGAGTTCTAGTGGGGAGTGAACTCTAGCCTGCAGCACTTGGGCAAGAGTTCACTCTCGCGAGCAAAGAACGTTGCCATGGTAACCGCAGCTCGTGAGAGGAGACCCGGCGGAGCTGCAGGCTAGAGCTCCCGGGTCTCCTCTCCCTCCTCTCTCCGTGCCGGTTGCCCAGCAATGTGCCTGCGGACTGGTGAGGGAGATCTCTGATCTCCCCTCCGGTCCGTGAAGGCACTTTGCAGGGCCGGCGCTCGAATAGGAGAGAACAGGAGAGAGCATCTGCTCCCGGGGGGAGAGGGGGAGGAGAATTGCCACGTTGCCCCCCCTGGATCCGCCACTGACTCTTGGACGTAATAGGTGGTTTGGCGATGACAGCTGAATGCCTTATTTCTCATTTTCTCATCCTCTCCTTTACGTTTTTTCAAGGCACCACAAGTCAAAATTTGTAGGTTGCATAACTGTACAGTACTGCGGCATTTACTGGCGCTATAGTGTAATCTTCAGTGTTGGTGTTTGAAGAGGTGCTTGTATATAGTTTTAGTATTTTAATATAGGGGTGTGTTTGTATGTAATGTTTGCATTTGATTGCAGGGGTGTGTTTGAATGTTATGTTCACTTTTAAATGCAGGTATACATTTGTGTGAAGTATTTGTGTTTGAGTGAAGGGATGTGTTTGTATATCCTTCTGGAGTTTGAATGCAGTGGTGTGTTTGTATGTAATATTTGTGTTAGATTGCAGGAGTGTGTTGTTGTGCTTGTGTATGACTGCTTGGATGTATGCTCATACACTATCACATACATACTTACACAGATGCACATACACATACGCATATCCTGGCACACTGACATGTATACACACACACAGATGCATAACCTGACACACACACTCAGATGCACACCCTGACACGCACACACACACACACACACACACACACACACACAGATGCACAACCTGACACACACACTCATACATACATACACCGACATATACACACCTTAACACACGCATACACACACACATGCACGCACCCTGACACACAAACATTGATACATGCACACACCATGATACAGATACACACTGACATAAAAATACACACCACACACAGATGCACATACACAGACGCATCTCCTTGCACACTGACATGTATACACACCTGACACACACACACACACAGATGCACACCCTGACACACATACACACACTCATACATACACACACGCACACAGATGCACACCCTGACACACATACACACACTCATACATACACACACGCACTCATACATACAAAGACACATACATACTCACACACACACTCATACATACTCACACACACTTATACATACTCACACACACAAGTGATATTTTTAAAATCTCCAGCCACCCTCCTGTTAGCTTACCTTGTGTGTCCAGGAGGGTGGCTTGGAGTCCTGCTGCTGCTGGTGGGAGTGATGGATCTGGAGCTCTTCGTGCTCATCTCCCCTCATGCTGCGGCTACCTCCTCTCCCTCCCGCGCATGACGCTGGGAGGAAGTGAAAGGCTGTCCTCACAGCCGGCTGATATTATAGGTGCCCGTTTGTGGTCTTAAAGGATCGCGTCACCCGACCGGGCCTCTGTTCAGCGGTAATGTTTCCCCGGTGCTATAATAATAGTAATAATAATAGCACCAGGGAAACATTCCGCGGCACCCCTCTGTGCCTGTTGTGGCACCCCAGGGCGCCACGGTACACAGTTTGGGAACTGTGTGCTGCTCTATTATCTTTTCTGTTGTAAAGTATGCAAAATAAAAATATAATAAATAATTAAATCTCAAAACAAACAACATGATTTGATCCCCTGGTGACAGAGTATTTCAGGTTTTCTGATGGGTTAGTTATTTGAGTAATGGAGAGGTCACACTCTGTGTGTTTACATTGTCAATCTATCATGATAATGTTTGCTGGTGTGAACAGTGATATCTAAGGTCAGATGGCCCAAATGGATGCTTTGAGCATATGCAGAATTGGACAAATGCTGATCGAGACATTAAGACAGCACAATGGGATTAAATCACTATTCACTAAGCAGGCAATTGCAAAAAAAATAGCAAATTATTTAAATATATTCCAAATCAGCTCTTTTGACATTTGTGTTTACAATTCATTGTCATACTCTCTTGCCACTTCATCCTAATTCAATCTTTAGTCATTTACTAAACTAAGGAATAATAATGAATTGATGATAATTGCATACCTCCCAACATTTCGAATAAACAAAGAAGGATAATTTAATTTAGGGGTGTGAGTTGGTGTAGCCATGGAGCAGGTATGTTCTGAGAAATTTTAAGTGACTTACAAACAATTTATGCAACCTAAATGTAATTTAGAACATGAACAATGTATCTTATTTACACAGACTTATTTCTTAACACCTTTAATGTAGTTTTAATTCACATTACTGTGAGTATTATTGCTGTGGAGCTTTGTTATACACTCAGACACACCAACAACTTGGTACTACTAGAAAAGAGGGACATTGGGATAGAACAGAGGGACAGAGGGATTTGGGTCCAAATAGGGACTGCCCCTGCTAAATAGATACAAATGGGAAGTATGAAATTGCAAATTATATTTCTTAGCATATTTAAGCTGAGGCAGTATAATGCAATACAGAGTTTATGACACGGTATGTGTCAGTAGTTTTTGAAAATATCTAATAAAGCAGGTAACAATGCCTCAGTTTAACAAGTTAAATGTCCCCTGAATTGATTTAGGTTTGCCAGGTGCGAATTTTTTTTAATTTTTTTACATTGTTATCCTTGTTTGACTTGGATTCAATTCAGTGCATTCTATTGGTGTGAAAAAGTTTAACTTGCATTAAGTTTAAATTCAGGGCCTCAGATAAAATCTAATTATGCAAAATTGATTTCCTAGTAGTTGATAGTACAATATGTGTTAATTTGAAGTGAAGTGTGATAGAAGAGGTGATCACCATTTTCAGAAATTGTTAATGATGTGGTGGAGTTCAAGTAATCATAACAAGCAAGGAAAAAACAGTGTTATGGCTCCAACTCTTCCTCCCCATACTTCACACAATATAGAGAATCTCTGGGTCTAGCCTGTGAAGTTGTTTTGGTGAGTAATATGCATAAAAATCTTCATGTGCATCTCCTAGTATGTAGGTATGAGTTTATAAAGCATGAGAAAGTCGTTTGCAGATTGTGTGTTCTACGTTGGGAAAGTGGTTAGTCCGGTTTTTCGTGCCTATGGTAGTAGCATCATAGCAGACAAGCGTCTGTGTTCCAAGTAAACTTGTCCAATAGGAAAGAGCTTCCATGGGATGATGGGAGACGGGAGAGTGACAATGTTGTGGTTCCAAACTGTATCATGCATAAAAGACTTGATTGATTGGATGAAGCTGTGAATCTAGAAGTAGATAAAAAGAGTAATTTATGTGTGAGCATTTTTGTGGGGATATGTACACAGTCCCCAACACTCGTCACTCTCACCCTTGACCAAGCTCTCAATAGGAGTAAGGATTCTCCATTTTGGAAATTGCGCATTCAAAGAAAAGTGGGCAAAATGTAAAGTATAGTGAATAAAGTGCTAGATGTCGACTCCTGGTGAAAATAGAGGTGGGAGGCTGGAGTGAGCATGTTGTCCACAGGGAACATTTCAGAGGTTATGAACCCAACAACAAAAGCAAGCAATATATCAAACAACAAAAGCAAGCAATATGAAGGATACAAAATGTCTAGATGTATTAGCTAGCTATTTTATATCTCTGCTTATACCAGAAATGATAAGTATTGTAGCCACAGTTCAAGACAAAATAGTATTTTGAATTAGAATTTATGCATAACCTGCGTTACATTTTTTGCACAGATTAAAGGGATATTCTAGTGCCAGTAACAAACTTCAGAGTGCCAACTCCCATCACCCTTGACCTTGCAAGTGTAATTATTGCAGTTTTTAGAAACTGCAATAATTACCTTGCAGGGTTAAGTCCTACACTAGTGACTGTCTACCAGACAGCCACTAAAGGGACTTCCGGCTTCTTAGACGAAGTTTAAACGACACAGAACGTCCGCACAATCTGCATGAGGACCTCCAACGTCACCAGAAATAGAAAAGCATTAAATAATGCTTTCCTATGGGGAGGTCTAACGCGCACGTGCGGCCATTGCCGGCATTGCACATTAGGTCTTTCCTGCCGTCTGTAACAAACCCCTTTTTCCTGGCACTGTAGAATCCTGGAATGCCCTCCTCTCCTGCTGCCCCCCATCCCACGTCGCTGAAGGGGTTAAAACCCCTTCAGTCACTTACCTGAATCCAGTGCTGATGTCCCTCGGTGCTGGTTCAGGCTCCACCCACGCTCCTCGCCGCTGACGTCAGCCGGCAGGGAAGACCTAATGTGCAATGCCGGCAATGGCCGCACGCGCGCATTAGACCTCCCCATAGGAAAGCATTATTTAATGCTTTTTCTATTTCTGGCGACGCTGGAGGTCCTCATGCGGGTCGTGCAGACGTTCAGTGTCATTTAAACTTCATCTAAGAAGTTGGAAGTCCCTTTAGTGGCTGTCTGGTAGACAGCCACTAGAGTAGATTTAACCCTGCAAGTGTAATTATTGCAGTTTCTAAAAACTGCAATAATTACACTTGCAGGGTTAAGGGTGATGGGAGTTGGCACCCAGAACACTCCAATGGGCTGAAGTGATCTGGGTGCCTACAGTGTCCCTTTAATATGGCTCATTTTACAGTGCAATGAGTGTTTGGAGTGTTTTTTGTCATAATATTTTTGAGCAAACACAAGTACCGCTTTAACATACTGCATCAATGACTGGGGCTTCTTTTGCAGATATTAACTGATTGTGTAAAACTACCGGAGTAGAGCATTGCTATTTTGAAAATTTAGTTAAAATGCTGTGTTGTATTTCCTTCCGCTACTATACTGTATACCCGTAATTCTTCAAATGTATAGTGCTGATAGTCCAAAAGTCCAGGCCCATTGAACTAGCAACCTTTAGCAACCTCTCCATTAATTATGTTTCTGAATGAATTTTAGCAGGGTTTAAATACATGTAACTCAAAAATAGATAGTTCAGAAGAACAGATCAGAACGTCAACAACAAACTGTAAAGTTAGAAAGCTGTAGAGAACAGGGCCAAGCCATACTTCACTAACTTGATTCTATAACTATATATAGAAATAAACTATATATATATATATATGGAAACAAGCTAAAGTCAAAGCAAATTGATAAAAAAAAGAAATAGTTTGGCAATGTTGCACACCCACAAATTATCTCTCTATTATACGTAACGTCAAATAAAACTAAAACAATGTGTGAATAAAGGTTCCTGCTCAAAACACAAATAACAAATGCACTTGTTAGGACGGAATATCTGTGCGTAGAGGAAATAAATTATATTTAAATCCAATATTAACAGGAGTTCTTCATGATCCTCAATAATTAGAAAGAAACATAGAAAATAAATAAACAATGTCATAAATGGAAATACATTTTTGAGATCATTAAAGGAATTTAAATAGTTTTATTCCATGTTGGAATCCTTCCTAATCTTACAAAATAGGATAATCGCTTTCAAGTAAAGGGAACACTGAAAAGGACTAGCTACAAACTTATTTTGCTGAATAAATGTGTCTTGTGTGAATTTGTAAATGTAATAAAAGTGAACATGTTCAGATAAAATATATCACATTTTGTTACAATAAGAGTCTGTCTATTCCAGAGCTCAAATGGTTAATTCTCTTTTTATCTCTACAGCAAAAAGCATGGAGATCACTCATCAAGAAAGTCAATTCTTCTAATTCTGTTTCCGGTGTCTTTTGGGGATCAGTGACACAATTAGAGGCATTCAGATCGTCCTTCAGACCACCTGCCCCTACACTATTCTTATTCATAACAGCACACAATGCAAGACAGGAGGAAACTTCTTAACAAGGCTTCCCCAATCGAATGTGCCCTTCTGCTCCCACTGAGTGAGTTCAGGGCAAATTAGGTACTATTACTGGAAATTGAAAGACTTTTGCAACTCTTTTCATTTTCTAAACTAGGTTCCAATGCTACGGACTCTTTTACCCAACAAGAAACAGTGGGACAGTAGTTATACTACGATCTGATTGGTTGGAGACTGGAAATCCAATTGTCATCTTTTATTGGGCTTCATAAAGAAATTATGGAAAGTTCTTAATTAAACAGGAAACACAAAGATTATGTAAAATATATGCCATGCTTATATTTAAGCTTCTATGAAGCTTATAGATATATTTAAATTAACTAAAACTGGATAAACAAACTACAGTCCACTGGCAACTGGGCCATATCCTCTGAAACTGGTGTAGCAAGTTCTGCGGAAATCAAACCCTGCTGATTTATGGGAAGGCTGAGGAAGCCATGACTAAAAGATGAGACACATTTTTAAATGGTTACAAATTGCTTCCGTAAACATAAAAGAAGCTTGATCCTCGAACCTGCCCCATGTATATACATACTTATATTAAGGTTCTGTAACACATTCATAAATGTTACACATGAAAGGGAAATTTTAAATAAAATTAGCCTTCATTAACCATAAAATGTTTTATTTCATGTAGCTGACATTCTTTTGGATACGCCCTGTTAGCATATTTAATTGCATTAACACTGGTATTAAAGTCTGTGGTGAGTAGCCATTAGCAAGACTAGAATAAAACAGTTAACGCTATCAGTGCTGCTATTTAATAAAGTGAATTTCAAATTTAAAGTGAACCTGTTTTGAATAATTTAACTTACCTGCAATTGCTCCCATGTACATTGAATACACCATATATCACAAAGATACATGGTGTATTCAATGTGAAATATAAAGATTTATTCACCAGTTTGTGGTGGTTACCCTTTGTGTAACACTCATCTTTTGGCAATATTCTACTCTGTCTGTGCTCCTCTGGTTCATCTTTGATTTGCCCTCCCAATGCAGGGCAAATATTTGATGCATCTCGAAGCAGGGCAAATCTTGTCGGTACGCTGGCTTCGTTGCCAGTATGTCAGCGTCAGAATGGAGTGCCGTCACAACACTCTGTTCCCTGTTCCTATACTCCCTAGCTCGAAGTGCTGGCAAGGAACTTCCCATTGCAACTGCAGCACATGCGCTGTGGTTGCTATGGGTGGAGAGCAAAGGGACCTCCTGCGGGTGAGAACTGCTATGAATTTAAAGTGGATTTGAAATTTTATTGCAAAAGAGCAAAACTGGAAAATGTCTTTAAGTCAATTCTGTTTCAAATTTGAAATTCACTTTAAATTGCAGATGATTTTCATTTTAGTGAATAAACCTGTAATTGTTGTGTATTGATAACGCATTGTACTTATCCTAAAATGAAATCTGTACGAAATACAAAATGGCCGCTCACTACAGACTTTCTTCTGTCTGTTTTGATACAGAAAATATCAGAAGTCTGTAACAATGCATGCTAAAAGAAAAGAGACATTAAAACAAACCAAGACTAGTTTACATTGTGCAATATGTTTATATATAAAGTTTTTTATAATTGCATTATTAACTGTCATTCCACTATAGAGTGCCATAAGAAGGATAAATTGAGAAGTGTAATAGTTGCTAATGCAGTTGCAAGAGCATCATATTATCTTGTAAACTGGTTAAGTAGGATAATCTGCATTGGGAAGATATCCATTGAGAGGATTAATCTACAGCCTGTCTTGTCTTCATTGTCACTTTGAAATGGCAGCTCCTGTCCACTACAGCTCTCATTATTCTTCTCTATCCAGGCCAGCAATAATGGGATTTGTAGTCCATTATGGCAGAAGTGTAATTGTATGTTTGTTTGAATTCAATAAAACCGAACAGGGAGTGATAAATGCTGCTTATAACAGTTTAATCACTGAACTATGAATTGTTAGGAAATCAAAGTGAATTCAAACTGAATTGAAATGTTTGGAAAGTTGAAAATAATTGAAATTCACTTTGAATTACTGACAATGTACACTTTAGAGGATTATTATTGAGCTAGATGTGACCGTAAAGACATCAGAGCCAATTAAGACAGATGAATTCTTGTCTTTGTAGTTAGACGTACATGAGTATGGATATGCTCCACAGATGATTAGGGGTTTCCAGCCACACCATAACGGTGGCCAGATTTAAGTCTTGTGCCCCATTTTGGTCTATACTTGCATTTTTGTCTCAGTTGAGGCCAGCTCATGATCTGATTAAAAATTAAAGGGACTACTTTGTCTTACGGGCTAAGTTGAGGCTGAGAAAAGTTGTCAAAAGGCAGCAGCCATTGCTAGTGAAAAGCAGTTCTGCAGTTTCATGAGATTATCTATAGACAATGGTGTTTCTTTCTTACACATGCGCGAGAGTACAACAGTGACAAGAGCTCTGGGCAGCTGATGTGCCAAGAACTAATGATGGACCCCACAAGAAAAATGGTGGTGCCTGTGTGAGAGAGCTTCAGGTTAGTATGTCTTTCATTTGTTTTATCCTCAATGATTATCAAATCAAGCAGGCATATCACCTTTGGGGGTTCTTTGCAAAATATTAAAAAACTCTCAAAATGACATTACAACTTTAAGTTAAATTTTCATTGAATAAAATATACTGTTTATAAGTAAATACATCCCTTTTTTTAATAAATAAAATAAAAAAATACCTAGAAGCACACCTTAACAGAATATTTTGGCCTGCCTACGTGTGTGACATGGTAGTAAAAGTTGAGGACTCTCTCACAAAAGACTAGATCATAACAGCACTTAGCTCTTCACCTGCAACCACTGGCGGATCCGGGGAGCAACGGGGTAATTGTCTCCCCCGAGATTCTCTGCTGCCGGCTAATGCAGGGCTGGCATTGTCCAAGTGCCAGCCCTGCAATGTTCCTGCGGACCGGGGAGGGAGATCAGAGGACCAGGGAGGACCGGACCTCCCCGGTCCGCAGACACTGTGCTGGCAGCTGGCAGGGGTGGGAGTGAGAGAGGTTCCGGGAGCTCAGCCTGCAGCTCCTCGGGGTCCTTCTCTCGCGAGCACAGAGCGTTGCCGCTGTTACCACGGCAATGCTCTGGATCTCACAAGAGTGAACTCTAGCCCTGGAGCTATGGGCTAGAGTTCACCTCACCACCACTGGAACCACCAGGGATTCCCCACCAGACCGAAATGTTACTCCTCCTCCTCAGTAAAGGTAAGAAGGGGGGGACATAAATATATTTATTTTAATTAAATTAAAAAGCCTCCCTACCCTCCTTCCCCCCCATACAAACACTGCCTACCATACACACACTGCCCCACAAACACTGCCCCCCATACACACACTGCCCCACAAACACTGCCCTCATACACACACTGCACACCTATACACACACTACACACATTGCCCCTATACACACACTACACACATTGCCCCTATACACACACTACTTACTCTGGGATGGGATCCTGGCACTACTGGCGCCATAACTACTACACTGAGCTGTAGTGGTTATTGTGCCTGGATTATTTCTTTAAATAATCTGCAAGTGCCCCTCCCGAGATCAGGCTCTGGATCCGCCACTGCCTGCAACAACCAACATAGTTTGCAGACTGAGACCTTTGACTATTGGAACAAAGTTGACAAGAATAATGGGAAACATCACCACATGAATTCAGCATTTTGCACTTTTGTGGTACAGTTCATAAAACTTTCATTGAGTGATGTCATTATTCCTTCTGCCAGTAAGGAGACATCCATGTGCACATGTCGGATGGCACCAGTGATTTCAGCAAAGTCTCAGTAGAACTCGGGACACTCAGACCTAAACCTGTTTTCATGGTAATGGGTGGTAAATGCTGCAGGTATGGTGACAGTAATAAAGTTAAAACACAAAAAAGACTTGGTCACTGCTCATACTGGGTCTTCCTTAGGATTGGGGACATTGACTTGTACACCAAACTTTCCATTGTAATAAAAAAGGGTTTATTGTAACAGTTACGGTACCTTTCCTTCTAAACACACGTAGTCACTAAGGAAAAACAGACATAATGACTTTTACCTTTTAATCAAGTCCAATAGAAAACTGTGTAGATATTTGCCTTAAAGGAACATTATAGCATTAGGAATACAAATCTGTAATCCTAGCACTATAATGTTCCTGTCCCTACTTGTAGTCCGGTCCCACTGGCCCTGCCTCTTCCATGAGGGTCCAAACCAATGCTCCTCTATGCGTTGTGGGTTGAAAGTGCCGCACACACATTCAAATTTTCCCATAGGAAAGCATTGTATCAATACTTTCTTATGCGGCTTCTGAGTCATGTGACCGGATTTTGCTCGGTCTGTGCCGCAAAAGTGCCTCTAATAGCTGTCAATATGACAGCTAGTGGAGGAGGAGTTTATCCTGCAATGGAAACATATGCAGTTTCTCAAAAACTGCAATGTTTTACATTGCAGGGTTAACGGGATAGGAACACTGCACCAGGACCACTGGTCTGGGTGACTATAGTGTTCCTTTAAGAGTTTGCATGGGGAAGAACCTTAAAATTAATCCCTCTTATGCCTCATAGATACAGATATGGAGGACTAGACACATTAAATGAATCATTAAACAATATAGAAATTACAGGCTTTTACAGGCAGGATGAACATGGGGCCACAGTTGGCCTGCAGGATTTAATTTGGACAACAATTATATAAAATATATTAATTTAGCTATAAGATTTATGTTAAGCTTTTTTATTTTTTTTTAAATTACTCAACAATATAAAAAAATTAATTAAATTAGCAAATGATTTTGGCAAACAAAGGTTTTGGCTAAGAAGATTGTTTTTACTTGTTTATTTAAAATACCAATATACATCTTGATATCCTGCTGTCAAGACTACAAGAGTCAGTTACAAAATAAATAAGTCCATCATTGTAAAAAATTCAGTGTGCCTCATTTGCTTCAGATTACAACCTAAATATATGACATCATATCCAATTTCTCATAGTACAATATCATTTTCAAATCTACATGGAATATAAACATGATTTCCTTAGTTAATTCAATTTCATTAGTTAATTTATTTAATTCAAATATATATCTTTATCACTGTAGGGAAAAAAAGATAAAGAAATAAAAAATAGACAAAAAAGTAATATGTGGGGGGCGGTGCCTGACTCGCAAGCTGGCCAGACGTGTTTCTGTGAGCTCCTGCCAGCACAAAAGTTATACCTTAAATTTGCACGAAAATAGCGGCAGAAGGTTCAGCATCTAAAACAACAGGCATCTCTAACGACAGGGACACAAAGGATCCCAAACTACTTGCTCTTGAAAGCTAAAATCTACCATCTGGCCTTGCGGCCTACCTGGAATGCTGTTGAATCCATAGCATACAAGGCTCCGTCTATATCCCTCTCTCCACCCCCTCATTTCGGTGGTAATGCTCAGGAATGCCGTTGTTTTCTTAACCAAATCGAGTACCACTTTGAGGCCTCCCCTGGCTCCTTTTCTTCCAATAGATCCAAGATTGGTTATCTGATGAATCAGTTGATAGGGAAGGCACTAACCTGGGCAAACCTTATATGGAAAACAACAAGTCTATAGCATATGATAATGCGGAATTCCTAGCTGAGTTTAAGCTAACTTTTGAGCCATTAGGTAAGAAAAAGGATGCGGAAAAAGCCCTCATGCGCATAAGACAGGGCAATCGTTCTGTTGCTGATTATGCCATTGAGTTTCGTACCCTTGCCTCAGAGGTGGATTGGACAAAAAGTGGCCTTGTCACCACTTTCGCTGAAGGCCTGTCTGATACCATTCTAGATAAGGTTGCGGCCAGAGACTTGCCAAACAAACTTAACAAGTATATAACTTATATGATACAGATAAACAACAGGCTAAGAGAAAGGGAAAGGATCAGAAACAAGCCTAGAAGAAATAACACTTTTCTCGCTCCCCGCTTATCCAACCCTGTTGTTCACAAACCCCCTATTGTAGCTGCTGAACCTGAACCTATGCTTTTGGGAGTTATGAGGTTATCTGAAGCAGAGAGACAATTCAGGAGGAGTGAGGGTCTGTGTATGTATTGTGGCAAGAAGGGGCATATGAGGGTACATTGCCCAAAAAACTCTAGCACCTAAGTACCATTAGGGGACCGGCCTTAGGTGTTATGTATGCCTCTTTCAAGACTTCTCCTTTCTGTTACCATTTTGTTACACAACCTTGAGGTCAATTGCCCTCTTAGACTCAGGAGTAGTAGAAAGCTTTATTGATGCTCACTTTGTGTCCACACACAAAATACCTTTAAGGGAGAGGTTAACACCTTTGGCCGCTGAGGCCATAGATGGTAGACCTCTTAGGAATCCACTCATTACCCATGAGTCCTTACCTGTTTCATTGCAAGTAGGGGCCTTGCATAAGGAACAGATCACTTTTCAGGTTATCTCCTCACCCTCTTGTCCCATTGTACTTGGTTTTCCATGGCTTATCAAACATGATCCACGTATAGATTGTAGGGAAGGGGAGATACTAAAGTGGGGTGAAGGATGTTGTAACAAATGTTTAAAGCCTATAACAAAACAATTGGGTACTATCAACGTTCCTACTACCTTTCCATTGTCCACTACGGTTCCCTCCCAACATGGGGAGGTAAAGGAGGTGTTTAACAAAGTACATGTCGATACACTTCCACCGCATAGATCTTATGATTGTCCTATAGATCTATTGCCAAGTACTATACCCCCAAAAGGTAGAGTTTATACCCGGTCTCCCATGGAAAGTAAAATCATGGAGGAATATATACAGGATGTGTAAACTAAAGATCATTTACGCAGATCCCCTTCCCCAACAGGAGCAGGGTTTTTCTTTGTATCTAAAAAAGAGGGTGATATACACCATTGTATTGATTATTGATTGATTGATTCCAGGATCTTATCAATGATGTATTGAGAGATTTTATTTATTCCTTTGTGTTAGTATATCTAGATGATATACTGATATACTCACCTAAGATAGACATTCACCATACACAAGTTAAACTAGTTCTACAGACCTCACTCAAGAATGGTCTGTATTGTAAACTAGAAAAATGTCTATTTGATCAGAAAGAAGTACAATTTCTTGGCTATATGATATCTGCCTCAGGATTCAAGATGGATCCCAAAAAACTAGAGGCGGTGTTGCAATTGCCTCTGCCTCATGGTTTAAAGGCTATCCAAAGCTTCATCAGGTTTTCCAATTATTATCGTAGATTTATTAAAAACTTTTCTACGATAATAGCCCTGATCACCAATTTGACACGAAAGACGGTTAAAGGTACATTATAGCCGAGAGAAGCCATTAATGCCTTTGAACAACTTAAGGCTTCTTTTGCTTCAGCCCCAATACTCGCTCATTCTGATCCCAGCAGATCTTTCATATTAGAAGTGGATGCCTCTGAAATAGGGGTTGGTGCTATACTCTCCCAGAGAGAAATTCATGACAAAACCCTGCACCCATGTGGCTTATTTTCTAAAAAGCTATTCCCAGCGGAAAGAAATTATGACATGGGTAACTGAGAGATATTGGCAATCATATTGGCACTTAAAGAGTGGAGACATCTATTGGAAGATCATCATAACCGATCATAAAAACCTGGAATATATAGGGGAGGCTAAAAGAATGTCATCCAGACTGGCTAGATCAGTGATGGCGAACCTTTTTGAGCCCGAGTGCCCAAACCGCAATACATGCCAACTTTTTTTTCCCTCAAAGTGCCAACACGGCAATTAAACCTGAATACTGAGATTTAAGTATAGAAAAAAACAACTCGTACAGTTGTCTGAACTAATTAACAACTTTTGTTTTAAAAGAACACAGAGAGTTCAATGATACAAATTTTATATAATGATATAAATAGATAAAATTAAGCTTAGATATATTAGAATCTCCAACAAATGCAATACATACACACAGACTGCTGAACACATTCACACACCGACTGCTTAATACATACACACACCGACACACAGACTGACTGCTAAATACACACGCACATACAGACTGCTAAATACACACACACACAGAGTCCGCTAAATACACTCACACAAACATACACACAGTCTGCTGAATACACACACACAGTCTGCTGAATACACAGACTGCTGAATACACACAAACTGCTGAATACACACACACACAACTGAATACATACACTGCTGAATACGTACACACAGACCGCTGAGTACATACACACAGACTGCTGAGTACACACACACAGATTGCTGAATACACACACACACATACTGCATTGAGGGGTGCAGTGTATGTGTTTGTGTGTAAGGGTGTGGAGTGTGTGTAGTGCTGTGTGTGTGTGGTGCTGTGTGTGTGTTGGGGGTGGGGGTGGGGAAGATACATTAATATATATATATATATATATATATTAAATCTGTATTCCCCCCTCCCTTCTTCTTACCTTTGGTGAAGGAGGGGGGACACAGCCATCCCTGGTGGTCCAGTGGTGTTAAGTATGTCCTGCAGCTCTCCTGTCCTCCCGCACGATGCTGTGTGGAGTGTTGCCATGGTAACGCGCAGCAACGCTCCACACAGATTGCTCGCGGGAGGACAGGAGAGCTGCTTCTTAGATCCATCCCCCCTGCTTCCGGTCCTCCCGACACGAAAACAAAGTAGGCACCTGCCGTTTTGGGCAGGCAGGTGCCTACTCTGCATTAATGCGAACCTATGGCTGCGTGCCAACAGAGAGGGCCCGGCGTGCCACCTGTGGCACGAATGCCATAGGTTCGCCATCACTGGGTTGGATGGTTTCTTTCTCGTTTCAATAATATCATTACTTATAGGCCTGGTACTAGAAACATAAAGGCTGATGTATTATCTAGTCAGTTTGAGAAGGAGGAAGAACTGGAGCAAGAGAACACTCCTATTATCCCTCCTGAATGTATTTTGGCTTCCACTGTCCTTTCTTTGTCCACACCTTTTCTTGTTGTCATAATCGCGGCTCAACCTCAGGCACCTAGTAATAAACCTTCAGGTCTCTTGTTTGTTCCTGAAACTGAAAGAAAGGCGATTCTTGCTATGTTTCATAATTGCCAGACTTGTGGTGTCTCTAAGGAAATAGTGAGGTTACATGGGATTCCTCAAAATATTGTTTCTGACAGAGGTTCTCAGTTAATTTCTCGATTCTGGAAATCTTTTTGTAAAGACTTGGGTATCGACCTTTCTTTTTTTTCATCTTATCATCCCCAAACTAATGGGGCGGCTGAAAGGACAAATCAGTCTCTGGAAGTATTTCTACGTTGTTTCGTTAACGCTTCCAAGGTAATTGGGTTGACCTCTTGCCCTAGGTGGAATTTGCTCGGAACAACGCTATGCATGACTCTTCCAAACTTAGTCCTTTTTATGTTCTATATGGTCTCCACTCTACTGTATTACCTTCCATGTTCTCTGATACGGATATCCTCTCTCTGGATAAGCATCTGACCTCTATGAGGAAAACATGGGATCTGGTTCATTCTGCCTTAGCTGATGCTGCTTCCTGTTTTAAGCAGCAAGCCAATAAGAAATGTAGTGCTGTACCTTCTTATTAAGTAGGGGACAGGGTTTGGCTGTCCACTAGACACATTAGACTCAGGGTACCCTCTATGAAGTTTGCTCCTAGATACATTGGTCCTTTCCGTCTTTCACGTAGGATCAATCCGGTGTCTTATGTCCTTGACCTCCCTGCCAACCTTCGAATACCCCGTACTTTTCATGTTTCTTTATTATTATTATTATTTTTATTTTAGAAATATATCAGAACAGTATATGGTTTATTTCTTATTTATGGATACACAATTTTCATCATGTTTTATTTCTTTTTCTATTATTATCACTTTATTATATTTCGCTTATAAATTCATAATACTTAAAAACATAAAATAATATTAGAAAAAAAAAAAAAAAACCTGCTTAATAATTCAGTAATATATATGTATAGTAGGGGTATTTTGATTAGAGTGTTATCGCTAGTCTTTTAAGTTCCATCTCTTATTTTTTCTTTTCTGTTATCTTTTCCTTCTCTATTATTGTTCACTATCAGTTTCACTTTCTTTATTCTTATTCAACCCCCAATCACTAAAAAAGTGTTAATAATTTTACAACTAATAAATCTTACCTATCAGCAGCAACCAACAGAACAAACAATGAAAAATAAATAAATAAATAAAATAAATTATCATGGCGATCTTGCAGGCTAACAAATCATAGAAAAGCTTAGGAGGCAGAGCCATGAGAACAGGAACCATTTTCTATGTACGAGGAGCTTCTCTCTTTCCTTTCCTTTTTCTTCTTCCCTTTTCCCCTTTCCTTTTTTCTTCCCTAATGTTTCTTCGTTATCTATGCTTAATATTTTTACCCTTATTTTCGTTTTCCCTATTTTTCTCTTTCCTCTTTAATTCCTTTCCATCTTATTTCCTTTCCCTATTTTTTTCTTTTTTTTCTCCCTTTCCCATTCCTTATACTATGGCTCTAAATGTTATTTCTTGGGTTCATTTGTTATCTAAATTAATCCTCCCCCAAAATTGCTAACTAGTCATTCCAGAATTAGAATTCTGATCTATTCCATTTGGATTGACTTAAGGTACCCCATTTCCATAGTACATTGTGTGTGAATCTGCGTTTTTATCTCCGGCCATGTTGGGATTATATTAGCCAATTTCTTTTCCATTCCATGTTTTTTTGCTAGGGAAGTTAAGATGTAAAAGGGCTTTTTCTGGGTTCAAGTCCCATTCATGTCCGAACCATTGTTTCATCCATTGGGATATTTCCTTCCATAATGTTGTTGATTTTGGGCATGTCCACTAAATATGGACAAAATCCCCTTTTGGCATACCGTATCTCCAACAATTTGGTAAAGCATTAGGATACATTTTGCTAAGGATTGAGGGGACTCTATACCAGCGGTAAATTAATTTATATTGGACCTCATTGAGATTCAAACAATGTACCGATTTATAGAGATTCTCTAAAGACTTGTTCCACTCAGTTATATCGATTTGAATTTTTAATTCCTTTTCCCATTTTTAAATAGCTGATTGGAATATTTCTTTTTTAGTTTGTCTAATCAGTTCTTGACATTTGGCAGTCAAGTGACTGTAATTATGTTGTTTTTAGATTGTATTAAGTATCTCAAAGGCCTTATTTTCTGTTGTCAGAATTAGATAAGATTTTATTTAACCTTTAAGTCTAAGGTACTTAAATAGGTCCACATTTAGAAGGTCATATTCATTTTGAAGTTCTTGAAAGGTCTTAATGTCCTGTCATTAAACCTTGAATGCATCTGATTCATTTTACATACCAGGAGTCTGTATTAATATCCTCCATTAAGTCATTTAATATGCCGAGGGGAAGAAACTGCAAAGTTTTATTTTTCAAACCAATTTTATCTTTGAATCTGTTCCAATTTAGCAAGATATGGTTTAAGGGGGAGTCATTATCATTTATGAGCATATGGGATTGTTGTGTTTTAGAAAACCAAAATAGTAACAACATATCCTGGGTCTTTGTCTAATTTTTTTCCAAGATGTACCAGTTTTCATTTATTGCTCTACTATTTTGAGTTGCTATTGCATGTACCAAAAAAGCTGCATTTGCATATTCCTGGATACTTGGGATTCCTAATCCTCCTTTATTTATTTTGTTTAAAGTAATTGTAGGCCCAGTCTTGGTCTTTTATCTAACCAAATGTATTTTGTAAAGGCCGATTGAATCTTTTTAATCCAATGAAGGGGTATTAATTGAGGAATCATTCGAAATATGTATGCAAACTTAGGTAGTATATATACTTTAAAGGATTTTAATCTAACCTACCATAAAACTTCAAGAGGTTTACATGTTTTAAGTAGTCTATTTGTCTCTTTTATTAAGGGGAGTAAATTTATTGCTAGCCATTCAGCAGGCTGTATTGATATATTTATTCCCAAATAAACAAAAATTGGGATTTCCCTTTTAAAGTCATATTTATCATTCATTTTATATGTCTGTAATTCCAACATATTTAGAGGAATAGCAGTAGTTTTTGAGACATTCAATTTATAGTTCGATAGAGTACTATAGTCTTTTATGCGGCTCATAATAACATCTGTCGAGATACAGCGGTCTTGTATTGTTAGTAATATATCGTCGGCATAGAGTTTTATTTTTTGTGATTTCATATTAGAAAATCCTATGATGTTATTGGTTATTGTGTTCTCTGATGTCTCTTGCGAGAGGCTCCAGCGAGAGAACATAGAGGAGTGGGGACAACGGGCATCCTTGACACATGCCGTTTGTTTGTGAAAACCATGGTGAATTTATTTCAGATCCTATAACTCTACCTGATGGTCTAGAGTAAAGGGCCATAATAGCATCGTAGATATTACCCTCTAATCCAAAAGCCCTCATTGTCTGTGCCATATATTCCAAACTGACCCTGTCAAATTAATTTTCAACATCTAATGACAAGGTCAGTAGGGGGAATTTGGATTTTTGAGCTTGTTGGTATATATTCATAAGTGATCGCATATGATTTACTGAATATCTTCCTTAGACAAAACTAAATTGTTTTTTGTCTATTAGTGTTGTTAGTA
Source organism: Pelobates cultripes (assembly GCA_933207985.1). Classification (NCBI taxonomy): domain Eukaryota; kingdom Metazoa; phylum Chordata; class Amphibia; order Anura; family Pelobatidae; genus Pelobates; species Pelobates cultripes. The sequence goes on along the minus strand of OW240918.1, from coordinate 48,174,398 downwards.
CAGGTTTTAATCTTTCAGCTACTATGTCCGCTTATATTTTAAAATATCTTGATTTAAAATTGATATAGGTCTATAAACTGGTAACATCCTCTGGATCTTTACCTGTTTTAAGGATTGTCACTATATTTCCATGCAGAATTTATTTGTGTAAATTTCCTTTCCTAATAAATTCATTAAAGGTCCTTACAAGGTGTGGAGCTAGGTCCTTTGAGTATAATTTTAAAAAAAAAGCATCAAAGCCATAAGGACCTCGAGATTTTTGTTGTTTTGAGATTTGATTATTTTGATCAGCTCTTCTTCTGAAAATGGACTATTTAGTTCTTTTACTATTTCTTTAGAGGGTTTTGGATATTTTTTCTTATCAAAATATTCTTTTATATTATTCTTTGTAGAGAATATTGGTAAATTATACAATTGCTGATAATATTTATTAAATAATTGGCCTATGTCTTCTGGCTGTAAATAAACTATATCTTCCTGTTTAATCTTGGAAATGGTTCTCTCTTTTTGTTTTTTGAAGTTTATTTGATAGTATTTTGTCCGCTTTATTTCCTTTGTAATACCAGGATATTTTCAAGGCCTGGATTGTTTTATTTATTTTTTCAATTAAGTTCAGTTATCATTTTTTCCAGATCTGTCAGTAGATCTGAGAACAGTTGGGTTTTGTTTATTTAAATTAATTTGTTGATTTAATTTGACATGAAGATCTGTTAGATTTTTTTTAGTTCCTTTTAACGTGTGCCCCTAATTGTATAAGGTGTCCCCTTGTTACACCAGATTAGAGGGTAAGAAAGGTTTTCAGATTTGATTTTCTAAAAAAAAATATATACTTTCTGTCATCTGTTTAATGTATTCAATATCTTTTTCTTGTTTTAGGAGATTATTATTAAAACGCCAGTCATATGTAAATTTTTGGAAATTATCTTTCATTTCAAGTATTACAGAGTTATGATCTGACCAAGATATTTCTTGTATTATAATTTTTTTTTAGTTTGTTGAACCGCTTCAAAGTTACCAGTTATCATATCAATTCGTGAACATGTACAATGTGAATTTGAAAAATAATCTCTATCTACTGTGTAAAAAACTTGCCATATATCTAAAAGGGTATGTTTATCCAATATCGATTGTAATTTACATGACTGAGAAATAATGTTTTTGTTATGAATCTCACCTTTTTTATAACTCTTATCTAATTGGGGATTTAACACACAATTAAAATCATGCATAACTAGAAGTGTTCCTTCATTTATTTGTTTCTATTTTGTCCAATATTTTTTAGATAAATTGAGTAGGAGCTTTTTTTGGAGCATATATGTTGACCAAGGTTATAGTTTGATTATTAAATTCTCCCATTAGGATTATATATCTCCCTTCTTTATCCTCTTCTACATACTTAATATTACAATTAAATGTACTGGAGAAAAGAACTGCAACCCCTCTTTTTTATTTTGTGTTTAATAAAGCCGAAAAAAGTAATGGATATTTTTACCATTTTATATTAATCTTATCTTTTAGATTCAAATGTGTATCTTGGAGACAACAAATATAGATTTTTTTTGTTTATTCAAATGTCGATATAACATTGATCTTTTATGGGAGAATTTAATCCTCGTACATTAAGAGTAAGTATTTTAATCATAGATCCTCAGATCCACGACTCTGTCCCCCATTGTAAGACGCATGTCCAACAAAAAAAACACAAAAAAACTACACAAAAGATTACATAAATATATTTACAACTGACAGCCCTGCATATCCTGTATGTGCAAGCCTGACTCCGCAACGTGTAACGTTAGACCGTGTTACGTTAGACCGTGTTGGAAGTGTTAATGTATTAGTTGTTGGTTTCCCTTATTTTTTTAGACTTATGCTGGCCGAGGACAGAGAGAAGGGAAAAAAAATAAAAAATATACAAATATCTTTCCAATTCCATGCATTGCTCTTCAAATCTCCTTAATAAAGAATAAGCATCATCTTACAGATATAATCCTATTTCGTACTTAGATCCATCAGATCAATACTCACAATAAGATAATTGTAGTAACAAAAAAATAAACAAATAAATAATAAAATAAAAAAATGTTTCTTTATTAAAGCCACTTTTCTGCAATAGATACACTACTCCCTCCGCACCTCCCCCTCCATTGGTGGTTGAGGGACAGAAAGAGTACAAAGTCCATTCTGTTTTCTTTGCAGTATCTGGTGGATTGGAAGGGTTATGGTCCTGAGGAGCATTCATTGGTTCCTGCTGTTGGCATTCATGCTGGATGCCTTCTTTGATCTTTCCATGCCCGGTACCCTGATAAGCCTGGTCCTGCCCGCCCGGTGGGCAGTCTTTGTGGGGGGGGGGGTACTGTCACGGTGCCTAATAGGCACCTCAGTGTGACCACACCAGATTGGTATGGTCACACTATCGCAGTACCTGATCGGCACCATTATGTGACCGCATCTGATCTGTGCGGTCACACTAAAGGAGGAAGAGGTTACTCACCTTACATCCAGAGCCTCTCCCTCCATGCAGTTCTCAATACAGCAGCCGGGTCCAGTGTTAGGAAGGACGCTGGCCACTGCAAGGCTAGTAACTAGATTTCACCGTGCACGCACGATGTGGGGTCATGGGACCCAAAACAGCCATTAGCAGGGTTTACTGGGTTATTTAAACCCAAACCTGCAATGGTTCAGTGCCCTGTCGTAGTTTCCATCCTGTTGGTTATCCAAGAGTGCGTTCCTGGTACTGTTTATTGGATATTGATCTTGGCTTGGCTTGACTTCGCGTATTCCTAGTATCCCTGACCCTTTGGCTTTGTTCTTATCGTTTTTGTTCCTATCTGTATTCCTGACCTCGGCTCATGACTCTTTATTCGATTATGTTAAATCCGGCCATTCTAAGGCCCGGTAATACGTTGTTATGATTTGTCTTTGTTACGTGTTTTACTTAATTCTGTGTGTTGGACCACTAGGTCGTCCTGACAGTGCCAAAGGATGGAAAGCCACGGCAGGTGCCTCAAACACAGCCATGTCGCCGAAAAGCCCAGTCACCCTGCAAGGTACAACCTGCAACAGGCACGGAACATCATGGAAGGTCCCCGCGCACATAGTCTCATATGGCTATCGCCCAACGTGCTGTGAGGACACAAGCAACGGAGAGGTCTGCACATGACCCGCTGGCAACACAACACCTCCGAAAACCTGCTATACCACCTCGCAGCTGCTTATCGACGTGGAGCTCTGGGGAGGGCTGAAACTACGAACGCAAACCGCTATTGCGTGCGGCACTCACTCGGCAATACAGAACACGAACACAGTGAGGCCCTGCACGGGAGTGCAACTACATCTGGGACTGGTGGCGTCCTCACATGCGGAAAGATGGACTCATGTCTTCCAATGTTAACAGCCTGCCATTAATAGGCATCGGCTAAGCAGCCCCATGCAGGCCCTCTAACGCAAAGTTCATTTTTAGTTCTCACCATGATTGCTTTTCTGCTCCACCTTAGGCAATAGCTTTAATGGCCTGGAGACTCCCTATGTTTGCTTTGTTGTGGGGATATTGCCCAGTGGTCTATTACTCTAGCTTACGTTAATCGATTCTATATAATTCTGTCTTACCTTATTAAGAATCTGTATGATCTTAGCTCCTGTTTTAATGGCAAAGTTTAAGTTCTTTTTTTGTTTTTCATATATATGCCTACCACAAATGCCGATTTACACGACCTTTTCATACTGATAATACGTAAACGTCCTGTTTACGTAAAAAAATGTGCAGCTCAATCTTGTGATCATACAAAGTAATATGAATGCAACAAAATATAAACATTAAAATAGAAAACTAAAGATTATTGAAGCATAAAGACTTTTAAGACCTACAAAACTCTCTCTTTTTTTTTTTTTGCAAACCGTCAAGCATGAAACAAAAAGAGAAGGGAACAAAAATAAATCTTTTGTTACACAAGGTTTTTTTTCTGACTAAATACCCCAAAATGCACCAAGAAAAGTTCTATTTAGGCCCAGCTTTCAGAAGCAGTTTCTTTGAACAATGCTTTAGTCCTCCTCTGGTTGTGCCCTTTGGCCTTCAGGGTGCAGAGTCACATTGTTCTGGATGCAAAGCTTTTCCACAAAGGATAGAGTTTTCCTTGGGGCTGTCTAAGGGGAAAACAAGTGTTTAGTACCAGTGTTGCAGGGGGAGTTTACTGATTAATATTCATGAATCAAGAGAAGCCTGGGTTTTGTAAATGAAGAGAAGTTTCTCATGCAAGGTGGGTTGAAGGGAGGAATATATTAAGACAGTGTATATTTAAACAATTTCACTGCACAAAAAGCTGAGCAGTGATACTTGGGAATTGATAAAAAAAAAAAAAAAACTAGGTCCCCTATCACTAACGAGAAAATAATTTATCTATATAGTCGAAATAGAAGTCCTATCCTATAAAAATAGTAAGTTTGGTTTTAGAACTGGATATGTGTCAGTGGATCAAGGTAATAGATTTTAAGATTTCATTAAATAATTTAACATTCCTTCAATGTGCAGATGCATGCTTCCTATGGAGAGAATTAAAAGATTAGAAATGCTGTTTTTTTACGATAACTTGTTTTTTTCTTTTTTACATTTAATAAGATTAACTCAAGCTGCAACAACCACCTGGAAAGTTGCATTGGTTAAAGGGACACATTAGGCACCAAGACCACTTCATCACATTGAAGTGGTCTGGACCCAGTGTCCCGTTCCCTTAACCGTGCATTGTAAAACATTGCCGTTTTACAGAAACTGCCAGACAGCCACTAGAGGTGCTTCCTGGCTTTCTACAGTTTAATTCCGTGAAACAATGCATGAGGACATCTTGCAAATCCGCACTAGAAAGCATTGATTCAATGC
>OW240918.1:48158470-48169425 GCA_933207985.1 Pelobates cultripes | reverse complement strand
GTTTATCTGTGTTTTAGTGTGTGTCTGCATGTTTGTCAGCGAGTATCTGTATATCTGTATGTGTGCCAGTGTGTATCTGTGTATGCACCTGTGTGTCTGTGTATCTGTCTTTGTATGTCTGTGTATTTAGATGTATGTACCTGTATATGACTGAGCCTGTGTATGTGTGAGTCTGCATTTGTGTTAGTGTTTGCATCTGTATGTGTATCTGTGTGTGTATCTTCACTAGGTAAAAGTGTGACTATGTCTACGATCTATGTGTGTGTTTTTATTTTTGTGTGTCTTTGGGTGGAAGGCGTGTTTGCATGCTAGAAGGTGGGCGGGAGGGGACCAGGGGGCCCAAGCTAATGCTTGCCCAGGGTCCAGTCAACATTAAAGACGGCCCTGGATCTGCAGGAACTTCAACATTTGGAAAAAAAAAAATCTGTCAAGGAGAGAGGGCCCAGCATAGGAGGGGCCCAGCGGCTCTCCAGTGTGTCACTGGATGCAGGGCCCCTCCATGCTGTCTGATCCCTTAATGCTGGGGGAATGAGCTGGGCAGGCTTTGGTCTCCACCTCTGCTGGCTGCAAACCATGACTAGCTGAGTCTTCATCTGCAGCCAATCACGGAAACGCTAGAGCTTACAAAACTGCTACTGATGGCCCAGAGGCTATGTGGCATTGACCAGCACACTGGGTCCACAGGGAATGAAATGTCCAATGCCCCCAGATACAAAGCACACTGGACCAACAGAAATCGACATTTACCTCCTTACTGAAAGATAACAACAAGGAAGGGGAATTAATCTATTTTGTTTTGAATATTTTTATTGTATGCACAATATAAATTCATGCATCAAACTGATTTGTAATAAAGCAAGTGATTGCCCATGCAGGGGCTTAAGCATTGGTTTAACACAGTATATACATTTGGTTGCCTGCGCAGAGGCGGATTTGTCTTAACCTGTTTAGCTTAACTTTTTTTTTTTTTATTCACAGTTGGTTGCTTTGTGCTCTATGTACTGTGTTGCCTTTTTAGTTCGGTTAGAGCGTTAAGTAAGTGTTTTGTGTTAACTGGTGTGTGCAAGTGTTGTGTGTTTGCTGGTTAGTAGATGCAAAATTGTGGCCTGTGCAGAGGCAAATTAATCAGCTTGCTAATTAGATGCAGACATTAAGCAATAATCAAAAATACAAAAGCTTTTCCAACTTTTAACATAAGGAGCATATTTGTTTTTAGGCTGCTGTGCATTAATATATAATATGTGTTTGGATCTCGTCATGTAGTTGTTGTGCTCGGCAGGTCCCAGCGTGCTTTGCGTGTGTTAGAAGTTTTCGGCTTTCTGTTGTGTCTGTTGGGGTCTGCATGTACTATTAAGTGTTTTAAATATCTTTATTGTTATCGTAATGCATTCGCAGGTAACATCATTGCGAGTATTGAGGCATTGGTTGCCCTCGCAGTGGCATACGTTTTCAATACAGACATTTGTGTGCTTTTTGTCGCCTACGCAGAGGCTGGTTGGTCATTGCATGCTTGATACAGTATATAGGTATCCAGGGCCGTCTTTAATAACGAATGGACCGTGGGCAAGTGTTTGCTTGGGCCCCCTGTGCCCTGCCGCTCTCGCCCCTCACTCCCTGGTATGCAATCACGGCATCCATCCCAACGCAGTGGCGGTACTAAAGTAGAATGAATTTTATTGGGACCCCCAATTGCAAGGTTGGACTAAAGGTAGAACCCCATCTGTCGTGTAACTCCAACAATGCTTTGACAGCTGGGACTCTACCAATTTCCCATGCTTGCAGGGTTGTATTTAGCACTGAGCCATGTTAGTATGTTTGAATGTAAGCATGTGTTTGTATGGAGTATGTTTGTGTGAATGTGTTTGTATGTGGTACTGGAGTTTTAATGCAAGTGTGCATTTATGTGTAGTGTTTGTTTTTGAATGTAGGAGTGTGCTTGTATGTAGTGTTGACGTTTCAATGCAGGAGTGTGTTTTATATGTAGTGTTGAAGTTTGAATGGAGGTGTGTATTTGTATTTAAAGTTGCGGCTCAGATGCACAGGTACACACTCTGACGCACAAGCAGATACACAGATACATACACTGACTACATACAGATAAACAGGTACATACACTGACAGACACACTGACACAGGTACATATATTGACACACACACAGACACATACACTGGTAGACGTACTGACAGACATACTGACACAGGCACATATACAGACATACTGACACAGAGACACATATACCGACATACTGACACACACACACAGACACATACACTGATCAACATACTGACACACATACACTGACAGAAATACTGACACCCACACACTGACAGATATACTGACACCCACACACTGACAGATATACTGACACCCACATACACTGAGAAATACTGACACACACAGGCACATACACTGACACACACAGACTGATATACTGACACACACACACACACACACACACACACACACAGACATACTGGCACACAGACAGATATACTGACACATGCATACACATGCACTGACAGACATACTGACGCACTGACAGACATACTGACACATACACATACTGACACACACAGATATACACACACATATATACTGACACACACACACAGACATACTGACACACACACAGACATGTTGACACAAACACACATACACTAACACACACATACACTAACACACACATACACTAACACACAAACACACACACTAACACACACACACACTAACACACACACACACCAACACACTCAACACACACACCACACATACACCCAACACACACACACACCAACACACACACACCCAACACACACATAAACCACACACACCAACACACACAAACACAAACACAAACACACACACACCAACACACATACACCAACACACATACACTAACACACACATACACTAACACACACACACAAACACACACACACAAACACACACACACACACACACACACACACACACACACACACACACACACACACACACACACACACACACACACACACTAACACACATACACAAACACACTAACACACACACCAACACACAAACACACATTTTTGACAGAATCCCCCAGCCCTTACCTTGAGGCTGGGATTCCCCTGGGGTCCAGTGGTGCTGCTGGGCCCTGTACGGATGGCCGGCTCCGGCAGGAAGGTGGGCTGAGGGAGCACTCAGCGCTTCCTCTTCAGCTCCCTCGCGCGCCGCGTAGGGATGCCGGCGCCGGAAGATGACGTCATCTTCCGGCTCTGGCATCAGTGCGGTGCGCGAGGGAGCTGAAGATGAAGCAGTGAGTGCTCCCTCGCGCGCCCGCCTTCCTGCCCGACCGGCCACCAGCCCGCCGGGGTCAGCGGGGCCCACGGGGCAGGTGCCTCGGGGCCCCCAAGAGAAACTGGGCCCGGGGCAGCTGCCCCGTTTGCCCCGCGTTAAAGACGGCCCTGTAGGTATCTATTTGTTTGCTTGCTGTGTTTGGAATTAATCTATTTTGGATGTAAAGTGTTGAGAAACATTCTATTAGTTTCCATTGTGATTCAGCCTTATTCAAACAGTAGCAATGCCTCAATTTGAGTCCAGGAGTGTGCCAGAGGCATGTTGTTGTTAGTATGTTCTGCACAACTAATTTTTTTAAAACGACTTTTATTTTAGCCTTTTTCTTCCACACCAATGATATATCTTGAATTCCTAAAACGTACAAGAAATGATTTTAAAAAAATTCCACCTAATTACTGGATTTCTCTTCCCTTCCCCAAAGTCTTGGCCAAATTTTATTCATATTCCTGTAAGAGGAGTTTTTGCAGCTTGCCCTCTCTGTGGTCATCCCTTGCAAACAGTAAATTCCATTTGTGCACAGCAGGTCATAGATAAAACTGTCATTTTAAAACCTAAATCTAAATCAAAGCATAACTTGTCACTTATCATCTTGTTCCTGATAATACTATCACCTTCAAACACAGCCTGAACTCTCCCAGTCACCAACCCACCCACAGAGTCTGAAGCCCCAGTACAGCACATTCCAAATGGTCTAAGGGAGATAACCAGCTTATTAGAGATATATACTTTGTTTTAATAGTCATTAGGAAGGTAATTTACCAAGCACTTGTCCAGTCCATCCTTAGTTATTTCATTTGTTCCTGGTATTAGCTGTAGTGAAAACAATCATAAATTATTATTCAGACAATATGTTTTATTCATAAAAGCCCATATTCCGCCAGGATATGAAGCAATAGAATGATCTAATCTGTTCTTAAATTCTCCTATGCCGTAGATTTCTAAATGAAGCACTCAAAGGCTGGAGACAAACTGAATTTTTTCATAGTGATTGAAGCACACAATTTAGAACACATCAGGTATGACAGGTAAAGTTAATTAGCTGATTACAAGGTAAATATAACAGTGGAAACTGAAAACAATGTGGATTGAGTAGGACATCCTGTTTTTCTGTTTCAGCCTCCATCATCATGCTGTAAAACACTTCCCATTGCTTCTACTAAATGTTGAGGCCTAGCTCAAACGTAAGGGCACAATCCAGACGGCCCACAATGACTCTCTTTGCGGCCAGCCTGCCCTGGAGTCGCATTGTGCTGTAGCAGTGAACAGCATAAGACAGGAAAGATCTTTCGTGTCTGTTTCCTGTCTGCACTACCATGGCCGATCGCGTGCTCCGACGGCTGCAAGAGCGCTAAGCATTAGTCCACACCAGCCACATTCACATACAGCATATTGAGTCATATCCGGCAGCAGGACTACAGTATGCAGAGTGACTGGCTGTCTGCAGAGCAGGCCAGTCACTCCCCCTTTCCTCGTGCTCACAGCGCCAGAGGAGCGTCTGGCCTGCTTGAGCAGAGAAGAGCTGGAACTGGAGGACGGGTGGCTCATCCTAAGCTAGGGGAAGAGGGGTAGTGTATTAGAATGGGGGGAGGGAGCAGTGTATTACATTGGGTCTGCATGGAGACAGTGAACGCTCCCCATGGAGATGCTGATGGGCCGTGGAGCGTTTTGCCATACATGCACAATACACTCATAGGACTTCAAAATCAGCAAGATAACATCATTTGTTTTTTACAGCTGTGCAACAGCATACATTCACCATTTCAGTGCCATTACCAAACGTTTCTTAATATGTCAAGGTAAATAGACTGAAACATTGGTTATATGCAAATGCACGTCTTCTTAAAATAAATTTGCTCTTTTGTTTACTTTGAAGCCCTATGAACTTGAGGACGTTAGTGTCAGTTATGCACTTTTTTATACTGTACTTTTCTAAATAAACCTACGTTTCAATAAAAACTGAAGTTGTTTTTTATGCCCACATAAACTTAAAACTTGTTTATTTGGCCTGTGTTTGCCTTTGAGTTTTACATGCTAGCTGTAGTGTGTGTGCAGGGAAATTGGGGAGAATGTATGGGGGGATCAAGTCTGTAATGTATATGTGCAAGGAATAGGGGGCTAAGGCGTGCATGCTGGGGTGGTAGAGGCTGTTGTATGTCTGTTGAGGAAGAATAGAGGCTGTGGTTAGGGAAAATGTGTATAGGTGCTATGGTGGGCATAGGGGATGTGGTGGGGCGACAGGGGCAGTGGTGGCGTGGAAAGGGCTGTGATGGGTTTGGACAGGGGCTGTGTTGGGAGGGATAGTGGACATGGTTTGGGGACAGGGGTCTAGAGACTATAGTGGAAAGATACAGGTTATAGTGTGGGGAATCAGTGCTGTGGTTGGTGGATAGGTGCTTTGATGGGTGGATAGTGGCAGTGGTGGGGATATAGGAGCAGGTGTTATTGTGGGGGGTAGTGGCTGTGGTTGGGGGTAGGGCTGTGGTAGTGGATTGGGGCTGTAGTGGATGGAATAATAGCCCTGGTGGGAGGACAGGTGCTGTGGTGAGGGGGATATGGCTGTGGTGGGAGGATAGAGTTATTATGAGAGGATAGGGGACATGGGGGGTAGGGCTGTGATGGGGGATAGAGCTGTAATGGCAGAGATAGGGGATATAGTGGGAGGATAAGGGCGGCTAGATAGGGACTGTGGTGGGGAGATGGGGTCTGTTATTGGGGTTAGGGGCTGTGGTGGGAGGATAGAGACTGTGTTGGGGTGATAGTAGCTTTATTGGGGGGTAGGTGCTGTAGTGGTGGGGATATGTGGGCTATAGTTGGTGGGTAGGGGCAGTGGTAAAATTATAGGGGCTTTAGTGGAGGGATAGTGGCTATAGTGGGAGGATATGTGCTATAGTGAGAGGATAGGGGCTGTGATGAAGGGATAGGGGCTGAGGAATTGCTTAAAAAACAAATGTCCCCCCTTCCTAATGCTCACCTTAGGGGAGGTACATGATCCCTGGTGTTCTGGTGGGAGATGTTGCTGTCTGCACCCTGATGGGGGATTGTTTCAAAGTGTTGCTGTGGTAACCCATGAGAATACTGTGATACAGTATTCTGTCGGCTTGCCTGGCCCCCACAACAGGAGAATTGTCTGGTAGTTGAGGAAGATCGTTGATCTCCCCACCAGCCATGCCACCTCTCGCCTGTCTGCTGTCCTCTGTGGCCTTATGGCAAATCCAGCCCTGCTTCTAGGGTGCAAAAATGTAGACATAGGTTGCAGAATGATAGTATAACACAAAAAGCTTTTCAACTAGAATCCATTTTGCCCAAGACAGGTGTGCACCTTCATGTTATGTTTGCTCTTTCAGACAATAAACAGGCTCACAGGACTAGACACAGTCGAGTCAAGCAGACTGAGAGCCAAGAAAGGAAGTATTGATTGGGTCAATAACAGTAACGCAAACCAAGCTCTAGATAGGTAACAGTGGGTCAATATTGATAACACATATCGAGGTCAGGGAAGGCAGTGCAGGATTATTAATGATAATACTTGCTGAGTTCAGTTTACAGGAAGTCATAAATCAGAGCGGAGGTAAATATCACCTAGGGATGACAGAAGCAAACTCTTGCACTGGTTGCATTGCATCATGGGTAGTATGGCTGAGAGTACTCAATGGCAAGGATTACTCCATGCATATCTTATGAAGAGTCTTTCTAGAAAGTAGTATGGCAAATGTAATATTAATCATAACAATTACTAGATTGTCACCTATTTCAATGTGTCTCCAAGCCACCTAACTCCCCCTCCCCCTATTTATTTAATTATTGTATGTTTTCTACTCAACCATGTCCACATTACTAGTTATTTACAATTTTAGCTGCCATAAGTACAAGAATATCTATAGGATTTACTGCACATTTAAAACATAAACATCAGAAGATCAATTTTTAGGGATAGACATTCATCAAAAGCAAAATTCAAAAGTATGAATTGTCAGTAATTTAAAGTAAATTTTACATTTTAGCTCAAAGTGGCTGATCTGTCTTGGAGAATTTGTACAGTTTGGCACTTTTGTTTTGAAATTCGTTTGATTTGAACTCCAGACAGTTCACACTTTAGTGAATAGCCCTCAATATGTCTGAAGCAATTAAAATTTACTGACTGATTTTATGCTCTTCAGCAGAACAGTTAATGGAGCAGACACCTCTCTAAAGGTGCACGCATAAAAAATGATCAATGTGCTTAAACCAACAACAACAAATTTCTTACATTTCAGCCATTCATGTGGAAGAAGAACACAGAAATACTTTGTTTGAACAGATGAGCAGCTCTTTTAAGTTTAATTCTCAGCTCAGTTTGCCTCTATTATTTTTACTGTGTGAGTAGGTTGTGACTTTATTATTATTCAGAGTAGCACATTTAATAGCTTACTAGAATATACAATTTGACTTGCACTCATTTCCAAGTCAGTGTTTTCCTGCTTTAATTGTTTCTTTTAAAACACCACGGTTCCAGAAACACTAACAACAAAATCCAACTTAAAAGAGAATGATAGTTGTAGGATATACCCAAAGCAACCATTCACATAACTTATATTAACTTAAATTCAACCGCTTTATTTTTTTTAGAAACTAGACAATTGGTAATTGGCTACTGGTTTGGTCTGTAATATACTAAACTAAGTTTTGACAAGGAAATTGCAAATTTTAGACAAAATATCACAACTTGAAAATATCTCTAGATAAGCTATTTTTCCAGTTCAGTTATTTTGGTCTATAAAATTTAAATTCCTTGCCAATTTCCTGTAATTCTACTTTTATTAAATAACCAAATGAATGTTAAACATTAAGAGTTTATGTTTAAAAAAAAAACCCTAACCAAACATAAACCCCCCCCCCCAAAAAAAAAACAGTAAATCACCGAACTTAAAGTATAGCTCATTTGCTCTATTTTGACCTTAAATTTAAAATTCACTTTGAATTCTAACTTTAGTATATAACCCTGCATATTACAAGATCTAGGTGAGAAAAGAAGGTATTTCAAAAACTTCTATAACTTGACTATTTTCATAGCTTGACTAATCTAGCATGAATTCAGAAAGATGGATTTTAATTTATCAAAGGGAATATTTTACCATTTTCATATCAGACTGATCCCACCCAGGCGGGCAGTCGAGATCCAAAATGCTGGCAAATTCCCACTGCACGAGAGATACAGAAACTCTGGAAAACATTTTGGCCTTCTTTGGGCCTCGTCAGCAAAGTACTATATAGCTGATATCCCTCTAGGCATAGTGAGCATGGTGTCACTTGTACATTTTTCACAGGTTTGACATCATTGGTTCAAGAAATTGTAAGGAACTAATAAATAATTATTTTATTGGGACTAATGATCTCAAATCACTTTCTGTTGTTGTCTTTTACTGCTAATAGAGTCTTTGCCCCGCAATAATCTGCATTACTTGCAAGATGCTAATTTTAGGGATGTCCAGCTACCAAACACAAGTAATTCCCTCCAGGCACATTGATGCACTTACCATGGTATGGGGTGTTCAGCTACAGCAGAGCATGGCAATGTAAAGTGGCTAGATTTTGCAGAATATGTTTCTTTGTGGCATACACTATTTCTGCAACCTGTTTAAAAAAAAATAAATAAATAAAAAACACCCATCAGGCATCTAACTATTCTAGCAGGATTTCCAGAATCACCTGTTGGCTTTGCATTGGTTCAGCAGATACTGCAATTAATAAATAAATCTACATATTGTCCTTTCTTTTATTGCTATCATTGGGTAACAGCATCAGGAGTGTGGACGTTTTTAAAGGGCTTGTTTTTCCCTAGATCTGTGGGTTAAGTTATCAGTGTCCAATTCCCAGGCTAGAGACAAGCACCCAACCATACTGAAACTTTGCCAATCAATATATTTAGACATATCAGATATGTATCCTAAGCAGATATTTCTTATATCTCCATATACTGAAACAAACCCTCTCCTCTGGCTATCTGAAATGTTTCTCCCTTTATCTGAAACAGAAACCCCTCATATCTACAAATTACTTGAATATTTACACACATCAATGCATCAATGCACTATTCTTAAAAAAAGACCCCCACCTCCCGTCCCCCTGCATATTGATGCACAAACCTGACACTTGCAATAATAGTCTATGGCATTATTACAGAAAACTCATCGTTTTAAGTGGTTTCATTCTTTCTATAGAACAAAAGAAAATCATGCTTGCATAAGTCTTTAATTTTTTGTTCAACAATTCTATTCCCAGAAACTACATCCATTCACAATAAAACAACATAGTAAACCTTTGCTTTTCATGCTAAAGCCATTTGGAACTGTAATGCTGCGTTAATTATATTTCTTACTTCTGTGTTTTTTTTTTGTTTTGTTATTTCATTTTCTGTTGTAATCGAGCATTTCTTTAACATTTGTTTTAACCTTATAATTATTATTTTTGCAATTCTGTGCCCTTTTCAGATCTAAGGTTTTTCAGAGTTTATATAAATCAAAATGGCTTCCACCTCTCCTTGTAAATATTTATGGAAAATGTTCTTGATAGATTTTAAGATCTGTGTTTTAGTGAGTATTTTCACATGGAGTAATATGTTGATGGAAAAATTCCATTGAAGGAGATTTATTTATTTAAATTTTTTATAGTACAGTTACTTAGGGCCTATTAACTTTTAGAGCTATTCCTTAAAGTCTGAACTGTTAGGAATTCAAAGTGAATTTCACAATTTAGGCCAAAGTAGCTTAACTGGGGGGGAAAAATCTCCAAGTGAGCTATGTTTGCAGTTTGGTTCTCATGACCTAATTGGAAAAAAATACACAAGTATTGAGAATAACTGGCTTATTTGCTAAAGTTAAAATTCAAGGTGAATTTCAAATTTAAGGCCAGAGTAGCTAAATGGAAGGCATAGCTATCTTAGAGAATTTTTCTAGTTTGGCCACTTTGACCATAACTTTTTTTTTTGTCAATCAAAGTTTTTATTGAGGCACACAAAAACTCACATATGCATTCAGTTGTGTATGCAATAAACAAGTAGCAGTTCTAATCAGTCAAGAGATTAGCAGGACAGCATATCACATACGAGATTTGAAAGTTCCTTAGAAATTATTTTAAATAGAACAAGAAAAGAAACACAGTGCATAAAATGCAGAAAGAAGAAACCAAGTGAAGCTTATGCACTGAATGGCTAGGGAACAGTAAGTTGTGCCACCGCATATGTTATTATGAGGATATCTAGTTAAAGGATCACTATAGCGTCAGGAAAACAAACCCGTTTTCCTGACACTGTGTCATCCTTGGCGGACCCTCACCCTCAGGGTCCCCCTCCCATGGCGCTGAAGGGGTTAAAACCCCTTCAGCAGCTTACCTTAATCCAGCGCCAGGCTCCCTCGGCGCTGGTGACCTCTCCTCCCCCGCCGCCGTCAGCGGCTGCTATGCTATGTTTACATGTGAAGGGTTAAAACCAGAGGGACCTGGCACCCAGACCACTTCATTGAGCTGAAGTGGTCTGGGTGACTATAGTGTCCCTTTAACTGTTAGGGCATGTATAACAACATAAATATCAAGAGGTAATGGGTCTAGAGAATATAAGTGGGAGAAAACAACAATAGGC
>OW240918.1:48128806-48158370 GCA_933207985.1 Pelobates cultripes | reverse complement strand
AATTTGCCACCCTAACTCCTCCCACAGTTTTTACACTACATAGACAAAAATTTACCAAAACGTGCAGATTGTTCCCGATCGGGTTGCTATTACTTTGTGGAACGTTTCGCCGAATGGTTCCGCAGGTATGATCGTTTTTTACAGTAGGCGCCAATTTATTCCATAGAATGAATATAAAAGCTAGGTGAAACAGAGACTGGCAAAAGCTGAAAAATCAGGACATGATTTCTAAACTGCCACCACTCCCTTATTTCCAGGCCCACCTACACAAATCTTATATCAAAACGTTCAGCTATCCCTGCTGCCACTAAACATGTCAACGGCTAAGCCGTAGTCCTGATAGTTTTCACAATATGACCATTTGTTTGCAACCAACGCCGTCCATTGACATTCATTGAAACTACACTCTGCAAAGCTCAAATTTGAAGTGCAATTTCTAAACTGCGACTGTGCCTTCAATTTTAATACTTCAGAGACATACTATGCACCAAATGTAGGTCTGGGTCTTGTGATTCTCACAATATGAAGCTCTTCACTGTAGGAGTTATAGTTTTTAAGATACGACCGTTTGAAGATGGCAACCACCAAAATACTCTGACCTGTGTCAAGCTGCAGCAGCAAGTGATGTCATAGACAGGGCCTTTTGAACACCTGCTAATGTTTTTATAAATGTATGGTTTAACGTAACTGTGCAACAATGTTGCAATTAAATGTACTATGTAAATGATAAGTTACTCCGCCCACTCCAGTTGTAGACTACAGGTGGAGGCAAGAACACTTCACACAATTTCACCAGAAATTGTAACTTTTCTAGTTATTCTTATTCTTATTATAGCAAAATTTGCCACCCTAACTCCTCCCACAGTTTTTACACTACATAGACAAAAATTTACCAAAACGTGCAGATTGTTTCCGATTGGATTGCTATTACTTTGTGGAACGTTTCGCCGAATGGTTCACGGAATATCGTCGTTCTTGTGGCGAAATTTGTCCCATAGGAATGAATGGCAAAGCTAGAGTGGGAGCTGGCAAAAGCTGAAAATCAGGACATGATTTCTAAACTGCCACCACTCCCTTATTTTCAGGCCCACCTACACAAATCTTATATCAAAACGTTCAGCTATCCCTGCTGCCACTAAACATGTCAACGGCTAAGCCGTAGTCCTGATAGTTTTCACAATATAATCATTTGTTTGCAACTAACGCCGTCCATTGACATTCATTGAAACTTCACTCTGCAAAGCTCAAATTTGAAGTGCAATTTCTAAACTGCGACTGTACCTTCAATTTTAATACTTCAGAGACATACTATGCATCAAAATGTAGGTCTGGGTCTTGTGATTCTCACAATATAAAGCTCTTCGCTGTAGGAGTTATAGTTTTTAAGATACGACTGTTTGAAGATGGCAACCGACAAAATACTCTGACCTGTGTCAAGCTGCAGCAGCAAGTGATGTCATAGACAGGGCCTTTTGAACACCTGCTAATGTTTTTATAAATGTATGGTTTAATGTAACTGTGCAACAACGTTGCAATTGAATGTGCTAGACTACTGGTGGAGGCAAGAACACTTCACACAATTTCCCCAGAAATTGTAGCTTTTCTATTTTTTATACTATAGCGTTAGGAATATAGGTTTGTATTCATAATGCTGTAGTGTTCCTCTAATAAAAAAATAATTAGATTTGCTCCGTAAGCCCATTTTCTCTGTCCTTCTCTCTCTTCTAACCTGCAGTGTGTCTCTTTTGTTCCAGTAATGCTGCTTTCCACTGTGTCATCATGTAACTTTCTGAAATTTGTAGTCCACCTTTTTGCTTTGCATTTGAAACTAGATTTGTGCCTTTGTTTATGGCTGAATTGCAATTTGTCCGAGTGTATGCCAGTCAGACGGTTTTCCTAATTCCATTACACCATATTATTATTATTATTATTATTATTGCCATTTATATAGCGCCAACAGATTCCGTAGCGCTTTACAATATTATGAGAGGGGGGATTTAACTATAAATAGGACAATTACTAAAAACTTACAGGAACGATAGGTTGAAGAGGACCCTGCTCAAACGAACTTACAGTCTATAGATGGACACATAACCAAACAAACAACTCTTGAAATGGATGAGCTTGTTGTTTGATACGTGATTTGGAGTTCCACCCATTGCGCCCCCAAAAAAAGATGATTGATGGATAGATTACAGTCACTAAATGTTGATTTTATTTACAGATCAAATGAGAAGTGACCAACAGAGGGAAAAAAGGAGGGGCAGTAAATACATTAAAAAAATCTATACTTATATATTTAATAAATATATATATACACACACATATATAATATATAAATACAGATATTTTTTACTGCTCCTCCTCATTTTCCCACTATTGGTTACTTTATCTTACTTGACCTTTGAGCTAAATGGAGGGAAAATATGCCTTTTAGTGTGCTGCAATATATATATATGTGTGTGCACTAGTTGACCCATTTTCCACCCTTTTTGGTTCACAAATCTGGATGAGCTGAACCGCCACAGGGATGACTATCGGACTACTCAAACAAAATTTTGTTTTCAGGGGAAGTGATTTGGCCTTATGGAATTTTCCCTCCGTGCACAAGTCTATTTGAACCCTGACAAACTGAACTACAACTCCCAGAAACTATTGCTGTGCATTTAAAGCACTGCCTATGGGATAAGATCTGCACAGGGCCGTCTTTAAAGCGGGGCAAAAGGGGCAGCTGCCCCGGGCCCTGTCATTCCTAGGGGGCCCAAAGCAGCTGCCCCTTGAGCCCGCTGGCCGCTTTGTTGCTTGCGGGCAGACCACTGCGGGCCGCACGACGAGGGGCCCCATCGGGTGGCCCATGCACTTAGGGCCATCCGATGGCAATGAATCTGCAGGGGCCCGGTCAGCACTGCGTCGCTTTAACGGTGCGACCGGGCCCCCAGTGATGAGGTCAGTGCTAGGAGGAAGTGCAGTCACTTCCTCCTAGCTAAAACAGAGAATGCCGCGTGGGAGGAAGAGAGGAGGAGCGCGGACTGAGAGAGAGCTCAACTCCCAACAGCCTCATACAGCCACTGGACAGCAGGTAAGTCACCCTCCTGCACCCAAAAGGAATTGTATATTTTTCATGCATGTCTGTTTGTGTGTATATATCTGTCTGCATGTGTATCAGTCTGTGCATGTGTCTGTTTGTGTGTGTGTGTATCAGTCTGTGCATGTGTCTGTTTGTGTGTGTGTGTATCAGTCTGTGCATGTGTCTGTTTGTGTGTGTGTATCTGTCTGTATGTGTATATGCATGTGGGTCTGTGTGTATATCTGTCTGTATGTATATCTGTGTATCTTTATGTGTGTTTCTGTGTGTAGAGCTGTCTTTATGTGTATATGCATGTGTCTGTATCTGTGTGTATCGGTCTATATGTGTATCTATGTGTCTGTATGAGTCTCTGTATGCGTATTTGTGTATGTGTACCTGCATGTGTGCCAGTGTGTCTGTATGTGTTTCTGTGTATCTGAATATGTGTCTGTATGTGTTAGTGTGTGTTTGTGTAACTGCATGTATGTCTGTGTATGTATCTGCGTGTTATTGTGTGTATCTGCATATATGTCAGGGTGTGTTTGTCTGTTTATCTGTGTTTTAGTGTGTGTCTGCATGTTTGTCAGCGAGTATCTGTATATCTGTATGTGTGCCAGTGTGTATCTGTGTATGCACCTGTGTGTCTGTGTATCTGTCTTTGTATGTCTGTGTATTTAGATGTATGTACCTGTATATGACTGAGCCTGTGTATGTGTGAGTCTGCATTTGTGTTAGTGTTTGCATCTGTATGTGTATCTGTGTGTGTATCTTCACTAGGTAAAAGTGTGACTATGTCTACGATCTATGTGTGTGTTTTTATTTTTGTGTGTCTTTGGGTGGAAGGCGTGTTTGCATGCTAGAAGGTGGGCGGGAGGGGACCAGGGAGCCCAAGCTAATGCTTGCCCAGGGTCCAGTCAACATTAAAGACGGCCCTGGATCTGCAGGAACTTCAACATTTGGAAAAAAAAAATCTGTCAAGGAGAGAGGGCCCAGCATAGGAGGGGCCCAGCGGCTCTCCAGTGTGTCACTGGATGCAGGGCCCCTCCATGCTGTCTGATCCCTTAATGCTGGGGGAATGAGCTGGGCAGGCTTTGGTCTCCACCTCTGCTGGCTGCAAACCATGACTAGCTGAGTCTTCATCTGCAGCCAATCACGGAAACGCTAGAGCTTACAAAACTGCTACTGATGGTCCAGAGGCTATGTGGCATTGACCAGCACACTGGGTCCACAGGGAATGAAATGTCCAATGCCCCCAGATACAAAGCACACTGGACCAACAGAAATCGACATTTACCTCCTTACTGAAAGATAACAACAAGGAAGGGGAATTAATCTATTTTGTTTTGAATATTTTTATTGTATGCACAATATAAATTCATGCATCAAACTGATTTGTAATAAAGCAAGTGATTGCCCATGCAGGGGCTTAAGCATTGGTTTAACACAGTATATACATTTGGTTGCCTGCGCAGAGGCGGATTTGTCTTAACCTGTTTAGCTTAACTTTTTTTTTTTTTTATTCACAGTTGGTTGCTTTGTGCTCTATGTACTGTGTTGCCTTTTTAGTTCGGTTAGAGCGTTAAGTAAGTGTTTTGTGTTAACTGGTGTGTGCAAGTGTTGTGTGTTTGCTGGTTAGTAGATGCAAAATTGTGGCCTGTGCAGAGGCAAATTAATCAGCTTGCTAATTAGATGCAGACATTAAGCAATAATCAAAACTACAAAAGCTTTTCCAACTTTTAACATAAGGAGCATATTTGTTTTTAGGCTGCTGTGCATTAATATATAATATGTGTTTGGATCTCGTCATGTAGTTGTTGTGCTCGGCAGGTCCCAGCGTGCTTTGCGTGTGTTAGAAGTTTTCGGCTTTCTGTTGTGTCTGTTGGGGTCTGCATGTACTATTAAGTGTTTTAAATATCTTTATTGTTATCGTAATGCATTCGCAGGTAACATCATTGCGAGTATTGAGGCATTGGTTGCCCTCGCAGTGGCATACGTTTTCAATACAGACATTTGTGTGCTTTTTGTCGCCTACGCAGAGGCTGGTTGGTCATTGCATGCTTGATACAGTATATAGGTATCTATTTGTTTGCTTGCTGTGTTTGGAATTAATCTATTTTGGATGTAAAGTGTTGAGAAACATTCTATTAGTTTCCATTGTGATTCAGCCTTATTCAAACAGTAGCAATGCCTCAATTTGAGTCCAGGAGTGTGCCAGAGGCATGTTGTTAGTATGTTCTGCACAACTAATTTTTTTAAAACGACTTTTATTTTAGCCTTTTTCTTCCACACCAATGATATATCTTGAATTCCTAAAACGTACAAGAAATGATTTTAAAAAAATTCCACCTAATTACTGGATTTCTCTTCCCTTCCCCAAAGTCTTGGCCAAATTTTATTCATATTCCTGTAAGAGGAGTTTTCGCAGCTTGCCCTCTCTGTGGTCATCCCTTGCAAACAGTAAATTCCATTTGTGCACAGCAGGTCATAGATAAAACTGTCATTTTAAAACCTAAATCTAAATCAAAGCATAACTTGTCACTTATCATCTTGTTCCTGATAATACTATCACCTTCAAACACAGCCTGAACTCTCCCAGTCACCAACCCACCCACAGAGTCTGAAGCCCCAGTACAGCACATTCCAAATGGTCTAAGGGAGATAACCAGCTTATTAGAGATATATACTTTGTTTTAATAGTCATTAGGAAGGTAATTTACCAAGCACTTGTCCAGTCCATCCTTAGTTATTTCATTTGTTCCTGGTATTAGCTGTAGTGAAAACAATCATAAATTATTATTCAGACAATATGTGTTATTCATAAAAGCCCATATTCCGACAGGTTATGAAGCAATAGAATGATCTAATCTGTTCTTAAATTCTCCTATGCCATGGATTTCCAAATGAAGCACTCAAGGGCTGGAGACAAACTGAATTTTTTCATAGTGATTGAAGCACACAATTTAGAACACATCAGGTATGAAAGGTAAAGTTAATTAGCTGATTACAAGGTAAATAAAACAGTATAAGCTGAAAACAACGTGGATTGAGTAGGATATCCTGTTTTCTGTTTCAGCCTCCATCATCATGCTGTAAAACACTTCCCATTGCTTCTACTAAATGTTGAGGCCTTGCGCAAACGTAAGGGCACAATCCAGACGGGCCACAATGACTCTCTTTGTGGCCAGCCTGCCCTGGAGTCGCATTGTGCTGTAGCAGTGAACAGCATAAGACAGGAAAGATCTTTCCTGTCTGTTTCCTGTCTGCACTACCATGGCCGATCGCGTGCTCCGACGGCTGCAGGAGCGCTAAGCATTAGTCCACACCAGCCACATTCGCATACAGCATGTGGAGTCATATCCGGCAGCATCACTACAGTATGCAGAGTGACTGGCTGTCTGCAGAGCAGGCCAGTCACTCCCCCTTTCCTCGTGCTCGCAGTGCCAGAGGAGCGTCTGGCCTGCTTGAGCAGAGAAGTGCTGGAACTGGAGGACGGGTGGCTCATTCTAAGCTAGGGGAAGAGGGGTAGTGTATTAGAATAGGGGGAGGGGGCAGTGTATTACATTGGGTCTGCATGGAGACACTGAATGCTCCCCATGGAGATGCTGATGGGCCGTGGAGCGTTTTGCCACACATGCACAATAGCCTCCTATGGGAAAGCCTTGGAATGACTGAGATCATCAAGTTTGAGAACACACTCATAGGACTTCAAAATCAACAAGATAACGTCATTTGTTTTTTACAGCTGAGCAACAGCATACATTCCCCATTTCAGTGCCATTACCAAACGTTTCTTAATATGTCAAGGTAAATAGACTAAAACATTGGTTATATGCAAATATATGCAGTCTACTTAAAATAAATTTGCTTTTTTGTTTACTTTGAAGCCCTATGAACGTGAGGACGTTAGTGTCAGTTATGCACTTTTTTATACTGTACTTTTCTAAATAAACCTACCAGCTAGCTAGCTGTAGTGTGTGTGCAGGGAAATTGGGGTTGTAGAGAATGTATGGGGGGATCAAGTCTGTAATGTATATGTGCAAGGAATAGGGGGCTGAGGCGTGCATGCTGGGGGTGGTAGAGGCTGTTGTATGTCTGTTGAGGAAGAATAGAGGCTGTGGTTAGGGAAAATGTGTATAGGTGCTATGGTGGGCATAGGGGGTGTGGTGGGGCGACAGGGGCAGTGGTGGCGTGGAAAGGGCTGTGATGGGTTTGGACAGGGGCTGTGTTGGGAGGGATAGTGGACATGGTGGGGGGACAGGGGTCTAGAGATTATAGTGGAAAGATACAGGTTATAGTGTGGGGAATCAGTTCTGTGGTTGGTGGATAGGTGCTTTGATGGGTGGATAGTGGCAGTGGTGGGGATATGGGAGCAGGTGTTATTGTGGGGGGGTAGTGGCTGTGGTTGGGGGTAGGGCTGTGGTAGTGGATTGGGGCTGTAGTGGATGGAATAATAGCCCTGGTGGGAGGACAGGTGCTGTGGTGAGGGGGATATGGCTGTGGTGGGAGGATAGAGTTGTTATGAGAGGATATGGGATATGGGGGTAGGGCTGTGATGGGGGATAGAGCTGTAATGGCAGAAATAGGGGATATAGTGGGAGGATAAGGGCAGCAAGATAGGGACTGTGGTGGGGAGATGGGGTCTGTTATTGGGGGTTAGGGGCTGTGGTGGGAGGATAGAGACTGTGTTGGGGTGATAGTAGCTTTATTGGGGGGTAGGTGCTGTAGTGGTGGGGATATGTGGGCTATAGTTGGTGGGTAGGGAGTGGTAAAATTATAGGGGCTTTAGTGGAGGGATAGTGGCTATAGTGGGAGGATATGTGCTATAGTGAGAGGATAGGGGCTGTGATGAAGGGATAGGGGCTGAAGAATTGCTTAAAAAACAAACGTCCCCCCCTTCCCTAATGTTCACCTTGGGGGAGGAACATGATTCCTGGTGTTCTGGTGGGAGATGTTGCTGTCTGCACCCTGATGGGGGATTGTTTCAAAGTGTTGCTGTGGTAACCCAAGAGAATACTGTGATACAGTATTATGTCAGCTTGCCTGGCCCCCACAACAGGAGAATTGTCTGGTAGTTGAGAGAGATCGTTGATCTCCCCACCAGCCGTGCCATATCTCGCCTGTCTGCTGTCCTCTGTGGCCTTATGGAAAATCCAGCCCTGGTTCTAGGGTGCAAAAATGTAGACACAGGTTGCAGAATGATAGTATAACACAAAAAGTTTTTCAACTAGAATCCATTTTGGCCAGGACAGGTGTGCACCTTCATGTTATGTTTGCTCTTTCAGACAATAAACAGGCTCACAGGACTAGACACAGTCGAGTCAAGCAGACTGAGAGCCAAGAAAGGAAGTATTGATTGGATCAATAACAGTAACGCAAACCAAGCTCTAGATAGGTAACAGTGGGTCAATATTGATAACACATATCGAGGTCAGGGAAGGCAGTGCAGGATTATTAACGATAATACTTGCTGAGTTCAGTTTACAGGAAGTCATAAATCAGAGCGGAGGTAAATATTACCTAGGGATGACAGAAGCAAACTCTTGCACTGGTTGCATTGCATCATGGGTAGTATGGCTGAGAGTACTCAATGCACAGGCAAGGATTACTCCATGCATATCCTATGAAGAGTCTTTCTATAAAGTAGTATGGCAAATGTAATATTAATCATAACAATTATTAGATTGTCACCTATTTCAATGTGTCTCCAAGCCACCTAACTCCCCCTCCCCCTATTTATCTAATTATTGTATGTTTTCTACTCAACCATGTCCACATTACTCGTTATTTACAATTTTAGCTGCCATAAGTACTAGAATTTCTATAGGATTTACTGCACATTTAAAACATAAACGTCAGGAGATCAATTTTTAGGGATAGACATTCATCAAAAGCAAAATTCAAAAGTATGAATTGTCAGTAATTTAAAGTAAATTTTAGATTTTAGCTCAAAGTGGCTGATCTGTCTTGGAGAATTTGTACAGTTTGGCACTTTTGTTTTGAAATTCGTTTGATTTGAACTCCAGACAGTTCACACTTTAGTGAATAGCCCTCAATATGTCTGAAGCAATTAAAATTTACTGACTGATTTTATGCTCTTCAGCAGAACAGTTAATGGAGCAGACACCTCTCTAAAGGTGCACGCATAAAAAATGATCAATGTGCTTAAACCAACACCAACAAATTTCTTACATTTCAGCCATTCATGTGGAAGAAGAACACAGAAATACTTTGTTTGAACAGATGAGCAGCTCTTTTAAGTTTCATTCTCAGCTCAGTTTGCCTCTATTATTTTTACTGTGTGAGTAGGTTGTGACTTTATTATTATTCAGAGTAGCACATTTAATAGCTTACTAGAATATACAATTTGACTTGCACTCATTTCCAAGTCAGTGTTTTCCTGCTTTAATTGTTTCTTTCAAAACACCACGCTTCCAGAAACACTAACAACAAAATCCAACTTAAAAGAGAATGAGAGTTGTAGGATATCCCCAAAGCAACCATTCACATAACTTATATTAACTTAAATTCAACCGCTTTATTTTTTTTAGAAACTAGACAATTGGTAATTGGCTACTGGTTTGGTCTGTAATATACTAAACTAAGTTTTGACAAGGAAATTGCAAATTTTAGACAAAATATCACAACTTGAAAATATCTCTAGATAAGCTATTTTTCCAAAAAAAAAACAAAAAACCCTAACCAAACATAAACCCCCCCCCAAAAACAGTGAATCGCCGAACTTAAAGTATAGCTCATTTTCTCTATTTTGACCTTAAATTTAAAATTCACTTTGAATTCTAACTTTAGTATATAACCCTGCATATTGCAAGATCTAGGTGAGAAAAGAAGGTATTTCAAAAACTTCTATAACTTGACTATTTTCATAGCTTGACTAATCTAGCATGAATTCAGAAAGATGGATTTTAATTTATCAAAGGGAATATTTTACCATTTTCATATCAGACTGATCCCACCCAGGCGGGCAGTCGAGATCCCAAATGCTGGCAAATTCCTGCTGCACGAGAGATACAGAAACTCTGGAAAACATTTTGGCCTTCTTTGGGCCTCGTCAGCAAAGTACTACATAGCGGATATCCCTCTAGGCATAGTGAGCATGGTGTCACTTGTACATTTTTCACAGGTTTGACATCATTGGTTCAAGAAATTGTAAGGAACTAATAAATAATTATTTTATTGGGACTAATGATCTCAAATCACTTTCTGTTGTTGTCTTTTACTAC
Source organism: Pelobates cultripes (assembly GCA_933207985.1). Classification (NCBI taxonomy): domain Eukaryota; kingdom Metazoa; phylum Chordata; class Amphibia; order Anura; family Pelobatidae; genus Pelobates; species Pelobates cultripes. The sequence continues at coordinate 48,148,062 of OW240918.1, read as the reverse complement.
TAATAGAGTCTTTGCCCCGCGATAATCTGCATTACTTGCAAGATGCTAATTTTAGGGATGTCCAGCTACCAAACACAAGTAATTCCCTCCAGGCACATTGATGCACTTACCATGGTATGGGGTGTTCAGCTACAGCAGAACATGGCAATGTCTTATATATCCATATACTGAAACAAACCCTCTCCTCTGGCTATCTGAAATGTTTCTCCCTCTATCTGAAACAGAAACCCCTCATATCTACAAATTACTTGAATATTTACACACATCAATGCATCAATGCACTATTCTTAAAAAAAAAAAAGACACCCACCCCCCGTCCCCCTGCATATTGATGCACAAACCTGACACTTGCAATAATAGTCTTTGGCATTATTACAGAAAACTCATCGTTTGAAGTGGTTTCATTCTTTCTATAGAACAAAAGAAAATCATGCTTGCATAAGTCTTTAATTTTTTGTTCAACAATTCTATTCCCAGAAACTGCATCCATACACAGTAAAACAACATAGTAAACCTTTGCTTTTCATGCTAAAGCCATTTGGAACTGTAATGCTGCGTTAATTATATTTCTTACTTCTGTGGGTTTTTTTGTTTTGTTATTTCATTTTCTGTTGTAATCAAGCATTTCTTTAACATTTGTTTTAACCTTATAATTATTATTTTTGCAATTTCGTGCCCTTTTCAGATCTAAGGTTTTTCAGAGTTTATATAAATCAAAATGGCTTCCACCTCTCCTTGTAAATATTTATGGAAAATGTTCTTGATAGATTTTAAGATCTGTGTTTTAGTGAGTATTTTCACATGGAGTAATATGTTGATGGAAAAATTCAGTTGAAGGAGATTTATTTATTTAAATCTTTTATAGTACGGTTACTTAGGGCCTATTAACTTTTAGAGCTATTCCTTAAAGTCTGAACTGTTAGGAATTCAAAGTGAATTTCACAATTTAGGCCAAACTAGCTTAACTGGGGGGGGGAAATCTCCAAGTGAGCTATGTTTGCAGTTTGGTTCTCATGACCTAATTGGAAAAAATCCGGGCTCCCTCTGCGCTGGTGACCTCTCCTCCCCTGCCGCCGTCAGCTCCCGAGTGGAGCGGAATGCGCATGCGTGGCAAGTGCCGTGCGTGCATTCAAACAGTCCATAGGAAAGCATTTCTCAATGCTTTCCTATGGACGTTCTGCATGCTGGATGCAAATTTCGCATTCCAGCGTTGCAGAACTGCCTCTAGCGGCTGTCAGGAAGACAGCCACTAGAGGCTGGATTAACCCTGCTATGTAAACATAGCAGTTTCTCTGAAACTGCTATGTTTACATGTGAAGGGTTAAAACCGGAGGGACCTGGCACCCAGACCACTTAATTGAGCTGAAGTGGTCTGGGTGACTATAGTGTCCCTTTAACTGTTAGGGCATATATAACAACATAAATATCAAGAGGTAATGGGTCTAGAGAATATAAGTGAGAGAAAACAACAATAGGCATGAGCTGTAAGAGCTACTGTGGGTAGTCAGACAGGTGTTGAGGTAAAGTACCACCAGGCACTCAGCGTGACGATCAGCGGATGCCCTTCGTGGGCATGGTTGACCGTAAATTTTAAATTCACTTTAAATTGACCTTAAATTCCCACTTTAGGCAATAATCCTGTGAGAGAGAGAGAGAGATTGTGTAGTATATTCAGCGAGATTGCTTCATTGTTGCAATATTTAGGCCACAATCCCTAAATTATTAAAAAAAAAATATTCCAACTATTAGACTCAATTTTGCAACTCCTATCAAAGCATCACAAATAGACATCATCATTACTCAGAAAGCAGTAGCTCTATATGAGCTGGAGGAAGCAGGTCAGTGGCCAAATGTTAGATCGGGCTTCTCACCTCATGCATTTTCCAAAAATGTCCGTTACATATATTGATATCTATCTCTGTACAGTCATATATGGAACGGCGTTGGATATAAGGCTCTATGTGATGTCACAACAGCTCACAGGTCCTCTGTAATTTTGATTTTACATAAGCTATATGTACTACCATTGCTACCATCAGAAACTGGGCTAGTGTATTAAAATATTTCAACAAATATAGAATTTTCCACTCCTCTAGCACTCGAGGCTGTAAATAAACACTCATTGTTGTATTGAGAAATATGGAGCTGCATTGGTCAGATAGATTTTGAAGTTCTAACATTAGTATGAAAAGGGCGATAGAAATCAACCAACTGGTTCTCTTCTGCTGTCACTCCATGTGTTTCAACATTTCAGTAGATTTCATATAACGCATTGTAAAGTATTTTGGAGGTCAGTATCCCTGACAAGGTCAAACAAGAAATATAGTTGGTGTTTCATTTAAAAATCAAAATTTACGAAGTTAAAAAGAAAAAAAAATAAGTATTTTCTCCCCTCTGATTTAAAAGACTTGCATATTTCATTTGGCACAATCCGGTCTGCCCTTTATCACCTTAATTGGATGGGACGTTGGAATGTTCTGATAATACTGCCCTTCTGTGCAAAGGGTGAGTTACACAATACTTATAATGTAAGACAAGGGGCAAATTTATAATGAAAGCAAATATATATATATATATATATATATACTAAACAAAATTATAAACACAACACTTTTGGTTTTACCCCCATTTTTTATGAGCTGAACTCAAAGATCTAAGACTTTTTCTATGTCCACAAAAAGCCTTTTTCTCTCAAATATTGTTCACAAAGATGTCTTAATCTGTGTTAGTGAGCACTTCTCCTTTGCTGAGATAATCCATCCACCTCACAGGTGTGGCATATCAATATGCTGATTAGACAGGCATGATTATTGCAAAGGTGTGCCTAAAAGGCCACTCTAAAATGTGCAGTTTTATCACACAGCAAAATGTCACAGATGTCGCAAGTTTTGAAGGAGCATGCAATTGGCATGCTGACTGCAGGAATGTCCACTATAGCTGTTGCCCGTTAATTGAATGTTCATTTCTCTACCATAAGCTGTCTCCAAAGGCGTTTCAGAGAATTTGGCAGTACATCTAACCGGCCTCACAACCGCAGACCACGTGTAACTACACCAGCCCAGGACCTTCACACAGTGGTGTATCCTGGTTTTGTGCTGCCCTAGGCAGGACAAAACTCAGGTGCCCCCCTCCCCCCGTGCCACACCCACCCAACCCTTCTCCCCCACCCCACCTTCTAAATACACACACACAGTCAGACACACACACACACAGTCAGACACAAACACACACATACAGTCAGACACAAACACACACACACAGTCAGACAAACACACAGTCAGACACACACACACACAGTCAGACACACAACCAGTCAGACACACACACAGTCAGACACACACACACACAGTCAGACACAAACACACACATACAGTCAGACACACACACAGTCAGACACACACAGTCAGACACACACACAGTCAGACACAAACACACACACACAGTCAGACACACACACACACACAGTCAGACACAAACACAGTCAGACACACACTCACAATCACTCACATTAACGCTTTTTTTTTATTTAACCCCCCCCCCCCAGCCTCCTTACCTTTGGGAATGCTGGGGGTGGGGGTTCTCTCTCTCCCTGGGGGTCCAGTGGCTGCCGGTCGGGCTGATGGGCTGGCTGATGGTCGGGCGGGCGGCGAGGGAGCACTTCCTCTGAGCGTTCTGCTCAGCTCCCTCGCGCGCTGCAGAGTGAGGCTGGGAGCCGGAATATGACGTCATTTGTCACTGTGCGGCGCGCGAGGGAGCTGAGCAGACCGCTCAGAGGAAGTGCTCCTTCGCCAGCCGCCCGCCCGACCATCAGCCAGCGCCGCCTGCCCAGCCAGGCATGTCAGTTAGCCGCAAGGCTAACTAGGCATTTGCCATGGGCATTTGGGGGCGGCGTTTTTTGCCGCCCCCTGAAAAATGCCGCCCAAGGCAAATGCCTTGTTTGCCTCGCGGCTAATACGTCCCTGCTTCCACATCAAGCATCTTCACCTCCAAGATCGTCTGAGACCAGCCACCCGGACAGCTGCTGCAACAATCGGTTTGCATAACCAAAGAATTTCTGCACAAACTGTCAGAAATCGTCTCAGGGAAGCTCATCTGCATGAGATACAGTGACAAGATCCTGAGGCCCATTGTTGTGCCATTCATCCACGACCATCACCTCATGTTGCTGCATGATAATGCATGGCCCCATGTTGCAAGGATCTGTACACAATTCCTGGAAGCTTCCCAGTTCTTGCATTGCCAGCATTTTCACATGTCACCCATTGAGCATGTTTGGTATGCTTTGGATCGACGTATACAACAGCCTATTCCAGGTGCTGCCAATATCCAGCAACTTCGTTGAAGAGGAGTGGACCAACATTCCACAGGCCACAATCAACAACCTGATCAACTCTATGCGAAGGAGATGTGTTGCAATGCGTGAGGCAAATGGTGGTCACACCAGATACTGACTGGTTTTCTGACTCCCCCCCGGACTCTTTAATACAGTAAAACTGAACATTTTAGAGTGGCCTTTTCTTGTGGCCAGCCTAAGCCACACCTTTGCAATAATCATGCTGTCTGATCAGCATCTTGATATGCCACACCTAACTTGGCAAAGGAGAAGTACTCACTAACACAGATTTAGACAGATTTGTGAACAATATTTGAGAGAAATAGGCCTTTTGTGTACATAGAAAAAGTATTAGATCTTTGAGTTTAGCTCATGAAAAATGGGGGCAAAAACAAAAGTGTTTATAATTTTGTTCAATATATATATATATATATATATATATAAAAAATTGTTTTTTTCACCCCTTCTGGGTGGTATGTTTATTCCTCATTCTTAAGTCCTCTACCAGAGGCCTGGGAGTTTGAGGGTTCTGCGCAGTATCTTAGCTGTTCCTAGAACTGCACTCTTCTGGACAGCGATCTCAGATGTCCGACCTGGAATCTGTTGAAGCCACTCCCCCAACTTGAGAGTCACAGCCCAGAGTGCTCCTATAACAACTGGTACTACTACTGCCTTCACTTTCCACATCCTTTCTAGTTCTTCTTTCAGTCCTTGGTGTTTCTCCACCATCTCATGTTCCTTCTTCCTGATGTTATAGTCACTGGATATTGCAACATCAACCACGACTGCAGTCTTTCGTTCCTTGTCTACCGCCACGATGTCTGGTTGGTTGGCCAGCACATGCTTGTCTGTCTGGATCTTGAAGTCCCACAAGATCTTAGCCCTGTCATTCTCAACTACCCTTTGTGGTATCTCCCATCTGGACTTAGGCAGGTCAAAAACCATATTCTGTGCAGATGTTTCGGTACACAATCCCAGCAATTTCCAGTGAATACAATTTAAATATAACTCTAGTGCCTGAGAGATAATTAGTTTAAGCAAAGTACACTAAAGTATCTCGCAGACACAGAGACTCCAAGACGTGTTGTGGGAGTGTCATGGGCGTGTTGTGGGAGTGTTATGTTAAGTCCTTGCTTGAGATCCCCTGCTAGGGATCTGTGTATAAAAGTGGGCTATCTGGCCATAATAAAACATTCCTGTTGAACGACGCACCGCTGGCTTTATTCTCATGACTAACTTGGATTTCGGGAAAGTACGATTCAGCGTGCTATCCGAATGGGCCATAATCACTAAATCCCTAGCATTTTGGAAGTATACGAACGAACATATTACGAAATACAAGGCGTTCGTTACATTCATCAATTGCAAAAGTCGTTTGCATGGTTATATGTCCGTATGGCACTTCGGAGATATGTAATTCGGCCCAAACTAACATTCGGCCTAATTATGGTCTAATTGCAATTCGGCCAATACCAAATGCACAGGTCTAAAACACAATTACACATACATTTTCTCAGAAGTGATCCCATTGTTATACAAACATTTCACTGACAAACATTCCTTAAGTATGAAAACATGTAAAACAAAGATTTTGCCTTTGCACTAATACTTTAAAACAGTTCAGGAATCCATGGTAATTACATAGGCTATGATGCTCTTCCCATCTCAGTTTCTATGCCGAATGTATCTTGTCACATGTCATGTGATCTGTTCAACATGAACAAACATACTAACACCAAGTGAAGACTTTTTTTTTTCAGAAATATTAAACCATCCACTTTGTGACACCTTTGGGTTAGTGATGTCCCGAACGGTTTGCCACGGACGGCGAACATATGCGGTAAACTTTGACCCTGTACCTCACAGTCAGCAGACACATTCCAGCCAATCAGCAGCAGACCCTCCCTCCGAGACCCTCCCATCGATGTCTTTCCTCCTTGGCTTTGTGTAACATACACCTGAATGCAGGATCGTATTTAAGATCCAATTGGGCCTGGTGCTGACAATTATGATGTGCCAAATTACAGAATCTTATTGACAGAAAACACTAAACCAGTTATATCTCCCAAGCGTCATGTATCTGGTGGAGGTGGTACTGGAGGGTAACTCACAGTATATACCTATCAGAAAACACATACCCTGTGCTAATCACTAGACATGTGCAATTCATTTCGGTCTGAATTTAAATTCGGCCGAATTTTGGCAATTAGGACGTTCAGATGCTTCCGAATATCAGAATTGCTGAAGTGCCGAATTGCCTAATTTCCGAAGTGCCAAATTTCAGGAGTGCCGAAGTCCCGAATTTCGGAAGTTAAGAACCGAACCAAAGTGCTGAATTTCGGAATTTCGGATTTCTGAAAAGTGGCAAAACAGGAGAGGGAAGACAAAGTAAGGGAATGATGACAGGAATCTAACCCTAGCCCTAACCCTAATAGGGTTAGGGTTAGGGGTAGAGGTAGGGTTAGTGGTATTTGTAGGGTTAGGATAGGGATAGGGTAGGATTAGGGGTAGGGTTAGGGGTAGGATTAGGGTAAAGGTTAGGGAATTGCCGAAGTCTTGAAGTGCCAAAGTCCCAAATTTCGGAAGTGCAGAACCAAAGTGCCGAATTGCCAAAGTCCCGAATTTGCTGAACCGAACCAAATTTTTTGCCCATGCACATCCCTACTAATCACTCGCTTTCATAGTTCAAGTAGGCAGGTTTTGGCCTACCACAATCAGACTCTCCCCGAGTCTTCAATTGTTTTAAAAGTGCCTCAAAACAAATCTCTTTATGAAAGCTTACGGCCGCCCAGAGTAACCTCTACCTCACAATCCTGTTCCTTGCTCTCTCCTAAAGGGCAGCACTCCATTCTCTCCTCCAACTCTGATTCACTACCACCTTGTTTGATTGCTATCTCCTGTCCTGTTGTGATTTATACCCTACACTGTAAGCTCTTTGAGCAAGATCCTCTTCAACATATTGTTCCTGTAGGTTTTTGTAATTGTCTCAATTTTTGTTAAATCTCCCCCTCTGATAATATTGTAAAGCGGTACGGAATATGATGGCGTTATATAAATACCAGTAATAATAATAAGTAAACCCCCTTAACAGCAGTGTCCGGTGAAGCAGGATTTCGGTGGGCAGGGTAAAAGGGTGGGCCACTGATGTGAATCACGTAACCAAAGGGACAAACATGCTCAAAAAGAAGGCGTGTCTGCATAAAGATGGTCAGCCTGGCATGAATGCACATCAGGTTGCTTGCCAATCACGCAGAATGACCAACCTGAACTTGACATACATGCGTCTAATAATGTGCTAGCTCCACGCTTTCTAAGCATTCCTCTTCTAAAGTTCTTACTAGGAGGCAGAAGCTCCTCTTATACAGTCTGGGACAGAGAAAAAGTGTATGTAGTGAGTGTAGAAGAAAGGGAGAGAGAGACTGAAGCAGCAAGAGCATTTGCATAGTGCGCAAAGTCAGCTTAACTAATTTCATTGTCAGCCAGTCCACACAAGTTTTGTTCCCATACATCCCTCTTAAGTTTCCATACTTAAGCAAGAGCATGTAAAGATTGTAAAAAAATTTTAAAAAGTATTTTTTTTTATTTTTTTATTTTATTTTGTTTTTTACCAAGCTCCACCAACCCCAATGTTAAACTGGCCCTACCTGAATGCTCCAGACAAGCAAACTGATAAAACTTCGACATTTATGGAGGTGGTCACACTTGCTGATGATCAATTAATCAAGGGCATTTGATTAACAGCCCCTGTCTGCAACTTACCCTCCTAATTCTTGGAAGCAGTAAGGGTGTAGTTAGTTTTCACACGTCTTTTTGGGTTTATTTCTGTTAAATAAATCATGACACAGTGTAATATGTCACGTGTTGTTCCTCAGAGTTTGTATTTACCTACTTTTAAGACCTGCTATGGAACAGATGATTGTTAGTATGTCCTGATATGTAAAGCCATAGAATTATGGGGATTTAGTATGCACCTTCACCGCAAACCCACCTTAATAAACTCAATACATTGTATAACTCGTTCTGCCGATTTGTGTAACAATGTAATTACAGGACCCACCATTGTGACATGCTAAAAGAACTAAACTGGCTGTCGCTGGAATCCAGACGCACCCTTCATCTTATCAGCCTTGTGTTTAAGAGCTTTTCTGGGAAGCACCCTCCCTACCTGAGCTTAATGCTCTTCTCGGCTGTTCCCACCTTCTATAACCTCCGATCCAGTACCACTTTATTTAGTCGACCTCAATACAAAAAGAAAGCAGCCCGATCCTCCTTCTCCTACAGAGCACCACAATTGTGGAACGACCTCCAGCACACTTTCAAATCTTCCCCAAGGCTAAAGTCCTTTCAGAGATCCCTCTCTACATACCTCAAAACAGAATGCACCTGTCATGGTTGATTATATATTTCCTACATGTTCTATTTTAAATTTTGTATATATTGTGTATTAATATTGTTTTTGTATTTTATTGTACCCTAATGTAACAATGCAATGTTTTGTGGACCCAGGACATACTTGAAAAGGAGAAAAATCTCAATGTATCTTTCCTGGTAAAATATTTTATAAATAAAATAAATTCATAGTGTGTACTTTCATTTTTTCTATGGCTGTATGTGAAGAGTATGTTTAGACAACTTTGAGTAAATGTGTACTTTTGAAGGAACTTTGCTATTTTTACTTCTAATAGTCCAATGAGTGTATATTTTACATATTTAAAGTGACTGGTGTATGTTATATTTTCATGTTAGATTTAATTTGTGGAGTTTTTTTATGGCCATGCATTTAATTTCACTCAATCAGAATTCAGCTTTTAATTTTTTCTCTATTTTTTTTCTCCGCTCTACAACTTTCTCTAAAGTGAAAGGCTACGTGCTGAAAAAATGCAAAGCAGATATTTCCCATAAATTTACACGTGTATGTGATCTTATCTCATGTTATTTCGTATAAAAGTCACTTTATATTCTGGAATTTCTTAACTTTATGTCTGCACCTGCCAGTGCTTGCATTTAAAATATGTGGAATGTTAAAAACAATTTAAATCAGACAATTAAGAAGAATTTTCTACATATTTGCCTAAATATTTAAATTTAAAAAAACCCACAACTGATATAATGAAATATTAGCAGTCTTTTAATGACTGGATTTCAAATGAATAATGTACTTGACTGATAATTGATAAGTGGCTGAAAGATCATGGAATGGCTCCGGGTAAATACACTAGAATTGAGTTGGGTTGGGTCTGCTCAACCCATAAATAATACACTATGCAGAGAAACAAAATTTGCTTTGCAAAAAAGATAATTAATTCCTTGTTCCTTTCTGCTTTTTGTGTTGTTTATGAGACCTATCAAAAGGCCTGGGAATAAAACTCCTAAAGATTGTCCACATAAACTATTCTGAGACACGGGAACAAAACAAGACAAAATAAATAAAGACGGAAAGGCCCATTAAATTTGTCTCAGCACCATGTGCCCATTGCATGTGTTATTACTCATTAATCTCCACTGACATCCTGATTCTCACCAGCTTCTCCATGCCTGGAAGGTACAATTTAATCTGACAATGCACCTCCCTTTTTAATATGTAAACTATAGCAAATAATGCAAACTGTTGTTTCCCAACTTGGCTATTTTGGGCTAAATTGTGCAATTTTGTTTAGTAAATAACCCCATCTTCCCAATTAATCATACATTACATGTTAAAATATGTTATATTATTATGAAGCTTAAAGCAGATATGTAATTTTTTTCTTTTGCTTTTCCTTTCATTATGCCCTCTGTATCGTAATTACATTCTCCCAGCTTTTGCAACATGACATGTGCGGATCTCAATATCTGGGAGCAGCCATTTTATTTCTCCTCTGTCCATTAAGTCTTCAGTTTTTACTGATGGATTGTGGGTAATTTTGATTGGCATCTGAAACAGAACCTTGCTTTAAGCTCTGCCCATTGTCAAGTTTTGTCAACCTGATTGCTGTAATGAGAAAAAGTAGTCACTTCATTTACTTATGTATTTATTGAAAACAAGAGCGTTTAGGAAATAAATAAAAAGAGATTCAGACACAAGGAGCAATGTAGAAACAGATCAGATGAAGTTTATTTTTGTTGACAAAGCCACTTTAAGACTTTACAAACACCCTTTGCCGGGACCACATTCTGGTGGATAGGTCCATACAGAATTTAGAATTTTTTACTAAAAATAATGACCCATTGTAATACAATGTGAATGAGTATATATGAATAGCTAGCAAGTAATATAAATTTGACAAGACAACTCAAAAACTATTATAATAATCAATAAAGCACAACAAACTGTATATATAGTATGTCAAGTTAAGATTTGCCAACATGGTTTTTATATATCGAGTAATAATATGATTGTACAATACATTGTGACTTGTTTTATAAATTGAGGTGATGGCGTGCAGTGCATAGATAATGGACAGGTAGATTAAATTTCATGGCGAGATTAAAATAACCATCAGCTGTGACGGACATAAATAAGGATGAAATGGCGGTGACCGTGATTGTAGTAAAAAAAGGGTCTGATAGAGGGAAGGATTCACAAGTGTGAGGAATTGGCAGCAGGAAGTGATGAATATAAGCTGACTTTCTGTAGTTATTGATCTGAAAGATCAATTAGAATCCTTGTGTATAAATGGGATTTGCAGCCATAAGGTACATAGGGTGGTTTGTAATTTAGTAAGGCCAGATCCAGATTACACTCAAGGAAGCCTAGGTTGATCAATGACCAGCAAAGTAAGGTGCGTGGTTGTTTTCAGTCTGTTGGTTTGTATAATGGACAAAATTCTTATCACTGAGTGAAAGATTTCACACACTTAAACTGATAAGTATAGACTTAATGACATGACAAGACATTACATGTAAAAGTAGCCCAGCCGGGAAGGGCACTAATTTCTCTAATTCAAAGTAGGGGTCACGGTAAGAGCTGTAAGTAAGGTTATTTTTAACTGACTTATGCCTCAATTTATTATTATTTTTGATGAGCTTTTCAAATTATTGAATATTTTTGGATAGACTTTTAAATTGATTTTTACAAAATATTAAAGTATAAAAAATATATCATATATAAAAATATCAAGTTTATCTAAAGGGTCTTAGTGAGTTTGGGGGGGGGGGGATGCTCTGTGGTGATATAAGAAACTCTTGGATTATTGAGTCAGTCTTCAAGCATGCGAAATATAAACGCTACGTTGCGAGCAAGCAAAGTACAAATCGAATGTCAAGGTTTTTTTATTGTAATCAGGAAAAATTGAAACATTGTACATCAAGTTCAGCCTTTCTAACATCTGTTTTTGCTGTGGATCTAAAAGAGGGGGGAAAAAAAAACACAGTTTGAAGCGCTTCCAATTTTGCTAGATAATAATTACTTCTTGACCCCAGAATGGCAGTCAGATCTCTTCTTTGATCAAGAAGCTGTTACCACTCTAATTTAAAATATCACTGAAAATTATATTTTTGCAGGTATTTTTTAATACTTTTTAAGAAGTCCCAGGAGTGCTATCAATTTTTGCTATTGTAATTGTGTTTGCATTATGTGTTATTTTTTTTTATTTTTTTTTACACACATATATATATATTTGCTATGTATTATACAGACACAGAAACAGGGTAGAGCTGAGCAGTACATAGTAAAGAACGCCAAGGAGAATATTCAAATAGTACTCAGTAAAAACTGAAGATTATATTAGTGTAGTGGACATGTTAAGGAGACGACAACACAAACATATTGATTAGTCTTAAACACTGAAACCCATTACACATTGCAATATCTTAGAGAAGAAGCATAGCTGCAAGCAACTTTCTTTAATCCATCTGCAAGGTTTAAAAAAAAAAATAAAGGTCTCCTAGAAGGAATGGTTGTGAAATATGATCCAAATAAAAAAAAATAAAAAAATCTAAAAGCAAATAAAAGGCTTGTTCATGAAGGATAATAGAACTTCACACAACATCCCCAATGTATCCAGAGTATCTGGTTTCCACTAATGTCTCCACTTCCTTCTGGACTTGCCCCTCTGTCACCTCCAGCTACCCTATTCAAGATGTCTAACCATCTGGCCACTCGAAAGTGCACCAGCAGTTAATGTTTTTGGGAGTAAGAACCAAACATGGTTTCCTATTTCAACCTGAAAGTTTAATTCTATTGTTCCTCTTTTTCATACTGTCATACACAGGTGTGCAAGCCTAAATTAAAATCTCCAGTACCTATGCAAATCACTAGGGCATTCCTTAAAGTAATCTTTTACTTGCTTTGTAGTTTTGCTAAGCCTGACAGGCAACTAAGAATGAAGGACAGGCTTGCTTATAGTTATAGATTATACCTACCATCATAGCATTAATTATGTGAGATGCCATTCACAGCAACTACAGTTTGCTAAAGGAACACTCCAAGCACCATAACTACTATAGTGTTCTATACTGGCTATGGGACCAGGCAACTCCTGGTGCCCCTAATTGTAAGTATTGGTTTGACTTCTTACCTGGAGTCTGCTGGGTACTGGTCTATGGAGAGGCAGAAGCTCTTGCATGGAGCTGCCTTCAGCTTTCCTTAACCCTTCTGTGCAGTGCCAGCCAACTGGCTCAGATCATCAGCTGATTGCTGTTAACCAATGAGCTAAGCCCTGCACTGCCAGGCTTAACTCAAGGCAGTGAACTTCTGGGTCTTATAGAGCAGGTGACTGTTGCTTAGTAAAAATTAGGTAAGTTGCCAAGCCATTTTCAAATACATTGACTACTTACACTTTGAGTCCTTCTGGCAAAACAGCTTGTCATATCGAAACCAGCACTGTCCCCCATAGATTTTATATGCCCCCCAAATCAGATCCAAGTAACCGGTCAGGAGAAACCAGGGACAACAGGTTCACATACTTACCATTCAGGATATTGTCCTTGATGTCCAGCAGGACATGCATCCCTAGTGGCAATAACTCACAGCCCAAGAAGGACACTGGGGCTTTTTTGTCTCATTTACTACCAGTCTTACCCGTTAAGCGGGTCGGTGAATGATGAGATTAATAAGGAGGTGTCGCGGGTTCACTATGCCTCTTTTTATAGGGCCCTTGAGTTGGTTCGGGAGGCCGGGCCAGGAGTCCAGTTAGAGAAGTTAGATAAATAGTCCACGTTGCGTCTGCTCCCGGTGCACCCGGATTTCCTCCACTTGTTAATTTAGATAGATTTTTTTGATACGTGTTGTGCCCATTGGTTGTTCTATTTTGTCTTCTTATTCTGAAATGTTTGCCTCATTTCTCGAATGGGTAGTTTCGCAGGAGTCTGGCTGGTTGTCCTTGACTTCGACTTTTTGGTTTGAGGGTCCGCAAGAATCGGATACATGTGAAATGTACCTGGAGGCCTTTCATCTGGTTCGTCGGTCTTTAGTGTCCGTGTAGGTGCAGATATAACAATTGGGCCTGTTGGGGTTCTTTAATACATGGGGACAGAAATTGATTTGCAAGCTATAGTTTTTCGTCTTCTGGAGGATAAACTGGTGCAGTTGCTCCACTTGGTGGATTTGGTGAAGGAGTGAAAACAGTTAAACTGTTGGCATCTTAATTTTGCATGCTGGATTCTTTCGATGTGTAGGGCTTTATGTTGGCGGTTGTCCTTGGCGACGGTTGGGGTAAAGCAACCGTTTTACTTTTTCTGGGTCACTAATCGGCATTGGGATGACCTTCAGATGTTGAGTTACTTTCTAGATACGTATGATGGTCAATCTTGCTGGCTCTGCTCCGCCGTGTCAAGCGTGGGTTGGATTTATTCACTAATGCTTCCGATTCAGTGGGTTTCAGTGCATATTTTCAAGGGCATTGGTGTGCTGAGGTGATGGCAAGACAGCTATTTGATGGGCGATGGCAAGACAGCTATTTGATGGGCGGAGCAGAGCCAGCAAGATTGACCATCATACGTATCTAGAAAGTAACTCAACATCTGAAGGTCATCCCAATGCCGATTAGTGACCCAGAAAAAGTAAAACGGTTGATTTACCCCAACCGTCGCCAAGGACAACCGCCAACATAAAGCCCTACACATCGAAAGAATCCAGCATGCAAAATTAAGATGCCAACAGTTTAACTGTTTTCACTCCTTCACCAAAGACAGCTATTTGATGGGCAATTTGATGTTCCTACAGCTTTTCCTCATAGTTGTGGATTTCTCCATTAACCAAGAATGCGTATAGAAAACACATACTGCAGGGCATCTGTGACTTATATGCTATTGTGAAAACCACATTTTTCTAAATTTTTCTTTGTTACAGGTTAAAGGCAACACATGGTGATCTTACTATACATGGCACAGTATATAAAAATGTTTCAGCATGTTCTAGATTAACTGTACTGCACATAATTAGGAGACTGGTTTGTAGCATTTAGAAGAGATCAAGCAGGGTTAGTTTATACTACTTTTTCGTTCTTGTAATTTTATTATAAAATAAGCTCATAACATTTTAATGACTATAACGAGCTGCATATTTTATATTTATTTTATTCTTATACATCATAAACCACACCTAATTCTTAAGCCGCAATAGTCTACACTGGCAAACAATAATATCAAACGGATAATGTTCATTTTTTTACAAGTATGTATTTAATTAGTGAAATAAAAAAATTCCTTCACTTCCGATGGGGTGGGGGTATTTATATGGGCAGACATGCATAATTGAATGCAACTGCTAATGGATAACTGTCACCTCAACACTATTTTTTAATATATGCTGATATACAATTTTTTAATATGATCCTTTCATCAAGTTTTAAAAGGAAATGGATTCTACGTTAAATTAAGTATATGTAAAAAATATATATTTAAATATATATATATATATATGCATACACCTTCGATCAGACAGTGAATACTATTGTGTATATATAACCCAACATTAAGTATGAATTAAAAATCGAATTACGTTTTAGTCCGATTTGTTGAAATGTCCAATATCCTAGGATTTCAAATGAGTTTTTGTATGTAATAGAATAAAGACTGCAAGGACTGAAATATAATTTTAAAAAACTTTGCAAACTTTGGTCTGCTGAGACTGCAACTTTAAAGGGTTATTCTAGCTAGTTTTATTTATTTATTTTTCTTCTAATAGTGTTATTATGACTATTTCTGTAGGTGTGTGTGTCAGTATGTCTGTCAGTGTATGTGCCTGTGTGTGTCAGTATGTCTGTCTGTGTCAGTGTATGTGCCTGTGTGTGTGTCAGTATGTGTGTCAGTGTATGTGCCTGTCTGTGGGTGTCACTATGCCTGTGTGTGTCAGTATGTGTATCAGTGTATGTGTTTGTGTGTGTGTCAGTATGTCTGTATATGTGCCTGTGTGTATGTCAGTATGTCTATAAGTGTATCTGTAAGTGTATGTGTGTGTGTATCAGTATGTCTGTCAATGTATGTATTTATGTGTGTCAGTATGACAGTCAGTTTGTGTCAGTGTATCTGTATGTAGTCAGTGTGTCTGTCAGTGTGTCTGTCAGTGTGTCTGTCGGTGTATGTGCCTGTATGTGTGTGCGTCAGTACGTCTGTCAGTGTATGCATGTGTGTCAGTATGCCTGCAGTACGGCATGTATAAATAAAACTGGAGGCCTCTGCAATGGCTGCCAGTAATAGGCGTGCACTCACAAAAGCAGAACAGTGGTTACATCCCTACTGAGACCTCCATATAGCTATTTCCGTGAGACAACCAAAAATAGGCCGTTCTTGCCAATCACTAAGTGACTTTCAAATTGCACTCGCAGGAGTTCAAGTTTTGGAAGAAAAAAGCATGACTATCTCTATGAGCAGGATATGGGTGTTTTGCAACTAATTTTGAAATTAGTGTTTTTCCTATTTTAGAGATACATCAAAGGGCACTTTAAGCAACATAACCATTACAGCTTATTGTAGTGATTATTGGGCAAAGAGCCTACCTGATCCCTCTGCTGATGGGTGTGGACTATAAGGGACATCACAGAATACACTGTTCTGAAAGATAAAATTAAATATAGATACACGGCTCCTTTGTACTTCGGTCGTGTTTCTAGACTCCTCCATCTTGGCTCCCCGTCGAACATCATTATGAATGTTGGCCTTTCTACACTGATCCTAGTGGAAGAGTTGAAACAGAAGTAATATAGTGGACTGGCCTGGACTGTGATGTCTTTGCTAAATCTTTAATATACATTTAAAATATAACGAAGCAGCACTTGCAACACAAGTTATAGGTGATTTTCAATGTTTTATTCCAAAAGGCTATTGTCTGTCTCATTGTCAATATGAGAAGTTTATTATAATTTTTATTATTATTTTATTATTAATATAGTGCCATCACATTCCGTAGCACTGTACATTGGGTGGACTGACAGACATGTAATTTTAACCAGACAATTGGACGTACAGGAACAGAGAGGTGGAGGGCCCTGCTCAATGAGCTTACATTCTAGAGGGAGTGGGGTATGGTGACACAAAGGGTAAAAGTAGGGGTACGAAGTAGGTTGTTAGAAAAGTATTCACTGAGGGCTTAGTAGGTAATTTTTGACAGTTGCAGGAGTGGAGTCATGGGGGTGGGGGATAAAAACCTGCTTACAGTTTAACTACTATGCTTTCTTGAAGAAGTGAGTTTTCAAAGATTTTTTGAATGAGTGGAGACTGGGTGAAAGTCTTACGGAGAAGGGAAGGGCGTTCCACAGAAGAGGTGCAACCCTGGAGAAATCTTGGAGGCGAACATCAGAGGTGGGAGTACGGACAGAGGATAGACGTAGGTTTTTGGCAGAGCGTAGGGGCCTCGACGGGACATACTTGTTTAAAACGAATTGGCATTCATGGGTAACAATATTTTTATTTATTCCATTTTTCCTCTCTACTAATAGTCTAAAGTATTAGACAGCTTACTAGGTAGATCTGTTTTCCCCGTTGCGCAAAATGTCTTGTAACTATTGTCCAGTTAGTACAGATATGTCAGAGATTTATTTGTAATGAGATCTATACTGATGTGAATATTGTTGCTGTAATAAATTGGTTTTATTCCTTGTTTGATATATGGAAAACTGTTTTGACATTTTGATTATTTGTGTCTTTATGATTATGTGTTAAAATGAATAAAAGGTACTAAATAAAATTGAAAAAAATAATGTTTTATTCCACGGTGTAATTTCTAGATAACTGACAGTTCCTCTTTAAGAATGTAAGGGGCAATTAAAGGATATAATTTTATACATATATCTGTCTGTTTTCCAACTTATATAGAAATATGTAGATAATGTTTCACCATACCACCCATCCCATCACTAATTTTGACTTAAAGGAGCACTCAAGGCACCATAATGACTTAATCTCATTGAAGTGGTTATGACTTGAGGCTCTGGGTTAATCTCAGTTAATCTCAATTAAGTGGTCTGGGTGCAGTGTACATTAAATCCTTTTAATGTAAAACATCACTGTTTACATAAAAGGGTTAAGCAAGCCTCTAGTGGATGTTCTCCGGACAGCCACTATAAGCAATTCCATCTGCATAACTGAATAAAACTTGGTGCTGCAATCAAATGCTCCTGATAGCAGAATTTGATTGGGGGGCTGTGGGTTTTGCTGCGCATGGGCTCTCCAATCCAAAGCGATGCTAGCCACCAAGAACCTGAAGTGACGTGGCATCCTCTCTGTGCCTTTAAGAACGCACACTGAATGCAAGCAACTTTCACATTGCTGAAATTCTGGCTGCTCACATCACTTACCCATTCGGCGTGCATGGCCCACATGAGAATATTGGATTGTCACTCTGACTGGTTAACTCTATAGCTCATTGAAAGAAGGAAGCCTATAGTCCCGAATTAACAAGTGTCTGGACTATAGGTTCCCTTTATTGGGATAAATAATTAATGAATGGTTTCAACTGATGGTGCCTGTCCTCCTGGCTCCATTTCCTCCTCCTTCAACCACCATTTCAATGCAGAAATGTTATTTTGTTTCAAAGTGTATTTTATCATTTTTCTACAGCAGAAATAAAGAATAAAGTGTGCATTACAACAGTAAACATTGTGTCTGTGACGGTCCAACCCTCTCTGACCATCTTGGGTTCCCTTTCTCCCAGTAGTTAGCGAATAATCCTTCCAGGCAGAGTGTAGACACAAGCATAGCACAACCCTCCACACATGAGCCAAGGCTTAATGCTGGGTAGAGATCTGTTTAATGCCACACAAAACAACAGTATTCATGCAGTAAAACCACTCCTGCTCTGAGGAAAAACAAAATAACAATTAAAACGGGTCAGACAGAGTTTGAAAATATGACAGGTATTAAGGGTTTAAACTGGTGTTCCAAGAGGGGGGGGGGGGAACAAAACAGTCAAACTAAGTCCATAAAACAGGGGTTTTCTTCAAAGTGTCTAATGCCATTGAGAGGTTTACATCATTATTCACAAGTGCAGCATCTTTTACACATATCATAAAATACGTCAAGTGTTTTCGTTGGTCAGGTTTTGATATGGTGAAAACTATATGAAAAGTAATATTGGGAGGAAAAGGTGGGGGTAAAAGCTAGTGAAAATTGATTACGAAAGAGAAGAAGGAGAGAAAGAGAGCTCCAGTATAGTTGAAATGGGGTCTCATAACTTAACAAGTTTGTTAGGATGTCAATAGACACGTCATAGGTTTGAAGGCATATGCATTAGAGCCTACCAGATTGGTAGTACTTTACTGAATATTCATTTAGTTGTCTAAGTAGTGTCTATGAATTGAACAACATCTTAATTCAATTATAGTATATTGCTAGTTTTGTGCAAACATTTATACTTATATATGGGTTGGCAAGCAGGGCCGGACTGGCCCACCGGGATACCGGGAAATTTCCCGGTGGGCCGCGGCACCTGGGGGCCGGCCGGGTTCCTGGCTGGAGCCGCCGGGCCGGGTGGCAGCTTCCCCGGTCCGGCGGCCCTGCTCCTCTC
>OW240918.1:48092005-48128706 GCA_933207985.1 Pelobates cultripes | reverse complement strand
GAGAGATGGGGAGAGACACAGGGAAAGGGGGGAGGGAGAGAGATGGGGAGGAGGGAGAGACACAGGGAAAGGGGGGAGGAAGAGACACAGGGAAAAATCCTTGCACCGGCTCTGATCCTGGGCAGGTGCACCAGTCTACTGGTGACCCACAGGAGGGGAGTGCACTGATTGCACTGCACTCTCCTCCTGCCCAGCCCCATCTTTACCACAGGGAAAGGGGGGAGAGAGATGGGGAGAGACACATGGAAAGGGGGGGAGGGAGAGAGATGGGGAGAGACATGGGGAAAGGGGGGAGGGAGAGAGATGGGGAAAGACACATGGAAGGGGGAGGGAGAGAGATGGGGAGGAAGGGGTGAGACACAGGGAAAGGGGGAGGGAGATAGATGGGGAGGAGGGGGGAAAGACACAGGGAAAGGGGGGGGGAGAGAGATGGGGAGAGAGAGACACAGGGAAAGGGGGGAGGGAGAGAGATGGGGAGGAGGGAGAGACACAGGGAAAGGGGGGAGGAAGAGACACAGGGAAAGGGGGTGAAAGAGGCAGAGGGGGAAGAGAGAGACAAAGAGGGAGAAATGAGAGAGAGACACACAAGGGGAGGGGAAGAAAGAGGCAGAGGGGGAAGAGAGAGACTGGGAAGGAGAGGGGAGACATTGACACAGAGGAGCAGTGAGGGGGAGAAAGAAACATACAGAGTGACTGGGGGAGACAAAAAGGCACACAGAGGGGCTGGAGATAAAGAGACACACATAGGGGCAGTATATATCACAAAGCCCCCAAGGCTTTCCCCTGCCGGCCGATCTCCCTCCCCGTTCCACAGGCACCGTGCAGCCAGTCGGCAGGGGAGGAAGAAAGGACCTGGGGCAACACTCCGGCTCTCACGAGGGTGAACTCTAGCCCTGGAGCTACGGGCTAGAGTTCACTCTCACCACTTCCTAGTGGTCCCAGTAGTAGGAGTGAACTCTAGCCCCATACACACACTGCCCCACACACACACCATACACATTCACACACTGCCCCCACACACACACACACACCATACACATTTACACACTGCCCACCCACACACTGAACCTTTCACACACATTGCACCACTGCTCCTATACCCTACTACAGCCCCATATCCCAGCAGACTCCAGGTAAGTTGTCAAACTATTCTTAAACGGTTTGACGACTTACTCTGGGAGGGGGTGCCGACGCTCCTGGCACCATAACCACTACACAGAGGAGTAGTGGTTATTGTGCATGGAATATTTCTTTAAATAATCTACAAGTGCCCCTCTCAGGCTCAGGCTCTGGATCCGCCATTAGTATATGACATGTATATTAATGTGTGTATTAGTTTTATATCTCTATTATATTTCCACATATTAATGTACATTTATAAATGCATAATACACAGAGAAATTTCATTAATATGTACCATATGTAATGAGCAGATATTGGCCCAGTCTTGTTGCTAGGTGCATACTCCAGCACAATAACATATTTAAAGTGAAGAGCACACCCACAGGACTTCAAAATAAAAAAATTTCAGTTGTGCCCTACATACATTCACCATTTCAGTCCCATTAACAAGCTTTCCTTAATATGTCAAGGTAGTTGGACTGAAACATTGATTACATGCAAAGGCACGTCTGCTTAAAATAAATCTGCACTTTTGTTTATTTTGAAGCCTATGAGTGCGCTTTTTACGTTGAAGTACTTTTTAATTTTAAGTTATCTGTTCTAACTCTGTATCTGCACACTATGCTGGCGCGATGCATTATGGGGCTGGTAAATATTTTTTTTCCAGGGCTGCTTTTAATTCCCAGTCCGGCCCTGTTGGCAAGCACCGCTGACTGACAGGGGAAATCTCTCAAGAACGTAGGAGCTACTAGGTATGTACTCTCTATCGCAATATTACATGAGGCAGATTTAAGATCCAGTATATTCCAAATTAGGGAGACTTGCTGCAGTCGGGTTCTTATTAAATGCAGAAGCATTTTAATAAGCACTGGTGATAGGTTCAGATCATCAGCTGGTGCACTCAGCCATCACTGGCCTCCTTTTGATTAAAATGCATTTGAAGCATATATCATTATGGTGCCTGGAGTGTTCCTTGAAAGGAAAGAAACATACCTTTCACAAGCAAGTGTAGTGAATGGGGAATCACTGATTGGCTGAGAGATCAGCTGACCTCTCTCAGCCAATCAGTAGTAGCACCCCTGCATGACGGAACTCCGTGCTTCCTGAATATTAAAATTCAGAAGACGGATACCACCAGTTGACATCGCTGCTGGAGACACCTTTAGGGTTAAACGGTTTGAGAACGGTGTAACACCTTGAGAAAAGAATGCCTACATGGGCCTCCTGGCACCATAACAACTTCATTTAGATTAAGTTGTTTTGGTGCTCCGAGTGTCTTTTTAAGGATCATTTTTCCATGTAGTTCATTTCTCATAATATTTTCAACTTCCCAGTGATACAATGTATGCTTTTCTCAGAATCAATTTTCCCTTTAATGCATATTGCTTCTTTTCTTTGTTTTGCTGTAACACCCATTTCTGTTATTTTAACTTTTTCACACTCTACACCCATGTTTTGCACATAAACAAAATATTCTAGCCTTACTTAACACCACGATGAAATGGCTCACAAATTTATGTCCTCTGTAACTGAGGTCCAGTCGTAAAGAATAATTACAGCAGGGATTATTTATTGTTCATTTTAGCACATCCAAAACATTACATTGCTTAATATAAGATTCCTATCTCTTCTGATATCCTTAGGGTATTATTGGAAGAAAGACATTTAAGGGTGTTGAGTCTTTGTCTCTTGTTTAACTGTATGACCCGGTGACTCCAAGATATCTAAAATACCTATAATTCAGACACATCTGCTCCCAGCTGCTTCCTATATAGCTACGAAGTTGTGCTATTGAAAGAGATCAACTGCAGGCCCCAGACAGAGCTGACACACAGCTTGTGATTTAATGCTCAAAAAGTGGTCCAATTTAGAGAACCGTCCTAAGAAATGTAACTCCTTTATAGCTTGTTGATATATGACTATGTTTTGCAGCCAACTTAGATATAGCTTCATCAGTGGAGGGGGTGGGGGTGAATTATATTCAAAAGATCTGATCTGCTGTTCGAGTTTATTAAAATATATATTATTAATATTGCCATTTATATAGTGCCAACAGATTCCGTAGTGCTTTACAACAGAGGGGGGGATTTAACTATAAATAGGACAATTACAAGAAAACTTACAGGAACGATAGGTTGAAGAGGACCCTGCTCTTACAGTCTATCGATATCTCTATAAATATAGTATGAACTAATGGGAATATATAACAGCAAGTCATTGGCAAACAAAATAATATGGGTAATAAGAAGAGGGCCTTGTTAAAATTAGCTTACAAAATCACAAAATTGTGAGTTGCGTCTACGGTATATCTATACATTTCTTATAATGTCAAAGATTTTTATACAAAAATAAAAAGTCATTGACCCACAGCTTAAACTATTAAATACAAATAAAATATGCATTTTTAGAGGATTAGCTACCCAGCACTCAACAGAGAACAATGCCTCTCGGTGTGCTCTCTCACGTCAATATGATGTCCCTATTTTCTTCTTTAATACACAGTCATATAATCTCGTCTATTATATAATCACGTTTTGTGACACTGTTCGGTGGTGAGCAAACAAACAAAAAAATCATTGCTATTTATAAATACAGAAAGTATCTTACGTGCAGAGATAACAAATTAATCTGCTCGCTCTCCCGTACACGGAGGTTTTTAGTCCCGCCACTACATAGCCTTAAGGTGCAAGTTCACTTGAAAATTTTCAGGCAAACCACATAGATGAGTCCTACACTAATGTGCATGTACCCTGGCTAGTATTTTGCTAAGAGGCAAAATCTCTAATGAATGAGAAGTGAAGTGGTTTTCCTATAAAACCTTGCACACTAATTAACTCTAAATACAGAAC
The DNA here is from genome assembly GCA_933207985.1 of Pelobates cultripes. Taxonomy (NCBI): domain Eukaryota; kingdom Metazoa; phylum Chordata; class Amphibia; order Anura; family Pelobatidae; genus Pelobates; species Pelobates cultripes. Next base: position 48,124,735 of record OW240918.1, on the reverse strand, counting down.
ATATGGGTTGAAGGGATTATAGAGATTTTATGTTCTAGATAAGTTGCTGCAAACCAAAATTCATTATTTCATGGTTCTAAAATCCCACTTTTCCTCAAGAGAATTCCATCCAATACTTAAAAAGAAAAATACTCACTAAATCACCTTTTGCTCTGTAAATTATTTAATTTTATTAAGCAAATTTCCAAAAACACTTATACAACTTATGTATCTAATAAACATTTTTGAACCCTATTTACTAAAAGTGTGTGTCACAGTGTTACAGAGATGGACAGCAGCTATGGACTTGGTTATTTTAACTTCAGTAATTTAAATACTTGGATTATTTGATTTACATAAGCTAAAAAAAAAAATATTTTTTAAAAAAAAGGAAGAGTTATGAGAAGTTACAAATTTCCGATCTCATGACGGCCTCAAAGAGTTGATACACTGGTCAAGAGAAGACATTTATCCCTGTACCAAGTAATTACCCCTTACCAGAGGAGCAATCAAGCTTTGGAATTTGTTTCCAGAGGAAACTGTGACGTCAAATTCAGTAAAGTAATTTAACATTAATTTAGATGTTTTGACAGGCACATGAGCAATTATACAATCCTTAGCTTTATGTTTGAGCAATAGTAGAGGGCACTTGTCATAAACAGAGAAAATATGCATATTTTACACCAATGTATTTATGGATCATGTCCATGGACTCTATACTATATAGATATTTTTTTTTGTAAAAGACACGTGTGATGAATAGAAACATATCAGTTCTTCTCAAGTATGAAAGGAAGACATTGAAACGTGGCTTATTCATGAAAACAGTTCCGTTGTACCACATAATTATGAGGCTTAACTAACTGGTTTATAGAATTGATGACATACGGATGACCAGCCAAAGCACAAATAGGATACTATGGAAAATATATTGATTTTGTACATAACACGGAAGTATGTGATCTTCTGACCACAAGGATGGCATGCTAACACATACACTGTTGTGTTCTAGCCTAAGTGAACCAACTGCTACTATAACGTTCTGAACACATGGATATAAAGAAGATATATTCAACGCTTCAGCAAAATTGCCAGCTGAAGAACAGTTCAGAAGAAAATATGGTTTTAGATTTAGTAGAACTTCTCTTTTTATGACATAGAATGTTGAAAGATATGGTCATGGAAGCTTATTTCTAGGGAATTGTTTAACAAACTCATAAATCACAGTTCAAAAGCAGGTTTCAAAGAATCCTCAGTGCAGTTAGTTACCAATCTCTAAGAGGTTTGTTTTTTTTAAATTATAATATATATGATGATCGCAGATACTATTGGGAGTCCTATGACTTTGCATTTTAATTTATTGATGGACACCCACATAGATATTCCACACCATTGACCTGACCACTTATAACTCTGATTAATATTTTGCTTATGATTACATTGTTTGGCTAAAGCACATCTGCACAAAACACTTAAAGGGAAACTATAGTGCCAGGGAAACAAAGTTGCTAGTATAGCTCCCTACAGTCCCACCCTCTGTCGCAGCTCCCTCCCATGGTGCGGAAGGGGTTAAAAACCCCTCTGTCACTTTCCTAATTCCAGCACCGATGTCCCTCTGTGCTGGTTCAGGCTTCCGTTCCTCCTCCACCAATGTCAGTCGGGGAGGGAGACCTAATGCGCATGCGCGGCGACGTCCGTCTGCGCATTACTACTTCCCTTATAGGAAAGCATATATAATGCTTTCCTATGGGGTTTTACATGACACTGAATGTCCTCATGCATAGTTTGAGGACGTCCAGCATCAGTTAGGAGACCAAATGTCGCCCAACGACCCGGAAGTCCCCATAGTGGCTGTCTGGTAGACAGTCACTAGCGGCGGAGTTAACCCTCAAAAGGTAAATATTGCAATAGATTTAACACTGCAATAATTACCTTTGCAGGGTTAAGGGACCTGGGACTATGCACCCAGACCAGTTCAATGAGCTGAAGTGTCCCTTGAATTTTGCTTGTGATGTGGTTTTCTAAATGTAACGCTGTGAGACCAAATTCAGTAGTTCTTTGGATGATTTTACTATTCATTTATTTGTGTTTCTGTTATCTGAATTTTATGTTTTTACACATCACCCATATTTCCCAATTAAAAGTCACTATTACACATATCAGATTTGTACGTAAGATGTTTATTTGCCATTCAGATCACATTAATTTGCTACAGCAGTATTTGCTACTTTGCTATATTTTTTTGTGAAATTCTCAATAAAAAGAAACTGGCATATATGCATATGAGAAGCTGAGCTGGGGATAATATTTATGTGTCCTGGACTGGGTTCAAGGACTCACTGAAATGACACAAAACGGCCAGAGTAAAACATATTTCCCCTCTTTTATTTATTTGGATGCAAAATAATCACGCAGTTCTACAACAGCTGATGATTAACCTTTAGGCTATCACAACCCCGAAAGAAGCCAAGTACATTCTAATCAACACTGTTTGACACAGGTAATTTCACCAGAATGTGTCATCACAAAAGTTTTAAAAATCTGTCAAAGCATTTAAAAAAATGTTTACATGACATAGACAATTTCTTATGCTCTGTTGATTTGTGCAAATGTGTTTGTTAGGTGATAGATTTTCTTTAAAACCACGCAACCCGCCCATCTTTTTCACAGATTTATTGTAATAAACAAAATGCTAATGATGACTGCTGAGTTAAATGTTAAAGGGAATTCTGTACTGCTTACAGACCACTAATTATAGAGGAGGAAACCACTAACTATATTAGGGAAGATGTAATCAAGAAAATGGACCTTAAGTAATCAATACCACAGAGGTGATAGCTTGAAAATGTTTTTTTTCCCATTTCTCTTGGGGGATTTCAAAGCTCAGACAACAGCAAATACAAATGCTTTGAACAAGTTAATCAATATCTGCAAAGAGCTGCATTGTGTTAATGATTATACGGCAGTAAAGCTAAACTTGTACAGAGGATGGGAGACTTCTTTCAGCCTTAATTTTTGTCCTTGTGAAAAAAAACTAAATACTTAACTTTTAAAATGCTTTATAAGAGCTCTCTTTGTCGTAAATCAAATTACCAAGAGCCATGGGGATAAATGTGTTTATGCATAGTGAATGGTCTCAATAACCTCCCATAAGAAGATAGGGTGATTTTTCACAACAAAGGCCTTACCTTTCTTTGGAAGCGCTTTGCTAATTGATAAAGAGAGTAGAATTAATTAAAACAGTTTACTTTAACATCAATGTAATGCTCTGCCTACAGCCAAAAAAGGGATTTTGTTCTTAATAGGCAAGTGTTAGATGGAATTAGCTCAAATGTATTGTGTATGTATATTGTCTGCAAACATTGCTATACTGTCAATACCTCTCTTTATCCACACTGGCACAAACAGGCTCAAAGGTAGGTGTATAAATTAATTATAAGAACACAATAAAGGTGATTGTGTTTCCTATTCATTACCTGTATCCTAACACTTTAAATTAGAGAGGGTGTGAGTGTACTATACAAAGTATAATGAGGGTTATGTATATAAAAAAAAAAATTTTTAAAAAGTGTAACGTTACTTTTTCTGCAATTTCTGTAACTTTGTTTAGGAACAATTTGCGTCTCATCTGTTTAAACAAAAAAATTACTTTGTTTTACAGAGTTGTTGCTTCGAATGTATAAAAAAATTTTTTTTAAAAAGACATGTAAAAGTTCACCATCTTTCTCTGACAATTTTTCCAAAAGAGGAATTATTTAGGTGCATTACAGAAAAGGTGCAAAAAAAGTCTTCATTGTATAAAGGTGCAGTAACTGTTTTTGTTTTAGAAAATGGTTCATGCACACAAACCTAATGTAAATGTGAACACAAATACAAAACTTAATACATGGTCCAGTTATTGAACTATACATTCAACACTGTACAAGATATCAATTTTCGGACTGTATTATTCAGTGCTGTGTAATATGTTGTTAATCAATTAAAGGGCCATCATAGCCATCAAAGTCACATCATGTAAATTAAGTGGTTATAGTGCCTAGAGTCTTACTTTTAAACCTGTCTCCCAGACACCACTCTGGCTTGCTCTCCTCTGGCAGCTTTCAAACACAGAAGCTCTCTGCCTTTTTAAATGCATCCTAGTTTTCTAGTCATACATAAGGTATTGTAGGGACTACTTTTATTCATTGGTTGCTTGATGTCTGACAATTTTTGGCAATAGGCAAAGTTTAATTTCAGTTACTTAGCTACTTTACCCATGATCCATGAGTGAGAATCCCACAGAATGTAAAACGGCAGACATCACAGACAAAGGAGAACAAAATGGCAGAACTTCAAAGGAAATAGTGTTAGAAATACAAATACTATAGCATCCCTCAGACATGTTGTACATGTCCTCGCACTGCACTGTATTGGGAATATTATTTGCTTCCTGCAGAAGTGAGACACTCAAGAAAAAAAAGACAAGATAAGATCCCAAAATAGTGACTGTTCTGATGAATTTGGGACTGTTGTCAAGTATGGACACAGAATTTTTTCTTTTTTGGGGGGTGGAGGGTGGGGGTCGTTTTTATCTTTTACCTAGTATGCAGCAAAATAACCTCTGGGTCCATTGAATAAACAATGACTATTTTTTTTTAAATGGGGTGACTTTTTAAATACCTTGGAAGATGCTTCTGATAAGAAAATCTGTCAATCAATGCACTCACCTAATTTCCCTCCCCCTTCTCCTGCCTTTATCAGATGGAATCCCTTTCTCTCATTATTTATTTTACCCCCTGTCATGCCCCTCTTTTTAGACTTTTCAAATGTTTGTACGGTAATTAAACTTCCTGTGCAACATATTCAAAATTCACATTCTTATCTAAAGCGAAGAATCATTAATGATGATCCAGTGATTATATCTGTGGATAATCAGAGAGGACTATTCCAAATCTATTGTTGGGAACAAAATGCATAAAATTATACGGTATACCTATTATTATTATTATTATTAGTATAGTTGGAGTACTTTACATAATACTATACATACATTTAAAGTAAAAAGATATGCATACAAATGCAATATTATATACACATACACTCTCTCTCTCTCTCACGTATCTTGTAATACCTTTTTTATTGGACTTACAGAATTTGTTAATGACAAGCAAATGGGAAAACCTCCCTTTTTATCAAATGCTTTAGACTTGAGAAAGGGAGGTTCTCCCGAAAGCCTGTCATTAAAAATTTCTGTTAGTCTAAAAAAAAAAAAAAGAAGGTATTATCAAGATACAAATTTTATCTGTTTCTTACATCTGAATGACTGGACTAATATGGCTACAATCTTGATAGATAGATTTAGATAATTCTATATGTTGGATAATTTTATCTATATAGTTGCATATATGTGTATAACATTATGTACATACATATGACACCAGATTTATTAAGCATGAGGAGGTGTATATTTCTTTCATATGATTTTACATCTTACAGAGAATACTCAAAGCACCATAACCACTAAACTACACGCTCCACCCCATTTTAAGGAGTCATACAATTTTTAGCACAATTTGACTTCTTACCTGGGTCCATTGGGTTCCGCTTCCCACCTCCACTACTTCCTATGGAGTTCTTTATCTGAGCAGTGCAAAGGCTAGCTCATTGGCTGAAAGTGATCCCCTGATGTAGCCCAATATTGGGAGGTATGCAAACGAGAAGGAAGGGAGCTGTCAAACGTGAAAAGACCACTTGAAGGCGAAGCCCACTGGTCCCTTATTAACAGGACAATACCGGGAGCGCTGATGAAGCACTCTCTGCATAGTCCTAGTGCCCACTACACAGCGCGAGCGCATCTATGAAGCAGGACACCAGGCAACTAAAGCAGGGCGGTGGGACGTGACCACGAAATTGGGACTGTCCCATCAAAAGCAGGACTGTTGGTAGGCATGTCACCTAAATACTCGTCGCACCCCAACTATTAAAAAAAATCTGCAAGTGATGATGTTTATAGTATCCTTTTTTTTTTTTTAAAGTGTTGAGTAGTTTGAAAGACATTTACATTTTTACACCTCATGTTTACTGTCTTGTGCTAAGGACAGATTTCCCAGCATGCTCCTGCCTTCCTCTTTCTGATTGGCTTCTCGCTTTTTACTATTGATGTTTTAAGTGTATTTATCCCAGTAAACACCATGGATACACTGATAATCTCAGATAGCTAGTAGCAGGGTATGTTCAATCTATTTACATTTACTGACTGAACTGGGTAATGTGCCCTGGCAAATGGAACATTCTTTTCAATGTCTCTTTTTTATATAATTATCTTGTTGAGATAACTACATATTGACCTTAATAAGGACTTGTAGTCATTATTTTTTATTGGGGGAGGTGGGGGAGAAAGGTGGAGAGTTTGTCAAATATATCTTAATTGTATTTATTTTGGCTTAAATGTCTGACTGCAAAATACCAGAAAGCTGATGACCTAATACCTGTAACTGTAGCCCCTTAGCCTGTTTAATAAGTAGAGGTACATGTATAAAAACGGGATAAATCACATAAATAAACCCCAAGTAATAGTAGTTAAAGGGACACTCCTGGCACGAAAACAAATTCATCTAATTTAAGTTGTTATGGTTCCAAGAGGCTTTTGAGGCCCTCTTACCTCAAGGGGTTAAACCGTTCTCGAATGGTTTAACCCCACAGTTGCCTCCAGCAGCGATGTCCTCGCCTCACCTAGCGGCAAACCGCTTTCATTGGAAAGAAACGCTCCTTTCTCAAGCCTATCTAGTGGATGAGGAGTCACTGATTGGCTGAGAGCATCAGCTGACCGCTCTCAGCCAATCAGTGGTGCCTCTGCCCTGTGGCACTCCAAGCTTCCTGAACCTGAAAATTCAGAAGCCGGATGCCACCAGGGGAGGAGTGGATATAGCGGCTAGAGGAAACTTTGGGGTTAAGCCATTCGATAACAGCTTAACCCCTTAAGGTAAGAGGGCCGCGAGAGCCTCTTGAACGCAAAGTTAGATGAATTTGCCTTCGTGTCTGGAGTGTCCCTTTAATGTTATTTAGTTAAACTTTTTAATTCCCAATATGAGTTTCCTTTCAAAATCATACTGTAGGTACTATTATACTGCGCCAAAACAGAATTCTCACTGCAGTGTGATCCTGTTCCTGTGAAGGTATCAAGACTGATGTCCAATTAGATGCTTCTAAGAGAAAAGCATTGAGGACTAGTGATGTCCCGAACGGTTCACCACGGACGGCGAACATATGCGCTGTTCGGTCCTCCCCCTATTCGTCATCATTGAGTAAACTTTGACCCTGTACCTCACAGTCAGCAGACACATTCCAGCCAATCAGCAGCAGACCCTCCCTCCCACCTCCTGGACAGCTCACTAAGAATGCAGCTTCACAATGAATGTAAAATGGATGCTGTCCAGGAGGTGGGAGGGTCTGGGAGGGAGGGTCTGCTGCTGATTCGCTGGAATGTGTCTGCTGACTGTGAGGTACAGGGTCAAAGTATAGTCAATGATTACATAGGGGGCGGACCCAACAGCGCATATGTTCGCCGTCTGCGGCGAACCGTTCAGGACATCACTATTGAGGACACATTTTGCTACTACCCAACGATCTGATGCTTCTCACAGTGAAGCTTTGGAAGCACACAGCATCTGGAATCATCGTACTTTGCAAACAAATGCTAGACATGATTTAGATTTAATTATTTAATCTATATTAGTGCAACGCCCCCTGCGCCTGTATGAATGACAGGAACTAGAGTGCGTGTAAACTGTAAAAAAACATTGCTCTTTCTCAGAATTTTTAAAATGAAGTGATTTTAGTACTTAGACTGTCCTTTTAAACTATTAAAACCACTAACATTTTTGGGAGGTATGAAATTAGGACTGAGGGAATGGGGGTCCAAAATAGTGGCATGACAATAATGCAACTACAAACTAATGTTCCAATATGATGCAAAACCAGCACACTGTCTCATGATCACACCCCACTCCTTTGTTCTATTCATACTTGTTTTTTTTCCTTTAACTGGCATACTATACTGTATTTAGTACTGTGCCATGATCCAGCAGCCTACAAACCTCTCTATACTAGTAGACCAGGGGGAAGATGGCCTCCTGCCTCCATTGCCAGCCCTCCCCTGTCTATAAGCTTGAGGCACATGTGCATTTAATAGGTGAGCAAGTTGTGGTTTTTTTATGGACTTGTCTCCTTTTAAAGAGGGAAATAAAAAAGCAAAACTAAAAGGATTTCAGGCAGTTGGACCAAGCAATTTCATTATTTATTACAATGTTATATTTTTAACATATACACGGACATTTATGGCAAAGCACCTACACTTAGATATAGCTATTTTCCACATTCACTAAAAGAGATGGTGTCTGGAAAGAGTAAATTAGGGGGATGCTCTCGATGAAAGGTAGATGCAGGTATGAAAAGCAATTTGTTTACTGATCCCACATAAGACTACCAGACAATGGTCTAATTACACCAAAAACCCACATGTCAACATTCCTGCTTATGGGAAAGTAGTTAAAGCCTTCAGCATCACTAAACTGATTAGCGGCTATGTGAAAATCATTTCTAAGAAAAAAGCCCAATCTCACTTTTATGACAGAGCTTTAATTAGTGCTAAGTAGTTTTTTCTTGTTCAGATGCAATCAGCTTTCTTACTCTTAAAATAGGTAGGCTGAAGCTCTTCAAATATACTAAAAAATAAAATACTTAACAATGAATATTTTGGTGATGAGAGCGCAGGAGGTTTTAAAGTTTTCCAAAGCCACAGAACATTAAATATACAAACACACCGGGGTATTAGGTGACAGTTCGTTTTCTAAAAGTCAATAAACAGCACTGATAGATATTTCTTAAAGAAGAACGTTATCAGATTTCAAGAATCTGCTTATGACCTTGGGCAATAAAGTTTAATGCTTCTGTCTCAAGAACCAAAGTGAATTGTATTGTGTGCGGATTGTATGTTAAGCCTGTCCTACACTTTAATAGTTGTATCTGAAAGTAGTGTGTATTGGTTTATATGGGATCACTGAAACAGTTATTTGTAATTTGGATAAGACTGCAATCCTACATAGGCTCTATATAGTCTTGGGTTTGATAGTTTTTTTGTAAGATGGAGGCAAGATTGAAACATGGATAAACTTAAGTTTTAAGTGTGTTTTGCTTCTCTTAATCCACTTTATCTCTGTGCTATCCTTTCATCTGTCCTAGCTGGGTGCCTGTAAACACAGATCATGCTGAAATGGCCAGCTTTGAAAGAAGAAAGGGAATTATTTTCTGATTGACAGACGTGAATTGTGAATCTAAGAATCAACTTACAGAACACATTGTATCAGAGGCAAACAATGGAATGTTGTATGATAATGTATATGCATGTCTTATTACAGAGATCCTTCCCTTGTAAAAGTAGTCCATTGCAAGGTATGTCCCCCCTTAATGATGGCATTTGTGAATATGATGAGGTTTATTCATTAAACTCTGAATTGTAAAGAACCGGAGGCAAACATATCTGGTAGACTTGTGCATTCAGTTTCAAACAAACTGGGATTTGTGTGAATTTTGGGCAGTTGGCCGGTTGTCTATATTCCATAACTTCGAATCACCTATGGGAATATCACGAACAAATAAACTGGACAATGGGCAAGCATGCTTGTTTGTTTCGTGATTCTGACTTTTCTGTAGCAACAAAAAAAGAGATGATTGATAGTTAGAGAAGAACTATTAAATATTGGTTTTATTCATAGATCAAGTGAGAGGTAACCAAGAGAGTAAAAAAAAAAAATTATAGATTTTTTTAATTGCCCTTCTCTCCCCTCCCCCTCCATTGGTTTGTTTGTTTTGTGATTCTGACTTTTCTGTGGCACCAAAAAAGAGTATTGATTGTTAGGGAAGAAGAACTAAATGTATATTTTATTCACAGATCAAGTGAGAAGTAACCATTAGAGGGGAAAAAAGAAGGTTCAGTTAAAAAAAAACAAAAAAAAACTATATTTATTCATTATATATTTAATAAATAAATAACTATACATACATATATAAGTACTGTATAGTTTTTTATACTGCTCCTCTCCCCCCTCTTTTGGTAAGGAGTATCCACAGTCTGTGGCCTTCAAGAGAGCAACATAGCTCAGTTCACCAAAAAGTTAACCAAGCTATGTATAAACTGATAGTAGACTCATATGGCTGCTTTCATATAGAACAGGTCCAGTCATTTTATGTGATAATTGCAACTGTTCTTATAGATAAAATACTTATCCCATAATCTTCTGTAGGACAGGGGATGAGATAATTTGCCAAAGACTAGAATGACACACTCCTGATTGGAGTTTCTCATCCTGGTATGAGTGGGATCTGCCTGAAACTGTGAGGGACACCTTTAAGTAGTATTTGTTTTTCATTTTAAAGGAACACTTCGCCACCATAGACACTACAATGTGCTGTAGTGGTTATGGTGCCAGCAATACAGTAGTGGCCACCATTATAAGTAGTCAAACTGTTTTCGGTTGTGGAGGAGAGGAGTGGCGCACGGCGGAACAAGGTTAGAAATCAAACTGTCCTAAAATTATTTTATTTCCTAAAATGAGGTAGGTGCCAGGGTACTGTGGCACTACAACCACTACTGGATATAATGATTGGCGTGTTCCTTTAAGAAGTAAATACAATTTTCTAAATACTTTCATTAGTCCCTGGCCTTATCTTATAGTTAGGATAGCCTTATGCCTATCCCACGCATGCTTAAACTCCTTCACTGTGTTAACCTCTACCATTTCAGCTAAAAGGCTATTCCATGCATCCACTACCCTCTCAATAAAGTAATACTTCCTGATATTTTTAAAACCTTTGCCCCTCTAATTTAAGACTATGTCCTCTTGTTGTGGTAGTTTTTCTCATTTTAAATATTGTATCCTCCTATACTGTGTTGATTCCCTTTATGTATTTAAATGTTTCTTATCAGACGGTTGGATAATGCTTGCATTATTTTCAATTTGGCTACAGTTATTGTAACCTATCAGCTGGAAGAAGGGAGATACAATCTGATAGTGTTAAAAAAAAAAAAACTGGAGGAAATTATCAAAATACCGCAACAGCAATTTCATAACACAGACTTCCTGTTCTTAACCATTAATGACTTCCGACTGGGTAAATCAGGATATGAGACCACAAAACAAAAAAGATATATTTTTTCCAACAGTGCTCTCAAGATCTAATTTTTATTTACGTAATTACAGTATATTTGCGTTGTTCAGCACAAAGAAAAGTGAGTTCCTTGAGATAAAACCCTGTTAATTCATCAAAGAACTAGCATATCCACAGAGAAGGTGAGTCTTTAAATTTAATATTTCTAAAAATTACACATAATAGATTTTTATCTAATTAATTTTTCAGACAACAGAGTTTAGTGATGGTTATGCAAAATAGCATCTATGTTCATTTTCACTTGTTATAAATGCTAAATCAACAGACCATAGCAGGCGAAAAAATGTTCCCTCTGATTCTCTAAACCAGGGGTGCCCAAAAGGTAGATTCCCAGATGTTTTAGAACTACAATTTCCATGATGCTTTGCATGTGTTTAGAATGACAAAGTATCATGGAAGCTGTAGTTTGAAAACATATTGGGCTCTACCTTTTGGGCACCCCTGCTCTAAACAGTGAATTGTAATATATTGAAAATTAAACTGCATAATTTGGGCCAATAAAGCTAATTTGGAGGGGGAAAAAAATCAAACTCAAATTATTGTTTTATTCTGAATCTTGCAATTCGGTTTTCAATTCACCATAGTTCACTGTTTAGTGAAACTGAATACATTGTTATACAATTGTTGGGAAATGACTTTAGGTGACTAAAATTTTCAAACTTGGTTATAGTGATAACTAGGTTATTTTAGCCTAAATGTTGCCATTTGATCCTAGGTTCACTACAATTCAGCGTTTAGTGAATAAATCCCACTTTTTTTGGATGCTTTATGATACTGACAGCAGAAATATATTGCTTTGCATGATCTGCACTCTTGCTGAAGGATTATTTTGGGTTAATGAACTGGCTACCTGCATGCAGCAATTGTGGTCTATATACAGCACTGTAGCACTTTTCATGTGCTGTCCATAAATGTGTAAGGATGATAGGTGTATAGGAAAACAGGATGGATCTGGTAATCCTAGCTACAACACAAAACAAGAAAGATTACGCTTTTAAAGCTTTGAGAACCATTGCAAAGGGCACTCCACAGCACCTGAATCTAGGGAAAAAAAAGTCATAGGAGGATAAGTTACAGAAAAAAGTAACTATACTCCTACGACCAAAATGTAAGGAATTCCCTCTGCTAATATCAGTACTGATATTTTCATATGGCTTTCCTTCTTAAAACAGTAGAGAGTGGCATGTGACAACCTAAAAAGCACCAAATATGCATGTAATGGAACAATATTCACTAAAGTAAGAATTCAAAGTGAATTTTTAAATTTAAGACAAAAATAGCTGAGCTGGAAAAATTCTCTAAATCAGCTATGCTTTCAGATGAGCTACTTTGGTCTTAAATTTGAAATTCACTTTGAATTCTCACTATAGTGAATACCTTTGTATGTCTCTAAATGACTGACTTAAAAGTTTGGGTGTATTACTTTACTGTGCTTAAGGAATTTAATTAAAATTTTTTTTTAAAAAATTCACATTTGTATAAAGCCCCCATTTATAAATGATTTTGTCAGTATGCAAAAGTCATGTATTGTCAGTTAATTCATGTTTTGAAATCGTTTAATTGTTGGCTTATAGATTTTAAATAAAATGTGACTTTTATTCCTGAAACATTTTTTCAATCACCCAGCACACAAAGAGTTAATGGTCTGAAACATCCGGGAAGCTGGATGATTGGAAAGCCAAAACTGCTGGATAGTCTAAACACACAGATAGTGAAATACAAAATGGTAGACATGTGCATGTTTACACACACACACAAATCTAAATGCGGGCCCCAACACGTTGAAAGAGTGTCTGGTAATTCTGTCATTAGGAACTTCTGCCTTGTTTGCCTTTATTATTTTTAACGCCCAGTGAAGCGTATCAATATCAAAAATATGTTTTCAACTTTTGCACCTGGTAGTGAAAAATAAAGACAATTGTTGTTTTTTTTTTAACATTCATGGTTTTTCAGCATACCAGGAATTGTGCAAAATCCAATTGGGAATTGTGAATCTTAGGCCAAGATACAACTATCCAAATTGAAACCATTCTGTTTGCAGCTTGGAAAAAATTATCTAAAATTTGCAACTCCCTTGTTATTCACTGAAGTATGATTTGTTGTGAATTCAAAGTAAATTTTCAGTGTTAAGTAAAATGAAAAAGCTAGTAAGGTGATTTTTTTCCCCCCAATTCAACCATTTTCGTCTTCAATTTAAGATTCCCTTTGAATACCCCAAAGTTCCCATTTTAGCTAATAATCCTGTCTTTGTTAACCAGTGCAACCATTCGCTCTGTTTACTCATAAAACATGCCTGCTATCTCTGCAATGTTTGATTTAAACTAGAATTCTTCAAACCCTGCAGTTACCTTTGTTTTCGTCTTTGTAACTGTTTGAGAACTGGAGTGAATTTTAAAGCAAAAAAAAATAACTTTAAATTGCTTAAATACCTTAATGCACAGAGAACAGGTACTTACTAATGCACCAAGGATGTAATTATAAGTTTAGTAATAAAAGACGCCACAGAAGTATATTTACAAAAACAATTATGTTGAGCCCTAACATTTCAAAGCCCAGACGCCATTCATTATAAAGTTATACCAAGGGTGGAGAGAGCTAGTTAGATTATTCTGCTTTAATACCAGCCTTGCCTCCTCTGTGTTTCACTATTGTCTATGATTTTATGTCTAGAGCTGGTCTTAAACATTAAATTAAATTTGTATTTACATGCTGCCAAATCTTATGTGAATAAATAAAAATCCAGAATTGCAATGCATGCTCATTTCTTTACTAACTGTAATTACAGGGTTGTATAGCAACATACAACTTAAAGCACTTTAATTTTTGGAGGGGGTTGTGAAATTCTGCCTGACTTTTCAGGGTTAAGCTACACCCATGCAGTTTAGTGGATATCTTGCAATTCAGAAGGCAGCAAGCAGCTTTATATATGGGGGAAAATATATTTTTATTTACTAATAGTAAGTTACATAAATGTGCAAAACAGAAATATTGTTTTTTTGTTTTTTTTTATGATCCACATGTTTCAAGTACTTTTTTAATATAGAGAGAGAAAAAAAACTTCACCCCAATTCTTCACAATGCATATAAAAATCACTGATAATGTTAATTAGAGTTAAAGAACTAGTGAACTTAAAGTGTTTAGTACAATGTCCTTTTACAGGTTTTTTTTTTTTTTTTTACTAGGTATTGTAAACTTTCTTATTTGCAGTGAGACGTTTCCCTAAACACACTTTCCAAGTCTTGGAGTTTCACTACACATAAAGCCTCTCCCTCCCCCTCAGTGTGCCTCTTGCTTTGTTCAGATTCCAACACCAAACCTCCCCTCTTTTACCCTCTTATCCCCCCTCCCTGATCAACCTATCAGGGCACGAGCTCTAAAGAAAAACAAAGCAGATGATTAGCCAGCAGACAAGCCCCGCCTGGCTGGCTTTCCTCTACCTCGGGTTTGTGAATGGGGCGTCTGGAAGAAGCGCTCCGTGTGAGGGCGTGGTTATGGAACTTAGCGCAGACCACGCCTCCTTTCTTTCCAGCCGTGTGACGCCCTCTTATAAGTAGAGGAGCACGGGGTCCCGCAGAGCAGTCTGTGATTGGCTGAAGGCAGTTCTTAGAACGTTCTGAATCCCGTTAGAAACAAAGTTGCAGTTTGAGGCTGATTTAAAGCGGCCGCAGCGCTGGAGCAGAGCAGTTTCAGTTCCATGGTGGTTCTAGAAGGCAGCTGAAGTTCTTGTTTTGCAGATTCCAGCGAGGATTTAACAGAGGAGAATAAGCTGGAGTTTTGGCTGCTCTCAGCACCCATCTAGCGCCCCCTTGCTGTCTGTCTGGAGCGGTGCAGTCATTCCCACTTGTTGCTGTCCGGACCCTCTGTGGAAGCGCGGGCTCTCTGTCCCGGTTCAGCATGCTGTATTCGGGCTTTCTGCTCTGCAGCATTGCCCTACTGCTCCAAGTGACCCCACCTGGTTCGGCCGCCCAGCAGTACCATGGAGAGAAGGGGATCTCGGTACCGGATCACGGCTTCTGTCAGCCGATCTCCATCCCGCTGTGCACGGACATCGCCTACAATCAGACCATCATGCCGAACCTGCTGGGCCACACCAACCAGGAGGACGCCGGGCTGGAGGTGCACCAGTTCTACCCGCTGGTCAAGGTGCAGTGCTCGGCCGAGCTGCGCTTCTTCCTGTGCTCCATGTACGCCCCGGTGTGCACGGTGCTGGAGCAGGCCATCCCCCCGTGCCGGTCGCTGTGTGAGAGAGCCAGGCAAGGCTGCGAGGCCTTGATGAACAAGTTCGGCTTCCAGTGGCCCGAGAGACTGCGCTGCGAGAACTTCCCCGTGCAGGGGGCCAACGAGATCTGCGTGGGGCAGAACACCTCGGACACGCCGTCTGGACCCACAGCCAACCCCACACCGTACCTACCTGATATCATCACCTTCCACCCGCACAACACGCGGGGCTTCACCTGCCCCAGACAGCTCAAAGTGCCCCCTTACCTGAGCTACCGCTTCCTGGGGGAGAAAGACTGCGGGGCCCCCTGTGAGCCCACCAAAGCCAATGGACTTATGTACTTCAAGGAGGAGGAGGTGCGCTTTGCCCGGCTCTGGGTGGGTATCTGGGCTATCCTGTGTGCCATCTCGACCCTCTTCACAGTGCTCACCTACCTGGTTGACATGAGGCGCTTTAGCTACCCTGAGAGACCCATCATCTTCCTGTCTGGCTGCTACTTCATGGTGGCAGTGGCCTATGGAGCTGGGTTCCTCCTCAAGGAGAAAGCTGTGTGTCTGGAGAGCTTTTCTGAGGACACCTACCGAACTGTTGCTCAAGGCACCAAGAAGGAGGGCTGCACCATTCTCTTCATGATCCTCTATTTCTTTGGCATGGCAAGCTCCATCTGGTGGGTCATCCTGTCTCTAACTTGGTTTCTGGCAGCAGGTATGAAGTGGGGCCATGAAGCCATTGAGGCCAACTCTCAGTACTTCCACCTGGCTGCCTGGGCAGTGCCAGCCATCAAAACCATCACTATCCTAGCAATGGGCAAGGTGGATGGAGATATCTTAAGTGGTGTATGCTATGTGGGCATCAACAGTGTGGACTCCCTCAGAGGTTTTGTGTTGGCTCCCCTCTTTGTCTACTTGTTCATTGGAACATCATTTTTGCTGGCTGGCTTTGTGTCCTTATTTCGCATAAGGACCATCATGAAACATGATGGCACCAAGACTGAGAAGCTGGAAAAGTTGATGGTGAGGATAGGGGTGTTCAGTGTGCTATACACGGTGCCAGCCACCATCGTGCTAGCCTGTTATTTCTATGAGCAGGCCTTCAGAGACTCTTGGGAAAAGACCTGGCACATGCAGACCTGCAAGAGCTTTGCTGTGCCATGTCCCAGTCATAACTTTGCCCCCATGAGCCCAGACTTCACAGTCTTCATGATAAAGTACTTGATGACCATGATTGTGGGAATCACATCTAGTTTTTGGATCTGGTCTGGTAAGACCCTGCAGTCCTGGCGCAGGTTCTACCACAGGCTAAGTAACAATAAGGGGGAGACAGCTGTATGAACCCACAGACTGTTGCCCCCTCCTGTTATGCTGGGGCTGAACTAAATTGAATTTTTATTTTTTTTAAATAGACTGCAACTTATTGGTCTTCCCCAGGCAGCACTGTTGACACCGTTTCCTTTTCCGAAAAATGCTACAATGTGGGCTGGGAAACTTTACAATCATGTACTGGAATTATTCAAAGTTGGACAATGGTTTTATGGAATTTTTATTTTTGTGCTCCGTAATACTCTGAAATGTTACCATGCATAGTCACTTAAAGGTAGAATACACAAAGTGATTGTGTAGGAACCCTTTATTTTATTTTTATTTTTTATTCAGTCATTTTATCATATAATGGGTACTAATGCGGACACAATGTGTAAAGGGTTCTTGGCAGCACCTTGAGAACTGAAATCTGCCTTCATGTATTCAATCGAACAGAAATATAGGGGGGGAGGGAACTTGTGCTTGTACTGTCTATATATGCTATGCACTCATTCTCTAAACTGAAATGTAAAGGTTTCCCCAGAAGCTAAAGGGTTAAAAGAAATTCTGGTAACATTGTGTTGGTATACAGCATAAGTAGAGGAGAAGAGGTGACATTCTTGCATTTGTCATTTGCTCAGCTGCCAGAATAGGATTTTTCTGTTTACCTAGCAGATCAAGGCTTGTGAATTGTAAATACTTGGGTCCCTTAAGCACCCTGCAGGCAGTTAATTAAAAGTTCCCCCTTCATTTGCCAGCAGCTGGGCAAATAAAGCCTTTTGGTGCTGTCTCCCTACTGTTAGGTCAACAAGCCATGCTATGTAACCTAACTTTTAATACAGGATTATTTTTGTGTGTATGGTACAGCTTTAGTGATGCCACCATATTTATTTACTCAGCTGAGTATTTTAAAAGTAGACTATATATTTTTTTATTTTACACCAACATGGACTGAATAATCAATTTTATTTGAAGAAACCAGATGCTCTTGTTTTGTATGTCCCAGAAAGGGTTAATGGTTTCTGCTTCAAACAAATGCCAAACATTCTTACAGATTCTGTTATCCACACTTGATTCCATCTGGTCTGGGGGGAGAGCAAAATCTGTAATGTTATTAATATTGCAATAGAAATGCTCAAACTATAATAAACTGAGGATTTGGGAATATTTATTTTCCGTGGTTAACGGTCAAGCAAAATAATTAATAACTCCCAACACTTTAACACTTTGTGTGACTTGACTCTGTGTTCCTCAAGCAGTATGTAATACATTTGGAAAGGGACACTAGCAAATGATAAAAATTAGTACCTCATTTTTTTTTTTTTATATATATTTTAGAAAAAAATGTTTTAAAAAATATTTTTGTGTTAAGTCTACAAAAATTCTCTTCCACAAATAGTTAGAAGTTGTGCTATTTACTTGGTATGGCGTTCAACACCTACTAGACACGTTTTTCCGATTCCTCAATAAACAAGTTTGTGTTTTGTTTTTAGTACATTCTGTGCTGTAAAATGTAGCAAACAAAACAAAAAAAAAACTTGCCATAATTAAACCCCCCTTATTGATGTTCTGGGTCATTGTTGCTTACTCATGCACCCCAGATGTTTGGACTAATTTCCCATGATGCTCATGTTAGCTGTGAATTGTGGTAAATGTAGCTTACCAACATGTGGGGTGCCACAGAAAAATGCACGAGGCTCTCCTCCCAGGTTCTCTGTTGTAGTGTGGGTTTTTTTACAAAACAAAATTCGATCATAGGATTGATCATTTGTTTACCTATGGTACTATGGAGTTAAAATACCTTATTGTTTGCATTTAATAAACTCCTAAAACAAATTATTCAGATCAGGTGTCACAAAATAAATTCTGAAACCAGGTTCCACAAGTTCAGGTCATAATGTTGTGTTATTTGTACATCTAGTATGGTTTGATTTCATTTGTATTCTCCACACAAAAGGTCTTTACAATATATTATATAAGTAATGTAGATTATGTGAGGAATTAAAACAAAAAATGTTTCTTTTTTTTTTCCTTCTGCTTCCCAATCTTCCAGGGATTCGAACAATTGCTGCATAATGTGTACTTTTGAAATTCAATACCATGTATGACCTTAATATTTTATAATTTAGTTCTTTTTTTTTTTTATGTGCATGTTAAACTATCCACAAATGAAGTCTGCAATGTTATATATAATTTTTTGTAAATATCATTTTTGTACGAAAATATATATGTATTTATATGTTTCTACTTTTTGACTTAAATGGCTACCATGCCTCACTTTATCTTATGTAAATATCACTAAATAAAGCCTACTTTTTAGGTAACTTTCTTGTAAACTGTCTCTACAACGTATTATTTTTAACTAAAAAATGGCACGTAGAACTAGTTTGCTAACACTGGTCAGTGATAAGAGATATAGATTTCAAATTTTTCATGGGGTGGGCAGCAAGCTTAAAGGGGGGGGAGGCGGCGACTGGTGAGCGTGTGTGTGTTTTTTGTTTTATATTTTTTTTATTTTTTTTTTTTCCTCTCCCAAGCATATGTATCAATTTAACTTCTTACGTGTGTTCTCTGGAATCTAGCACATTACTAGTAATTTTGTTATGCCGTATGCTTTATTGCTGGTAACTTAAAATGCATTTCAAACTTAAGGTCACAATAGGCAAAATTAAAACCCTGATTTGCATACATTTTCATTTCAGCTACATTGCTCTAAAACTTGCCCTTCGTTCCCAACTCTTCACACTTTAGTTACTAATCCGGTTTTGTGTGTGTATATCTTGCATTGATTTTAATGCTATTCCTACTGGAGTCCCTAATATGCTTTGATTCCTGTCATGGAAACAGGTGGTCAAATTACTTTTACTTGGTCCCATCACCCTCTGCCGGATGTTAAGTGACTGCTCTGGTTCACTAAATTGCAAAAACAAAATGCATTACATTAAGGAATATAGTGGGCTTTATTTTAATATACAGATGACAGAGTTTGGGTAAGGCACGGTTTCCTGAATTAGTCCTCAAGACACATCACAATCTAGCCCTCCTCCAATTCCCTTCCAAAGGGAATTGGCAAAATTTAGACTGGTTTGCTTTGATTGGGATAGGCCTTACTGTCTTGCAAAGTTTGCTATGCCTTAGTTTAGGTGACTATGTTCTTAGAGGAACTTCTGAGCCTTGTTCTTGGGTCAACCAGTGCCCATAACGACTTATTAACTCTTAAGGGTTCCCCAGCCATCAAAACTTATGCTTGACTGGTGTGCAAATCTTTGTTTAACATTGTATTATATATTAATGTTTTAACTAGATTATGAGCCTCAGCCAACTGTCTGTACCTTCTTAAATTAAAGCTTATTTGAAATGCAAATTGCAAGCCAAGCTATGAGTGAAATGTCTTAAAATCTCACTCTGCATAGTTGAGTAGAATGTTAATTACTTTATGGTTTTCATCGTGTGTGTGTGTGTGTCTTCCTTCTCCAAAAGAGCTAGAATTAAACTATGTATTTATTAAGTGAGAATTCATCCTGTTGGTGAATGTTATTGAAGTATTTGCTGGGATGAGCAGCCCCCATTCTTGGTGTTAGGAAGTGGAAAAACAAGTTACCTGTACTCCTCAATAAGATCAGATGTGATTGCTCATGGTCCAGTCTATTACCTTCATAAAAAAGCATTTGGAACCTACCCCAACAATATTTGTTATAGAGCAGATTTTGAATCTGATGAAGCACTAACACAATTTGGCATCATCATGTTGATGCTGAATGCATGTAGACCTTAGATTTTGAGAAAGTCCGACAGCCACAAGAGGTCTCAGACAAATGTAAACTTTGCAATTTATCTAAAACCTCAATAGCTTACATTGCTAGGAAAAAAAAAATGGACCTGATCTATGCCTCAAAACCACTCCATTAACATGCCCTGTTACACCATAGCTTAACGACACTAAAGTGAAAGTCTATTTAGTTCACGCTTTGTGTGATGGGAGCTGAAATAAACAGCTGGATGGCCTTTGGCTGATCAAACCTGATCCTTGATAATCTCCGTACAAAATAAACAAATTACCCTGTATTATCCTTCAAAAACTTATAAAGAGGTGCCTTGATTAATTCCTACAATTCAGAATACAATGATAATTAAATAAATATTTGAGATATAACATACGGTGGCTATGATGGTTTCATCAGATTCACTTGGTGCGGATACAAATAGGTCTCCTAATAAAATGCATGTGTTACTCAGTGCTTACAATGAATAGTCCTTCAACTCCTGCTATTAACCCCTTAAAAGGGAATCATGACGGAATATTTCTGTCACGTGTCCTTAAGGGGTTAAAGTAGAATTTGTTTATATTACATTCCACTGCCCAAATTTTGAGCCGTTAAATAGAACTAGTACATTATGGTAAAGTGTTTTCTAAAATACCTGGAAGAGCAGGTGTGATGCAGGCAGGGCCAACCTGACCATGTAACTTTCCTGCTATGGCCACACGGTAGGCTGTAGCTCCCCCATACTCCACAATTGTAAACCCAAAAATGCCTAGCACAAAATCATTATAAAATGTGAATTTTATTTTTATTTATTTTTTTGAGCATGTCAATCTACCACTTTTAAAACCCCATGCATGGGAGCTTAAGAGATATTATTTATTCATACCTAAATGCAATTATGGCGCTTTAACCACTACTTGCTGATATAGTGGTGTTGTTTACTGGTTCTTCACGAAATCGTTTCCAATTATTGACCAAAACCACAGTTTGTTGGGACACCCTCAACCTTGCCCCCTGCTTGCCATTTGCTAATCTAGACGATCCTGTTTCGGAAAGGCAATATCACTTTCATCCATGTTTTAGTGCAATGATGAGAAGAACAGGAAGTTCCATATTCGTAATACAGAAAACTAACCGGCACTAGGTGCTTCAGACATGAATAGATTCAATAGAGAAATCAATTTTGCCTCTGGCTTCACTTTACAAACTATGGTAATGCATGATACCAGGTGTATATCCGCTGCTTCTCTGAGTCATCAAGGGAACTGCAAAAAATCCACAACGCAGCAGCTGTAACAAACTGGTACCCTGTGAACTCATGGGAGGTTGCAGAGATACTTTGGCACTATTTCTCAAGATAGCTATGAGTTCTTTATGCATTTAGAAGACAAATGTTAAGTTGCAAGTGCTACTAGGTAGTATATGCACTGATGAGCCACAAAATTAAAACCACCTGCCTAATATCGTGAAGGTCCTCCCTCATGCTACCAAAATATGGACTCCGCAAGGCCTCTGAACGTTTCCTGTGGTATCTGGCACCAAGACATCCTTTAATGACTGCAAGGTAAGGTCTCCATGGATTGAGATCTGGCGAATTTGGAGGACAATGCAACTTGAATTTTATTAAAGACACGGAGGCTCATATTATGCATAACTCTTTCTTTATTTCCTCAGCAGCAAAGATAGAGGAATATAAATATATCAAATTGAAAGCAAAAAACTGTATAAGTACACAGGCAACCAATAGCATAACATAGGAAGTGGCTATATAAGGCCTGTGTCTCCCACAATCCTCCTCTTTCTTTGCTGCTTCCTCAGACAGCTAAGTACCATTATTGAGCTCTCTACTCATTGCTTTTTATTAGTATTATTTGTTGTGTTTTTCTGGTTTTGCTTCATGCTCATTATTATTTATTGTTTTATTGCTTGTCTTTTACTCTTGTTGCCTGGATCGTTGGTGTATTTGGGGACCCCCCTGGGGCGTTTTGCCCGCGGCCGCGGGCTCTCTCTCTTCCCCTCCCTCCCGCCCCTATCTCTCACCGAGCGCTTCCCAGCGCTGCCCTCTGCCGCGGCGGTTTTCTCTCGGCACCGCGGCTGAGTGTGCTCGTTTTTTCCCTTTCACAGACTACCCGCGCGGGTAGGTGCGCGCGCGCCCCTTCCCCCGCCGGGGGCCTGTACACGTGTGCAGTTTGTTCTTAGACGGCGGCCATTTTGGGTGATCGCTTCGCATCGCTCAGTGTCCTGCCGTGCGGTCTGTTCTCTCTGGGTCTCCCTGCTACACCAGCGATCAGGTCCTTTGTGTTGTTGCTGGGTTAATCAACCCACTTATTTAGTTTTCACCTTTATTGTTCAGTGCCGTTTTTCTAGTGTCTCTGCCATTATGCAGGATAGGGAGGATGGGCCTACTGATCCCTCTGAGGATTTTCCTAATGTTAACCCTGAGGGTGCTATGGCATCTCAGGAGTTTCAAGCCTTATTAGAGGCCACTATGGCTTCCTCCCTTCAGAAGGCTATTGCCTCAGCTATGGGGGCTGTCTCCTCCTCCTTTACCCAGTCTCTGCAATCTGGGTTTTTGCCTTCCACGGCTACCCCTGCCCCCCTGGGTGTGGGGTCCCCTTCTCCTGCCCATACTGTGCCGGGTGCCCGTAAGGCGAAGGATAAATCTCGTCATATCGGTTCCCACTCCTCGATGCAGGTTTTGCCTGCCATGACTGACTCGCCTCTGGCGGTCACAGATAGCGCGCATCCCACGCGCACAAGAGCCCCTGGCCGGGCTAAAAAGGCTAGATTGTGGAAACGGGCTAGAGCCCTGGATGATGAGTCGGATTCCGACCGGAGTGTGGAAAATGAATCCGATTTTATGGAGTACGACTCCTTTGTTAATGACGAGTCGGGAGAGGACATACCCCCTACGGGGGCTCCCCCTTCTAGGTCCTCTGCCAACCCCCGAGGTAAGGTCACTGGCCCCGCTGGGGACAATAAAGCCCTGCTAGACCCACAGGGTAACCCCATGTTTGACCCGGACGACCTCCGTCACCCGCGGTCTGCCGAATGGGTCCCTCCGGACCACATCGCCCAATATGTGGCTAAGCGAATTCGCACGC
Source organism: Pelobates cultripes (assembly GCA_933207985.1). Lineage (NCBI taxonomy): Eukaryota > Metazoa > Chordata > Amphibia > Anura > Pelobatidae > Pelobates > Pelobates cultripes. The sequence continues at coordinate 48,101,165 of OW240918.1, read as the reverse complement.
CACTATCCAAAGAAGGCCGCAATAAGCTGCGCGCCGAGTGCCCACGGCCTTCTCTCCCTGGCGCTGCCTGCAAAACCCCAGAAATCGACCCACAAATCGCCCAATTTTTAAATAAATCTGGCTGGAAACCTAAGAAGGGTCTTGATCATTCCCTGAAGGGATGCCAGGATAGGATCCTGGATACGCTGGGCCCCCTGTCGAAGCTGTACGAGCTTCTTGATGCCACTAGATCAGGGGAATCTGTTTTGGATGTGGATGTGGCCATCGGGTGGGTCCAACGGGCTATATGCCTTCTGGGTAACGCCAACACGGCGGTGTCCTCCGAGAGGCGCAAGGCCATTCTACTAAAGATTGACCCTAAATTGGCCGCCATGTCTGTGGCGGAGCCTGATTCGGCTGATGAAGGTCTGTTGTTTGGCACATCCTTCGTGAAGGACATGGGGTCATATGTCAAGACCTTTACGGCTATTGACAAGGCGCAGGCAAATATGAAGCGCGTCTTCGCGCCCAAGGTTTTCAGAGGGGCCGGGCGTAACAGGAACCGTCCTCCCGGCCGTGGTTTCCGAGGCTCATTCCGTGCCACCAGAGGTTCCTTTTTTCCCTCCAGAGGGTTCCAGGACCCGAAAACTCCTTCCTTCTTCCCGGCAAGGGGGAGATCGTGGGGCTCCAGATACCCCCGTGGTGGAACTTCGGGCAGACGCCCTTATGGTGAGTACCCTTTCTTCCCCTCTCGATCAGGTTCGGGTGGCGGGGAGGCTGGCCTTATTCTACCTAAGGTGGGCAGATATAACTGCGGATGCTTGGGTTCTGCAATGCGTAAAGGGTTATCGCCTAGAGTTTGTTTCCCTACCTGTTCAAATTTCTGTTCCCAGGGAGTTGTCTCTCCCACCGGAACAGGACGCGATGATCTCCGCGGAGGTCGAGGAGATGTTTTCAAAGGGTGCCATAGAAGAATTGCCGTTCGCCGCCCCAGGCTTTACGAGCAATCTCTTCTTAGTACCCAAGAAAGGGGGCGGGGTCCGCCCGGTTATAAATCTTCGCCCTCTCAACGCGTTTCTGCGCTACCAACACTTTCAGATGGAGGGCATCCATTGTCTCAGGGATCTGCTGCGGCAGTCGGATTGGATGGCCAAATTGGACCTGAAGGACGCGTACTTCACGGTCCCAATAGCGGTGGAATACAGGGACTACTTGCATTTCACCTGGCACGGACGGCGTTGGCGTTTTACATGCCTGCCATTCGGTCTCTCCTCGGCCCCTTGGTGTTTCACCAAGGTGATGAAGCCGGTGGTGGCGTACCTCCGTACCAGAGGTTTCGCCTCATTATTTACCTGGACGACATTTTAATTATGTCCCAATCGAAAGAATGCCTGGAGTTGCATCTGAGCTGGACTATCAACCTTTTGCAGAATCTAGGTTTTCTAATCAACTGGGACAAGTCGGTCATGACCCCCGCCCAGTCGATGGAGTTTTTGGGGTTTCAGGTGGATTCCATACGGCAATTCCTCTACTTGCCGGAATCAAAGATGAAGGCCATTCAGAAAGAGCTCCGGCGAGCTCTCCGGGCCTCAGATCTCTCGTTACGTCAGTTGGCGAGGATCATCGGCCTACTGGCATCCTCCATTCAGGCGATATTCCCTGGCCCGTTGCATTATCGAGCCCTGCAGCGGCTCAAGGGGTCACACCTTCGTTCAGGCCACTCTTACGAATCACGGATTCGTTTGGACGAGGAATCCAGGGAAGAGATAGCCTGGTGGCTAGCCCACATGGAGGCCTGGAACGGAAGGGCAATTTTCGGTTCCCTTCCGGACGTAGTCATAGAATCGGACGCCAGCTTATACGGCTGGGGCGCTCGTTGTGGCAACGCCTCCACGGGAGGCAGATGGTCCGACGCAGAGAAGTCATTACACATCAATTGCCTGGAGCTCCTGGCAGGAGCCTTTGCAATCCGCAGCCTTACCCCGGGACGGGCAAACTGTTGCGTTCTCCTCAAGCTGGACAACGTATCAGCGGTCCGATACATCAATCACCTGGGAGGCACCAAATCCAAGATGTTGGCTCTTCTGGCGAAAGAGTTTTGGCAATTCTGCCTTTACAACAACGTCTCTGACGGCGGAGCATATTCCGGGTCTGGACAATTCGACTGCGGATTGGAATTCCAGACATTTAAGAGACTCGGGAGACTGGCGCTTGCACGGCTCGGTCTTCCGAGGCCTAGAAGGTCTATGGGGTCGTTTCGAGATGGACCTGTTCGCCTCTCGGCTGAACGCTCAGGTACCGAAATTCTACAGTTGGAGGCCAGATCCGGCGGCAGTGGCGACGGATGCCTTTCTTCAAGAATGGCCCCCGGGTCGCCTCTATGCCTTTCCTCCGTTCAACATGATTGCTCGCACACTCTCCAAAATGGTTCGCCACGACTGTTGTCTGGTTCTGATCACTCCCCTGTGGAGATCCCGTCCGTGGTTCCCTCGACTGATGGAGTTGTCGATAGACTTCCCACGGTTGTTGCCGAACTTCCCGGATCTCCTCCTGGATCCGGATGGGAACTCGCACGAACTGGTGATGCGGCACCAGTTGCCCCTGGTGGCTTGGTTCCTTTCAGGGGACGTTGGATTGTCCCTAACGTTCCACAGACAACTCTCTTGCTCCTCGATAACGCGTGGGCCCCGGGCACACGATCAGCTTATCGAGCAGCATGGAAGTCTTGGTCGGGTTGGTGCATGGAACGGGCAATGGATCCCGTATCTGCCCCTCTCCATCTGATCATGGAATTTCTCACGTTCCTGTTCGATTCGGGCAAGGCGTACAGGACTATCAATCTTTTTCGCTCGGCCATTTCTGCCGGACACGATGGTTTAGAAGGCACACCCGTCGGTAGGCATCCTTTTATATGTCGCCTTATTAGAGGTATTCGCCTCGCCCGTCCACCCCGGTCGCGTTTTTCGGCCTTTTGGGACGTCAACATAATGTTGCAGTTCCTATCGGCTTGGTACCCTAACCAAGCATTGACTCTCAAACAGCTGTCATCCAAACTGGTTATGCTGCTTTGTCTTATCTCTTGTAAGAGAGTCTCCGATGTCAGGGCCCTGGATTGGGGTGCCATCGTGTTTACTCCTGAGGGTGTTACTTTCAACATCTCTAGGAGGACTAAGTCGGCATCCAAATCCTTCGTGTACCCTAGGTTCTCGGGGTGCCCGGCACTCTGTCCGGTGGATTGTCTTAAGGCTTATATGGATGCTACAAGAACGTTTCGTTCTTCTGATCGTCATCCCCTATTCATTTCCTTTAAGGCACCTCATCAACCGGTGTCGACTCCGACGCTAGCGCGTTGGATTCGTTGGCTTTTATCCCTAGCGGGTATAGACACTTCTACCTTTACGCCTCACTCCGTGAGGGGTGCCATGGCCTCGAAAGCATCTTTAGTGGGTTGCCGTCTGGAGGACATCATGCGAGCTGCAGACTGGTCTCGTGAGTCCACCTTCCGAGACTTCTATTTCAAACCAATTGAACACATCGCATCTCAGATAGTAGCACAGCTTTGAACTTGCATAATATGAGCCTCCGTGTCTTTAATAAAATTCCTAGATTTTACTAGTATCATGACGTAAAGTCATGATTTTATTAAAGACACGGAGGCGAGTATTATTCCCTCCCACCCTCCCGGTGTGGGGGTTTGCGAGGGAGATGCGCTTTTTTGGATTTTCCAGGTATGTTACATTTTGGTCCTCTTTTTTGTCTTGACTTTCGTTTGAAGCATATAACTGCTTGATGTCTATCATATGTTGTAATTTCAGATTTCGTTTCAGTTTCATGAATGACCAACAGTTCTGACTGGTAAGCAAACAGTTTGGGTTTAGTTATTACCATATTTCTCTCTCTCTTTTAGCTTGAAGTTGTTGAAGCGCTTCCGTTCCTGTTTCTGACCATGTGGGATATCGTTTCGTCTTAGCTGGTCCTCGGTTTTCGCAAGAAAGAGGGGGATTGTGGGAGACACAGGCCTTATATAGCCACTTCCTATGTTATGCTATTGGTTGCCTGTGTACTTATACAGTTTTTTGCTTTCAATTTGATATATTTATATTCCTCTATCTTTGCTGCTGAGGAAATAAAGAAAGAGTTATGCATAATACTCGCCTCCGTGTCTTTAATAAAATCATGACTTTACGTCATGATACTAGTAAAATCTAGGAATTCTTTGTCATATTCCTCACACCATTCCTGGACAATTTTGTGCAGTTTGGGAGGGTGCATTATCCTGCTGAAAGAGGCCACTGGCACCAGGGAACACCATTGCCATGAAGAGATGTAAGTAGTCTGCAACAGTCTCTAGGTAGGTGGTATGTGCTAAAGTAACATTAATATGAATACAGGGACCAAAGTTTCCCAGCAAACAACACCATGTGCATGGCACTGCCTCCGCTGGTCTGCCTTCTTCCCATAGCGCATCCTGTTGCCCATCTCTTCCCCAGGTAATTGACTCACACGCACCCAGCCAGCCATCCATCTGATTTAAAAGAAAATGTGATTCATCAGACTAGGCAACCTTCTTTCATTGCTCCATGGTCCAGTTCTAATGCTCATGACCCCATGGAAGGCACTATCGGCCGTGGATATGGGTTATCTTGGGCACCCTGACTGCTCTGTAGCTACGTAGCACCATATGGTGCAAACTGTGATGCACTGTGTGTTTAAACACCTTTCTATCATGGCCAGTATTATGCAACTGTAGAATACTTGCATCCAGTGGCGTACATACCGGGGTCGCAGCTGCGAACGGGCCCGACCGCCCTGCGATCCGGTATGTACGCCAGTGTTGCCAGCCTCTTCTCCTGAGGGCCCCAGGTGGCCAGCTCCCCCCGAGGTTGGCCCTGGTGTTACCGGACTGGCGCGCGCGAGGGACACACTCTGCCCAGCTCCCACACCGCACTGGTGGCAGAGCCGGAATATGACGCGCGCCCACAGGGAGCTGGGCAAAAAGCGCTCAGCCAGAGAGAGTGCTCCCTCGCATGCCTGGTCGCCGGCCAGCCCCACTGGACCCCAGGGAATCCCCTCAGCACTTCCAAAGGAAGGGAGGTTGGAGGATCATATTTTTTAAAAAACGTGTGTGTGTATTAGTATTAGAGTGTGTGTGTGTTCGTATGAGAGTGTGTGTGTGTATGTGTGTTAGTATTAGAGTGTGTGTGTTACTGTGTGTCTGCTAGTGTCAGTGAGTGTTTGTGTTTGTGTGTGTCTGTTATTGAGTGTGTGTGTTAGTTTGTGTGCCAGTGAGTTCGTGTGTCAGTGAATGTGTTACTGTGTGTGTCTGTTAGTGAGTGTGTGTTTGTCAGTGAGAGTGTATGTTTTGTAAGTGAGTGTGTATGTATGTCTGTCACTGAGTGTGTCTCTGTCAGTAAATGTGTGTGTCTTTTAGCTAGTGTGTGTGTGTTTAAAGACCTTTCAGCAATTACCTTTCTCCAGCGCTGGACTCCTTTGGTGCTGGGGATCCCTCTGCCCCGATCCGCTTGTCAGCTTCGAATGCGCATGCGCGGCAAGAGCCGCGCACGCATGCAAACTGCCCATAGGAAGGCATTACTCAATGGTTTCCTATGGACGTCCAACGTCTTCTCACTGTGATTTTCACAGTGAGAATCGGGGAAAGAGCCTCTAGCGGCTGTCAATGAGACAGCCACTAGAGGCTGGATTAACCCTCAGTGAAACACTGCTATGTTTTCAGCTGCAGGGTTAAAACTAGATGGACCTGGCACCCAGACCACTTCTTTGAGCTGATGTGATCTGGGTGTCTGTAGTGGTCCTTTAAGTGTATGTGTATCTGCATGCACTGGCGTACATGTGCCATGTGTTGCGGCCCCCGGCCCGCGCAGAGTAAGGGGGGCCCACGGATCAATTTCCGCACCGGGGCACCATGGGTTGTGTGTACGCCACTGCTTGCAAATATATAGAGTTGAATCTATAAGAATAAAATAAAACACACACTTTTTAATTTATAGACTCAAAAACCCACAATATATATTTTGGAAGAATTCCTCCATCAGCAAAACCTATTATTTCATAGATAAGGAATGCAGATATCCAGCTACGGAAAATATTATTCAGCTTTTCGACTAGCAAAGAAAAACACATATATATATATATATATTATATTTTTAAATTTTATTTACTTAATATAAAAAATGTCACCCTAGTGTCTGTAGTAAAATCTCATCCCATCCTCAAGTTAATTTGCTGCAGACATGTGACACCCAACAGAGACACAGACAAAACACCAATTGCACAATTTAGACAACTGGGATGCAGATAGGTGCATGGAAAGTATCCTATTTCCTATATTTACATGGAATACACTGTCTGTTGTGTGTTTTTATTCTTAATAAAGCTTCCCCAGGTAATCCAAGACATGCTGGTTCAGTGGCGGATCCAGAGCCTGATCTCGGGAGGGGCACTTGTAGATTATTTAGTTAAATAATCCAGGCACAATAACCACTACAGCTCAGTGTAGTAGTTATGGTGTCAGTAGTGCCAGGATTCCACCCCAGAGTAAGTAGTCATACCGTTTAAGAACAGTTTGACAACTTACCTGGGGTCTGCTGGGATATAGGGTATAGGAGCAGTGGTGTGTGTTAAGGGTGAAGTGTGTGAGTGCGGCAGTGTATGTCAGGGTTGTAGTGTGTGTGTTAGGGGTCAGTGTATGTATGGGGGAACTGTATGTGTTTTTCGGGCAGTGTGTGTATGGGGACAGTGTTTGTGGGGCAGTGTGTGTATGGGGACAGTGTTTGTGGGGCAGTGTGTGTGTATGGGGGGCAGTGTGTGTATGGGGGACAGTGTTTGTGGGGCAGTGTGTGTATGGGGAGGCAGTGTGTATATGGGGACAATGTTTGTGGGGATGTATGTGTATGGGGACAGTGTTTATGGGGCAGTGTGTGTGTAATGGGGGGCAGTGTGTGTAATGGGGGGGCAGTGTGTGTATAATGGGGGAGGCAGTGTGTGTAATGGGGGGCAGTGTGTGGTATGGGGGGGCAGTGTGTGTAATTGGGGGGGCAGTGTGTGTAATGGGGGGGAAGGAGGCTTTTAAATAATATTTTTTTTTATTTAATAAAATAAATATCCTATGTCCCCCCTCCCTTCTTACCTTTACTGGGGAGGAGGGGGGACATATTTCTATCCCTGGTGGTCCCAGTGGTGATTCCCTGGTGGTCAGGTGGTGAGAGTGAACTCTAGCCCGCGCTCCCGGGCTAGAGTTCACTCTCGCGAGATTTGGAGCGTTGCCGCGGTAACCGCGGCAACGCTCCAAATCTCACGAGAGGAGGACCCGGAGGAGCTGCAGCCTGAGCTCCGGGTCCTCTCTCACTCCTTCTCCCTCCGCCGCCGGCCGCCAGCACAGTGCCTGCGGACCGGGGAGGGAGATCTGTGATCTTCCTCCCCGGTCCGCAGACACATTGCACGGCTGGCAGGGGAGGGAGACCGGCGGATTTCTCGGGGGGGGCAATTGCCCCGTTGCCCCCCCCCCTGGATCCGCCAATGGTATGTACTGGGGTGGTTGTGTGTTACTAGGGGATGCAGACAGTGTTTGTGTGTCAGGAGGATGTTGTGGATGTATTTGTATATGGGATGTAGTGTGTGTCTATATGGTGTGGGCATCTAGTGGCTGTAGTGTGCGTGTATTTGGGACTGTAGTGTGGATGTACATAAGGGCTGTAGCATGCATATACATGTATCTAAGCCTGTCATGTGCATATATATGGACTGTTGTGTGCATACATATGGGCTGTAGCATGCATGTATATTAATATAGGCTGTACTGCATGTCTGTACACTACAGGTGTTACAGTGTGTATGTACAGGGGCTGTTTTGTGTGCTTGCGCGTGTATAGGGGGCTTTGGTGTGTATGTACAGGGCCTGTTATGTGTATGTGTTTGTATAGGGGGATTTCATGTGTATGTATAAGGGGCTTTACTGTGTATGTACAGGGGCTGGTGTGTGGGGTTGTGTGTGTATGTCTAGGGGGCTTTGGTTTGTATGTACAGGGGCTGGTGTTTGTTTGAATAAGGGGGCTTTAGTTTGTTTAGAGCTTGTATTGTATAAAGGAATAGGGCTTCAGGGTTCTGGAGGGGAATATTAAATATATGTACAGGGCCGCCATCAGGGGGTGACAGCCATGATGGTTGTCACGGGCCCGGCGGTCCTGGGGGGCCCGGACTGCTTTGGCAGTCCAGGGCCCCACAATTACTCTCTGCACATATATATATAGCGATGATCGCTATATAGATGTTCAGCCGCGCCCCCCCCTCAGCTCTCTGTATTTGCAGAAGGGGCCCAGCGGACTGCAGGAGCACTTTACAGATCTTCCCTGTCTCTAACTCCCATGCTCCACATGGCGCGCACACCACGTCTCGCAGGAGTTAGGGACAGGGAAGATCTGTAAAGTGCTCCTGCAGTCCGCTGAGCCCCCTCTGCAAATACAGGGAGCCCCACCATGCCACCGGACCACCAGGGATTATGGAATCTTCCCCCCTCCCTGGACCAGGTAAGAAACAGGGAGGGGGGAATAACTTTCATTACATTACATGCATACACTAGTAAACACACACACACACTCTGCATTCATTACACTGACACAAACACACTGCATTCATTACACTAACACACACTCTGCATTCACTGCATTAACACATACACACTGCATTCACTACACTAACACACACACTGCATTCATTACACTAACACACACTGCATACACTACACTAACACACACAATGCATTCATTGCACTAACACACACACTGCATTCATTACACTAACACACACACTGCATTCACTGCACTAACACAAACACTGCATTCATTACACCAACACACACACTGCATTCACTACACTAACACACACACTGCATTCATTGCACTACATATATACATACATACATACATTATGTATTATGCAAAATTAAAAAATACTTTTAAAAAAGTGATACCCAAAACGGAGAATTGACAGCAAAGGAAATTAGATAGTCACATAACAGTCAAATATGGGGTATGACGAGTGGACGTTCGACCAATACTCTAATACTTCACAAGCTAGTCTAATACCTCACAAGCTAGTCTAATACCTCACAAGCAAGTAAGATGTCTTTCAATGTGACTCTACGAGATGGTGTTGATATACTGTG
>OW240918.1:47880214-48082431 GCA_933207985.1 Pelobates cultripes | reverse complement strand
TTATTAATTTTGGCACCTCTTTGGAACGGATATATGTGATCAATTAGGATAGGTCACCCCCATTACTACTACTCCGTGCTGATTTACCAATTTGCTTAGAGTATATATTTGTAATCATTATTGTCCTTGACTTTGTTTTAAAACCAGATTTGAGCCTCTTTCCCTTGAGACTCTAATTTATTATTTTTCTTTTTGGTTTATAAAGGGACTTTCTTCAGTAATAGCCCCCATCACCAATATGACACGCAAAAGGGTTAGCAGTACGATATGGTCTAAGGAGGCTATAGAACCCTTTGAAACTCTCAAACAGTGGTTTGCCTCCGCCGACATATTGATACATCCTGACACCAGTAAACCTTTCATACTGGAAGTTGATGCATCAGAGACAGGGGTAGGGGCAGTTCTCTCCCAGAGGGAGAGCCAGGATACTCCATTGCATCCTTGTGGTTACTTCTCTAGAAAGTTGTCTCCTGCCGAGCGCAATTATGATATTGGCAATAGGGAATTGTTGCCCATTATTCTAGCTCTCAAGGAGTGGCAACATCATTTAGAGGGTTCCAAGGACCCCCTTTTGATCATTACTGATCACAAAAACCTGGCTTACATAGGAGATGCTAAAAGATTGTCTTCTAGACAAGCTAGGTGGTCTATGTTCCTTTCTCACTTTAATTTTCTTATTACTTATAGACCTGGTTCTAAAAATGTCAAGGCCGACGCCTTATCCGGACACTGATACGGAGTCTATACAAGAGCAAGAAAAGTCCCATATCATTCCCCCTGAATGTATCATTGCTTCCACTATCCTTTCATTGTCCTCTCTGCTGCTTGGCTCCATCATAGAGGCTCAGTCTCAGGCGCCCTGCGGTAAACCTCAGGACAAATTGTTCATTCCATTGGGGGAAAGGGTTAATATCATGAAGGTGTTTCACGACAATGTGTCTGCTGGTCACCCAGGTATTAATAAATCCACTTCTGCTATCATGAGGTCATTCTGGTGGGATTCCCTCAGGAAGGATGTTAAGGAGTATGTGCAGGCTTGTTCTGTTTGTGCAGTTTCCAAAGTACCTCATAAACTCCATTGTGGCTTGTTACAACCTGTGACGGTAAAACCCTTTACTCCGTCAAGAATTCCCTTCTTCCCATAAAATAAAATCACCAAGTAATCCACAGAGTAATAAATCGCTGGTATCGCCAAATAATCCACACATGAGCCAAAGCTTAATGCTGGAACAAGACTGATTTACTGGAAGCAACAGGCATTGAATTTATACAGTATCAGACTCCTCCTCTAGGCCAGGCTAGATAATTGAGTTTCAGCAACATACTAAACTCAATTATCTGCTGGCCAGAAACATTAACATTTTCAAAGTTTTTAGAAAAATACTTTCTGCATAACATAGAAATATATAAACCACATCCCTGGATAGCTGAGGATACTGGGAGTCCCATGTGCCCTGCTAAGAGAACATCGTGCCCAATTCTCAATAACTCCTGCCGGTATTTCCGTGGGACTACCAGCTGGCGTTTTTGCCGGGGCCCAGGTGCGTTGACCCGTGTCTCGGTGAGCCTGGATAAATGGCCATCCTCCCAGATTAACCGCTCCTTCTCTAACCCTCCTGGATAGCTGAGGATACTGGGAGTCACATATCCAAATTGCACGAGAATCCGTTCGGTAGTTTCCGTGTCGCATCGTGTGGAAGATTGACCGGCTCGCCATGTGGTGGTATCCGATTTAGAGTTCCATGAAATCAGTAGTAAGAGCCGGTCTCCGTTCGTGCAGAATTACACGAAAACTACCATAGATATGTTGCAGCTGGTTACATGAGAGTGCTCCCCTCATTCGGTAGATTAAAACTCCCTAACGCCGGTTTGATACTATGGGTGGAAATAGGTCAGACGGGACTTCCATAATGACCGGGCGTTCGTGTGATTGCCATGCCGAAAACAGTTCCAGGCAATCCACGAGTAAGTCCCGCTGGCCGCATTCGGGAGATTTAAGATGGCCGCCATCCTTTGTTCTCGCCACGTGTTCATATGCCGAATGGCGGCCACCTAGGAGCACTCAATTAAGTTGCGTTTTTTTGTGTGGTTACTCTGTGTTCTAAGTTCTGATTGCCACCCAGGGTGGTCTCCGTTCGGTAGAACAAATACATTTCCCGAACACATAATGAAAACGAATCGTTCCAAGGCAGTTAAAGAGCAGGGAGAGGACACAGCCGAATGAACATGGGTAAATACAAGAAAATGCTTTACACAACCTCTTCCCGTTCCTGAGGTCCCATGGTCCTACTTGTCTATGGATTTCATTGTAGAACTTCCTAGTTCTGATGGTTATACCACTATTCTCATGGTTGTTGACCGTCTAAAATGGCTCACTTCATCGCTCTCAAGAAATTACCGTCATCTCAAGACCTAGTACCGATCTTTATACGTGAGATTGTCCGTCTGCATGGCATTCCTCACAATATTGTATCTGATAGAGGTTCTCAGTTTGTATCCCGGTTTTGGAGGGCTTTCAATAAGCAATTGGGGATTGAATTGTCTTTTTCATCCTCTTAACACCTCCAGACTAATGGTACAGCTGAGAGGGCTAACCAGTCTGTGGAGTTATACTTGCGTTGTTTCGTTAATAGCACTCAAGACAACTGGTCCGAATTATTACCATGGGCCGAGTTTGCTAGGAACAATGCTGACCATGACTCCTCTGGGCACAGTCCATTTTGTGTTAATAATGGCCGGCATCCTACTGTCCTAGCGGCTATTCCTGCTTTGGATGACCATCTGGCTTCCATCCGCAATACCTGGGTTAAAGTTCAATCTGCTCTGGGTACTGTTGCTGACCGTTTCAAGCATTTTGCCGATACACGTCGAGGTGCCAACCCTGTTTACCAAGTGGGTGAGAGGGTTTGGTTATCTTCTCGTAACATCAGACTCAAAGTCCCTAGCATGAAATTTGCTCCTAGGTTCCTTGGACCTTTTTTGTGTCCTTTGTAGAATAAATCCTGTTGCGTACTCTCTGCCCCTTCCGGCCTCCTTGAAAATTCCTAATACCTTTCATGTGTCCTTGCTCAAACCTCTTGTTTGCAATAAATATACTGTCTCAGGTGTCCCTCTTCCTCCATTAATTGTTTCTGGACAGGAAGAGTATGGTCTCCTCCATAATTGATTACAGGTTTTCTTGGGGCACTTTACAGTACTTGGTGGATTGGAAAGGTTATGGACCAGCCGATCGTTCTTGGGTTCCGGCATCTGATATACATGCTGGCCGCAAGATTCGCTTTTTTCACTCCAAATTTCCTTTCAAGCCTGGTCCTGCCCACCCAGTGGGCGTTCTTCAGGTGGGGGGTAATGTCACGTATTCATCCACTTATAAAAATGTGGTTGGGGGCGGCGCCTGACTTCCGGTGCGGATGGCTGCTCTCTGCTAGAGCTCCGTACCGGCAGGCACAACATTAGCGTTTACCGGCACGTATACCCGACGAACGGGCAGCACACCCGGTCCCCAGCATCCCGGCCACGGCACTCCACCGACCCGACATGGGAGGAGGGCGCAAGACTAAGCATGGCGCGGAGGTAGCGCCAATCTTTCACGCCCGCAGGGAGGAGAGCTCCTCACGTGGGGAAGATGGCCGCGAGGAGGACTCAGATTCGGCGGCAAGTGACACCAGCCGCACAGCAGCCGCAGCACCTCTTACAAAAGCTGACCTCAGGCACCTGCTGCAGGAGATCAAAACCAACATGGCTGCAGAGTTTTTCAGACACCTGACTCCCATCACTGAAAGCCTAAATGACCTCACACGCAGAACTACCGCCATTGAAGACCAGCTGGACCGCACCTCCACGCAGGCACAGACAAATGAAACTGCCATCTCAGCACTACAAGACCAGGTACGCCTGCTGGAAGAGGCCCAAGAGGACCTCAACAACCGTTCCCGCCGCAACAATATACGAATTCGCGGGGTGCCAGAGACGGTTGGAATAGATATGCTGGCCCCCACTTTGAGAGAGCTTTTCTGCAGCCTACTACCCGAGGCCTCACCGGCCGAGCTCCTACTAGACAGAGCCCACAGGGCCCTTAAAGCACCCCTCCCGAACGCAACCCAGCCCAGGGACATCATCATCCGCATGCACTATTTCCATATAAAAGAAGCGCTGATGCGAGCGACGAGAGATAACCCACTCCAAATAGAGGGGCATCAAGTCTGCTTTTATCAAGATTTAGCTCCAAGTACGCTACGCAAGAGAAGGGAACTCAGACCCCTAACCTTGGAGCTGGCCAGGAGACACATAAGATACACATGGGGCCACCCCTTCAAGCTACAAGTGAGACAAAACAACCGGGTACACACTCTGTACCATATCTCCGAAGCCACAGCATTCGCGGAACGCCTGGGCCTTCCGGCCATTGACCTCACCGCCGAACAGCCTGATAGACGCCCAGCAGGAAGACTGTCTCCAAGGGGCCCGACACTGCACCCAACAAGGGCTCCACCTCCCAGCAGTCCTCACCCTCAACCGGCCACCTAAAGACGTACAGATGACCGCACCTCTACGACATGGACCGTCACCTTCCACTGATTCCACGCCGCCAGGACAACCGCAAACACACCTCACAGACTACCGGACCCACGGCATCGCACGCCAGGAGAACACGAACTATCTGACCACAGGTCGCCCGGAACCAGATAAGCTATGACTTTACCCTAAACAGGACTAATTATGTGGCAACCCTATGTTGCATGTTTTAACTCTAAGCTTTAGCCCTACAATTACAGCCAAATACGGCATGGGAAATCACGTGGGGGGGAGGGGGGTATGGAACAGGAATGGGGGGAGGGAGGGAAAACACAAAGAAAACATGGGGGAAAAAAAAAACGCACCACCGGGACCCCCGGGCCCAGCCGCTAATGAGCCCACCACTAGACCCCCAGATGAATCCACTTCAGCTGACCACAGAACCCATGGGACCCCACTAATCTTACACTCCCCAAACACAAACTACTGCCCCCACATGGGACACAGGCTGCCAACCCCGTTTCTGGACATCAAAGCGGGGAGGGGACACTAGACAGATAGTGGGAAACACGCCCAGCTGACCCCGGCAACTGACACCTGCCTGTAGGCAGGCACCCAGGGAACCCATACAAGCATAGCCCCCCAGACAACCTAGCACACAGACGGAATCGGGCCCTTCCCTGGGGAGCCAGTGAACCCCACACCCTCCCACCACACTAGAGTCCCTAGGCCCCAGCCATATGGAAAGCACCCCATCGGGAAAGACGCGCAAGAAGTCTCACACTACAGGGGACCCCCACCCCGCTAATTACACAACCAGCCGAACTACCAAAGGGAGGGTGAAAAGAAAAGAGGGAAAAAAAAAAAAAAGGGGGAAAAACAAAAAGGGAAAAATACACTAAAAATGGGACAAAAAAAAAAAAAAACACATGCAGACACAGATATACTACTGCACACGAGCCCATGCATTCAACACAGACCACTGATCCTGGACTGACGGGCAAGCCTAACTCCAGACAAACATCGAGCCAAAATAATGTAGGGGGATTGACCCCTGGGGGGGGGACCAAGTAACTAAGCCACTCAACGCACGAACACGGGGCACCCTGTACTGGACGCCCCCGGGCACCTTTCCCCCTGCCCCAACAGATCACTGGAGGCACTCTAACTTCCAGAGCACAAAGACAATTCATATTATGGTACACTCATACTGTCGCAGCAATGTCTGTCACTGTTCTGCATGTTATGTATATTTTTTCTAAATGTCTCATTTTCTTTTGTGGTAACAACATCTCTCCTTTGGACCCGGTCACGACCACACCACGAAAGGCACCCACTGACGCACCGGACGCGACACAGACAAGGGAGCTAGCGAACGCTAAGCAGACGCTACAAACACATCACCAGACCCTGGCTGCACGGATGCACTGACCCTACACGCCTACACCTTCATACGAGGTGAGGAACGATAGACATGACGGTCACAATCACTACTTGGACCGACCACCACCTACCAGCGTATACGATTCAATACTCACATTGCCTGCCGAAACCCTCACGAACCCCGCCTTTCCCATAGATAAGAACCCCAACACCCACTCACCCTCTCCCCATCCCCGTGGCCTTGGACCGCCCGGGAGCGCGGCCCCCAACCTTCTCACACTCCCCACCCCATAGCCCTAGCGATAGACCAAAGACACCATGCCTGTAAACTTGCGGTGCGTATCTATTAACGCAAAAGGGCTGAACTCCCCCGCCAAGAGACATGGCATACTAAGATGGGCTCACAAACAAAACATAGACATCCTACTTATACAAGAAACCCACTTCACGGCCCAACGCGCTTTCCCCCTCACCAACAGACATTACCCGAAGAGCTATATGGCCCCTTCCCCAGACTCCAAAACGAAGGGAGTAGCCATTATTCTGAGAGCCAACTGCCCCCTCTCAGACATGGTATGCAACAGGGACCCGCAGGGACGCTACGTAACCATACAGGGGAAAGTGGGCACTACAACCTACGCCTTCTCCTCGATCTACGCACCTACCACACCAGACGCCTCATTCTGGCAACAACTGACCACACACCTCAACACTTACTCAACTGCGCGACTCGTGGTCGGGGGGGATTGCAACGCAGTCCACACCCCAGCCACCGACAGGACCTCTACTGCCACGGCACGTTCTCGCCCGTCGCAGAATGATTCCCTATTCCACCAATTCCTCACCTCACAAAAACTGATCGACATATGGAGGGCACAACACCCGTCAACCAGAGACTACACGTTCTACTCCCACCCGCATGGCACGTATTCACACATAGACCACTTCCTGGTGACCCCTAACCTAGTACCACAAATCACTAAATCCGAAATCGGCTCTATATCGTGGTCCGATCATGTGGAAATAGCTATCACCCTCGCTCTACCGTCGATTTATCGACAATGGTCATGGAGGCTGAACCCTCTTCTCCTGCATGACAAATCAATCACCGACAAAATAGCTAAAGAGCTGAAAGAGTACTTTGACCTAAACACACAGGCGGACACTGCGCCCGCCACGATATGGGCCGCCCATAAAGCGGTCATCAGGGGCACTCTCATTAGCCTGGCCACCCATAAAAAAAGACACACACACACAACAGCAAATCACAGACGCCATGACGGAACTCCGCCGCCTAGAAACCCTACACAAAAAGAACCCTAACCCCGCCACGCTAACTAAACTGACAGCTACCCGGGACCTCCTCAAAACCCTCACACAACAAGACTCTTCCAAGCCCCTGATGTGGCTAAAACGGACGTTCTATGAAAAAGGGAACAAGGCGGACACTATGCTGGCCCGCCGACTCAAACACCGAATAGAGTCCAAACGGATCTCGGCCATACGCACCACAGGAGGCGACGTTAGCAATGACCCAACTCGCATAGGTAGCATTTTCCAGGATTACTACACCAACCTATATAACCATACCCGAAACTCCCAAACCGATTCAGAGCCCCTACACACTCGCATAGACACATTCCTACAGAAAGCGACCCTGCCCTCCATGACCCAGGAGGCCAGGGCCGCGATAGGGCAGGAGGTCACGGTGGAGGAGATGGCACAGGCACTCTGACCTCTCAAGCCAAACAAGAGCCCGGGCCCCGATGGCTACTCGGCCATATACTACAAAGAATTTAGCCCTATCCTACTACCCCACCTATGCAGAGTATTCAACGCCACATTGAGGGGGGGAAACCCTCCCGCCAGACCTGACAAGGGCTCACATTTGCCTCCTCCCCAAACCCGGAAAGGACCAGCTAGAACCGGCCCACTAAAGGCCGATCTCCCTGCTTAATGTTGATCTCAAACTCATGACCAAGGTCATGGCAAACAGACTAAATCCACACCTGGGATCACTCATACACCCCGATCAGGTGGGCTTTATACCCCAGAGACAGGCAGCGGACAACACCCGAAGGGCCATTGACCTCATTTGGCTCGCCAACCATAGACGTATCCCAACAGCAGTCATATCGCTCGATGCCGAAAAGGCTTTCGATCGCCTCACATGGCAGTTCTTACACCAAACTCTGACACACATAGGACTACCACCAGAATTCACCTCGTTCCTAACAGCGGTATACCACGACCCCCAGGGGGCACTCCTGTTGCCTAATATCCCACCCCCATGCTTCCCTATCACTAACGGCACGCGACAGGGGTGCCCTCTGTCACCCCTGCTGTTCGCCCTCTCCCTGGAGCCCCTTCTCCGGACGGTACGCGCCAATACGGAGGTGGAGGGGATCACGGTCAGGGGGGAAATATTCAAAATTTCGGCATACGCCGATGACATCCTGCTGACCCTGACCAACCCAGAGCGCTCCCTAGGGCCCTTCCTCGCCATTGTGGAAGAATACTCGGAAATTTCGGGATATAAGCTCAACTTGAATAAATCGGAACTGCTTCCTGTCCAAATGGACACCACAACGCTAGATAGGATCCGCCTCACCTTCCCTCTCCGGGTCGGCTATTTCCAATCTCGGGATCCAAATAACAGCTAACGTCACGTCCCTATACTCCAAGAACTACACCCCTATAATACTCAAAGCATACGAGGACTTGGTCACATGGAAACCCCTGGGCATATCATGGATGGGACGCGTGACCTCCTACCTAGGTTCCTCTACCTTTTCCAAACCCTCCCAATCCCTCTACACAAACCAGATTTCAAGGCCCTCCAAACGGCTATTGATAGGTTCGTATGTAACGGATGCAAACCAAGGGTACGCAAGAGCACGCTATATGTCCCCAAGAAATCCGGAGGCCTAGGCCTACCGAACTTCTTACACTACCACACAGCAGCACACTTAGCACAGATACAGCACTGGCACGTACAGCCGGGTGAGAAGAGATGGGTGGATTTGGAACACCTGATCTTTGGCTGGGACCACCCGTCCCTATACATGTGGACACCCCGGCCACACAGACCCCTACCACCGCCGACAGCACCCGCGATCACGCACGCACTTGACCAGTGGGACAAAGCGAAAGATAAGTATGATCTCTCATCTTTCCTTTCCCCGATGACCCCGATCTGGCGGAACAAACTGTTTCCCCCGGGCCTCACACCCAAACACTTCGCCAAGTTCGAACAAAGAGACATTGCTAGAATAGGACACCTCTATCAGGACAACGACGTTATCCAGTTCTCAGACATCCCAGACTCCGCGTCCCTCACAACATTTGACCACTTTCGGTATATACAACTACGTAGCTTTGCAGCGATCCCAAGCATTAAACAAGCGGGGACAGCACCACTCACCAAATTTGAACGTGGATGCGTGACCCACCCCAACAGAAAAGGTCAAATCTCAGACCTGTACACAATCATAGCTAATCACCCCACACAACGCTCCCTCCCATACATATCAGCGTGGGAGGCAGACCTGGGTCCACCGACCGAAACGACAGACTGGGCGGATATCTGGGAGGCAACAGCCTCCGTCTCCATATGCGTTACACACCGAGCAGGCATATAAAATGCTTTTTCGGTGGTACCTCACACCACAACGCTTGGCTTCTATGCACCAGACACCATCCAACGCATGCTGGAAGCTATGTGGAGAGACGGGAACGTTCCTCCACTGCTGGTGGACGTGCCCAAAACTCCGACCGCTATGGCAAAGCGCCACCCACTTAATCGCCAAATTACTACACAAACCATGCCCGGCAGACCCTTGGGCCCTGTTGCTATCCAAGCCCATAGATCCTTTCATGAGATCAGAAAACAAACTGATAGCCCGGATCGCGCTCGCCATCCGCAGAGCCATAGCCGAACTCTGGTCTACGACCCGCATCCCAACACAAGAAATGATAACAAGAAAAATAACAGAGAGTTCACAGATGGATAAACTGACAGCACAACTCCGTGACACCCCCAAACATTTTCACAAAGTATGGGACCCATGGCTAGAGGGAGACACATCCATCCCCTGGTAGCCGTATGCACAAACTGAGCACCTGCCAACAATACAACAAACGACTAGGTAGCTAACACGCTACCCCTCACTGAACACATGAGACCATGGCTCTTACGCCTGCCACCACTGAGCCCCAGCCCCCCCCCGGTCCCACTCTTGGGGACGCCGCGCTCCGGGCGGTCCGCGACCCCGACCCCTATCTCCAACCCGACCCACTATAACCAGGCCACCCACGACACCACCAACCTCAAGGCCTCACCCCACCAACCCAACCACTCACGACACAACCAGAAGTACCATTCACCTGGGAACAGGGGAAACCCTAGGACGACCACCCTACTAACAGGCGCAGAGACGAACCTGACAGGCGGAACCCGAAGCGGGGGTTAAAAAGCTGGAACACAACAAACACCAACTAGGGTCCCTCAAAACTTGACAGGAGAATGATCGACCTGTAAGCAAAAATACAACTGCCGACACGGACTGACACAATAGACCGGGACTTACCGGCTAAACAGATAGGAAAACACACCCCAACGCCAGCCGCACTCTCGACCCGCACGGACTCTCTACCCCTTCCTCGGTGACCCCACCGCTTCGAGAGGGTACTAGATTACACATCAACACAGGTTCGATAACTGGTAGCCATTATAGTCTAATGCATACTGTTCACCATTGTACTACCATATTTTTAAACGTACCCTGCGTTGGTACAAACCTGTCTGAATGGAACTGTCGTACCCCCCCCCCCTCTTTTGTTTTCTGTATCCCTTCCCTTGATTACTGATACTAACACAAAACCAATAAATAAAGAATGATTTAAAAAAAAAAAAATGTGGTTAACGGCATTTACTGTCCACACAGGAAAAGTTGTGCCGAGCAGCAACCAAATCCACAGAAGGGTTAATGCTGAGCAGCAATTATGCCAATGGGAACCTGGTAACTGCCTTTGGGGTCAAAGGCCGGTTACAATCTATCAGATCTAGAGGAGGGGTATTTAGGCCCAGTTCTCATCCTGCTCAGTGCCCTGTCGTGGTTTCCCTTGTGGTTGTCCGAGAGCGCGTTATTGATTCTGGTAATTCTGGTTATTTGACTTTTGGCATTTTTTTTTTTTACTTCCCTGTTTTCTGGCTTTTCCTTATCGTTGTGTCTCTTTCTGTTTCCTTTGACCTCGGCTATTCCTGACTATTCTTTGGTACGTTAGTCCGGCCTTTCTAAGGTCCGGTATACGTTACCTATCAGTTCTACGTGCCTGATCATTCTGTAATCCTGACAGAAACAAAATATCAGAAGTGCGCAGAGAGTAGAAAAGAAGAGGGAAATTATCAAAAATGAATAAGACTGTAAAGGCCTGAAATATCAGGGAATGACAAAATGCCCTGGATGATCTTATGCTTTTTCTGATTCAAAAAAAGCGTGATAGCAGACCTGACCTAATGCATTTTATTGTAAACAATGTTTTATAGAGCAAGTTATGTTAAATAAAAAAATGTTTAAAAAATTCAGAGAACACCTGCAACTTAAAAACCTGTGAACCAAATGTTCAAACGCATAGATGTGAAAGAATATACATTGACGGAAAAGAGAGACTTTATGTAGAAATGTCTATAAATGCCAGGGCTGTGTGTAGAGGGAGTATCTTCTGGTTCATTTTCGCTGTACCTGCTTAGTGTTGGAGCGCTGATTTTAAACAGAAAGTCCTGTGATCTGTCAAAATGACGGAGTGGGGCGCAGACCACAGTAACTGAGTATAAGCGGCAGTGAGCAGCTGACATTTATAGAAAGGGGTCCGTGTTCTAATGGAAACAAGACCTGGACAAATGTGTTTTTTATGGATGTAATGATCCAGGGAATTTTCATTTCAGGTAACCTAAGGACCTATTCACTACAGGAAGGGCACTGCTTATGTTATACTAATTTAAATGTTAAGAATACTACTAGGTGGACTGAAAAAAAGGTCTTGGGTTTCATCTTAATGTGCAATTTCTTATAACCAAATCACTGCAAAGAACTCCCTTCAATTTCAGATCTTCCTGAGTTTATATTTAAATTCTTTTTTTGTTTGGTCCCTAAGCATGAATGTAACATTTCATCCCAAGGTGATTAATTATTATTATGAGTGAATATATGTAACTCAATGAGAGAGTGACGTATCATGTCTATACAGTGCTTAATAACTCCACAATCTGGGTATGTTATTGTATCACTTCTGCATTATGTTTTTAGCAATACCACTTCTGTTTATTCTTCAGAGAGATTTAATTAATTTGATTAATTTGAAAAGAATAGCAATATTTCTTCTGGCAGACTAACAATGTTCCTAGTGATGGATAGTGGCTAGATAGAGCAATGGATATTAGATTTATGGAATCTATGACAGCCTTTATATAACAGGTTATAAGTTTGCCGTATTGGACTCCCTGGTCGTAGTATATCGAGGGGAGTCATAGTGAAGGTGTGGATACAGAGTAAGGACTTTTTTTTTTACTAATGCAAGTTGTTTTGGTAAAGTTTCCTTCTCTCTTTCCTTTTTTCCTTTCCTTTCTCTTTTTTTCCTTTCTCTTTTTTTCCAACCTCAACGCAGTCCAGGCACGAGATACAGTTTCTGGTGAAATGTAGTTTACCATATATGCACTGTCTTCATATTTTGTAGGACCTAATGTACCCTAAAGCCTTTTTCTTATATAAGACATGTTTTTGTTGTTTTGTCTATTATTATATTGGATATGTTTTGTATTTCCTTTAAAAATCTTAAAGGGATAGTGACCAGAACAACTACAGCTTAATGGTGTTTTGGTGAGTATAATCAGTCAATGCAGGCTTTTTGCTGTAAACACTGCCTTTTCAGAGAAAAGGAAGTGTTTACATTGCTTGCTAGGTACACCTCCAGTGGCAGTCACTCAGACGTACACTAGAGGTGCTTCCTGGGGCAGTGCTGCACAGATTCAATGCATCTCTATGAGGAGATGCTGATTGGCCAATATGGTGTTTGGCTCCACCCAGCCCCACCTTCTTGGCTGAGTTTGTCAATTCTAATTACCTCAGCTAAGGAGGTAGATCGGGGCCGGTGCAGGGCCAGCGCCAGTACCAGCTGACCGCATGGTGCTGGAATAAAGCTAAGTTTTAACGTATTAAAAAGGGGCAAGAGGGGTCCTGAAACCTAAATAATGTTTTTAACACCATAGGGTCAGGAATACACTTTTGTGTTCCTTTAAGTAAAGAATGTAAAAAAGAAAAAATTGCAACATCAAGAAAATACCCACAATCCAAAATTTAAATTTTTGTTTAAAGCTGCCTTTTTGTATTTTGCTTATTATTTCTTCACTTCTATGGTATTGTCTTTACTGACAGATTGTGGATCAATTGGATTGGTAATTGAAACAGGACATTGCGTAAACTCCACCTTTTGCCAAGTTTTCTCAACGTAACTACTTTACATAAAGGAAAAGCAGTCCCTAGATTTTGTTATGTATTTTATAAAAACTACAGTGCTCAGGAAAAAAATAAAAAGAGATTCAGATACAAGGAGCAAATTAGAAACATATCAGATCAAGTTTATTTTGGTGACCGGGCTGTTGTAAGGGAAGAAACTCATGGCTCCTGTACCATTTTACATTGTTGGACTGTCTCTTCCCCAGTCACTGAACTTGCTCTTGACCCACCATACCCTAGTCCGTCTTTCAGGCCTAATGCCCCTGTCTTTGTCAGTAATTCCCTGTCCTTCACAGCCCTTCCTGTTCATCTCAGCACTTAGACCCCTGGTCCTCTCAGTTTACCCTTGTATACTCCGCATGCAATTTATCCTTCTCTTTAAAGCTCCACTGTCCTTATCCTCCCCTCTCAGTGCTCATGATCCCCTGAGCTCTCAAAAGCTTCACTCTCTTCCATTAATAGCATCCCCTATTCTCATTTCCCCTCTGTCCCCTACAGCCCCTAACAACAGTAAGTTGATGCCAACAACGCCCAGATGCTTTTACAGGAGCGGTCAAGCCCTAAAAAAATAAATATGGAAAATCCTAAAGTTTTCCACCCTTCCAATCTTTAAGTAACTCACATCATCCCATTTTTATTCATCTACCCCCACATCCAAATTGGTTGTTAACGTAATTACATATGTACCATAGAATGTTCTGTATCATATAGTAACCTCTTCCTGGCAATGTCCTTTTAACTCCCCTCTCTATTGCCAGGCAGATTGTTCAAAGTGCAGACTGGGCCAGTCCTTGTAATTCTGGCAGCCTAGGTAAACTATAAATTTACACTTTTCTATACTTTGCTGTTTCTGTATATGAACATATTGCATTCAAGGAACATATGAATGCAATGTATAGCCTGAAACATAAAACAAGCTGTTTTATGCTTTTGAGAATTTGTGCAGTTTTGCATACATAGCAATATTATAGAAAAAGAAGAAATTTTTACTAGTAAAATCATAAAAATATAAATGTTCATTTAATAAACACATATTATTAATTCTATCCTATTGTAGCCAGGGCCAAATCTGGAGACCATTGGGCCTGCTACTGACAATTATGATGGGCCTGATTACAGAATTTTATTGACTACACTAAAACAGTTATACCTCCCAAGCATCATGTATCTGATAGAGGTGGTGCTGTAGGGAAACTCACAGGATACAGCTATAAGAAAACACATATCCTATGTGTCAGCTATCACTTTTACCTTTCAAGCAAATCCATGTCCCCTAACAGCAGTGTCCAGTAAAGCAGGACATTTATTTATTTATTTATTTATATATTTATAAAATTTATTTATACAAATATTTTACCAGGAAAGATACATTGAGATTTCATGGGTGGAGTAGAAAAAAATTAAAGTACAAAAATAAATCAATACATATACATACATTTATTTTTATTATTAATGTACCTGTTCTATGGGCATGGACCTGGAGATTTAGCTCCATCAACCCCTATGTTAATCTGGCCCAGACTGGAGAAACCATCTCATGTGATTGTGGTGTGGGTAAAACATAAGGTTGTTACAGTGAGGGTTTCACAGTCAAATAAGAAAATATGAACACTTAAAATCCATTTATGCAGCATCACGCATATGCAAGATACATAGAAAACACCATTTCAATCATTTGCAACCTGCTCATCCACCCCTAGCGGCATTTCAGTATGTCAATCTTGTCAGCCTTGTATGAAAGGAGAAACACACAGCATTATTTAAACCATCATGGATTTTAAAGCTGCTAAAATGAATGTAGAGAACATCTTTTTTACAATTTCAAAATGCCTAGTGCTTCTACTCTAAGCAATGCATCACTTCACAGCAGGAATCGTGGGAAGTAAGGGAATGGAGTTCCCATGCGTCCTCACTGGAGTAGACCCCTGTGCGACTGGTCATCTAATCCGTTACCATATACTGAGGTCATTACAGTTCAACAAATGGCAAGGTTTATAGCCAGGCAAGACATCCATTTGGGATAAAACATGGCTTTTTCAAAGTTTCCAAAACTGTTTCTACTGTTCCAATTATAGCATCCTGAGGGCTTCTGCTCAAAAAAAAATGAATTGGTCCTTTTAGGGAAAAGTAAGGTGAAAGTGGTCAATGATGATAAACTGATTGCCATTGTACTGACCAACTTGACTGTTCTTTTCATATTGAAGAGGTTATAATAGTGGACAATTTGCAGAAGTACAAAAGTACAATTACATTTTAACTACATGGCTCACCAACACTAAAGGTACTTCTTAACATTAATATCATATACATTAGGTCTAGAACCAGGTAGCATTCAGCCAGCTGGGATATGAGCAGAGTACTTCTTAGCTCTGATATAGATATTTAGTTGTCATTTATATAATCATGATCATTTTTATATTTTATTATACTATTATTATTGGTATTTATATATCGCCAGCTTATTCCGCAGCGCTTTACAATAAAAGGGGAATTTACCAAATGAGACAATAACAAAATGTAACAGGAACAACAGGTAGTTGAGGACCCTGCTCAAACGAGCTTACAGCCTAGAGGAGTGATTAAATTAAAGGTGTAAGATTTGTGTGATGACATTTGTAATTCTTATATGTTTTTGTAACATTGAGCCAGGGTGGAATAAATATTCTCCTTTTCTTAAATGATCAACACCTGTTTTTTTAGTAATTTGGTTTCAAGGTTTCAGTACAAAGCAGACTGAATATTAGTGGATGGGCTAAGTTGCTGAAAAGGTGAAACACCATGAAATCGAAATGGTAAAAAAGTCACTGATCTCTGGGTTACTTGACACTCAAGTGCTAATGAATGTCTAAGGAGATTTTATGGCTGTTTGGTTAATTTTATATACCTGCCAGCAATGGGTGTTGCTGAAATAGCCTAATCTGATAATTATAAAGGGTGTCAGTATACTTCTGGTCATGTAGTATATGTTTGTCTGAACTTCTAAAGTCAAAGTCATCCTGAAAATAGTGTAATTTGATATAGCATTAAAAGCTGCAAATGCATAGTTAACATTTTTTTTGGTTAAATTACTTTTGGTACTTCCAAGTGCTGCCCGTAGTGATTGCAAAATGTAGATCAATGTATTTCATTTGATCCCGTACAACAGAATTTGCATCTGTTGTCAAAGGCTTTCTTTCCAATAATTGTGACACGATTTGCCTTTAATTGAAGATTAGGTGGACTTTTAGTAAAGGAATATTATATGTGTATGTGTATATGGTTTGAAATTGACATTGACTGAGTGAATTTATAGTTAGGGAAGAATTTAAACTGCTCCTACTTTGAGTCAAATTAGCAATATCCCACAAAGCAGGGAATGTCACCTCTATGGAAATGTACCAGGACCACTTTACATTCACTTGGGACATTCCTTCCATTGTGCCATACATGTATGGCACTCCTGGTGTTAATAGGACACTCCGTCACCATAACAACTTAAGCTAAATGAAGTTGTTATGGTGACTGGAATGTCCCTTTAAGTTATTGTACATGGCATGCAATGTAAATTAATAAACTAAAAGGGCTAAGAATTAAAACAAAAAATACTTTAGTTGGCTATTAAGCTGTGCAAATCATTCACATGTCAATTATTTGCTAAACCAGAAATGATTGGGAACAGTAGGCCAAAATAACTGAATTAGGAAAAAAATACGCAATTCACTTGTTTTTCTACTTCAGCTAGTTTGGCTTAAAATTTGCATTCCCCTAGTCAATCCTCGATCGTTTCCAATAGTCTTTGATCACTCTCTAGATCCATAAATAAATATTTTCAGTAAATTGTTGTGATGCAACCATGTGGCACAGTTTAGAACACAAGGCATATTTCTCTTTCACCTCTTCACCTTTTTTCATTAATCAGCTGCACAGATACAATTCACTGGTCTGTCTACCCCGTGCAGTACATACTCTTCCAGTATTATTGAAAAAGGGGAATCTCAAAGTATATTCTCAACATATAGTTATGTGTCTTGTCAGTTAATAGTAGCATGGGGAGCAGAGGGTTAATTGCGCTGGGTAAAACGATTTGCCCAGCTCTAGTGATCATGATCTTCTTCTACATCTCCATATGATTTCCTATTCACGTTTGAAGTCTCCTGGTATGGTTGACTGCAACATTAACTAGAGTAATAGATAAAGGCAAGTGCGTGTGGTACTGCATTTTCCACCCACTGCTCAACATCAGGGGTTTACAATCAAGGACTAAGCAATGTTCTAGAGAAAACACCAGGAGGTATTTGGTGCCTGCTGGAACATGCCCGTTGTCTGGAAACCTCTTGTCCTCTATTCTGCAACAGGCTGCGCTATCAACACAAAGCATTCATTTCATCAGTTACCAGACAGCTTTGTAATTCTGAAAACCAGGGACAAAAACAAAACTGTATTTTTAAACTGACAACTTCAATCAAATTCACAACTTCCCTTGGAGTTTGTTAGTTATTTCAGAAAATAGCCTTAATCAAGAGATAAGAGCGTACAGAAATTCAACAGTTCTAGGACTGCAACTCTTGTAATTGAGAGTCAACCAGGAACCCCTGGCTTAAAATATATCTGAGTCAACATTAAAGGGACATTATAGTCACTCAGACCACTTCATCTCAATGCAGGATTAAGTCCACATCTAGTGGCTGTCAGTATGATGTGGAAGTATGATGTGATGTGGAAGCCCCATAGGAAAGAGTTAATGTGCGTGCCACGCTTACCGCTATACAAGGAGCTTTGGTTTTGACATAAACAGAGGATGTCATACCTGTTAAGTAACATATAGGTGAGCAGAGTTAAAAAAAGGTAAGTAAATATTATTTTAAAATTTTCATTTTTTATTTTAAAACACTGGGGTGGTGTACACTATACCACTACAGTGTTCTTTTAACCGAAGAGAACAGCAAAATGTTTGTATCTTTCTAATCCTAAACAGGAGTCAGACGGTATACCAACAAGACGGGGCCAAACTCCTAGTCAAAGCCCAACTAGGGTATACCTTGGAGTTTCCTCTAATTTCAACTAAAGGTTAACTAGCCAGAACCTTTGGGTAGAGCACTGTGCACCATAACAACCAGTTATCTTTCTTTCTTTGCCATTAAAACAGTGAATGATGTTCATAGGATGCTTTTTTCATACCATAATAGTGAAACATTTTAAATGCACCATACTGACGGCTCAGTTTTAAAGTAAACGTTTCTTTTATATATTACTTCCTTATTGGTTCCTTTAACTTCAGTGCCAAAATAACCAGTCTTCAAAGGACAATTTGAACAGCACTGAGTGTATACATGCAAAAGAAGCAGATTTAATTTACCATCAGTGAAATGTTTGCTGCAGTTGGTTGCATGATTCATCCAATGTGTATCACAGAACGGAATCCTAGTATGTATCCTTGGACACTGTGCCATAGAAAGGTGCTGATTTAATGTATTATAGTAAATACGTTACAATAGCTTTGGAGCCGGGTGGTCCGTTATGTTATTCTTAATGATTTATAGTGAATTTCAAAGTTAAAGGGTTACTTCAACCACCATGAGCACTTCTGCTTTTAGAAGTGTTCATGGTGGTAGGAGTCTGGATATGCAGAGTTACAGCTTAAAATGCTGAACATCCTGCGTTATTGGCAATTGTATGCCAAAGGCTATTTACACCCCCGGCACACATAACTTTGGCAGCCCGGAACACTTGGCTTAGTTAATGTATTAACTGGAGATTGTAGGCATAAATATATCTAAAACATCATATATTAATATTTAACAACTGAATGTGTATGTATACAGGTGTATGGTTTTGTTTGCAATGTATTATGTGTTGTGTTTGTGAGTTAAGTGAGAGAATGCAACTGTGTAACTGCATGCAGGGTTATAAAAATGTTAGGAGTGGTTAGGGTAAAGGGGGTTAACCCCTTAAGGACACATGACGTGTGACATGTCACGATTCCCTTTTATTCCCGAAGTTTGGTCCTTAAGGGGTTAAAGAGACACTATAGTCACCTGAACAACTTTAGCTTAATGAAGCAGTTTTGGTGTATAGAACATGCCCCTGCAGCCTCACTGCTCAATCCTCTGCCATTTAGGAGTTAAATCCCTTTGTTTATGAACCCTAGTCACACCTCCCTGCATGTGACCTGCAAAGCCTTACATAAACACTTCCTGTAAAGAGAGCCATGTTTAGACTTTCTTTATTGCAAGTTCTGTTTAATTAAGATTTTCTTATCCTCTGCTATGTTAATAGCTTGCTGGACCCTGCAAGAGCCCCCAGTATGTGATTAAAGTTCAATTTAGAGATTGAGATACAATTATTTAAGGTAAATTACATCTGTTTGAAAGTGAAACCAGTTGGTTTTTTTCATGCAGGCTCTGTCAATCATAGCCCAGGGGGGTGTGGCTAGGGCTGCATAAACAGAAACAAAGTGATTTAACTCCTAAATGACAGTGAATTGAGCAGTGAAATTGCAGGGGAATGATATATACATAGTGATGTGCCAAACGGTTCGCCACGAATTGTTCGCAGCGGACTCATCATTGAGTAAACTTTGACCCTGTACCTCACAGTCAGCAGACACATTCCAGCCAATCAGCAGCAGACCCTCCCTCCCAGACCCTCTCACCTCCTGGACAGCATCAATTTTGAAGCTGCATTCTTAGTGAGCTGTCCAGGAGGTGGGAGGGTCTGGGAGGGAGGGTCTGCTGCTGATTGGCTGGTATGTGTCTGCTGACTGTGAGGTAGAGGGTCAAAGTTTACTCAATGATGAGTCCGCGGCGAACCGTTCGGCGAACCGTTCGGGACATCACTATATATACACTAAAACTGCTTTATTTAGCTAAAGTAATTTAGGTGACTATATTGTTTCTTTAAGGTTAGAGAAGGGCAAACATCAGAGTTAGGTTACATAGGGTATTTAGCTTTAGAGGGTACCTGGGATGTTTACTTTCTAAGATATGTTAAACCAAAGATTAAAGTAAAAGGTTTTTAATTTCAGGTTTAGGCATTACGTGCCTAAAATTGGAACTAATGAAAGGGTTTGTTTAGCTTTTGGTGGGGGGGTAAAATTTAGGGTTAGGGAGAAGGGGCGTTTAGGGTAAGTGGAGTTTGAATTATTTGCATAGTACTTATTTTCCTATGTATTCTGTGTCCAGTCAGCCTTCTATGATTGATTGTTGAACTGCACTAGTTATTCTAAAGTTTGTATCACTCAGTGTTGTTCTATGATGTACAGTGTGCATCACTCACTGGTGTCTCTGCTCCATTATGTATGTCAGCAGTTCTTAACATGTGGGTATACGGCAAAAAATTTTTTTGTAATGGCGGAACTACTGTCGGTGCAGCTGAATATGGGCCATCGAATGGCAAATGGACTAAGGGCCACCCAATGGACATGTGTCATCAGGGCTGCGATATTACACGGGCCGTGTAGCGCTGTTAGAGCGCCGCAGGTCCGACCGACCCCTGTAAAATCGCAACGCTGAGAGGAAGTGAGAATTTGTAACTTCTTCCCAGATAACAGAAAATGGGGAGATGAGGGGGGCAGACCAGGAGAGCAAGCCCCTAACTCCCAACAGCCCCAGACAGCAGAAGCCACCCTCCTACACCCAAAAGGTAGGAAACTGGAAAGTGACTGAAATTCTGACCTGTATATCTGTCTTTGTGTGTCTGTTTATCTGTATGTATGTCAGTGTTGGTATCTGTATACCTGCTTGTATGTCAGTGTGTGTATCTGTATGTCGGTGTCATTGTTTGTATCTGTGTGTCTGTATGTGTGGCAATGTTTGTATCTGTGTGGCTGTATATCAGCATGTGTGGCAGTGTTTGTATCTGTGTAATCTGCATGTGTGGTAGTGTGGGTACTGTTCCTGATATAGTCTGGAATTCGAGACCCTGTCCCCTCATCATAGGTTTTTTTCCCTATAGTGCATACGAGGATCCTGGGGAAATTTCTCCAAACTGAAATTCAGAATTCTCACTTTATTGAATAACCCTGAATCAATTAAATTCAAAACTAGCATTGGATGCAAGTTATGTAAATAAATTAATCTGATTAACAAAAAAAAGTTATGTAAATAAATTGCAGTGTTTATTCATTTTTGTGTTCTCATGTGAGGTTTAGACATTATTATTTTACGTGAAACAGCTAATTGGACTATGACTTACATCACTCTCAGCCAGCCAGATAGCTGGTAAAGCATCACATGTGCCACATCCCACCCAATTCTTTTGCAATTCTAAGTACTGCCAAACCTGAACTGATGACTACAAATGTGCTGTTACCAAGTATTAAAAAAACTTTATCGAAAATCGATATCAACATTATCAACATTTTCTCAAATAGAAAAGTAAACTTTTTATTTTAACCCCTTAACGACCAAACTTCTGGAATAAAAGGGAATCATGACATGTCACACATGTCATGTGTCCTTAAGGGGTTAAAGAGGACAGCATAAACAAGTAATTTTAAATGTTCCTCTGGTACCACTGATGTATGTAGAGAAATGAAAGTGCTTACAGCTATAATTCGTCCCTCTACACCTTTGTTGCTAAGCTTCTCTTATTGCTAAGCAAAGTCTGCTAACAAATGTAAACAGTAAGTCTCATTTGGCTTGCATTACAAATTGTTTGCTATGTCTAGCAGGGCACAGCCTGTCAGGCTTACAGACAAATTATTGTGAGGCAAAACGTAGATTATATTTCTATTGTAACTTAAATATTGCTTTATTATTATATTTTATTTGTATTATTTTTTTTTAATGTCAAAGAATGCAGAGACACATTCTAATAATGTGCAAAATATTAAAATGTATATTTTTTGCACTTAGCACTAGTCTACTATTAATCAAATAGAGATTTGTAACTTTCAGAACTGTTCAAATATATTCACAAACGACAACCATTTTAGCACCTTGACTGACCACAAATTAAAAAGTTAACGATTGTGCATTCATTTAACAACATACGCCCAACTTCAGCGCCACGTGAAGCAGGACACTGGTGGGCGAGGAATAAGGAGGCGGGGGCCAGTGATGCACACCTGCTTTGAATGCGCACAAAGCTGCCTGCCAATCACTCAGCCACTAAGGGCGGACCATGCAGAGAGAACTGTTTTGATTATTTTCTGTGAAGGAGGGGAAAGTCGTTGTTAAAGAGAAATTATCATGAAATGTTATATTTTGGTATTATGTAGCGTACATTAAAATATGCTACTCTTCAATGTTGATTTGGACATATCAGTTTATTTTCATAGATATTAGAGGTTTAGGTACTTAATTAAAGGGTAGCTGTCATGTCTGTGGAAAATATGCCATTAAGAAAAACATTGAAAGTCCCCTATAACTTGTGTTAACTTTTTTCACGTGATGCTCTCTATTTTATCTTATTATGTTAACATTATTGATAAAAATGTTAAACAGTATTTCATTTTTGCTCTTCTCTGTATTCTCTTTCTGTGCTGACTGCCAGATACAAACGAGGGGAGCTAAGATGGAGTCCAGTAGCAGGTTCAAGAGGCATGGATTTGTTAAATATATGGAATAAGCAAACATAATACTAAAAGACCGCTCTAAGAAGTAACAGTTTCTCTTTAACTTCCTCGCAGTGTGAGCTGCTCTGTCTCCCAAGTATTCTATAGGCATTAATTGGCCTAGAGAAGGAAATAACATTTTTTACATCATTTAAAATATAAGCTTTTGACATTAACACATTTTCCAGACTAGTAATGCCCCAGAGACAGTTCCCTGGTGTCTCCAGATGCGGGACACCAATGAACTAAAGTGAGATGGCGGGGTGTTTTTTGGAGGAATGCTTTGAGTTCTATAAATGTTTGTATCTCTGGTAATAGAATATAGCCCATTTGCACATTCTTCAGTTTTCAGATTATTGATTCCCTGTATTGTTTTTCTCTAGGAAGCTTACGATGATTCCTACTGGAAGCCATACTTACACTTCCTAACCGAAGAAGAAACACAAAATGTAAGACAGATCCGGCCTGGGTATTCACCAAAGAGATATCTTGCTCGTCTTTTCCAAACATGGGACCCAAACACAATGTACAGACTACAGCAAGCAGGTCAGTATCAATATCTGTTTTATTTATTTGTTAATCTTTATTTTCTAACATTTTTTTAAAGTAAACATGCCAACATTTGTCAAGTAAGAAAATAATGAAATAAAAGCCACATCCCACCATATTGCCTATCAGATGTATTGCATATTGTATGGAAAAGAAGAAAAAGACTAGAGTGGAGTGACCAACCCGTCCACAGATGTCCACTCCACCAAAGGATATCTCTTAAAATTAAAAATTTGTATTAATGGTATAACCTTTATTAAGCCGAATACATATATACAAAGATAATAAATGTGAAACCTCACGACAGTGAAATATTAGTGGAAACCAAGTGATAATACACCTTTAAAATCTGAGTGGAGTTTGTCTAAATTGCCACATTAAATACCAGGAGTAAAGTTTTATAAGGAAAAGAGATCTTCCAATATAGTACATAAATAAATGCCTAGATGGACTCCTCCAAAGTATGGTATATAAATAATCAGTGGCTGGGGTTATACACCGGCTGTGTGTAGATAAACCTATCTACGAGGTACAAAGACTATAGTAGGAAATACGCTCCCACAGCAGGATATGATATTAGTTGTATCGTATCTGTAACAAATGGAAACAGGGTCTATATTAAGACTTAATAGATTCACCCATAGTATATTAATGGATACCAAATATCCTAAGTTTCAAATAGTTGCTAGGTGGATTACTCGTGAGATGGCCACACTATAGACATAATTCCAAAGATATCACATATTCACACATTCTGCCGATCAAGAGTGCACTAGAGAGATGGTGTAATGATATTGATGTTACAAAGTTTTGGAGTCCAGTAGCCAGATCAGCAATATTTTCTGCCAGAGGTAGCCACTCGTTACCCAGGTGGTTGAGCCCCTGAGCCTTGAGTGGCCTTCTGGTCTTAAGCAGAGATGGGAGACTGGAACAGAAAAATGATAATCGTAGTGAGGCAAGCCGAGGTCAGTGGAAAGGAGAAGCAGCAAAGTCAAAACAGTCCAAATTCAGCAACAGGAAGGAGAAACAGGAACACGCTTGATTAGAGAGTACAGGAACCACAATAATCTGGCAAAGGTACAGAGACAGGAAGTGGCTTTTATAGGCCAAGAACCAGACACCTGACCAGACACAGCTGAAGAGAGTTGTCACTGATAACCTTGACTTTACAAGCAATGGTATCAGATCTAAGGTAAATTTGCAAAAGGCAGGCTGGTGTACTGGTAAGGAAGAGGTTTAGCACCATGTAAACCAGGGTTCGATAAGGAAGAGGTTTAGCACCATGTAAACCAGGGTTCGAAACCCAGCAGAGTCAGTTCCTCACAGATGGGTATAATGCAAAAGATCTCCTAATTACAGGTAAAGGCGGATCGAGGTCAATTAGGGAGGCAGTAAGCTCACATAAGTGTACAAATGAACTTGGACAACTATTGTTGAACAATTACCCTCCTACATCAGGGATACGAAACAGGCACAAATCTCCGAATACTGACAACTGCTAAGTTATGCAGTTTGGACATTGAGGCCTTGTATTCCTCTATTCCCCACTAGCAGAGTATTGAACATACAAAACCCCAGGTGAGAGGAATGGCTATGGGGACGGCATGCGCGCCCTCCTATGCCAACCTCTACCTGGGGTGGTGGGAACTGCACACTATGAAATCCAGTAGCCTCTCAGCCTATATACCAAAGATACTAGCATGGTATAGGTATAATTTGTCTGGGTAAATGAGGAAGAATTCAACAATTTTGTTTCTCTGCTCTTCTCTTAATATCTCTGGATATAACTATTTCCATTAGTGAGTATGGCTCCTTGAAAACAACTATGTTTAAAAAACCCACAACCTCTAATGCACTTCTCAAATGGGATTGTTTCCACCCAAAACCATTAAAGCAAGGTATACCGTTCGGGAAGTATTTGAGGATACGAAGGAACTGCACAGACATATCGGAGTTTAAGATCAAGGCTAACTTGTTGAGACAACAATTCCGGGAAAAGAGGTATCCAAATAAGTGTCTTAAAAAGGCATACAAAAGGGCCCTCGAGACTGATAGAAAAGACCTGATCTCTGATCAAGACAAGATCAATCTGTCAACAAAACTATTCGAATGATTGGAACCTTTGACACAGGCTGGAATACTGTTAAAAAATCAATACAGAAGTTCTGGCAGATTCTTTTAAAAGATGCCCACCTTAAAGACATCCTGAGCCCTTGAGCAACCATCACCTCACACAGAGGTAAGAACCTCCACGATATGCTGGTCCCGAGCCATTTTTCAACTAAATGCAATACGGCTACTACTTGGCTAGGGCTCCTCGTGGGTCATACGGATGCGGCAGAAGTGTTGCTTGTAAATATATCCTCTGGGATTCTAAATGGGTGGTGGACAGCGATCGTAACCAGACATATGAGATTACACACTTTTTCAACTGCAATACTGCAGCACTTGTATATCTCCTTACCTGCAGTAGCAAACAATGTATGTTGGGAAAACCTTTAGACCGTCCAAAGAATGGATCAAGGAACATGTGAGATCCCCCAAAAATTGTCTGAAAACTCCAATCTCTAGACATCTAAAAAGACATCATGATGGTGTATCTAGGGAGATCAGGTTTTGCGGGTTGGAATTGGTCAAACGTGATCAAAGGCGGGGCGATTTAGACAAAATATTACGCCAGAAGGAATGTAGGTGGATATATAAACTTAAAACTCTCAGCCCAAGGGGCCTCAATGAGGGCTTCTCTTTCTCTCCATTTATTTAAATATCTAATTATTTGATGGGGGGTTGAGGTACTCAGTAAGCAAAAGTTGTTTAATTTTGTTTATTTTGTATACTGTTAATTTTTGACTGTCGATCAACCTATTGTATATACTTTTGATCACTTTATTTCATATATATGGTTTGTCTAACCTTAACCTGGCATTATCTAAATTTAAGGACAGAAGTAACCTGTATCTAAATGGGAATTTATTCTAGTGCACTTGGAAAACATGCATTTTACTGTTCGTATAGTATGGGGTTGAAAATTTAATAAATTAGGGAAGTCTGTTATTATTAGCAAGGAGTTGTGGAATGACGATATGCTTTTGATATATACTCTGGCTTTTAGGCTTGGAAGTCCTAGTCCAGAATTCCTTCTATGGCTTAAATGGGTTAATTTGGAAGTAACCTTCATGCAGTATGCGTACTTTGGTATCATTTTGTACACAGACCGTACTAAAGAATGCCCTTGTGAGTGAAGGATCTCTATGGTAACTACAATAGTTTTATACCCCACAGGGTTTAAGTACAATTCACGGGGGTACTTTATTCTGAATGACATGATGGTTACCTGTAAACATCAACGATGATACAATACCATATATAAACAAGCCCCCTCTTTCCACATTAGAATGAACAGGCGTTTACAAGTATACATGGATGACACCCAATCTCTCTCCATATATGCTTGAAATCAAAGTCCCTCGGATCCTCATAGTCTTATGTTTCCAAATTAATAAATAAATAAGAAATCTGGAATGTATCTATTTCCCATACACAAGGAGTAATTCAACACTAGCACATAACTTTAAATGAACCATATCCATGCCCCCCAAAACATGGCCAGTTATACAATGTTGACAATAAGGGGTGTATCAATATGTGGCATATTTCCCGCCCCCATAATAAAGTTTTGATTGCGGTTTTTAAACCCCCGAATTTCTGTTCTGTGAGTGATGAACTTAACATGGGGCTAACTGGGTGGCTGACCCATAATGATTAATGGGCAGTCCTCATGTCCATAAGTCACTGTGAGTAGCAGAAGAAAGATGAAGGGGTGTAGTGAACCCATGATGATCCCTGCCCACAATACGCCACGAATAAGGTGATTGGACACGCTCGCTTGGAGGTGGGGTTATGTGCCGTTATATTCAGTCCCATTCAGTCATGTGCTCTTGAAAAAGGCGTGTAATAATGCCGAAAAGTGCGTCAAGCGTTTCTTTCTGCTGATATTTTATCCACTTTTTGTTTTTTATCTCTGGGAGACTTAGACGGCTTTAGACTGTGTGGTCCATGGAGAGTGCGGACCTATAGGCAGGCTGCCTCGAAGCAGCAGTAGGAGATAGAGGGTATACTTTATTTATCTAAGGCATGTCTAGCTAACAGTTTATGTATGTGGGGGGGGTCTGTTTGATCCAGGAGAAGTTCACACTGTGATTATATCGATGGGTGGGCGACCATTTGACTTTAGGTGTTGTGTGTGTGTGTGTGTGTGTATATATACCCACCTTGATTAGCTTTGTTCAGTACCTGCAAGATATCGTTAGTGTACAGTGTAGCTGTTTTCAGCTATCCTGGCAACCCTCCAAGTTCATTTGTACACTTATGTGAGCTTACTGCCTCCCTAATTGACCTCTATCTGCCTTTACCTGTAATTAGGAGATCTTTTGTATTATACCCATCTATCTAGTGCACTCTTGATTCGGCAGGATGTGTGAATATGTGATATCTTTGGAATTATGTCTATAGTGTGGCCATCTCATGAGTAATCCACCTAGCGACTATTTAAAACTTAGGATATTTAGTATCCATTAATATACTATGGGTGAATCTATTGAGTCTTAATATAGACCCTGTTTCCATTTGTTACAGATACGATACAACTAATATCATATCCTGCTGTGGAAGCGTATTTCCTACTATAGTCTTTGTACCTTGTAGATAGGTTTATCTACACACAGCCCGTGTATAACCCCAGCCACTGATTATTTATATACCATACTTTGAAGGAGTCCATCTAGGCATTTATTTATGTACTATATTGGAAGATCTCTTTTCCTTATAAAACTTTACTCCTAGTATTTAATGTGGCAATTTAGACTAACTCCACCCAGATTTTAAAGGTGTATTATCACTTTTTTTCCACTAATATTTCACTGTCGTGAGGTTTCACATTTATTATCTTTGTATATATGTATTTGGCTTAATAAAGGTTATACCATTAATACGATTTTTTTAATTTTAAGAGCTATCCTTTGGTGGAGTGGACATCCACCCACTTTTTGCAGATGGGTTGGCCACTCCACTCTAGTCTTTTTCTTCTGTCATAAATGTAATTTGGGGTTCATGCCCCTGGATATCTCTATAACCTTAAAAGGGACATCAGTAGTGGCTCTGTCCAACATTGTAGTCCCATTCTCTCTTGTTCTTTGTGTGGAAAAGAATATTACAAGAAAATAAAGATTCAAATGCCACTACAAGTATACCAAAAAGAAGAAGAGAAAATCATTTCTCCAGATAATTCAGATGTATCATCAAGTGGTGAGGAGAAAAATGTTAACAAAGGCTGTTATGATGAGGGTTAAAGAGATCCTCCCCCATCCACTTTGCAAGTTATAGCTCACTTTGTCCAGCTTGGTTTGGGTATCAATGACCAATGGTATAAGGCTAGTTCGGTATTTATTATTATTTGGAATCAGTATATTTTTGTGTTGATACTTTCTGTTACTTCAGATATTTAGTGGTCTCCCTCTGGTTACATTGCTCCATACCACTGGATGCTTTGGTGTCTACGTCTTTATCACCAGACAGCATTATATTCACGGTTGGTGAATTTTTGCTTCTTTGTTTCTGTTGCTAGTATCTAGGGTTAAGCCTTTGGGCATTGCTGGAGTGCCCTCCTGGTGCATGGGATCAGTGTGAAAGTGGTGTTTATTCCCTTTTACACCCATTTTCACATGGAGCCCAATTCTTTCTATTTTTTCTGGGTAATCTGATAGCTTCCTAGGGGAAGTTCCATTTTAGGTTTTAGTTAAATGTCCTGTGGAAGGTTTAGAATGCTCCTAATGGAGTGTTGTAAGATTAATAAGATATCATTTAAAAACCGCAGCAATTATCTACTTATGTATTTCAGCCTACCAGGTCAAAGGCCCTCTCAGCTTCAGTAGAGAGCACGAGGTTCTCTCTGTAGTCCTGTAGTGCTGCATGTTTAATACTTAGTGATATTTAGTGATCTCGTTGTGTCTTTGGTCTCTACCGTGGACAAAACTCAACTTATCTAAGAGCACCAGAAATACCAGGAAACATTTAATACTAGCTTCTAAGGCTTTTTCTGGTACTTTCACATTTGTATTATTATTGCCATTTATATAGCGCCAACATATTCACCAGCACTGCTCAGTAGTATAAAGATGGGAATATAACAATTGAGACAAAAACTATTACACATTTTGATAGAATCAATAGGTTGACGAGGACCCAGCTCGAACGAGCTTGTGATCAGATCTTCATTTATTTAAGGTATATGTCTGTAACTTAAGCAGACTGCAGAGACTATCACTATTTGTGAATGTGCTTTCTCATTTCCCACCTATTTATTTTGAAGTGTATTGTTGGGAGTCCTAGTGATGTGATTATAATCTAAAATGTTGTTAAAAGCAGAAACTAGGCCTAGGGAACAGAATGTCTGAAATAATACCTTACGGAAAAGCCATCTGGTATTGAGGCCATATCCACTGGGGAAGCTTCTATGGCCCCAGGGACGTCCTTCAGAGTAATTAGTGACTCTAGGCAATAATAAAGGTCTGTGTACACCTTCCTGGTAACATGATGGAATAAATCATCTTCAATAGGAGGGACTATTTACATGCCTTTTTGGAAATCAGGAGTCAGGTTTTAGAAAGAAAGAATGGTATTGTAAGGCTACAAACCACAACCCCTGTATGCTAGTGACCGGCGAGGCAATTACCCACCTGCCATCCTTTCCTGGTAATCTCCCAATATATGCACTAGTCCATGTGATATATTTCCAGAATTCAACTCATGGATGAACTGCTTTTCAAAGGAATTTATATCACCAATGATAACCTTGTTACTTATCAATTGTTCTAATAGCAAAGTGTATTGCTTCAGACAGTGCTGCCTGTCCGTCATGATTTTACGTTGCTCCAAAATGACTAAATCCAAATAATATTTTGTGAAATTCCAGTAGTCACTTTACTCAGCTTATCCGGAAATGTGATGGGGGAAATAAATCAAATGCTAGTCATGCATGGAGTATGGGATGAGAGTGGGCATGGTGCCATTTTCCTTTGGTGTACAGGTGATCCGGGAGACTCCCAACACTATAGTTAAAGATTAGTGATGTCCCGAACGGTTCGCCACGGTTTGCCGCGGACTCTGTTCGGGACATCACTATTAAAGATATATTAGATTATGTGCATCCCTGACTTTAAAAAAAGAATAAAGCAGCACTTTATTTCTCAAACCCACAACATTGACCAGGTGAAATAGTGTTATTAGGTGGCCTGTTGAGGCCAGCACTTGGTTGAAACATTGTGACCATTTTATTTTCTTGAATGACCACTATCTGATATTAAAGGTTTATTGTACCCTTTATACTTTTCAGCTGATACATATATAATTTAAGTTGGCAATGACATTTTGAAAGCGTAGACATTTTGCTTTTTTAATAGACAAATTTCACTTCCCTGAATATGTTAGTTAGTCAGTAATGTGCCTTTTAAGGAACATGCTGTGTATCCCTGGCATTAATGAGGCTAATTTGCCCTCCATCACAAGTTAGGTTTGGTGGATATGATAATTTCGTGAGAATAAGTGATTACGCTAAACCCTGCCTTGATGACCATGGCGTATGGTACGTGCATAGGTATGTAAGCCTAATGGGAGTCTCGTAAAGATAATTAGCGCCAGGAGCAGTAAAAGCAAGACAATCCTCCCGAGATAATAAGTTAACAGCTGGTTAGTAATTAGTTGTGGTTTATGAAAGCATATTTAAAAAGCGGTAATAAAGTATTATACAATGCTTAGTTTATTTTAACACTAAAGTTATGCAGGTGGAAAAGCATCCGAAAAACCTTTGGCCTGACTGTCTATAATATTCTAAAAACCGAGTACAAAATAGGAATTATTTTCCAACATCCTAATATAACAAGCAGAGTACTGTCATGAAGACGAATGGCTTCTCGACAGATTGTAGAAAAAAAATAATGTATAGCAGCTGGTAAAGTAGTTTTAAATGTTATTGACTGTGGATTTTTCCCAATCTGTTTCACTTTTTGAACCTATTTATCCAGGCATCAGGCCACATCATAAATCACAGAGAGTACAAAGCAATGAACTTAACCAATGTCCAACCTGGCATTGAACTGAATTGAATCAAACTTTAGACACAAATAGAACACATCCTATATCACAAGCATTGATGTCAGCCTCCCTAGAGATCCATATACATGGCATTGCAGAGCTCTA
Source organism: Pelobates cultripes (assembly GCA_933207985.1). NCBI lineage: Eukaryota > Metazoa > Chordata > Amphibia > Anura > Pelobatidae > Pelobates > Pelobates cultripes. The sequence goes on along the minus strand of OW240918.1, from coordinate 48,050,682 downwards.
ACCCAGTACATACACAGATGGAACACTACAGAAACACATATCCACAAGGAAGAATTTACATATTTTACACCACTGGTCTTGGGGCCTCTGATTTTTTTCATGTCCCATGGCTTCTAGTATATCTGTAAGCAAAAAATAAAATATATGTATGTATGTTTATATATATATATATAGAGAGAGAGAGAGAGAGAGAGAGAGATTGTAGCTGTATTAGTCCAGTGATGTAGATGTAAAACAAACAGATAAAATTTGTATCTTGTAATACCTTTTTTATTGGACTAACAGAAGTTAAAAAAAAAAAATCTGTTAGTCCAATAAAAAAGGTATTACAAGATACAAATTTTATCTAATACCTTTTTTATTGGACTAACAGATTTTTTTTTTTAACTTCTGTTAGTCCAATAAAAAAGGTATTACAAGATACGAATTTTAACCGGTTTTATATATATATATATATATATATATATATATATATATATATATATATATATACCGTATATACTCGAATATAAGTTGAGACCCCTAATTTTACCCCAAAAAACTGGAAAACGTATTGACTCGAGTATAAGACTAGGGTGGGAAATGCAGCAGCTACTGGTAAATTTCTAAATAAAATTATATCCCCCAAAAATTATATTAATTGAATATTTATTTACAGTGTGTGTGTGTATGAATGCAGTGTGTGTTTGTGTATGTGATGCAGAGCCTTGGTGGGGGGTGGGCATTTTTATTATTATTTTTTTTAATTATTATTTTAATATCATTATTTTTTTCATATTATTAATATTTAAATTTTATTATTATTTAAATTTGTATTTTTTTTGTCCCCCTCCCTGCTTGATACATGGTCAGGGAGGGGGGCTCTCATTCCCTGGTGGTCCAGTGACATTGGCTGTGTAGGAGGGGGCCTGGCAGAGAGTTGTTACTTACCTTTCCTGCAGCTCCTGTCAGCTCCCTTCTCCTCCGGTCCGGTCAGCTCCCCTGTCAGCTCCATTGCAAGTCTCGCGGTCTGAGTGCCGCGTGGAGTGTTGCCACGGTATCCCGTGGCAATGCTCTAACCCCGCGGCTCTCGCGAGACTTACAGTGGGAGCTGACAGGGGAGCTGACGGACCGGAGGAGAGAGAAAGGAGCTGACAGGAGCTGCAGGAAAGGTAAGTAACAACTCTCTGCCAGCCCCCAACAGGACCGCCGGGCTTGTAATGAGCCCGGTGGTCCTGGTCTGTATAGACTGCAGAGACTATAACTATTTGTGAATGTGCTTTCTCATTTCCCACCTATTTATTTTGAAGACAGTGACTCGAGTATAAGACGAGTGGGGGGTTTTCAGCACAAAAAATGTGCCGAAAAACTCTTCTTATACTCGAGTATGTACGGTGTGTGTGTGTATATGTATTTATATATATATGATATGTCTGTGTCAACACCCACACAATATGAGCATTTGTCTAATTTCCTAGGTTTGCAATTAGTAGTAACGTACTTGAAAGTATGTGCTGGTGGTGTAGTGCTCATAAGCTCATAGCTGTAATTATCTAGAAAATTCTATTTTAACCCCTTAAGGACACAGGACATGTGTGACATGTCATGATTCCCTTTTATTCCAGAAGTTTGGTCCTTAAGGGGTTAAAAATATCCATTCATCTGAGTGGGCTACATCAACAATCAAAACCAACCTAGTCCCCAATTTGCTGATCTCTTCCTGTGAGATAGATACATAAGATTTAATTGTAGATTGATAGATAGACAGACAGACAGACTGATTCTTCAAAAAGTGCTACATAGCTACAGAGCAAGCATAATTCTAGAAGCTAATTTATATCTCCATTTCCTCATTAAGTATATTGTCTGATTTTCAAATATCTACAAAACTGTGAATTGTGGTGAATGCATTTTTGTTTTTTATTAACACAATGTGTATGTTGCTGTAAGCTGCATGTGTTATGTATGGGTGTTGTAGCTGCTTTGGAGGGTTGTATTTGTTTCTAGGTGTGCTATACGTGTATGTGCGTGGACAGTTTGTGGTATTTGTGGTACCTCTCCAATGCACACTGCCACGTCATACAGTTACACATTGCCATATACACTGCTAGACTCACACACAGTGCTAAATACATATACAATCACACTGTTATATATGGTAAAACATACACTACTACACCCACTCATTGATATGCTGCTCTTTTTAGACACCCTCCTTGTTGCTTACCACTTAGCAGCAGGGGGCTGATTTCCTTGGGGGTCCAGGCTGGTTCAGTACAGGACAAACGTAGGTACTTTGGCAGCTGCTGTCCTTCCGCTTGGTTTCTCATTCATAAGTGCTGGGAGTAAGTGATCAATTACTACCAGTGCTGCCATGAGTAAATTAAGGGCTGCCCTCACTGCTGCCTGTAATAGGGCACTATGAGATATCTGAAGAAGTTGTACTGGGACCTCTTTGAGGCCAACTTCAGGTGAGATCCATAGATCTCCCTGGCAAGTTTGGGTCTTGCAGCCTTGCATTGGCACCTTGTGTCCCATAGTTTGCTGACCCTGATATAGATCAACTCTCAATCTTTTCATCTTCATCATGCTTGTGTCCTAAACTTGTCAATGAAGCATACACTGTTAAATAGTGTAATCCCTTAATTTTTAGCAAGCTACAGTGCAGTTAGCAAAAAAAAAAAAAAAATAAATATATATATATATATATATATAGTAAGGCTGATATTCACGTTCAAGCACATATTTTCCCCGGCACTGGCTTAATATAGTGTTTGTTTATTATACGACATCAACTTGAGATGGGAAAAACATCTGTGTTCAGAAAGCACACGAGCAACGCAAAAGCTTAAATTAATAACACATGACATATCTAGTTGAGAGCAAGTGTATGTTCCATTGTGTATTATATATGCTTATTAAGGGCAGTGGAAGTATTTTATATTGCAACCCCGGTGGTCTCTCAATAGAAATCCCATTAAAGAGTTTCGACCTTAAAGACCGGTCATTGAGAATGCTCTCGTTTGACTTTTTTGCTGTGTAATTTCATTGTCATCTTTTTGCTGATATTTCCTCTTGTATTTTTAGGAAGCCTCAAAGACTCTGTGCACCTTCAACATCTCACAACACATGTACCAGAAAACAGCAGGAGACATCAAGATCTGTCATCTACTCCCTCAAAATATCAGTGCAGCCCTGTCTTCGCTTCTCTTCCCATCCCTCAGTGGACCCATCAAGATGCCTTCACCAGTTCTGGTACCAACAAAAATTCCTGGTTTTGTGTTTTTTTTTTCCCCCTCTTATAGATAATATATAGCATTCACATAGAGCAATCTATAAAAATAGCTGTAGATCTTCAATAAGATTTAGATTGCAGGCCAAGGTCAGGATATCTATAATTTGATACTGGTTTACACCATTAGCTCATCAAGCTTATAGTTTGAGTTGTGTATTGCCACTTTAGCATTGCATAATAATTTTATAGAACTAACCATCGCAAGGTTTAGTGTTGTGTAAAATATTGGTTTGGAGGATTAATGAAGCTACCGAAGTAAAATTCAGAAACGTGTCCAGTCAACGAGTTATGAAATCCCTGCTATGCTGACATTCCATGGATTGTAAAACATGTTCTTGTTTATAGCACTGCGTTCCAGATACAGCCGCTTTGATCAGTACTTTAAGAGAAGTGGTGTGGCAGTGTAACTTAATTCAACACCGATTTCTTTTCACAGATATTTATTTACGTAGGTGGCAGCTGCAGCCTTAGAAAGCGAACTGAAAAGGATCTACAAGTATAAAATCTTCTGTCCAATTATTTACTCTATAATCTTCTGACCAATTATTTACTCTATAAACTTGGTTATTATAAACTGACGCATTCAGGCCTTCATTCAAGTTTCTATGGAATACAAGCTGTCCTACAGTGCCTTGAAATTAAGTTGTATAAATAAACATGATTTTGATTGGCGCAGGTTGTATCAAAACAATGACAGTGATAGAGGTGAACTATTTCAAGCTGTTACTGTGTGTAACAGCAAACTTTCCAATTTCACTTGTTTGGGAGCAGCACGCTGATATCTTTCCAAACTGTGGCTAAGTAATAGAAATCCCATGAAGGAGTTTAAATGTTGCCTCAAAATGGGAAATCGAGAATGCCACGGTTTGACATCTTTTATGTAAAAAATCTCTGTGCTGATATTTGCTTGTGTATTTCTTTAACCCCTTAAGGACCAAACATCTGGAATAAAAGGGAATCATGACATGTCACACATGTCATGTGTCCTTAAGGGGTTAAAGGGACAGTATTGGCATCACAAGGCACCATAATAACTTCATCTAAATGAAATACTTATGGTGCCAGGAGGCCCCCAGGCGCATTCTTACCTTCAGGAGTTAAATCATTTTATAAACCAGTTAAGCCTTTATACCGTTATCAAGCCAGTTTTGTGAATGGGGAGTCACGGATTGGATGACAATCAGTGGCCTCTGCCCAGCGGCATTCAGCTTATACGGAATCTGAAATTTTAGAAGCCGAATGCTGGTGGCAACTTTGGGGTTAAATCGGTTGAAAATAGTTTAATCCTTGAAGATAGGAATGCACCCAGGGGCCTCTTGGCACCATAACAACATCATTTAAATTAAATTGTTTTGGTGCCTGGAGTGTTCCTTTTTAACCTTCTCAACACGTGGTAGCAAAATAAATCAAATTGCCCAGGTTGCAGAAACATTTTTATTTTTTCATACTTGAATTGTTATGTACATACCTCCTCTAGTGCAATTATTATTATTTTATTATTTATATAGCGCCATCACATTCCGTAGCGCTGTACAATGGAGTGAGAGGGTTCACTGATTGTCCTCCACAGGTCGTTGTACACCTGTCCAAGAAGAGGCTGAAAATGAGGAAGAAAGTCATTATAATGTGGAAATCCATACAGAATCCATCAGGCACATAGACTTACCCATACCTTACAGTGGAAACCTGAGGAAGGTCAGTGCAGAACCAACAGCAGCAAGTGGAAGTGAGAAATCACGGAAAAGGAAAGAAAGATTTGATGCCCAAAAGGTAGAGTTTTGTAATGTCAAATTAAATATACTTTCATTTTTTTATGTTCTATTAGACCTTTCAAAGAAAGTTGCAAAAGCATCTCAGACTCTGATTATTTCGAGCTTAATTTTGCAAAGTGGTTGTCTGCAACTTGTTTTGTGATTGGACCTCTATTTGATTAGTTTGATCAATCTAGCTGACAAGCCAATGCAGACATAATTCTTGACAAATATCTAAATGCAACTATGTTAGACAAAATGCAACCTAAAACAGACGGCTACATGTTCGTGAGCCCAAATCACATTTAATTATATACTTACCAATGTTTATATAAGAGGTTACCCAAATTCACTTATTGCAGACCCATACTCTGTACCTTAGGAACACACTCAATAGGTATTTGAACCTGTATACCAGCAATATAGAACTTGATCACATTTTTAATATATCTTACTAGAAACCCAGTTCGCATAGTGCAAAGGTTTTATATTATAAAGTGCACCCCACCTGCATAGGAAAATAGCTGTGAAGGGAGACACGGCAATTAATTGCCATGTTGTCCCCCAAAAAGATTAATTGTGGGCTAACAGTAACTATTACATTGCTGTTTCAGAACGCGCGTGCCCCTAGTGCAATGTTCTTGACGGCAGATAGAGCATGGGGAAGTTATAAATAACTGTGAGGGATCTGATTCTTCTCTGTTGACACTATAAATATGTCATTTTATTGAAGTGGTTATAGTGTCTGGTGTCCCCTGATTTTCCCTCCGTTCATCAATTTATGAGCAGGTTAATACTAAATAAGAGTCCCACGGCCATCCATAGCCTGGCCTCTACCAGAGGTACAGTTAAGTCAGAGATAACACACCTGATTTAAGTCAAACCATCAATGGGTTTTGTGATAGGCTGAATGCAGTACGAAGAGATTCTCAGCCAATCCATTTCAGCCGTCCATTACTGCTCAGGCTAATATGTCCTCATTACCCCAAGCAGCAAAGTGTGTATGAGCTGCCGAGGATTCTCACTTTAAAACATTAAAAACTGTTTAAAGCTGAATAAAAGGATGGCACCAGGGGACTCCAGACACTATAACCACTTGAGATGAAGCCGTTTCAGTGCCTGCTGTGTCCCTTTAAATTTGAAATTCTAGGCTGACGAGTGAGTCACAACCACTTTCTAAACTACAAAGCATACAGTAAGCAAGAAGGAAGGGAAGGGTGGGGGATGTTTTTTTTTTTTTTTTGTCAATCTTTCTTTTATTGAGGCATATAGTTGTATGGGAACAGAAAAAAGAAGGGGAGGTATTTAAGATACAATTTAAAAGGATTATAACAGTACAATTGGGACTGCCTCCATGAAGCGTCTGCCTCTTTTTTTTAATATATAAGAACAAGTAAATTGCTAACACATCCATAACTGTATGGTTCAATTATTACGGCAATATTTAGGCTGCACAAGTAACAGTATAGGTATTATAGGTAGTGTGGGTACAACATGCTAGAAGCTGAAACTGACTCGAGTAGTTGCATGAGCTCGAAGTAGTGAACGTATGCTGTATATATACTGCGTACCCAAAGTGTGCCTTATTCTCGTGTGATACTTTACGTGAGATTATACAGGCTTTTGGCATCAAGCTGAAAATTGCTAAACATTTGTGTCTGTGTGTAATCAAGCTTGTTGAACATAAAGTCATGCATGCATAGAGAACATTATACCACTGGGTTCAGGCCCAGGCATAGCAAATTGCGCAACCAGTAGGGGCAAAGTTATAGGCAACAAAATAAAACAAAGCTGAGCTAGAATTTCCTCAACAGAAAATGGGGAGTCTCTTATCTGGTATGTCCCTTTGCACGGTGTCTTCCGTGGGTTAACAGAGACTCCGGGTGAGGGCTCAGGCGCCCGGTCAGCCGATCCCCAGTAGCGGTATGGGCGGTACAAGTGTAGGGTAGTCCCATCGATTGTCCACCACAGTGTGCTGTTCCATGGCTCTTTTCCAGCTCTGGATCTGCAGAAGGGTATGCGTCGTTGGTCCATCGTCCTCGGTGTTCAGCTGTAACTGTATGAGGGGTCGTGTGAGGCTGCGGTCAAGGCGGGCGGTTTTCCCCTTGCTTGGCTGTCGCAGGGATACTGTGCCTGGAGGTGTTTTCTGCCTGAGAGGATAGGTAGCTTGACAGGTTGTCAGCTGCAGAGATTGGCTGCCGGGTTTAACCGGGGAACAGCGGGTGCGGGGGGCTATCCTCCAGCCCCAGGATGTTGTGAAAGCCGACACCTTCTGTCCACGGACTCGGTACTCACGTGTGGCCCGGTCCTGGCCCCTTAAGGGGCAGTTAGAGAATCGCGGTGGCATCCGCCGCCTGCGGCGTGCATTCTTCTCCCTGTGTGGTCGATGTCTTGAGGCCAGGCCTCTGTTGGCTATCAGCCTGGGCGGGCAGTTGCTGGTGCGATGAGGCGATATGTGGCGTAGGTTACCCGGAGGGGAAGCGCCCGCCTCCCGTTCTGTGCACCGGTTGGGTTGTTCGGCAGTGGCACGGGTCCGCAGTTTGTCCCAAAATGCCTGGAACAAAGCGTCCAGTCTGGTTTCAAGAGTGTCTGGGGGTGCTCGTGCGGGAGTTTGCTGCGACTGTGGTATGGCCTCCGCCATTTTGTGAGGTTGGGGTGCCTTGCGTTGCCTACTGTGTTCAGACAGCTGGGGTAGGGATTGGTGCCACAGTCCGTTCTCCCAGTGGGGACCGGGATAACCCCCACCGGTCCAAAGGGGGGGGGGGTAGGAAACCTGTAAAGTCGCTTGGTGTGTCTGGCGTCGGGTTGAGCGGCCGTCTCACCCCGGCTTCAACTTTAGTAGGCCGCATTCAGCGTTTCGTCTTCCCGGCCCCGACGGGTTTCAGAGGGGTGTCCTTCGGTTCCGTGGTGCACTCCCAGCATGGGTAGCACAACCCGGTGAGTCTGCAGTCTATGTAGCCGGTGATTTTGCCCCAAATTCGGCCCGTCAGGCGGGAGCTCGTGTTGCCCACGTCTGTATTGCTCGGCGGTCACGCTCCGCCCCCCGGGTGGGGGATGTTTAATCAACATTCCATAGTTTTTGATGGGGACCACATGTCTAGCAAAGAATGATAACTACAATACAATAGAATATAATACATTATAAGAAGAAATGGAATGATACGTAACCACTGTGTGGGTAGCTGTATTTCTACATGAACTCCTGTGTTCCAACTTCAAATACAGATAACATAGCTCACATATTACTCATAAGGACTTATCTAGAGAGAGGACTGACAGTTGAGTGGTTTATAAACTTCTACAGAGCTCAGAATGGCATTGTTTTCCCTGATACATGCTCCAGTGTAATATATATTTTTGAGTGTTTATTCAAATCTAATGCACCATCGAATTTAATGCGGATTCAAATTTTGAAACCTTGAAGCTGAAAAATATTTTCGCTACACAACATATAGGTCAATAAGCAAGGACCGAAAATTGGCATACTAAGATGCGAGGTACAGCTTTACTGTATACAGAAACCAAGCCTAGCATCCCTGTCGCAGCGAAGCGAATGTCGCTCTGGCGAATTCACATTATATGGCCATCGTATCTAATGCGCCATTTGCAGCTGCCGCCATTTATTTAGTTTATCTCCTCATATTAATATGCTGGCAGAGGATCTGGGGTAACAGAATAGCGCTGTGTTTGTCTCTTCACCTACTCTACAGAATATTATTTTCTAGACAGGGATGCATTTTATATATATCACAGAAAAATAAATATATTTATTTATAACACTGTACCGTTGAATAGTTGCTGTAGACTTCTTGTTCCCCCTTCTTGTTCTACTAAAATAGAGGTTGTTTACCTGTAATCCAGTTGCAAGAGGGTCTCCTTTCAACATATTTGACACAAATGTAATGCTTCACATAGAGAAGGTTTAGGGTTCTTCGCAATGAGAAGAATCACCTTCCACTTTTTTCTTCACATTTATAAAGTAAGATAGAACGAAATTGGTTATCCCCTAAAGCACTTCACCAACCTACACGTTTCTACAAAATAATGACTCTTTTCTGCTATATTTTACAAAGCTAATGACATGTTTGCAATATGTTCTACCCTTGAGAAGACAGAGCTTCCAGAGAGTCAGGGATCTGAAGAGGTTATCACATCTGATCCAAATGAACATGTTATGGACTCTTTTTGGAAAGAACAAATTATGCCTACACATGCTAAGTCCCGCACAACGTACTATGGTGGGTCATTTCATGGAAGAAGAAGGTATCAGTATGGTGAGTAACCAGATTCAAAGATGGTTGTGATGATGACGATGATGATGATAAGAGAATTAAGTAATATGCAAAATATATTTAAATTTTTTTTATAATTCTTTATTTTTCATTGACAGAGGTTACATGAACCGAACATTTGTAAAAAATAAACATAGTCAATGTCATTATAAGCATGAGAAACCGTAACACTCGCAGCACCTTTAACGCTTCAATTTACCCCGACTTATGTCTGAGTGCTCCTGACTGATGTGCTCTGCTTGGGTCTTCCCTTCTGTCTGTGTTATTTACACAATCAAGTTACCTCTTGTCAACAATTTTGTCTTTTCTAAGAGATTAACAGCGCTTCTCCTATTCTGGTCAAGTGAAATGAGACGGTACGGCAACGTATATGTTTCCAACTGGTTGTTATGTCCCTGTTTGTTTACTTATGATCTGTGTCATGCGATATTTGTCATAGAGACTTGGAGATTCCTCGTCTCTTTCCTTATTCTCTTTCTTATACCAGTGCTCAGTTGGTCCACCCCCTGAATTTGTTAACCTTGATGAGAAGAACAGTGATAGAAAAGAAAAGTGAGATAGAAGAGAGAGAATGTAAAGAGAAAAGAGAGGTGGCGGTGGTACAAAAGGCCGCTGAGGAATTGTGCTCTGTTGTTCTGTCTTGTGAGGACCGGGGGAGGGGGGGGAAGAGAGAAGCGACGTCTCTCCCAAGGCAATCCTCCCAAGGTGCCCATATATTCTGAAATGTTTTCTGGGACCCCCTAAGTCTTGCTGTGAGGTCGTCCATTAGGTGGACTTCCCGTATTCTGTTAAGGAACCCCTGCAATGGACGGTGTGGTAGGCTTAAGCCAATCTGAGGCCATCGCCCTCCTAGCTGTGAGGGTTATTTTGTGTATTAGTTTCTGTTCGTGTCTAGTCCACCCGTCTGTGGTCCTACTCAGGAGGTATATCCATGGGTCCAGTACCTGGCTAGTACCTGGGTTATCAAGTCTCTCACCTTTTGCCAAAATTGTGCTATCTGTAGGCATGCCCACCACATGTGGACATACGTTCCCTTCATTAGGCACCCTCTCCAGCACACATCTGTTGGTGTCTGTTTCATGTTGTAAAGCTTAACCGGAGTTGTGTACCACTGTAGCATTGTTTTAACAGCTTGTTCCTGTAATGTAACGCATATAGAAGCTGTGCGGTTGGCCTCCCATATCTCCTGCCACTCTATTCCCTCCAGTTCCTCACCTAGGTCCCTCTCCCACTGTTCCGTGTAGGTCAGTCCCCCCCATTCTTTAGTTTCTGAACAGATATGCACGTATAGAATCGTTATCAAACCCGTAGGCATATTCTCCTGTATGCACATACGTTCGAAGAACGTTAGGGTTTTTGGGCAGTCGACCGAATATGTGAACTTTTTACGAAGTCTTTTATGAATATATCTGAAAAAGTCTGCTGGTGTGAGATGACCCCTTTGCTGCAGGGCATCAAACGAAAATACCTCCGTGCCTTGCACTAGCTGACATATGCGTTGGAGCCCTATTCTTTCCAAATTTCTAAAGTTTCTAGCTGTCATACCTGGGGGAAAAGCTCTATTGTGGAGATAATGCATCAGGGGAGATGGGTCTGAAGCCAGTCCATATTGTTGGTGGGATTTATCCCAAATGTGTATAGAATTTAGAATCGTTGGGCATGTGGCCCTTATCATTGGCCTACTATCTTTAGGTACCCAGATGAGGAGTTGTGGGATGTCTGCCCCCACCATCAGAGACTCCATGTCTACCCATTTCCTCTTGCTCGGGGGTGAGTGCCACATTGCTATCTTCGACAGCTGTGTTGCTACATAATAAAAGTATAAATTGGGTAACCCTCGTCTTTGGTCTATGTAGGACATGCCTCGAGATTCTATGTCGCTTATTCTGCCATACAAAATTCCCTATCGCTTGCGGTAGGGGTGTGAGAAGTGCTTTAGATATATGGATGGGGATCGTTTGGAAGTAGAATAACATTCTGGGTAGGATATTCATTTTAACTGCATGGATTCTTCCAATCGATGAAATAGGTCTCTCATTCCAGGATTCTAGTTCTCTAGTCAGCTGTTTTATGAGTAGGATATAGTTCTGTTGTAAGAGTTGGTCTGGGTCTGCAGTTAGTTTGATGCCCAGGTATTTGATTGCCTGCCGTTCTATAGTTATGTGATGCGTGTTTTTTTATTAGTGTTATGTCTGCCTCTGAGATGTTGATTGGGAGGGTGCTGGATTTCGACATATTTGGGGTTTTCATGGCCTTCTGTTTCCATATAAGGTCTATGTTCCTACTCGTATTCTCAAAAAGTTGTCGTCCCTGGATGAAGCCTACTTGATTTGCATCTACCAGAGAGTCTAGGTATGGGTTAAGTCTCGTCGCTTGAATTTTAGCTAAAATATTCATATAGTGGTTGATCAGCGATATGGGTCGATCGCTGCCGGGGTTACTAGGGTCTTTGTCCAGTTTTGGTAACAAGATAGTGGTAGCCAATGACATATCTGGAATGCAAAATACATTTTATATATTAAAACAGCACTGTCATCCTCCCTGAAAAATTAGTATTACATAAATATAGAATCTTTATGAAATACTCATTTTGACTGTGTTAAAATTTCACTGAAATTCCAACTCAGTCAAGAGATATACAGAGACAAAGTAGTTACTGAACCCTGGACCGAGCTACAGTGTCAATCCCGACAGGGTATTGGCTGCAGGGCATTGGCTCTGTCTATGGAGGGTCCTGTATTTATACACATAAGACTTGATTCCACGTTTTTCATTAAAATGTCCGCTACCTCGCCCCACTGGACCACTAGCGGCTATGTCACTATGTTAATAGCTCCCGACTGATTCCTCTCTTGCAACTGTCATTAGTCTAATACTATCCTTACCTTTTCGTGTCACTTTACCACACTCCCTCTAGCATGTAAGCTCATTGAGCAGGGGCCTCAAGCCCTCTGTTCCTGTGTGTCCAACTTGTCTGGTTACAACTACACCCATTGTAAAGCGCTGCGGAATTTGTTGGCACTATATAAATAATAACATAATAATAATGTCACCGTCTGGGGTCTTTCCAAATTCGGTGGTGACAGTGCCACTTTAAAATATTTAGCAATTCTTGTGTTTGACTGACAATTTCTGTAGAGACAACAAGCAATTGTAGAACAACACCTTAAGGACTAGCAAAGCATCATGAGACTTGTTGTTCTACAACGGCCGGAAGGTTTCCTGTTGGCTATCCCTTCAATAGGGCTCATCATGCATAGTGTTATTGGTGGTCCATGTGAAATGCAAAGTTAGGTTTTCTTAACGTCCTTCCTTGAATTATTAGTTTATCCACATAAGACTTGATTCCATGCTTTTCATTAAAATGTCAACTGATACCGACCACCACATATACAGATTTGCAAATTAGATGTACTTCCAGAAAAATGTACAGTTTAAAATGAAATGTTTTTATAGGTGATTTATTGAGAGTTAACTTGTCTTTTTATCTTTAGCCTTTGATGAGGCTGGTGTAATTTGTAGTCAGCTATAGCAATTTTTGCCATCTATCTTGGACGCCAGGTGTTACTTTTTTTTTTTTTTTTACTTAATTTAGTGTCTTGTAACTTTACGAGAGGTGTAAAAAAGTGCATTAGCTGCTTATTAAAAGTAATTAAACGTTACTAATGTGTAGCATGTAAACAGTCGGTAATCACTAATGGTAAAACAGCCACATTAGCCATTGGTAAATTAATGCAACAGGTTTGCAAACTAGCAAATATTTTGTTGGTGTATAATTATATGTAATTGTTGTTGTCTTACAGGTAGACAAGACCTTATAAAAGAACATTATGAGAAGGAAGCTCCCCTCCCAGAAGGAGGATTTTTACCCCCCATTCCTCAGTCTGTTGGACCAGAAGCAAAGGATTCAAACACAAAGGTGAAAACCAATTACTATGTAAAATAGACGGAAAATAGGATTTTTCATTCGGCCAGTGAAGTTCCCGTGACCCTATTAGATAAACTCCATTGATTACATGTGCTGTTGGTTTAGTTTGCTTTATAAATAAATATTTTTTTTTTTTATTCCTCAGGTACAGGAACCTTTAAAGTTACCTCCTATCTTGGAGGAAACGGTACGGGTTCCGCGGCGTAAAAGGAGGTTGTGTGCCACTGAACCACCAAAGGAGCTTTTGGTTATCCCCTTGCTTGTTCAGTTTGAGAACCAGAAAATAAACAAAGAGGGAAAGGTTAAGCAAGGAGGTAATGCCAAATATTGGGGGTTATTCGCCAAATGCTGAATTGTAAGGAGCTGGAAATCCACTTGCAAACTCAAAGCTATAATTGCAAAGCTGGAACTTATGCTGAGATGGAGAAGTTTTGCAAACCAGCTATTGTTGCATGAATTTAGCAATTTGTTTTTTTAGTCAGTGTTTAGTGAATAAACGCCATGGTGTCATTGTATAACTAAAATGTGTTTATGCATTTTATATTGCTTCTGTAATGTTTTTTTGCAATAGCTATTGTAATAGTACACTAACAGGGTTATCCAACACTAACCTGTGAATTATAGCAAATTGAGACCCAAAAGTCAAAAATTAGAGCAAAACAACCAATCTGGAGAAATTCTTCACCTATAGTTACTGCTTGTATGCTTTAGCTTAATTTTTTCCATATGGATTTCAATTTGATTTAATTCGGAGATTAGTGAATAACCCAGTTGGGGGCTTTCATACCGACACAACAAGGAATTCTGGCTCCCACTAATTTGACTATATTTAGGCTCAAAACATTCTTCTGGATCCAATGAATATATGTGTCAGACAAATATGTTTTGCTATGATTTGTGTAGTCATATATTTTGTCTGTCTAAAGAAAGCCATAAAAAGATTCCTCCAAACCTAACAACTAATGAGATGTTTTTCCTCATAATGCCCTGTTGGCCATATATAGATAGGTCCAGCTCTCTTAAAATACTAAAAAAAGGTTTTATTACTTACCCGACATCCAGCGCCGGGTGAAGGTCCTGGCGTTGACCTCCATCCAATGTCATAGGGAGCCTCGCAGGGTCCAGTCACAGGCTTGTCATTGAAAAGCCTGTGATGGGACCGTTTCACCAACTCAGAGGGCATGTGCGCCATCTGATCCAGCAAGGTTAAGTCAGAGTTAGTGAGAAGGCTCAGAGGGAGGGGGAGATTTGTGAAAAAAATATAGCAGCTGTAATGGAGGGAGGTAGAGGTACCGTAGACATGGCAGGACGGGTTGAACAAAGCTTGCAAGAGGAGAATATCCTTAAGTCAGCGTGAATGTGCAGTGTTTCAAGCAGAAATACTGCACCCCCCGCTATGTCCACTTCAAATCACCGAAGTGGTCGGGGTTATTTGGAGTAACCCTTTAAATATAAATGGTACCCATTATAGTATGAAGCCCCCTCTGCAAAAAAGAGGAAGGACACTACAATAAAAACTGATTGTTCATAATCGACAAACATTGTAACTCGCTAAAGCATAAATTGTTAGAAATAAAAAAGAATTCAAATTGAATTTCAAAAACATAGATTACTTGTAGAATTTGATCAGTTTGACTATTTTTAACCAATAAATTCATATTGAATTCATGACAATTTATACTTTGTTTAGGGCTAGTGTATGAATAAGCCTAGAAAGTCCTTGTGGATATATGTTTTTGGGTACTAGAGTGGATCTATCCTGCATATTTGAAATTCAATCAACCATATTGTGTATCTGTTTACCTATTCCTTGCATTGTTCAGACAGATTGCTGGTCTTCAAAGCTAAAGCTACATCAAGCAGTCTTTGTTTTCCAAGACATAAATGCTATTTAGTGTGAATTCCGGAAACATCTAGCAAATACCCATCTTTTTCTTCTATCAGTTTTCACGAGACACAATGTAACTCAAACCTTTCTATAGACCGCAAATGCGTACGCATTCAAAGTCATTCTACCAGTGATGGATCCTACCTACTCCTCCTTGCAATGCTTTTCCCACATTCATAGCATTGGTGGGTTAGAATGTTCTAGAGAGAAGATGAATACATCTACAGAGTGTCAGTTAACAGCCATGATGGAAAAACATTTCCATTGTGTGAAATCTTGCATTTTAGTGCATCTAATCCTTCCCTGGATGGATTTCAATGAAACCTTTCTTCTGTTAATTTAAGTCAATTTTTCTTTCATCTTTTGTTCTATTTTCATTACTCAATAAAAATTTTTTACAGGTTTTAAACGAGCTTTTCTTTGGACCAATTTTGCAATACAAACAGGTATTCCCTTTTTAACACCCAAGTTGTTAGTAGTATGATATATAGCTTTTTTTTAGAACACCCACTAAACTATAAAGGGTAATATAGTGAGTAATATACACTTTGGGGTTAATGATTGGCTGAGAACACTAAGCGAGGTTTAAAGGAACTCTTCAAACACTACAACCATTATAGCAGGCTGTAGTGACTGTGGTGTCAGGAGTGCCTTGGTACTGCCCCGTAAACAAACAAACCATTTTAAAGTTTTTACTTCATACCTGGGGCTTGCTGGGCATTGCTCCTTACCTTAACTACTTTCAATAAAGCCAAAAGCTCTCAGTCTGAGCTATGCTAGTGGTGCAGGGCTTAGCTCAGTAGAGCTAACTGGTGTAGTGGGTATGGTGCTTGGAGAATTCCTCTAAACAAACCCTCTCAGCCTGTCATTGCTGCCCATAGCTTGGCAGGCTAACGCAGACGTTAATGTCTTCATTAGCGCAGTAGCAATAGTGGAGTCACTCCAATAAGTTTTTGGAATTATGATGCTTAGCATCTATTGTTCTTAACCCCTTAAGGACACATGACGTGTGACATGTCATGATTCCTTTTTATTCCAGAAGTTTGGTCCTTAAGGGGTTAATGCATACATGCATTTTTGCACTTCTAAAAATATACAGACAGCATACATATGTTGGATTATTCATGATAGTGACACTTTAAAGTTAATTTCAAATTTAAGGTCAAAGTAGCTGAACTTGAAAAATTCTCCAAGGCAGCGATACTTTTAGTTAATCTACTCTGGTCTTAAATTTTGAAATTCACTTAGAATTCTCATTTTGGTAAATAAACCTGTTAGTTAGAGGGGAAAGATTACACTATGGGCTCATGTCACAATAATGTGGCGTGTACGTAGAGAAATAAATTGCAAAACGGAGGCCAAATGAACAGAGCTGGAGACATGACAAAATGAGAATTTATTCTGTTCATCTCTTTGAACAACATTTTGCAACTCAGATCTTAATTTACCAAAACATTTTCCGTGTAATGAGAAAACATTTTATATAATAAATATAATTTTATATTATACCATTTTGGTAACAAACTGTTAAAGGTTTATTCCAACCTTGTTTTACCTGCTCTTTATTATTGCTCCTAATTTTATATTCTGCCATTCTCACTTAGCCTTCCCAGGGATGGATTTCTCATTAGGCAGAATAGGCACTTTGCTACAAGCGCATGTGCAGAAAGAGGTACTTGTGTCCGCACTTACAATTAGCCTTTTTGGAGCTTAAGTTGGCTGTTGGGGAGAAAAGTATCAAGAGATTTGGCCAGTGTCTTCTGTAGTCCAGTAAGCCTCCTGTGCTAGAGCTACAGGAACAGCTATAGAGGGATGTAAAACTCAGTGCTGTTCCAGCTCCTCCAGTGTCTGTGTGTGAGGCTAGACAGGACGTGGAAGAGATCACTTCCCATCTCCCCATTAACAGCCTCTCACACAGTAAAATGCTTTGCAGGAGAAGCAGGAACAGCACTGAATAATGCTCATTGAAGAATGACCACTGCAGCTCGGCTATCAACCACAGTAGGGTGTGTGCTTTGCAAAGAGACCATCAAACTCCACATCCACTAACCCTAAATTTAACCCCTTTCCAAAACCTAAACAAATCCTCTCCTTATTCACAAATTTGAGCACTCAAAGCTTTAGATATTTTTATGCCTGCAAATTAACACATTTATCTGCTACATTTTTTTTTATTAGAGGAAGGAAAAAGCAGGTGTTGTCATAGAATTCTGTGCCTACAGACATTTAAATCCAGCCCTGTGCTCTCACCCCTCTCTCCCTTTTTACTTACTGCAAAATGCTTAAATATCATTTAAAATGTGCCTTGAATCTAGCTGTGAGACAAGTTGTGCCCAATCCATTCCACATATTCTTCCTAATCACAACAATTTTTTCCATTTCTCGGTTCAATCAAAGCATTCAATCAAATAAACCAGTCACAAGTCTTTTTTCATAGAGAAGCATCGAAATCCAATGCTTCTTGATCAGAATCAGCAAATGCTATATTGTGCATGTTTATAACTCCACTCACTTCCTGATTCCCTACAAACCCTCCAGGCAGTGACTGGCAGCCAGCATGTAATGTTCTCACCCACCTACCTGCTGTGAGTTGAGGAGGGGAAGGAGTGAGAGAATATATGGGGTTGACAAGAGGTGGACAAATGCTAGAAATAGTTGGATTAGCATCACCATGCCTTCTTGCGTATTAGGCAGTAGCTGTTCCATAAATAATATTCTAAAAGTGTAAACTATTATATATTCCCAAAGGTTCACAGACATTTTGGTTACTTCAAACTGATTGTGATGCACGTAGTCTGTTTTTCTGAAAATAAATAACAGATTATACTTTAAATTCATGCCATAAACAACTCCCCAACTTTGCAGTATTTACATTTTGTCTGTTCATTTTACATCAGTTTTAAATTAAAATTGGCTTTCTTTTCTATGCTATATTTTCTGTTTCAGAAGCTGCTAAAGAAGAGGTTCTGAGTCAAGGTAACCGTGAAGAGAAACATGTGGTACCATCTCTCAACAATGATGTACAGATTCCCGTTGAAGAGGGAAGGTTTAATGCACTGCAGATGGAGATTGACTGGAATGTGGATCCCCAAACAGGTAGCTCTTGTCTCCATCCAGTAAGCAAACGGATATCAGCTTTTAACTGGAAGAGTACAGGAAAAGAAAGGGTGAAGGCTTCTCATGCCCAAATAGGTTTGTCCAAAAAAACAAAAAACGAACCTGGCACCTCTTAGAGACATTAGATTACCATGACGTTTTCAGTCCTAGATGATACAATCTAGAACTGAAGATGATAAATATCATCCACTCTTACACTGATAATAAAAAAAAAAAATTTAAGACTAAAATTTCAGGGTTACTGCTAAAGTACTTGGGCATATTTAATGTATTATCACTTCCTGATCTCCACACTTTGTAACCCTATTTCCTTCATGTATATCCCAACTGGGCTACTCAGTGACTGAATATGGAGTCATATCGCACATCTTGAAGATGCAGCAATGTTTCCATAATTTAATTGTGAAGGATTATTAGACTTAAATTCTTGATATCTTGCTGTGAAACCCAGAACTTTCACAGCTTTATTTATTTTATTAAAAAAAAAATTAAATAGTAAAAATAAGACTTTTTCTTTGATACCAGAAAAATTAGATATATCTAACATGCACTGGTATAGAAGAATATAAGTTAATTAAAATATTACAATTAAAAATTGACTAATTAAGAATGCACTTTTTGGCAGCAGCTTTCTCAATATAATGTGCTCTTTTATTACGAAATACATTTATGATTTATTTTAGATTCTAAAGTAATCACTAAATAAAATCAGTTTTTGAAGAGATTTAATAAACATTCCCTAAAAAAAAATAAAAAAAAAATACTGACACTGATTGCAATTATTTAAATGAAAGCTCTCTATATATAAGAATGTGTAAGAGTGAATGATATTACACAATACCAGTTCCTCAACTGTTTACATCATTGTCAATGAACTTAGGAAATAAAGACTTCCTTATTACAAAAAAATAAAAAAAATACTAATTGCACTTGATGTTACTCCAATTAAAAATATAAGTAGGGTCTGGATGCAGACAAAAACACTAGAGATTCCTAGAATTAAAACCAACATTATTTTGTGGATTTAAATGAATTTCAGGGAGCCTAAGTTACCGCAACTTAGAGAAAACTGCCGATGTATACAGTTGAATAGTCAAGGGATTGGTTTCTTTTTCTAATATATTACTAACCATCTGATGTCACAGTAGAATTTTGCATGCACCTAGTTTTTGGATTGCACCGTGTGATGCATGTAACTCTCAACACCCACATATTTGCACTGTTGATATGATTTACGGCATGAACATATTCATAGCACCAAATATAATACTGCATGAAGGGGTATAACATGTATCACAATTGCATGAATATTAAGGTGCAAACCTAAACAATCAAATATTCAAAGTGATATAAGAGTAAGGATGCACACTCAAATCACTAAATAAAATACAATACTTTATTCAAAGTCAATAATAAAATGTACACATAATAACCAAATAAATAAACACAGTGTATCAAGGCTAGAATACACCCAACAAAAAGATTATCATCTACTTCAAAAGTCAATCAGTACAGAACGCGCGTCACAAACACCCCCCAACGTTTCGGCACCTTCCTGGTTGCCTTTCTCTTACCCTTGAGAAAGGCAATTAGGGGGGTGCCGAAACATTGGGGGGAGTTTGTGACGTGTTCTGTACTGACTAGCTTTGTAGTAGATGGTAACCTTTTTGTTAGATGTATTCTAGCCTTGATACACTGTGTTTATTTATTTGGTTGTTTTATGAACACATTCATAGACACAAATGACAACAGTATTAAGAGAGAGAATATACAGTACATATATCTTCTTGCTGCAGCACTGCTCGGCCTCCTTGTGATGTTCTCTCAACCAATCCAATAATTCTCATAGAGAAGCATTGGGACATGAGCTTTAATTTGCGGCAATCGTCTTGATCCACCAGCAATACTTATTATGGAGATGCATTGAAACCAGTGCTTCTCTATGAGAAGTCCTCGGTTACACTTTTAGTAATTGCTCAAAGTGAGTGAGGAAGACATCCTTACTGGCTATCTGGTGGACAGCGAGAGGTTTTACCAGGGGATGATTTCTCTCCTTTACTGTAGTGTTTTGGGATTCATGTCTGTAAGGTCTGCCTGGCGGCAGAGCAAATCAAGGCTGCCCAAGCACTGAGTGATGCTGAAGCACTCACATATGGCCTGTAATTCATAATTTATGCAGTCTGAATGTGCTTAAAGATGAGCTTGCTCTGCAATTTGCCCCACGCCTTCTGAAACAACGTAACAGAGCCGCTCTGTGTGGTTATTGGGAGTCCTGGGGCTCACAAGCAGTTGGCCCATCATCTAATTAGGGACCAGGTTGTGCATTGCGGTCCTTTAACAGTGGGATCGGGCCCCTGTTAGATTGTCAGTACTCTCACAGTGCTCAGAGGTAGCAAGTTCCAGCCACTTCCTCCCAGCTTACAGAGAGTCATACAGGGAAGGAGGGGAGGATGCAGAGAGAGGAGTGGGGAGAGTAGACTGAAAGAACCTATACCAGCCTCAAACTCCCATCAACCTCAACCTGCACCCGTTGCAGCCACATCCTATTGGACCCTAGAAAGGTCACCCTTCTGCACCCAAGAGGTATGGAAACAGGATGGTGATAGAAAATTTGTAAATTATGACATATGTGTGTGCATATGTGAATCGCTGTGTCACTGTGTACCTCTGTCAGATGCACATGTATATGTGTGTGTCAGTGTATGTGTATATGTGTATACATGCTGGCATTCAAATTCTAACACTGCACACAAATACACCCATGCGTTCAAACACCAAAACTACATACAAACACATCCAGCAATCAAACGCAAACGCTACATGGAAACACACCCTGCATTCAAATGAACACTCCACAAAAATACACCACTCGATTCAAATGGCAACAGTATATACAAACATACAACAGCATTCAAATACCAACACTACACAACAATGTAGTCCTACATTCACACACACACACCTTCTCCACACAAAAACACTCCTACATTCAAACACACAGACCCGGTTTACAAATAAAACCCTGCACGAATGGGCAAATGGCAGCTCCCCGTTGGCAAAGCATCGTGGGAATCGTATGACAGTTCAGGATCTACCTTTTGGCCATCCTTGCGCTCGAGGGGGGCGAAAAGAAAATTCTTGAATCAGTGCCCTCTTTACATTTCAAATTTTCATTTACACACTTGAACTTTTTAATATATGATCTGTATATCACCTGCTGTGAGACTTCACAATAAGCTAACCTACTAGTAAATACCCAACAAGGGAAAACAGTTGTCCGTTACCAATCCGCCTACTTGGCAGCTGTTTGGGCTACAAATTGACTCAGGCAAGAGCTGACACGTTAGGCCTCTGTCCAGCCAAATCAGCCATGAGGCTAGGTAAAATCCCATATATCTTGTCCAATATAGGTCTTCACCTCATTTGGGTTGCCATTGAATTTTTACTTTATTAAAGAAACAGATAGTTGAGAATAAAGTGTTGTGTCACTTCAATTAAAGTTTATACAAGGCATAAGTCTTTTATTTGCTTTTATCCTTTACTTTTCAGACACTTGCCTTACATATTACTGCTTGAAAGTCAGATTTAATTTGCTATCCTTACTTCCCCTGCCCTCGGTGATAAATCCTTCCTTATTGTTATGTAATAACTTCTGCAAACCAGGTGGTGACACTACTAATTAAGCTGATAGTTGGGGCAGGCAATGGATTTTTAGGAGCCACTCTAATGATACGAAAGAATGCATGTCTGTGTAAGGTCTGGATGAGCAAACTCTCAGTATCCTGGCTGCGTAGTATGTCTCTAAATACACAAGTTTAGCAAACTGATCATATCTTTACATGTGTTTCCTAGAAATATTAACAGTTTTACTAATTAGCTAGTGACATAGTTTAGATGGTCAGTGTATATGGTTATAGAGCGTAAGCTCGATCCAGCTGTTTCTGCATTAACCTCTTGTTTCTTCTATCCTTTGTAATAGTACATCTCATTTGCTGTTCTATCCCCAGATTAAAATTGCATAGCGCTGCGGAATAGGTTGGCGCTATATAGACGCCAATAATAATTATTATTACGGCTGTTCCAAAATTGCAGCTTTATTTCTGGCAGTGCCAGCTTTTATTTCATTTTTATCAAAGTTAATTAAATGACCACTACTGAGTTAAGCAAAACATCTACTGTAATCCAGGAAAATCAGGAAAATCTTGTTTCTATCCCGGTAACAGCCTTATCTGATTATCTGTACATTTATCCATATCCAATGGGCAATGACTTTACCCTGTGTAGTAAATTAGCTGTCCCAATGTTCATTTAAGTTTTTCTAATACCCTCACAGCCTTCCTCACATACCCCTCACCCGACATAGACATTTAACTCCTGAATGTAGACTGAAAGTACCATTACTGGTTGCTACAACCTGACCTTTTCCGTGACCTTATTTTTATGGACTTTGGCTAGCCATTGATATGGGGATGGGGTGATTAACAGGGGAAAAAAGACTAGAAAGTTTAAAGCAAGTTTTAAGACTTGGGTAACAAAAGGGACCATTTAGTTTATGACATTTTATTTTAATGAATACTTTTCTTTAAAGGTACTTACTAAAAATGCATTATATATTCTCTTTAAATTAAAACTTAAATACAGTACAGTGAGGAAGCATTGGCTACATCCAGACATGTAGCTAAAAAGTCTAATTAGCTTCTCATACTTAGGTGTGAAAACCTCAGGCAAAATACACTCATTGGGAAAAAAAGGAGGAAAAATATCCTTGTTAAGACTGGCTTAATTATTCATCTATCTACAGTTGCTTCATCCTTCTATATAATTGGCAAAACTCTTGCCGCAATTTTTATTAATCACATCACTTTTGGATGGTTGGCAAGATCACTAATGGCGTATCATGGTGGTGACAGTATTGGGTTTATTTGTAAAGAGGTCAAGCTAAATTCAGGGGCTATGACACAACAGAACGGAAAATCACCTTCCGTTGTTTTATCTTAATTTATAATGAGTACAGTTTTTGTAGTTATGTTTTGTGATACCATTTGCACAGAGTGTACAAAGTGCAATACTTTTAACAAAGACTAATTCATCTATTTCCGATTGCGGTCGTTAACATTGTACTAGTCATGTTGAACTTGTGATCGTTGTCTAGATGGAGATATTTTGCCCATGCCTGAAGCCCCACCTGTAGGATCACTGCCCCCGATAAATGGGAAAAAAGGAGCCGGGAACCAGAGCAGCATGGCAAATTTAAAGGCATCCAATGCCAATAGTGGCAACACAACACTGCCCTCCAAGACTATGCCCACTGGCATCATTCGCGGTTCAATTCCTGAAGAGCTCAAAGGTAAGGATTAAGTCATAACATTATTATTAGTTAATGTATAAAGTCCTAATATATTATGTAGAACTCATCAGTACAAAATATAAATAATTCTGCCGAGGTCGTTGGTACAGTATTCAATATTTCTTCCGGGTTCATCAGTACATCAAACAACGTATTCTGAAGAGTTCACAACTATGGTATACAATGTATTCTGCAATGTTTCATGGTACAGTATTCAATGCATTCTGCAGAGTTTATAAGCACAACATGCATATTCTGAAGAGTTCACAGCTATAATATTCAATATATTCTGCAGAGCTTCTTGGTACAATATACACTGTATTCTGCAGAGCTCACTGGTACAATCTACAACATTTTCTGATTTAAACATACTGAAAGAATATAGAAGTTTATGATGGTTTGCTAGAGAAAGTTCAACATGCTGAACAGGATAGGTGCTAGCATGTGATGGGTAGAATATTGAGAGGGATTAAATATATTGCTTTAATGTTTTAGCAGATAATAAGATAACCACATTTCCATACACATTTCACTGATAAATTCAGATTGTGAGTGACAATGCAATTAGTTGCAGATGAACTGCTGGCTATTTGAAGCCGTGTTTGCCAAATTGTCCTGGTGGCTTCAGTTGAATCGCATTTCAAAGCCCATAGTTTCAAGAGTCAATGTCCATCAGATTTTTCCCAGGCATATAGCAAAAGCCTGCAAATGTTATCTCATCTGTCTGTGCAATTACCTCGAAGCTCAGGTCTTCCCACCAGTGTCATTGGCTGCCCACAACCTCAGCATGTTATTCCAGGAAGTCAAGCTGTTTTGAAATGTACTCAGGACATTTGTTAACATCAATAGTCAGTCCTGTTCAATTCAGAACTAAAACAATTACAGCAGGCCTAACAGCCATAATCCTAAAGAAATACAATTACTACTCAATTCAATATATATTTTAGTAGCGACGATTTCCCTGTTGAGTTGTGAATGGCAGGTGGGAGGGTTTTTATTAAAGGAAGCACCATCACCACTACAGCAAGATCCTTTAGTGCCCTCCACGGTAAGTACTATAATTGCTTGGAAATAGTTTGACAACCTACCTGGAGTCTGTCGGGTGGGCTAGGAGAGCTTGAGAAAGTCCTGATTTTTGTTAACCCCTTAAGGACACATGATGTGTGACATGTCATGATTCCCTTTTATTCCAGAAGTTTGGTCCTCAAGGGGTTAAAGCATTACAAAATTGCTCCCATACATATTGACTTACTAAAACTAGCCTATACCACACTCTAAACCCTAATGTCGTCTATAAATTATATTGTGACACTAAACCTTTGATTGAAATCCGAGTATTACATGAACCTATATTTATATAATCCACATGTGCTGTGTTAACAACAAGCCATGCTCTTCACCCACTACATTTTAACCGTCCGCCCACAGCAATTCCCCCACACTGTTCTGCAAAATTAATGGGACACGGTAGGCACTGGAATCGCTTCATCTCATTGAAGTGGTTATTGTGTCTGGAGTCCCCTGGTGCCATTTTTCCATTCAGTGTTAAACTGTTTAGAATGGTTTAATTCTACAGGAGAATGTCTAGGAGCCCATCTCCTCTGTGCTGGTTGGAATAAAGAGGAGGCATTCAAATGAGCAGCAATGGGTGGTGGTGATTGGCTGAGAGTGTTAGCTGATCACTTGCATTCTGGCACAGTGGCCCATTGCTGATGTTAATTGATTTGGCTAAGGTTTAGCCATACCCACAATGGGGGCTAGAGTGTGGGTGACCAGAGAGCCTCATTCAGTGTCAGACTGCTTGAAAATGCTTCAACACTGCATGGACGGACAGTGCCAGCGGACTCCAGGCACTATACCCAATTCAATGAGAGAGTGTCTATACCAGTGGTAGCCAACCTTTTTCTACCTACCGCCCACTAATGCATCTTTCTTGATGGAAAAATTTCCTTACCGCCCACCAGTTTTCGCGCAAGGGTGGAATATTTTTTAGAAAGGAGGGTGTTTTAAAAAAAATAAATGTACATACATTTATCTTTTTATTTCTACTTAATGCATGTTTATAATGTTTTTAACTTTATAAAGTTTAATGAGAAAACAATAAAGTAAATTGAAATTACCTTTACTAGTGATTAATGAGATCCTTGAGGTTGATGCTGCAAGACTAAATATTTAATATCTGGTTCGATTTTTGTAAGGAACAAACGAAGGTCTCCTCTTTCGGTGATATTCAGACAACTTCTCTGTTTGCGCATAATATGATTTCTCATCTGGGGTCCAGTGGTGGCTCAGGTGGATGGGAGTCAGAGTTCCCACTCTGACTCCCTGGTCTTCCTCCCGCATGGCTCTCAGTGTTAGCTGGGAGGAGTGACATGCAGTCACTTCCTCCCAGCTCAGTGATGTAATTACAGGGGGCCCGGTCGCGCTGTTAAAGCGCCCAGTGCTGACTGGGCCCCCTTACAATCCACATCCATCGGGTGGCCCTGACAGAATGGGCCACCCGATGGAACCCTCCATATGCAGCACCGGCGGTTTGCCGCGGGCCGGGGCCGCAAATGGTGATGGCGGTACCCGGTCGCACCCGCCCGCCCGGTCTCTCAAAATTAGAAAATCCCTACCGCCCACCTGGAATCCTGAAACGCCCACTAGTGGGCGGTAGGGACCAGGTTGACGACCCATGGTCTAGAGTGTCTCTTTAAATCTAAATATGGTGCATTAAAATGGCACTGTACAAATGGCTGTGTTATTTCTCTTGGAGTACTACAAGGGGACACAAGGCAAACAATAAAATGTTACTAACATTACTCCACTTAGGGGTTTTCAGGACCCCTTAGCAATGCCCCTGAATGCAGCTCAGAATACAAGCAAAAGTTGAGTGCACTTGCATATATTTGATATTTAGCACTGGGAATTCTTACTAAGAAATTTTTGGATGACCTAAAACAACAATTCTACCAGAACAGTAAAGAAAGCTATGTTGCTGGTATTTTTATCATTAAAAATAAAATGCCTTAGCCTACACTGCTTCTGTCTCCCACATATTACTAATATGGCTTAATCCGGTTCTGTTTCTCCAGCGGTACCTTTTTATTACAGTTTAATAATGCTCACTCTACTACATAGGCAGAACTTGGTATCTGTCTGCTAAAATGCCTGTTACCGCCATATGTTATAGTAAAGTCTTTTATCCAGAAAGGATGTAATTGGAGAGTTTGCCAGGCAACCTAACCCAGCATGTAAGATCACAGCCATTTTCTCTATAATACATAAGGTCACTCATACTGCCTTATGGATTGTGATTTACTTTCATTAAAGTTGTTTTGATCGCTCCAGTTTGTACTTTCTGGGATTGATGAGATATCACTGGTACAATTGCCTCATTGCTATTTACATAAGGGTACATTTTGCACAAGGCTTAATTGCATGCTTCATCGGGTCAAATGTAGAAAGTCAGTACTGTAGGACTTTTAGATATAGTTAGGCAACCCGGCAACTGGGCTAACTTGCTGAGGGTACCTAGATGCCCGTCTAAGTGCTGCTTATTAACCCCGTAAGGACACATGATGGAAATATTCCGTCATGATTCCCTTTTATTCCAGAAGTTGTGTCCTTAATATTGAAAAATGAGAATAGTGAGTGATGTACTCTATATATGCATATGCAACTCCTTTGCTGCATTTATTGGAAAGTAAGTACGTAGGATGTTCACTTAGGTTTCTGGCCATGAAGGTATCTTGCATGATTAAGCTTTCTTAGAAATGGTTTCTAGCCAGTATGGTCTGAGCTGGTCTTGGTGGCTAATTGCGTGTTTTTTAAGCAGTCAGATATAATGGCACCATAGTCTCTCTTAAAGGAACACACCAATCACAATAAACCACTACAGTACGCTGTAGTAGTTATGGTGTCAGTGGTGCCCTGGCAACCCTTCATTATAAGGAGTCAGACGGTTTTAGAATGGTTTGAGTTCTTAAGTATTCAAAGCTGTTTATTGATTGCATTAAGAAACATTATGCAACAAGCACGTGGTGTGGCATGCGGTTTGGACACGCAGGTCCTTGCAAATAGGGCAATGCTGACATTGTGTACATTTTAGATAATTGTTCATGTTTCCCTGAAGCATCTGGGTTAGCTGTATTTTATGGATTAAAGCAAGGCTTCAGCCCCTTGTTTTGCTCTGGTATGCTGCGACTGTATGTATGCGTAAGGCTTGTCAAGCAGGTTGCTTGTGTACCTATGTACAGGTGGTTGCCCGCCCCCTTCTTAACATGCCACTCTCTGCTGCTTCATTTGGAGAGCCCATCTCATACATGCCCTATACTACCCCTGATCAGAAATGCTTTGAATTTAGTGCAACTCTCAAAAACCTTTTTACTGCCAACACTTCTGGCCCTGTCTTCTCCCCCTGACTTTCAGATTAATGAGCAGGAGAAAATGCACAGGACTGTGGCCATAGACCCACCAAGATTGAGTTCTTACTGGCGTTACTGAATATCTTCTTTAGGACACTAGTAGAGTTAGACCCCACAGTACCGTGAATGTTACATAAACATCTCAGACGCCAACACTGACAATTAAAAGTTGTCCGTGTTCGCATCTGAGATGTCCATGTAACACTTTGCAGCTGATTTCTGAAGACTCAGATAATGAACAGGTTAAACCCTCTTTTCTTATCAAAACTAGAGATATAGGTGCAAAAAAACCTTCTGTAAAGTACTTGATTAGGAACTTCTGCCAACACAATGCACTCTAAAAGGATGGGTCATGTTTATCTTTCCTGCCAGATAACAGGAGATCCCGCTGACCTCTGCATGACTGATATATATTTAAATATCTGACACGAGGGCGGCATTGCTTACAGGATGAGTGATTATGTGCCTGAGACATTGGGTCGGTTACTGGGGCAGTGTATGACAGGGAACAGAGGTGAAAATGAGATTGTGAGATAATTGCTACAGTTATGTTACACTCAGATTGGAACAAAGTGACTACTTAACTGATTTTCCAGCAACAGAGAATACATTAAGGAAATGCCATCAAAAATCATTTTATAGATTATCCATTTGCAATACGTTTCTTGCCTAATAACATATATTACTTTATATACAATGTAATGTAGCGGTTAACAAGTCTGGGTGCCAACTCACAAGTTTTCAGTGAAATTTTTTTTCAAGTTGTTTGACAAAAATCAAGACAAATCCTGGCATACAAAGTAAGTTTCACCTAAGTAAGCTATGCTTGCCAAGGTTAAGATGTGAGGACAGTGGATGGGTTAGCCCAGCTGTCTACCAGACAGCCACTATAGAAGCTTACTGCAGTTTCACGGATACAATGCTGGGCGTCCTCACGCTTTGCATGAGGACCACCAGCCACATGGTGCTCACCGCACATGTGCATTTGGTCCCCACCATCGCCTGACGTTATAAGAGGAGGAGCCAGACCCAGCCAAGGGATATCAGTGCTGGACTCTAAGCTGAATTAAGGGTTGGGGGTTTTTTTTTTTGTTTTTTTTTAACCCTTTCATGGATGGGGGGGGTTGCGTGAGTGCAGAGGGACACTATAGTGTTAGGAATACAGCTTTGTATTCCTAACACTAAAGTTTTCCTTTAGGATTATAAAGCAGCTATCAAGTGGCTTTGAATTTTGAAAAAAGCACTATGCTTTGTCATATTTCTCGAAAAAAAGTTTGACAGAAACTGGGGTACAGCACCCAAAGACTCCTTGTACTGTAAGAACGGCAGTAAGCCAAGGTGGTTATGGTGCTTAGAACATTACCTTAAAGGACAAATGTTTTTTTTAGGAGTTTTCATAAAGATGGAACCATCATGGAAAAGCATGGAATATTCTTTAAATATATTCTTCTCATATAAATTCATAGGGGTGTCAATAATTATGCCACAAATACTTTTCAAAGATTTACTTAATTTTTTAAATTTTTTTAAATCCATGAGAGCAAAGTATGTTTGTGTATTTCAGCCTTCTTTGCTCAGATTTACCAAGGGTGCCAAGATTAGTGAAGGACACTGTACATACACACCATTTTAAATACCCTTATTATGTTAAACCTTATCACTTGCTCAGAGACTTGTCTAATAATTCTCTATTTTGTACTGTTTCATTGTGGTGATCTCTCTCTGTTTCTTATTTGTGTTCCGTTTCAGAATGCTGCAAGGGCAGTTCTGTGGGCAGCCTGATAATGAGTCCTAATGGCGAGATCGTATGCCTCTCAATTTTGGGTACCACACGAGAAACAGATATTCCTGTCCGCTTTGACTTTATTCCTGAGCTGGATGAAGAAGGTAAATATCCACATGGTATCATTCCATAAAAATATATCTTCTTCCGTTATGGTTTTGCTTTTGGGCTTGCTTTTTGCAACATATCTTTCATGATTTATCATTTATAATTGTATAGTAGACTCCCAACGAGCAGTAAGAAATTTATTTGATCCCATTTTCAATTTTTTTTTTTTTTAACTTTCAAGTCAGCAATAAGATTGTCCGTAAGATCAAAATTAGGATAGACTTCTAGCCACCAAAAATCCATTTCTCTCTTGCTTATGCCATGATTCAGAAGATGCTTAAGAGTGTCAGGAAGTACATATATATTACTTTCTCTCTCCACAAATGAAAAACAAATAAAATTACCATGTAGCAAAATTTTAAATGTGTAGTTAGGGTAGGCACGTCCAAAACAGGCACCTATAGGCAGCTGCCTACTCTGCCTACTTCTGCCCTGAAAATGATAACAATCCATCTTTTTCTTAATTAGCTGCTTCTCCTATAGTTTATAAAGATATATGATAGCATTTGTGAATGGAAAGTGTTTCCATTACCTCTTGACCCCAATGTTGAAATTGTAAACTGCAGAAAGCGAATGGCACCCGGGGCTTAGGTACCACATGAGTGGGGAGTAAATGGAAAAAGATGGGGAAAATCAAGAATTGTCCAAAAACACCCAGGGAATGGGTGAAAATAGTTTACATCAACAAGTGATATAAGAGAAGCTGCTACTCTTTTAAATGCAGTGATGCAGTTGGCAGTAAATGAATCTGATCCATCAGGTATTTGTAAATGTAATCTATAGTCACTGCTGGATAAATTATCATTAAGTATATTCTACTGTACATACTATTTCTTCCTATAGTGAAGTGAAAAATGTGACAAATATTTATGTTCTCCCTTAATTCATGTATGCATCATGCATTTAATTAACACCAGTAAATATGAGCAATTATTTATATTCACACCTCGAGATGGGGCATGTCACCCTGGCATGCTGTTGTGTGATAGAATGAAAGGCTCCCTGGCATGGCAACCAATCAGGGATGCCCATACACTGAATGTGGTTGAACCCCTTGCAAAATGGGTTTAAATACCCTGAAACTCCTCACAAGTGCAGTGCCAATAGTTATTCATGCACTTTTGCTAGACGGT
The DNA here is from genome assembly GCA_933207985.1 of Pelobates cultripes. NCBI lineage: Eukaryota > Metazoa > Chordata > Amphibia > Anura > Pelobatidae > Pelobates > Pelobates cultripes. The sequence goes on along the minus strand of OW240918.1, from coordinate 48,019,652 downwards.
CCCTCAGTTATGCTGACACATGGTGACCGTGTCTGTCTGAGGACTAGGAGGACTGAAAGAAAGATGACCGTATTTAGTCAATGGATGACAGTATTTAGTGAACTGGACATTAACTCATCTCTGGTCTGATTGTGCTCTGCTCTCTCAGATTTCTCCTCATTGACACCAGCACACTGGTTTTATTGCCAGCATACCGGCATCGGAGTAGAGTGATGCCATCACTCCGTTCCAATACTCCACAGCCAGCGCTAACAGAGTCGGCTAGGGAGTTACCATAACAACTACAACGGATGCTTTTCCAAAGAGTTGCTTGACAGGTGGGAGAAAGACCTATTTTTAAATAGTCTTTTTTTCTCCCAATCTGTACATTTGCTAGCAAATCCGTTAGCACAACGTATAGATAGAATGTTAGGCTCTTTACAGAGAGCATATGTTATAAGTACCATGACATGACAAGTACCTTTTAAAGTAAACCTACCATCCACAAAGAAAATACTTTTTATCTATGTTACTAGTAAATGTAAAATGCATTTGCAGATCAAACGAAATAGCCATGTAGAAATTTCTTCTGTGCCAGTGAGAGCAGGCTTTTAATGTGGATACACCCTAATATACTGACAGCGTACAGATGTAAAAAGTAGCCTTTAAATAAAGTACACATTTGCTATCCATATGCCTAGCACAATGTGTATATATAGCATATTTTCCTTTTCAAAATGAACCAAGGTTATGTTTCACTGATGGGTGAATATGTAAAGATTTATTTCCCCATTGTCTCCCTCGATGTGGGAACTACAGATTCTTTTGTGCTTCAGAAGAATCCGTTTGTCATTTGTCAGTTCTGAAATGGCCACCTGCATCGGGTATATAGCCTCTGTGATTCAGAAAAGCTAGTTACACTCCCTCTAGCATGTAAGCTCATCGAGCAGGGCCCTCAACCCCCTCTGTTCCTGTACGTCCAGTGGTCTGATCTCAATTATGTGTCTGTTAGTCCACCCATTGTACAGCGCTACGGAATTTGTTGGCGCTATATAAATAATATTATAATAATAATAATAATAATAATAAGCAAATCTGGCTAAAGAAAACGGCAGTCAACGTCATGCAGCTCTGCATCTTGCATACATGCTAAAAGAGTCCATAACCTGGCACAGAATAAATTCAGTCTCAGTGGAGGCTCGTCCACAGGGGCACTTGGGATAGCGCGCCACCAGTTTGTATGTTGATGAAAAATGATATGCAGTAGCTTAGAAACACTAAGATTTTAGGCATGTCAAAGATGCGGCTGGTTTGAAATCTGCCCTGTTTCACCAGATTTTGCACATGACAGAGAGGCAAGAAGCCATCTTTGAAGTAATACAGAGAGAGCACAGCAGCAGCAGTTCCTGGCCGCTGACAAATATAAATGTCTATTATCTTTTTTTTTATTTTATTCTTTATTTTTGTAGTGCATTGCAGGGATAACAGCTTATTAGAGACATTTCAGGACAACACATTATAAAATATCAGTATGCAAGCCTTATGCATGTCTGACTTACTGTACTTTTTTTAAGGTTATAATAGTAGGTAACAGAAAGCATGGTAGATAGGGGTAGTAAAGCAAAACAATGACAGGGATTCAATCCATGCTAGCTAGGTTATCGTCACAGGCTGAGAAGGGGTGTGATGATTGAATACCATACAAAATTGAAAATCATGTCAAAATACTGTGGCTGCAGAATTGTGGCCTTAGTGAAATAAGAGTCCATAATCAGTGGCTAGCTATGTCTCAATTACTATGGAAACAGTACAAAAAGAATAGTGCTCTGTGCAAATAGGCGCTTAGTGATAGTATATGTGGCGAAACCAGCCTCGCCACGTGTCCTTGGAGGGGGCTGCTTGCCCGCCTCTTGCCTTTGGACTATGGACCAGACTTTATGTGAATGTGTTAACCCAGATAGCTATGCCATGGAGCCCATTCGTGTAGTTAAAGACTTCGGCTCCATGGCAATTGAACTGTGTGAATAGGATCTGAGCGCTATTGGGTAGTTTTGTGCGCTCAGATCCCAGCTATCTGGGGAAATGTGAAATGTCTGTGTGTTATGTGTAAAAGGTGACTTTATGTATTTTAAAGTGTTTTATGTCTTTTTGCAACCATGTGCTCAATGGAGTCTGCCTCTATCCCTGGATAATTGGATTACTTTCCCCCATTGTCTCCAGGATAGAGGGCTCTGTAAAACCTGTTTGAGCCAGATAGCCATGTGCCAGCCAGGGCCCAAAAGATACTTTTACTAACTTTTGAACCCCTGGTCGGATTCATGACATTTTTTAATATGTTGTTCCCCTGAATGGATTGATTGTGAATATGTAATTTTATGTGAATGTGATGTATGGTTTTAGAGTTATGAAAGTTGGGTAGAAAGTATGTTTTAACTGTATGTGTAATTGAGTTTCCTCTCAGGATAAGGGGAGGGAATATGTGGGATGTAACTGATATGTGATTGGTTGTTTTATACCTCCCTGTGGGCGGTCCTGTATGTGAAAGACTGTAATAAAAACCAGGCTGGGTGTGCCAGCACAGGAGTTCCTGTTTTAACCCTCAAAGTGAAGTGTCGTCTCATTATTTGGGGAAGGATTTATTGTATGCTGCTCCAGTTTGACTGCTAGGAGAGTAAACCTATTCGTATGGTTCCTATTCAACTGTCTACAGAATTCATATGCTTGGGAGAATTTATTTGTTTCTCCGGTTCAGTGATTGTGGTGTCTGCCAGAGTGCTTGGAGTCCTCAGGAAGCGCTAGGAGCATCCTTCAACGGTGGTACCCAGTCGGGGTGCCAGGCGATAAATATAAATATAAAACAGCAGCTCAAACACACGTGCAGGTATCCCAATCCTACACAAACAGATATGTGAAAAGAAAATGTGAGCTTAGTGGATCATACTGCCACCACAAAGATCACTCAGTGGAGCGCTAAAAATAAATATCTTACCCCTATTGAGATAACATATATTCCACTTAAAGGGTAAAACAGTATAATATAATCTAAAAAACAAGAAAATACACACCATGGTGCAGTATGCTTGTGAAATCTGAATGAGGTGGATCCAACTCACATGGTAAAGAGCCTGGGGATTGGCTCAAATCACAACAGCTTGGTTATATTTGGTAATACCAGACCTCCAGATATGCAGCTATATATACAAATACCAAATAAAAGTCACTAAAGTGGTCTTCCTTGGAGGTCTGGACCACTTTAGTGACTTTTATTTGGTGTTTGTATATATATTGTAGTTTTTATTTGTTTTTTAATAAATTGTTACTTTTACCTTATATATCAAGTAGTGGATCTTCAACTGCTTCCTGCATCTTTTCAAAGAAGGGTAGTGCCTCCTTTAAAGGCACATTGGTGTATATATATAGAGCCTAGTTTAATTCATGCATCCTTAAATGTGATTACTCCTTCATCTATACGTATTTGCACCAGGATCTTGTCTTTTTTATCCACATATTTTGTGAGCTGCATATCTGGAGAAGGTCTGGTATTACCAAATATACCCAAGCTGTTGTGATTTGAGCCAATCCCCAGGCTCTTTACCATGTGAGTTGGATATACACCTTTTTCCACCTCATTCAGATTTCACAAGCATACTGCACAATGGTGTGTATGTTCTTGTTTTAGATTATATTATATTGTTTTACCCTTTAAGTGGAATATATGTTATCTCAATAGGGGTAAGATATTTATTTTTAGCGCTCCACTGAGTGATCTTTGTGGTGGCAGTATTATCCACTAAGTTCACATTTTCTTTTCACATACTATGGAAACAGACCTGTGTTTAGAGTCCCAATCAGCCCATGCCTGTAATGGGCGGCACATTGCCCCCTGGTAGATCCTGTAGCCAAAGAGTCAGCAGCCCAGACCGAGATGTGCCAGTGAGTCGAACAGGGTACCTCCAGGTTAGAAGGTCCATTCGCTGTGGCGCCATTCCTGCGCTAGGTACCTCTCTCCAGGATCGTGCACGGCAGCCCCCAGATCTCTTAATGGTCGTCAGGGAGACCTGCTGCGATCTTTGCAGGTTCTTGTGTGGTTTGGAGACAGGGGCTTGCCTTGTTCTAGCGGTGTTCCCTTTTCGGCAGTGCATCAGCCTCCTTGGAGGTGCATAAACCTTTGGCCCTGCATAGGTTCTTCTCCCTAGGAGCATAGGAGAGGTCTCCGGTATCTGAATTACAGCCAGGGTGGAAGTCAGCCCGTTGGTTGTCGGAGGATGTTGCCTCCTCTGGAGCTTGGACCAAAAGCCAGCAAACAATTGGTCTAAAGTGGAAGATGCCTGGTGTCCAATGTCGGGTAAGTAGCTGCCATCTCCTATTGCACATGGGGTGCCTCTCCTGCAGCCTGTTTGTCAGGATTTTTAGCTTGATGTCAAAGGAAAGTCCCGGGATAACCCTCACCGGCAATGGGGGGGGGAGAATAGCCCCAGGCAGGCACTGCGGTTCAGAGAATTTAGTGGCAGAGGGATCGGCCACTTCCCCCACGCCACGTCAAGTAGGCCGCTTGTAGGCCGCAGTTCCACCGTGTTCAGACTTCGGAAGTGGCTTGTCTGGAGCCCACAAGAGTACTAGGTCTCAGCAAGTCGTGAAGGCTCACAGAGGTAAGAGTAAAGTAGCTTAATTCACGGGTTCATACCAATGCCCTCGGAACTCAGTTGAGATGCGTCCGATCGGCTTGGTGGTCAGGCCCCACCCCCGTCTATTATCTTTTTCACTCCCCTAATAGCCGTAGTGACTGCTTGAGGGTTGATTAAGCAAGGGAATTTACTCAAATATATAATTATCTATAAGCCAGTGAAGCCCAGGGGTCACAAGGAGAGGAATACATTTCTCACACAGAACACTGTGCTACCAGTACCCGCCACCTTCTTTAAAGTGCCCAGTCACTCTATTGCTGAGAACTGAGACACTCATGCTGTGGCTAATTGAAAAGTTGTTACGCTACAAACTGCAGGACTGGGGCTCTGACTCTGAGGACTGATCTGATTTCAATCTGATTAATCTGTTAAAATTGTTGATTCTGTTAACCATGTCAGCTACTTCGTGCCTCCATATTACCACTGCAGGTACACTGTGTCCTAGGACCTAATAGTAAGACTTGGTTGGAGTCTTTCATGTGCACACTGTGTGCTGAGAGCTAATGGAGCAGCTGACATGGTTGGCATCTATCAGTGTCTTAAATGCTTTAATCGTGTGCACACTGTGTACTGAGAAATCTTGATGTAGCTGACAAGTTTCATCATAACAGCAGCGGTATTTAGTAGGAAGCTAAAGTTATCACAGCAGGAGCACTACTGAAGATGATATCATGAAAGGGAGAGCTAAGAGAGGACTAGGAAGATAGAGAGCTAAAGCATCACACAGAGACATGCACTGTGCATGTATCTCTGTATTGTAGCTTTGTGAAATCCATTACAATGATCCCGGCTGCATGGGAAAGTTATGTTATCTCCTTATTGTGCCCAGCTCTGTGTGTTAGTTCTCTATATTTTACTCAGTTCTACCTGTTGTATGGATTTCTCTGTTGTCTATCCAGCTCTGTGTATTGTATATTTATCTTTGTTGTGTGCCAAGCTCTGTGTATAAGAACTCTATTTTTTTCTCAGCTCTGTTTGTGGTATGCTTATCTCTGTATTGTTCTCAGCTCTATATATTTTATAGATATGTTTATGTTGTGCCCAGCTTGTTTTATTGTATCAGCATCTCTGTATTATGCTCAGCTCTCTATTGTATGAATTTCTTAAAATTCCACCAGCCCTTACTTTCCAGTCTGTTCCTAGTGCAATCACAGTTTCAATCAAAGGAAGCTGGGATAGCGTATTATAAGGACCAGCCTTCACCCTTGCAAAGTGTTCTTTTTCAATGTGTGAGTTCTTTATTTTAAATAATGATCTATGTGGTTTTATTAAAACCATATAGATCATTTGTGGCTAAACTTAGCACCCCAGATGTGTCTGAATGCTATGTATCATGATGTTCAGCCAGTCTTATGAAACATCTGTGGAACCATTGCTATTGGTTTATAGATAGTAGATAGAGGTCTGTTGCAATCCAAATAAGAGGAATATTTTGTAAATATTTTTAAAATTAATATATACAACCAACTTCATTATATAGATAATCGTATTCTTTTATATACATATATATAAAAAAAAAACAGAATTCATACTTCTTTGTACCAAATGTTACTCATTGAAGTTTAAGGGGTTATCAACAGACTGAGTGACAAATAATTAAAATATCAAAAAAGTCTAAAAAAATTTTTTTTTAAATTACAAATATATGAATTCCTGCACAGACAGAAATCTGTGGAATTTGTTAGAGAAATTAGTATATATTTTCTAGTGTAGCTTGAAACATTTACTAAACCAGAAGAATTGACAAGGAAATAGCAACTTCTAAACCAAGACTGCTAAATCGGGAAACATACTTGGCTATTCTTGCCTAAAAAATGTATTTCTGTTGTCCATTTTTCCAGAATTCCTAGTTTAGTTAATAAATGCGAATGGGGACCAATCACTAAACAACGAGTTTCAGTGCATTGAAAACCAAATGTTGATGCCTGAGTAGAAAACTATTTGCAAATTATCACTTTTTGCATAGATTTTACAAATCGGTTTTGCCATTTAGCAAATAGACATTAATGTGTTGTTGATCCCTCTGGAAGGAGTGGTATTAAGAAGGGGAGGAGGTTATTTTTGGGGTCTGCTGACAACTACAGATGTTAAAACATATGTGTTCCATTTATAGAACCTCCATCTCAATGGGTGGCCTTTAACAGCGTCTTGCAACAATGGAATCAAAACAAGCTTAACCCGTTCTCTGTTATTCTTGTCCCAAACTCGGTCAAAAGAAACTTTTATGAATATTATTTTGCCTTATCAAAGAAATGATTTTACTTATTCATGTATTCTGCTCTTTGGACAAGTTAGGCAATGTAATCTTTGCTGTTTCGCTGTTGTTCTAAGTGTTGCATTTTACTCTTTGATAGGCTAGCCAAAGTAATCACACAGAATGAGATTTCGGCATTTCACTGTTGGGCTCAGATAAACTGTAGTTCTCTTGGTTGTTAAGTCAATGCAAATAAGGTACTTCTGGCCATTACATTTGCCATTAATCCTAGGATTACTAGATTTACCTTCTAGTTAAAAAAGGTAGCGGGGTAGTATAGATTTTTTTTTTTAAAGAAGTATCTCCTGTTAAAGGAGCAGTGTACGTACTATAATCACTACATGCCAATGTAGTACTTATGGTTCCTTTAGGCTGTGCGTGCAAACCCCTGTTATTGGTCAAACCGTTAGGAAGTAGTTTGTGCTAAACAAAAGGCACTGGACAGCATTTGCTTGCCAGAATTGCTAATGCAAAAGTTCCGCTTTCATAACAGCAGTATCAATTTTAGTTATTTTAATGCATTTGATTGGATGTGAGTTAGCAACTGGCCCACTCAGCCAATGAGATCTCAAAAGATTTATCCGTCTATCTATTTATCTATCCATTTATTCAATAACAACTAATCCACTCAGCCAATGAGATCTCAATCTGTCTGTCTGTCCTAAAAAACTGTTTTGTCAAGGTTTTCTGTATGTTAACCCCTTAAATTAGGAAATCGGAACACCGCACTCGCTTTAGAACCAGGGTGCTATGCCGGATCAGAGGCAGGCCTAATCGTATAACTGGTAGATAGAAAATGGTCCAGGCATACAAGGTTCAAAATATAAGCAGATTTACTAATCAAGCTGAAAAAGACCTCTTGAAAGGTCAAAATGTTGCTGTACATTCTACCAGTAAATCTGCTTATAATTTGAACTTTGAGTGCCTGAACTATTTTCCATCTACCAGTAGATTAACCCTTTTTCTTTTTAAATTGGAGTGAAATAAATGTAACCACTTTGGCTCCAAAGAGACTTTTGAAATCTCTTGTATTTTAAACAGTATTGTATCTTAACCCCTTAAGGACACATGACATGTGTGACATGTCATGATTCCTTTTTATTCCAGAAGTTTGGTCCTTAAGGCGTTAATATTTAAAAGATGACGCTGAAGAGACATATTCTGCCAGTTTTTCTCCCAATTTTTTAGCTATTCAATTCATTGGCTCCAGACTAAATCAATAACACACACAGGCCTGGCTCTAACCCTCTGGGACTGTCAGAAGGAAAAATAAACTTACAGACACGGGTCCCAAAAGAGAACAAAAGATACAAAACAAGGTACAATACAGACAGATGGTCAGCTTCAGTGCACGATATTGATATGTAGAACCGGAAAACCAGCATTACTTTATCTTATTTATTTATTGGGGGTGGCGAGTCTGTGAATCAATAAACTTGTGGCTTGCTATTTTGTTTAACTCTTCTGACCCCTTCGGTGCCTGAAATAGTAAAGGCATCTGGTTGTTTTTTTTTTGTTTGTTTTTTTTTTTCTGCTGAATTGGAAACATTGAGAATCGACAAAGCAAAAACAACAGTTTAAGAAACTGTTAAAAGTCCGCTTTTTTTGCCTAAAATGTCAAATACACTTGACAATTCTCCACGATTCCGCTTTTAGTAAAAAGCCTCCAATTTGTGAATTTTATTTATGTATTTATTTGTTGACTTTTTCTAAACTGTGAATTTTGGTCTAAATTGCCAGTTTGATATCAATTCATCACAGTTAACTCTTTAATGTATAAAGCCTGTAATGTTGTAACTGCACAAATTAGGAATGAATCTTACACCCCAAAAATATTATACCCCCCAAAAAAACAAGGGTATTTTAAAACACCATTGAACAAAATGTTAGTTCGAGGTTAACTGGCAGAAGGTGAGGAACTGAAAAAGTAGCTGTAATTTATTTTTAATTAGCCGTACTTATAAGTTGCAAACAAATACCACTTTATTGTATGGTGGGTATATTCTAAACATAAAATATAGAAAAACATATACGATTACATGATGAATATTCCAACAATTAGTACGATAATTCAGACATACTGAAGGCGGCTCATTTATAGTGGCTGAGTCTAAGCAGATTTATAATGTAAAAACTTGGAGATAGACTGGTTTGCAACAGACAATTAATTTTTTGAGAAATCCGATAGTAAAGGTGGTATATTGTGATTACGTAATTGAAGCTTGCCGAGTTCTGCATTGTTGGAATATTGCCAAGCACACACAGCCAGCACACAAGTGTGATGCAGAGGTTTTATTTTGCAGTTACACGAATGAGCATTTTGTAATGTCAAAATACAGCTTCTAAATCTGTTTAATGTAATCCCATCACCTCTCACAGCCTTTCAGTGGTTGCGATGTAATGGCAGATTGGCGAGCCGCTCCGGTCATATCTGTCAATATCAACAAAGAACTGTATCGACAGAGACAGTCCCAGGAGACCAGGGGACTAGCCTAACTCGGCATCTATACGCACGTTAAATCCTAGTTGAGTTTTTGTTTTGTTTTTTGTTTATTGAATTTTAAATAAGGAATGGTTGCCAGAAGAAAAAGAGATAATTCTGCAAAAACAATATTACAGCATTTACAAAAACACTACAAAACAATAACTAAATAAGTAAATAATTCAAACAAACATCTAGTGTAACACACCAATAGTGACAAATTGTTAGTAAATAGATAAATTACAACATAATTGAAGATGGAGCTAATATAAAAGTGTCAATGAAGGCACCATAACCTCTTCCCTGGATTTAAGGGGTTGTGATGCCTGAAGTCATTTTACTCATTGTTTAGCAGAGATGGTCTGTCCTCAGCAGCCTGAAACCCAGCCATTCTAGGGGTAGCAGGAAATCAATGGCTGCAAGTGTCAGCTGAGTTCTCCCAGTCAATCTGTGCCACGATCACTGGTATGAATGTACATAGTGGGAGGCGGAAGCGTAACTTTGCCTCTGCCGTATTATCATTGGACGGATGGCTGCAGGTTGCTAGGGACTGAGCATCTCTACTAAACGGTGCGTAAACCACAGACAGACTCAAAAAACATTTGACCAAATATATTATTATTAATATCGCCATTTATATAGTGCCAACAGATTCCTTAGCGCTTTACAATATTATGAGGGGGGGATTTAACTATAAATGGGACAATTACAAGAAAACTTACAGGAACGATAGGTTGAAGAGGACCCTGCTCAAACGAGTATTTTTGTTCTCAATATGTATAAAGATTTAATCAAGCATACCCCCACAAGTCGGTTCTTAGTGTAAATGATTACTTTAAAATAGCTGCATTATGTGTCTCTTGGTGCACGATTAATTCTGTGCCAGTTAAAATAGGTTTAGTTATTCATTCCCCAAACATTTACAAGATACAGTCAGCCGTAACCCTCCACTTCCTATTAGAATTGTTATGTGAGTGACTGTTAATACAACAGGATGCATATCTGACCATCTCTCCGTGTATCCGTGCTGGTTAAGAGCAGGTACCCTGGAGCCAGTAGTAACAGGCAATGTACAGTTGCATCACTCTTGCATGAGCAGGTCACATCCATGACAGTAGGATAAAAAGGAATGTCTGGATAGATAGGTGCAATTAAAGGTTTAAGCTACAAAACCACTACAGGTCAATAATGATTAGTTAAGAGTGGTAATAATGTGTATGAAATGGGGGTGATCACTTGGAAAGACCTTTAGCTTATATCAAACCTTACCTAAACAGTGTGACATTAAAGGCACTATTACCACATCAGTGATCTGAAAAGGTCTTGGTACTTGTTACATTTTTCTATGCACAGAAGAGCGGAACCCGGGTAAGAGGTCAAACCATTGCAACAAGATTTACCCACTTACCAGGGAACAGTGCCAGGGTACAGCTGGTACCATAACCACTTCACCGGGCTGTAGTGGTTATGATGCTTGGAGTAACCCTTTAAGTCACCAGGGGACTCTATTCGACATAACGAATGCCGTGAACTGTGGTAGTTAAAAATCAAGAGTAGTCTAATATTTCAATTTAAGCTATAATTCAAATTCAGGATACAGTGTTAAATACAATACTTTATCGCAGCGCATCTTCTTTCTTTTAATATTATTTACCTGCCATGTCAAAATAAAAAAAGAAATCTCTAAAACAGGACAGGTAGATTGAGGACTAAAGCTGTATTTTTACACACTTCGATCCACTTACAATAGATTTTTAATGGGTTTTAATTTTGTCACTGATGAAGCATTTTACTAGCTAAATAAACAGTTGAACTATCAGCCCCCAAGTCTTTCTCATTATATGCCATAATTTTTTTTTTTTTAGAAAAGCCTTCATTAAATTATTGGAAAACCAGGACTATTGCATTTAACTAAATGTTACCTATACTACTTTTCAAATATAAACACTATACTGGTCTAGTGGCATTTGGTTCCTACTCAACTTACTTATCCTCAAACAGCCCCAATTCTTTTGGAAAGGTTGCAAGCAAACATAGCTCTGTGGCTCACATATGTGGACCATGCATTAAGTTACATGCATTGTGACAACTCGTTACTAATTTATTCCAGGATCTAACACACGTCTTTCATCCTGCACCTTTGAATTGCAATTTTAAAGATATCCCCATTAACCGTCTCCAAAACCCATACATCCTCGTAGTGGCTACTGCTTTGAAAGCTAAAGCTTGGAAATTTACCGCAATACCTAAAATTTCAGAAGTGGTTGTGATGATTAATGAGAGCCAGAGATTTAGAAAAAAAAAATGTTAGTCTTTTGATTCTCCAATACTATAAAAAATATCAATGTAAACATGTTTGATTTTTTTTCTTTTTAAATAGAGATTTATTATTATATTATTATTTATTATTATTCCCACCCCACCCCCTGTTCCCCCTTAAAAGGTTTAAATCTTATTAAAACATAGAATGCTAACCTAAAAACGTGCTGAGCATCATGGGGGATGTGCTTCAAAATCACATGGTATTCTAAGGTTTCCCTTGGTTAGCTAAATGTCGGAAATTGTCTGTCAGAATAAGAATGCGAGTGGCTACGTATTTTTACCTGGGACTTAACATTGCTTAGTTATCAAAAGACAAAGATAACTAGAATGTGAATGACCATATACTGTAACTGCTAATAAAAAAAAAAGTATAGAATGGAAAGGAATGTAATAATCAGGGAGTATTTCTTGCCACAAATACCTTTATCAGGGCACAGGGCGAAACATGGAGCAAAGGTTATACCTGGAAAAATTATAACTTGGAATAAATATTCAGAAACTGATTCATAGACAAAATTATATGGACTGTGCACCTTTAAAACATTATACAATTTATTTATTTACCGTATGTTATGTTGTATGCAAGTATTCAAGTAAAAATTGACACACTCCTGACTACTTACTTACACCTTAGAGCAAGTTACAAATTCATTACATACCTTATGCTTAGACATTCCACCCGTCAGTTAATTTTTTAATGAGAGCTCTGGGGTAGTTCCACTTTGTTTACTAAAGGTTCTGCTACAGGTACCTCACTGTTGGTAGTCATTTAAATAAAAATTACTCTCTTTTTTTCACTTCTGTTAGTATAAAATGGATCTGACTGCAAATCGCACAATTCCAGATGAAAGTCAGATGTATGCACATACAGATACACATACTGACACACTCACACACACACTGACACATACAAATAAACACTGACTCATACACACACAGATAACACATATACATAAATCACACATAGACACACACAGAAAACATACACATACAGATACACATACTGGCACACACACACACTGACAGATACAAATAAACACTGACTCATACACACATATACATACACACACAGATACACACTGACTCATACACAAACAAATACACACTTAAAAAACACTGACTTATACACACGAATACATACACATACATTGACTCGTACATACACAGATACACACTGACTCATACACATATACATAAATAACACATACACATACAGTAACACACTGACTTATACACACAGCTACACACTGACTCATACACACACAAATACATAAATGACACTAAGTGCACGGGCCACCTGATGGGCCCCTTGAGCTCGCATGAGGTTGTTCCACCACTTTAAGGGCACCACACGCCCCTCCACCCTCTCCTGATTTGTGGGCCTGGGGTAGCCACGCTGTCTGCCCCCACAGTAGTTATGCTACCTCTTAAAATCAAAACCCACAGGCGGTTTCATAAAATCCCACAGTGGGCTGCTTGCATACCCTGACATAGAGTACCATGTAAACCAGTTTATAAGCTGTATTGCTTGTAAACTAGTTTATGTTGTATAGTCCCATGTAAAATGATTTGTGTTATGTAAATCAGTTTACCTTGTGTACTGCTATGTAAACTTGTTTATGTATGAACACCAGCTGTCCCGATATTGGTGGGATGGTCTGAAATGTGTTATATGTGAAGTGTGTCTTATTTTATTTTTTTCATTTTGCAAATATGGCATATTAAAAAAAATAAAAAAATTATCTTGTGGACCTAAACTCAAGAGGCAGTAAATGCCCAGAGCACCTGTCTTGCAAAGACTTCTCATTGACCTGCATTGACTGGTCTACGATTGGACAGCCACAGAAAGTCTGTGCCAGGTTAGAAGGGGAGGCCTTGCAAAGGCAGCAGACAAGAGATCTCCAGCTTTTGCAAGTTGCTTTTAGATGTACCCTGAATTAAAAAAACATAATTAAATCATGCAAGTTTTCATTTGGGGTATATCTGTTAAACATTGTTTTTTACTTATTCTGTATTTGGGCAGTGGAGTGTCCCTTTAATCCTTGCCTACTGATTGCATTGTGAATAAGTGGCACTAGGCAACTGAGTCTAGCCAGTTTAGCATGAGCACTGATCATTATACATGCTTGCACTTTGCTAAAGGCACTAGGACCATGCATACCAAGCTCTCTGCATGGTCTACTTCAAGTGAGGTCAGCCGGGTGGCTGTCAATCAGCCTGGCATGTATTCACGCCAATTTTGAGCCTTACTAGTGATGCAAGTGGTTTCACTGACACACTCCTTTAGGCCTGCCTGCCCACCTCAGTCCTGATTTCATGCTTCCCAGTGTTAGGAGTTATGTCTATGTGGTATACTGCTGTGTGAACTGGCTTATATGGTATACTGCTGTGTGAACAGGCTTATGTGTTATACTGCTGTGTGAACTGACTTATGTGGTATACTGCTGTGTGAACTGGCTTATGTGGTATACTGCTGTGTGAACTGGCTTATGTGGTATACTGCTGTGTGAACTGGCTTATATGGTATACTGCTGTGTGAACTGGCTTATGTGGTATACTGCTGTGTGAACTGGCTTATGTGGTATACTGCTGTGTGAACTGGCTTATGTGGTATACTGCTGTGTGAACTGGCTTATGTGGTATACTGCTGTGTGAACAGGCTTATGTGGTATACTGCTGTGTGAACTAGTTTGTTTTATCCTGCTATGTGAACTGGTATATGTGGTGTACTAAGTAATTAACACCATAATTGGGATTTGTGGTGTATCTTCCTAAAAGAGATACATAGACCGTGCCTGAGAAATAAGTCCTCTACATTTTATTGATCTATATCACAACAATGTAATTTAATTTGTTTATGGTCATTTAATATTTAAAATTATCTTTTGTTTTTACATGTTTTTTTACTGGATTTTTGTTTTTCTTAAATTCTAGTTGTACATTTTGCCTTTATTTTATAATTTTTCCTCAATAGCCTTAAATCACATAAAACCCCCTGGTAAGATGTATATAATGTCAAGACACAGTAAAGTACTTATTTTTCATACAATCGTCATATTTTTACATTTTCTATTCATTTCATATGTGTTTATTGTTGTCTGAAATAAGTGGAGAGCAAGGTTACTGTGTGAGATCTCCTACAATATACAGTGACTACATTGTATTAAGAATCGTTCTAATTGAACCCAAAACGTGAGAAAGTGATCCCATTTGGCCTTGCCCTGAGCGACTACAGTAAATTTACAGTGGTTGTCGTTTGCGTGAGAACCAGACCTTCTCTGTCAGTTGGTACAACTGATTCTTCTTGGGATCATTGAAAGGTTTTATGTGAGCTGTAAGAATCAGTGTAAGGTTATTATAATTGAAGCAAACAAGCTGTTTCTATATATACGCCCAATGGAAAATATATGCATATATAAATGTATGCAAGTTTTCATTTGGGGGATATCCACTAAACAGTGGGTTTACTTAGTTTAAATCTGGGCAGTGAAGTGTCCCTTTAAGTACCATATAGTTGGGCAAAAATAACATATAGATTACATGAAGTACTTGGGAACTCACAAAAAGCTTAACCAATAAAAGCAACTGTTAAACTTTGTAACCAAAACAAAACCTAAAATGTATATATTTCCTTAACTTTGAAAGGAACACTGCACACACCATAACCACCTCAGTGGACTGTTATGGTTATGGTGCCAGGAGAGACCTTTGTAAGCAGTCAAACGATTTTAGAACAGTTTGATGTCTTGCCTAGCGTCTGCTGGGCATCAGAAACTCTCTCCCAGGGATAATTTGGGCAGTGCAAGGGTTAGATCATTGGCTGAGAGTGATCATCTGATGCTGTCAGCCAATGTGTGCTTATCTTAGGAGAATTAAATGAAGCAAGAGAGAGAAGTCAGACAGTTCTAGAATGGTTTGACTCCTTTTAATGAGGGCGGCACCAGGGCAAACCTGGCACCATACCTATTACAGCGTGCTGAAGTGGTTATAGTTCTTGGAGTGTTGCTTTAATTTCAGAACAACTACAGAAATCAAATCATTTTTTGGTATGTTTTCCCTCCTTGGAGGAGAGCAGGTTAAGAAAAAACGGTCAGTAGAGATAGAATACTGAATAAAGGAAAAGAAAAAAAAGAAAAGAAAAAACAGTGGGAGGAAATAACACAAAATAAAGCGCAAAGAAAGTAAGGCCTCACCATGAGTAAGAAAACAAGAAACCGGACGAAGAGGGATGGCAGTACTTGTAACAAAGAGGCACAGAGTGGCAAGCGTAGGGTGAATTGGGAAGAAAATTACAGAAAAAACATTTGCTAAAAAGTTTAAAAGACGGATAGGGCCTTGTTTTGATACCTAAATATTTATAAAACTAATGATTTATATGATTAAAATATACTTTAAAAAATGGGGGAATGAGAAAGGCACACTTTCTAAAAACTTTCAAAAATTTTATATACAGATATTTTATGTTTCATACCAGTCACCAAAGTCAAAACCGATTCAGTTTCGATTGATATCTGGATCTCGGTGGAGCAAGCAGGGATTTAACCCTCTGTTCACCAAGACACTCGGAATTTCTGTGCTGTGCCAAGGATATTAAAACCCACTCTTTCTAGCAAGGCATAGAATGACCCTTTCCTAGGATTTATTTTCCTGATCCATAAAATAAAAATGTGACTGCATCAAATTTGTTAACAACTCATCAGCAGCCGTTAACTTGTAGATAAACATCGAAGATGAGATTGTAATTTCTCTTTGTCATGGTGGGACGTATTTCAAACCATTATTATTTCATTATATGTATCTGTCTGCCTGGATGGTGTGATACATTCTGTAAGATCGGCAAGATTATATTACTTTACATTCTAACCACATTACCCACAAATTGATCAACAATGTTCTGCTGTGGAAAAAAATGTTTATGAACATCATGCTGTGACACGGATTTCAAAGCAGTTGAAAGTATAGTGCAACGCATAAGCCAGTATTTAGTGAATGCATATTTTTGAGAATATGACCCAGATTGGCATGTTTCTATTTATAACAAGTTACATCCTTATTAAAGGAACACTATAGGGTCAAGAACACAAATGTGTATTCCTGACCCTATAGTGTTAAAAACACTATTTAGCCCCTTATTCCCCCTTAAATAACTAGAAAACTCACCTTATATCCAGCGCAATGTGGGTCTGCTGGCGTTGGCTCCACCCGTGATCTGCATCCTTGGCTGACATCATCAGAATTCATGATCTCAGCCAATCAGAATGCTTTCTCTGAAAAGGAAACTGGACCAAATAAGAGATGCTACCAGTGGCATTGTTAGGGAGGAGATTTATGGCCAAGCCCTGGATATGTGTGCCCCTTTAAATACACATTCCTTCAGCTGTCACCTTTCCAACAAAACCTAGTGGAGGGAATGGGTAACTGCGTGTGGAGGGGTTGTCCACCCCAAGTAACAGTAAGTGGATAGATGCTGACTGAATCTTGTTGGACTATTAATGTATTAGTGCCATTTATAAAGCGTCAACATATTCCGCAGTGCTGAATATCTATAGCATGCTATCTATAGTAGTTCCTGGGTGTGGGTGTGCATAGTCAGGCAACTTAAAACAGCTGGCAGTGGCTCACTTATTGTTACTCCCTCTGCCATATTTAAGTACCTTGGAAGCCTCTAGACATGTGTCATGCATTACAGTCAGTACAGTGCCTGCATTTTGTGGGGAGGGGGGGAAGCTGGAATTGTGGGTTATTAGTGACCATGATTAAACCCTACTGGAGACAGGGGCAATGGCTGACCTGGGACTCGGGAGTCAAAGGATTATAGAACGGTTTAACTTTTCACCCCATGGGGCCGCAGGGTGCCTCCACCACAGCCTACAGAGAGACGGAAGCTCTCGGCCAATGAGCTAGCTCTCCACTGTAGGCCTTAGCTCAGGAAAGCTAACAGAAGCACTTAAGCTCCTGTCATCTTTCTTGTTTTGTTAGAGGATGGGGAGCAGTGCCTGGTGAACCCCCAGTTCTAAAATGATTTGACTACCTAAAAATGTATCCATCCTGCTAAAATATTTTATAAATAAATAAATTTGAGGAAGGTCCCCAGGATACACCCAGTGCCATAACCAGTACAGCATGCTATAGTGGTGTTTAGAGTGTTCCTTTAAATACATATACACCAAACTTTAAATCTATAACATAAACATAAAGGTTAAAAAAAAAAAAAAATCAAATTATTATTAATGGCTGTACTATTTTTTTTTTTTTTTTTATAAGGCAGGCTATCTATAGTATTCCCTAGATATGACACAGTGAAATTATAGAACTTAAAATATAAGGAAGAAATGCATATCTGCAACCGAGACTAAATAACGCAAGTAATAGCTACTTTAATTCGCTTTTTTTTCCCCTTCAAAAATGACCCACTTTAACTATATACTATTCTAAACAGGCGATGTATGACAGCTGATGGCATGTAATCAGTGCTATAGGAATGATGTCAGTGCCATGTAGGGTTAATTGAGACCTTGCTCAGCCATTAATGCTTATCTGTGTTGCTCTTAGATCGCTCTCCACTGGAATCCACAGGTCAGGATAATGAACAATGGCCTTACAATCAGCAGAACTCAGAGCAAGGTAAGATACTGTACAGTGAGATGATTACTGAGTATCAGAACTAGGTTTCAGTCACTGATATCTGATAGGACATGAATTGTGAAACATATTGTTTTCAAACGAGATTGGTTCCATACTAAGATATGTAATCACAACAAAGTGTCAGTATGAGAGCCCCTAGAAGTCGGTTTAACCCTGCTATTTAAACATTGCATGTATCTTAAAACCCTAAATGCTTTACATTGCAGGGTTAAACGGATAGGGACACTGCAACCTGACTGCTTTTTTTTGAGCAGAAATGATCTGGGGAATTTTAGTGTCCCTTTAATCAACCTGACCTGACGATTTGAACATATATAAATCTGCAATTGCTTACAACAAAATTACTTCTTTATATAAAAGAAAAGGCAAACATAAATTATCACATAAAATGTATTTTGTATACTTCTGTTTCCACTAAACTGAATTTGCATCTCCTTGTTGAAATGCCATTGTTTTAAAAACTATATAAGGAAGAGAACCCATTCTATCAATTGATTTATTTTTTAATTTTGCATATAAAACAAAAGTGTTAACTGTTAAACCATAACCGCAGATCTGTCCCCTCTCACCCCACCACAATATTATCCTACACCTGAAAATAATTCTCTCTCTCTCTCTCTCTCTATCTCTATCTCTCTCTCTCTATATATATATATATATAATTTTTTTTATTAAAAAAAAAAAAGTGCAATAAAGACAGAAGAAAAACAGTCAATACAGGAATATTTTATTATGTAATAAAAATTTTTTTATTAATTCCTTTTTGTTGCTGTACATTGATCATCACAGCTCTGTTATATATAGGAAAACCACGTTATGTTTGCCCAGGGATCAAAACATTTCAGGGAAAGGGTTAAAATGTTCAAAAACTATAGCGTGACCAGGGGAAGAAGGGAGTTCTTGGGAGCAGGATTGCTTTCAACTAGTGTGCGTGCCCTGTCAGGCCTGAATCAAGTGGTTTGTTATGGTCCTGTGTGGCTGTAACAGTGCGGAACTAAATTTAAAAAAAACTCCAAATTCCACTGCATGTCTGGAAACAATAAGGCAGATGGTCAACTCTGACATCACAGATCAGCGTTTTCATCTCTGTGATTTTAGGACAGATTTTCACCCCATGTTGAAGTGATTAAGTCCCAGCTTTCTAGCAATAACTAATTGACCCTTGTGCATTTTTTTAAATAATGTGCTTTACCCATTGTGTGCAAATGTTGTGTGTGTAATATGGTGCTTTGGAAATTGAAGGGTAACATATAAGTAAATCTATCAGCTAGGTGTGCCACTTGGGTTCAGAGATCAGTTTCCTGCAATATTCATAAATAGCCAAATGTAACCACCTATGGAATGGAGCATGTGTGGGGGGCTCCTTTAGCCCACTATAGACCAATGACATGCCAGACATGTCATGATGTAAAGCCTTTGTCCTTAAGGGGTTAACATGAAGTCTGGAATTTTTCATGTATCCTCCCTTGTCCATTTCTCTCATTCCGTTAAACGATGCTGGACATCCTCACACTTTCAATGAGGACGTTTGGCGTTTCGAAAAAGTTTCGAAAAAATTAGGAAGGCATGTGCAGCGCTCGCCATCAGTGTCTTGATGCTCCCCTCAATGTAAGCAGTTAAATGGTTTGCTAATATTTTGACAATCTACCTGGGATAGGCAGGCGATGGTCACTCCATCTGTTAAGAGCTGCTGTGCCAGCTGGTCGTTCTTAGCCAATGAGCTAAGCTCTGCACTGCCGGGCTTACTTTAATGCAGAGAGTTTACGGTCTCATGGAATAGGTGCAGAGTGTCCACCAGACCCCAGACAATTTGTCAAAGCAAAACTATTTGATTACTTATATGTGAGACAGGGCAAACCTAGCACCATAACCATTACAGTGCGCTGTTGTGGTGCTTGGCGTGTTCCTTTAAATCCGTACAACAATTTATATTATATTTCAACTTGTGTGTTATCCTCCTTGTGTTTTTCTTAGAGGGACACTAAGTCACCAGGTGAGGCTAGGACGGCCTAAACAAAGATTTTTTAAACTCCTAAATGGCAGAGAATTGATTTATACACAAAAACTGCTCATTAACCTAAAGTTGTTTTGGTGATTAGAGTGTGCCTTTAAATGTATGTTTTTTCAGTTTTCCTTCTCCTCACTGGCCTGATATAATGAATAGTGTTATATTTGAAAACGGATTTGCCAAATTCAGGCTTAAAGTGCCAAGCTGTCACTGTTTATGACCAAAATTATGCAGTTGGGGATTTCAATTAACCTTTATTCACTGTGTGATGAATAAACCTTTATGTGTATATTTTTCGAGTAATTACTAGACCTGGATTTGTTAGAATTGACAAATTGAATTTTTTTTCATCTTACTCCGCTCAGGGTTTTTTTCATTAAAGGGATTCTCCAGTGCCAGGAAAACATATTCGTTTTCCTGACACTGCAGGACCCTCTAGTTCCCCTCTTCCTCCCACCCCTCATCCCAGGTTGCTGAATGGGTTTAAACCCCTTCAGTGACTTACGGGAGTCCAGCGCAGATGTCCCTCGGCGCTGGATCAGGCTCCGCCTACGCTCCTCCTCCGCCAACATCAGCCGGGGGGCGAGACCTACTGCACATGTGCGGCCGTCGGCGGAGGAAACCTAATGCACGCGCATTAGACCTCCCCATAGGAAAGCATTGAATAATGCTTTCAATGCTTTCCTATGGGGATTTCGGCGACGCTGGAGGTGTTCTATGAGGCCACTAGAGGAGGAGTTAACCCTGCAAGGTAAATATTGCAGTTTATGAAAACTGCAATAATTACACTTGCAGGGTTAAGGGTAGTGGGAGTTTGCACCCAGACCACTCCAGTGGGCAGAAGTGGTCTGGGTGCCTGGAGTGCCCCTTTAAATTATCAGGAATTTAGAAAGAAATTACAAATTTGAAGTCAAAATGACCAAACTGTAAGAATGTCCAAACCATGACTCTCCAGCTCTGCCATGTTATCCTAACACGTGCAAATCTCTGGTAAATTCCTGACAATCCACAGTTTAGTGAACAAGCCCTAAAATATCATGCACACTTTGTATGTTTCTGCATTTGTTGTACGAACATTTGTTCATGTCTGTGTTTTTTCCAGTTTAGTATTCATCTAAACTGGGTTTTGTGTGTTTTCTTGCTCCCATATTTTAACTTATACCCTACATACCCTACCTACCCTCCCTCAAGCTCTCTTTTTCCAGCTTTCTCAGCCTGTCTTTACTTCTTGTTTCTACGAATATCAGAAATATGCTAAATTATGGCCTTTGATGTTTCCCACGCACCTTGTCCACATCCATTAGTGTTTAGCAGAACAAGAAGCAGAGTTAATATGGGTCATATTCCTCGGCCTGAGGTAAAGAAAAACAACTTTCTGAGACTCCATTGCCAGCCTCATATCTGTGTGGCGTCTGGTTCTCATTGTGGTAAACCAACTCTCTGACTTGCCCACACTCCTTGCGCTGTCTAAATTAGGTGATTGTGCTACAACCTGGTCCAGTGCAGGTTCTGGTAATTTGACAAAAGGCATATGACTACATGACCTTTCCAGAAAATGTTACAATACAGGGAGGAAAGGTTTAAAAATGCACCATCCTGCTTTTTTTTTTTTCGTGGTCTGTTGTCGAAATGGCGGGCTCCATCTGTTTACTATTAACACACTCCATGCTGTTTTGTTTTTTTTAGTTGTGGTAGCTTTTAAGAAGCTAACAGATCAGCGGTGTGTGATTTGGGCGTTTTGTTTTTCTTTGTTTATGTTTTTTGATATAGCAGTTGCAGAATTTGGGGAACTTCAACTTCAGATATGACAGATAATATATATATTCCAAGTACAGATATGTTTTATTTAAAAAAACAATACAAAAGTATTTGTGTAACAAGGGAGTAATCGTTACTATGCAAATACAATTTATAGAATTTTTGACCATTCCAAACAGAAAGTCTGATGTATGTGACTTAGAAGTTCAGGAAAGAGTTCACAGGTTGTTGACTTAAGTAAGAACAGTTGGGAATTCAAATTTATTCAAACTGAATTTTGAATTTAAGGCCAAAATAGCCAACACAGAGAAATTATGCAGATCACATGTACTTCCCATTGGGCGATTCTTGCCTTAAAGGGAAACTCCAGTGCCAGGAAAACAATCCGTTTTCCTGGCACTGCAGATACCCTCTCCCTCCCACCTCCCATCCCAGGTAGCTCCTCCCAGTAATTACGTCAGCCGGTGGGCGAGACTGATCCTGCCCGCCGGCTGAGGAAACCTAATGCGCATGCGCAGCAATGCCGCGCACGCGCATTAGGTCTCCCCATAGGAAAGCATTGAAAAATATTTTCAGTGCTTTCCTATGAGGAATTGAGCAACGCTGAAGGTCCTCACACAGCGTGAGGACGTCCAGCGACGCTCTAGCAAAGAAAATCTTTGCTATGAATCAGGAAGTGCCCTCTAGTGGCTGTCTATTAGATAGCCACTAGAGGTGGAGTTAACCCTGCAAGGTAATTATTGCAGTTTATAAAAAAACTGCAATAATTACAGTTGCCGGGTTAAGAGTAGTGGGAGTTGGTACCCAGACCACTCCAATGGGCAGAAGTGGTCTGGGTGCCTGGAGTGTCCCTTTAAATTTGAATTTGCTTTAAATTCCTTAATGTAGTAAATGATCGGGACTGAGTGTCTGTTTCTTGCCAGAACTGGAAAAAACTTTGGACAAGTGGTTCATTTGCCCTCTACTTTCTTTGCCATAACCCCTAGGTGAAATTTTGTTCTTCCCCTTTGGTAAGATTTCAGAATAATTTGGAAAATGTTGGAAATGTATATATGTTGGTGTTAACCATATTTCTAATATCATTCTTTAGCCTCTAAGTGATAGTACTAAGATAACACCATCAACTCTTTAATCAGGTAACCTTTAATATATAGGTTATAAATACATGTTGCAGGGCTGCATCGACTACAATTAGAGTAAAGCCATACTGTTTATTCTTGAAAAAACCTTCTACGTTAAATTTGGGGTTTCTGTTCATCTAAGACAGTGCAGCCCCTGCATTAATCTGTGTCCCCCTTGCATCACTCATTTACTCCTACTGGATATCACTGCTTTTATGTATGTAGGTATCACGTATAACTGACGGTCTTTCTTGGCTGGGATCAGTTACTATCTGCCAGGAGACATGTTACCATTGAGAAGATACAGAGATTCCCACATTACTGTCACATGACAAGCCACTCATGCCATCAAAGACAGTCCTAATCACTGAAATCTCTGCTCCCTTCCTTCACATATTGTGCAAGGCACTAAGAATGACATCTCCCCTGTTGGTGGCTTACTCACATCTTTCATACAGGAAGGAAACAGAGCCGTCTCAGACTTAAGCAGTTAGGAGATGTGCAGGAAATCCAATCTGTCATCTGCTGCCATAAATAAAACCAAATGTATTTCCTTGAGGGAAAGAGGGCATTGAGAATCCCCTACTACGATAACCTATATCTCACTTATTCTTGTACAGTTCCATCCCTGCACTGAGTAGGGCATTAGGAAGTTTTCAAATAATCTTCAATTGTTTGGGAAACAATTCTTCTGTAGTGTGGAGAGATCAGTGGAATCTTCAGCAAGGCTGGGATTATGACGTTTAAAGGACCCCTAAAGTCACCTGGGCCCCGTCATCTCAATGACATGGTCTGCGTGCAGTGGTCCTGTCCTTTTAACCATGCAATGGAATACATTATAGGTTTTTTTTGTTTTTTTTAGAAATTGCAATGTTTACATTGCAGAGTTAAGTCAACCTCTATTGGCAGCCACTAGAGCAACTTCCACGGCACTAACTGAGTAAAACTTGGCCACGTGACATGGAAGCCTCATATCAGAGCATTG
The DNA here is from genome assembly GCA_933207985.1 of Pelobates cultripes. Lineage (NCBI taxonomy): Eukaryota > Metazoa > Chordata > Amphibia > Anura > Pelobatidae > Pelobates > Pelobates cultripes. The sequence goes on along the minus strand of OW240918.1, from coordinate 47,995,413 downwards.
ATTCAATACTTTCATATGGGGAATATTGGATGCGCACGGCACTTGACATAAATGCACAGCACGTCTTCAATGCTCCTCTATGAGAAGCATTGGGTTTGGCCGTGCCTCCCCGATGATGTTGCATGAGGAGGAGAGGTAAGTAGTGTCAACCTGGTAAAAGGTAAATAAATATTTTATTTCACAAATTTTCATTGCACATGGGGGGGGCGGAAGGGGAAAGGGTAGTCCTTAATAGAACTAGTCACACTAATGCATTAGTGTTCTTTTAATACTCTTTTAGTCTTATTTGATCTAGGAGTTCTGCAGGAAACCAATTACTGTCCCTGTCATAGACATTGCTAGGGGTGGGCTTTTTTAGCCCCAGATCTACAGTTGGTGGGGGATAGGAGGAAATCAGTGGGATTTTTCATTCAATTTAAAACAGGCAGACTTTTCTCAAAGCAGCCGCTTGTTATAAAGACAGAGATTAGTAGTATAATGCTCCACCAGGCTACCCAGGGGGAGCCCACCAGGTGAGTTTTGTCATGGACTGTTGGGGAACAGAACTTTGTGCATATCACTCAAGCTGTGGATACAGTGGAACCTAGCAACAACAATCTTGGTCTCTGTTAAAGAAAGGCTCAGCTCATCGCTTTTAGGATTACGCTGAAGTTAGATACCCAACTATTCAGTCCTGTAGTAGTTGCAATAATTTCTATTAACATTTATTTATATTAAAAACATTTTTTTTTAAATGTATTAAACATTTAAAAAAAATCTTCCCTGTGTGAGACTCACAGCCTGCATGTAGAAAATGGTTTCACTTTCAATCAGATGTAACTTACTTTAAAAGTTTTCTTTTTATATCCTGCTCTGTAAATTGAGCTTTAATTACACACAGGAGGCTATTAACAGAGCAGGAGCTAAGACATTCTAAATTAAACAGAATTTGCAATAAAGGAAGTATAAACATTAGATGACTCTTTACAGGAAGTGTTTAGGTAGGCTGTGCAAGTCACATGCAGGGAGATGTGACTTGGGCTGTATAAACAAATAACTCCTTAATGGCGGAAACTGCAGGGGCATGATCTATACACCAAAACTGCTTTATTAACATTGTTTTGGGACTGTAGTGTCTCTTTAAGAGTGAAATGATTGGTAAAGAGAAGATGGTGTATCAAGAAAAATATGCTGATCAAGTGTATGAAATACAGGAGAATATAGAAAAACAGATCCTTATTGACTTGTCACAAGTTAGTCTGTCTTAAAATAACACTTGCGTTAGGAATACAAACTTGTGTTGCTAACGCTACAGTGCCCTTGTCCTTAGTTAGATTCAGTTGCCTATAAAAATAAAAAAGGGAGTTTACTTACCTTTTACCTCCAGCAAAGAGACTCCCGTCAGCGCTGCTGGCATCTCCGCCTCCTGCGACATCATCAAGGAGGTGTCTCTTACTCCATCGCTGGTCCAATCCAATGATCCTCATAAAGAAGCATTAGGAATCTGATTTGCATTCTCTGCACAAAGATCCAATGTTTCTTATAGGAAAGCGTTGAATCCATGATTTCCTATGAGCTGCAATGTCACTTGACTGAGTTTTACTCTTTGTGGCAGACGTGCCTCCAGTGGCTGCCATTATGACAGCCACTAGAGACCTGTTTAATCCGTCAAGGTAAACATTGCCATTTCTGCAAAACTCTTAAAGGGTTAAACATACAGGACCTCCACACCAAGACCACGTCATTGAGTTGAAGTGGTCACTATAGTGTTAAAAACAAAGTTTAGGCCCCCGGCCACCTATAAAAAGGTAATAAACTCACCTTTCCCAACACCCGCTCTGCCTCCTTGGCTGAGATCATAGAAATTGGCAATCTCGTCAAATCCAATGCTTTCCCATAGTAAAGCATGCTGAGGCTGCATGCTAAAATACCGGACTGCGCCAATCAACACCTCCTCATAGAGATGCATTGAATCAATGCAGAGCGTGGAGACGTGGAACGTCAGTGCTGCACTGCCCCAGGAAGCACCTCTAGTGGCAATCTGAGTGACTGCCACTCAAGGTGTTCCTAGGCAGTTATGTAAACACTACCTTTTCTCTGAAAAGGCAGTGTTCACATGAAAAAGCCTGCAGGGACAGGCTATAGATGCCAGAACAACTACATTAAGTTGTAGTTGTTCTGGTGACTATATTGTCCCTTTAAGATGTGTTTCAGATATGGCAACATCTGTATTAAATATATTAACTGCTGAAAACTCCTCAGCCTAGATATGTATATATAATATAAGTAACTCTAAACTTTTTCACTAAACTATAATCAGCAGTTAGCTAATTTCTGAGATCCTACTCTGCTGGCGACTAATAAACCATAGAGTTAACGGGACTGGAAAAAAGCGAGGGGCACCCATTACTACTGGGGGCAATCCTGCTTCAAAGAAAGTAAGGGTGCAGGGAGTTTGCTGTGGCTCTACGACCTTCGGGCCAGATTAGGATGTTTTTTGTGGTTGTGGAGCCTTTCTGTCTATGCTGCTTTTCAGAAATTCGGACAGAGGTCAGACAGCTGCCTCTCATCACATAACAACCCAGCTCTGTGAGTCCTACTTCCACAGTCACTTCTTCACTGCAATGGGTGTGTACTGTAAATCTCTGGGACTCTAATACAAATCAAGCATTTACAGTGTAAACCCTTCATTGCTTTGAGAGACAAGGAATCAATTGCTCTTTAATAATATGATGGCTCCTCTTGCACCCTTGACTTAATTCTCCTTAAAGTTAGAAATCAATAGAAGCAATAAACATTTTAGTTGTACTTTTTATAGAATAAAAATATATATAGTTATATGTGTTATACAGTATAGAGGATCCCCCTCCAGATGTTGCTGAACTACAAATCCCATGATTCTATGAATGAAATAGAAAGGCTGAGAATCATGGGAGATGTAGTTCAGCAACATCTGGAGGGCCGGAGTTTGGGGAAGCATGATGGGATCTGTCCATATTAATGAGTCTTAATGTAGAAATTGTGACCATGCATTTCAACATTTTGTTAAGGAATTATGAATAATTCTAACTCTAAGTACTATATTTCTACAATTCTGTTAGAATTAAATGTTTGTCCAGAGTAGAAATCAAAATGTCTCCAAATATTGTTTTGGGGGAAATTACAGGGTTATTATCATTAAATTGAGAATTTAACATTTATTTAAATTTTAAGCTAATGTATCTAAGCTGGAAGCAGAGCTGAATTAGAGAATTATTCAGATTTCGCTATTTTGACCTTAAATTTTAAATTCACTTCAAATCCACTTTTAATTCTCACTTTGGTGAATAATGAAGCTAATTTGCCAGATACAATGCACAAGAAAATAAGGACGGGTACACTGCAGTTATAAATAAAGAATGGGTGAAGCTATATTATCGTTAAATAGTAATCATTTTTTATATAGGGAAAATTAGATTTGGCCAGCAGCATGTATCAAAATTACACTGGAATAAATTAGACACGTGAAATAATATAGCAAAGATACAGAAGATGTTGAACAAATAAAAAGTCCAATATCTTATCGTTTTTATAAATGGACCATAAACCAAGTGTATCCAAACATAATTTAGACAGCATTTATTAAATTAAAGATGATAAAAATAATAATTATTTAGTTTTTGTTTTTTTTAAGTGACAATTATGCCATTTGAAAGAAATGGAGGAGACATATCTACCAGTTGAAATAGCAATTTTAAAATTTTTTTTATTATTATTCTTTTTGCAAATTTTACATATGTAATATCACAGACAAAAACAGTTCAGAATTAGACATAGTCTTTGATTTACAATGGAAGGATATATGAACTGTTGCGTAAACTTCACACACAAAAAACACAAATATCACAATTTAAGGACTGAGCGGATTAGGCGGGCCTAAACTATAATAATTAGGTTACTTCATAACTTTCCTGAATACAGTACCATAGGGAAGAACTAGAGTGATCTTTATATATAAGGATATTCATAACAGAGAATGCAACAAGGTATATAGTTATATCAGATTATCTAGCCAAGGTAACCATTTCTCATCAAATTTTAAGTGGCTATCATATTGAAAAGATATTCCTCTTTCCATATCGTGTTGGTATTCAAGCTGAGTTAGCACTTGGGTCCAAGATGGAGTCTTTTTCTGTAGCCAATATCTTGATATTTCTATTTGTATGGCCATCATAAATTGGATTATTAGATATCTATATTGACTTGAGAATCTTCATAAATTAAAATGAAAAAGAGCAACCATTGAGCTATCTTCCAAATCTTCTCCCACTAAATCTGATATAACTCTAAATGCTTTATTCCATATAGGTCTTAAAAGCTTACATCCCCACCAGATATGTTTAGAGCTACCTTCAGCACAAGTACACCTCCAACAAAGTTTGGTATTGTCAGGGGTGATTCTATTTAGAATGTTTGGTACCCTATGCCATTGATGAAGAATTTTATAATGGAGCTCTGATATTTAAACAATGCAACGATTTTTTTAAAGGGACACTATAGTCACCTGAACAACTTTATCTTAATGAAGCAGTTTTGGTGTATAGAACATGCCCCTGCAGCCTCACTGCTCAATCCTCTGCCATTTAGGAGTGAAATCCCTTTGTTTATGAACCCTAGTCACACCTCCTTGCATGTGACTTGCACAGCCTTCCATAAACACTTCCTGTAAAGAGAGCCCTATTTAGGCTTTCTTTATTGCAAGTTCTGTTTAATTAAGATTTTCTTATCCCCTGCTATGTTAATAGCTTGCTAGACCCTGCAAGAGCCTCCTGTATGTGATTAAAGTTCAATTTAGAGATTGAGATACAATTATTTAAGGTAAATTACATCTGTTTTAAAGTGAAACCATTTTTTTTTTCATGCAGGCTCTGTCAATCATAACCAGGGGAGGTGTGGCTAGGGCTGCATAAACAGAAACAAAGTGATTTAACTCCTAAATGACAGTGAATTGAGCAGTGAAATTGCAGGGGAATGATCTATACACTAAAACTGCTTTATTTAGCTAAAGTAATTTAGGTGACTATAGTGTTCCTTTAACTTCTTGAATTGATCTATACCACTGCTCTAACTCGATTGAAAATAGCAATTTTAATGCAGTGTCAATCTTATTACTGGCATTTTTGTAGCACTAACATATTCACAATGCTTTGCCATTCTAATCTGCTAAAATTTAATGCTAATGATAACAGGATCAAGCAGTTAAAGGGACTCTCCTGAGCACTTTAGCTTGATGACATGCTTAACAAAAATTGCAGATTTCAATCGAAATTGACACTTTTATAAATTAACATGGTTACACCCCCTGGTTGTCAATCAGACAACGAGTCCTGTTTCTTTCTGGTTTGGTTAGCTCACTGAAGCTAAACCCAAGAGGCAGCAACAGTTGAGAGCACCTGCCTTGCAAAGACTTTTCATTGAGCTGCATTGGGAAGTCTGTGATTGGACAGACACAGAAAATCTGGACTGAATAAGAATGGGAGGACATGTAAAAGTTGCAGACAAGAGATCTACAGCTTTGGTGAACTGTTTATAGATATACCCAAAATGAAAAAGAAATGTGTAATTTAATGCATGCATGTTTTCATTGGTTTATTTATTTTTATTTGGGCAGTGGAGTGTCCCCTAAATGGGAACCCTGCCTGGACGAGGTTAGAATCTAGAAGCGGTAAGGGATAAGAACACAAGAGGAAGGGTAATGTGGGGCATAAGAATATTATTTTTGACAATTATATGACACAACATATTCCCCAGCTCTAACAAAACAGCTTATGCTTCCGCCATGCGTGGACCTGAAAAGTCACAGTGCAGTTCCAATAGATAATTATTATGCCATTTATTATGCCTGTTAACACAAGATTGCTTTCCTTGAAATCTTTAATATATGCAGAAATCATCAAAGCATACCCTCACAAATATGACGTAATCACTCTCTAACTTCACAATAATTGTTCCATTGGATTTAAAAATATTGAGATAAAATAATTGCTGTCATCATTATAGGAAACGTGGCAGCTTCCTCTAATGAGTCAAGAGTTTGATTGGGCACATTCCTACTTCTGTTCTTTCCATCATGCAATAATTTAATTTAAACATTTAGTCCAAGCGGCATCTTCAACATTTCTCACATTACTGTGTTATAGCTCCCCCTAGTGGCAGAGACAGATGAATAGCGTTGGAAGAAATCGTTAACATAGTTTGTTAGTTCTATGTTATCCCACTTCCTACAGTAAATTTTAACCATAACAAACTTTATTACACCTAATACAGCTGAAGAGTCACACAGGTTATTCAATAAAATGTGCATTTTAGAATATAATTTGCATTGTGCAAGATTGCATAGTGAATTTCCAATTTTAGGTCAACATAGAAAACAAATATGGTTAAATTATAAAAGGGAAATTAAAAAAGAGGACACACTTCACTAACAAAGGACTTCGGCAAGCTAATGTGCATTACGGGTAATTTGGAGTGGTCCTTTTAATGTAGCTAAACCTAATGTCTGGTCAATGAATTGCTATAGTAAAATTCAAGAAAAATATTTCTGTTATATAAAGATTAGTTAAAATGTTGATTATTCATTAAAAATAAACTGATTTAATGATCTTTATGCAATGAGCAGTAACTCCTTTGAGCAAACATCTTGGTTCGAGCTAGCTAGAGCCAAGTATTATAGCAAGGTCACTCTATAACTAAATATAAAGTTGCATGAATTAGAATCTAGAAACTGAACTGTACACTGTACATAGAATTAAACCAAATTATAATAAGAACCCAAGAATTGCTCTTTAAATATTAACAAGATTGCTTCCAAGCCAGATTACTGCCCCATCTTGCTCTCATCATGCGGGATTTACTCATTAAATACTACATTGTCAGGAATTAAATAACAAATTGAAATTGTTAGGCTGACATAACCAATACATTGTGACTGTAGTTGAGCAGGAGATTTTTTTTTCGGTTTTGCTTTTACCAATCAAGGCTACCAATCTAGTCCTCAGTCATTACAGTTCAGTATCTAGTAAATAAACCTGCAAGGGTGGACTTGAAGGCAGCACTATATATTCAGTTATTCATATAGGTGAGAATTGCCTTGAATTTAAAGTGAATTTGAACTTCAAGTGTAAAAATCAATTTACCTAAAATTACTCCAATATACAATTAATAAACCCTATATTACAAAAATACATGGTGTATTAAATTTAAAATATAGAGATTTACTCACCTCCATTCCAGTACCGCCATCTTCAAGCTTCGTGAGTGTTACTCTTCATGTAACACACGCCTCTGGGCCATCCTCCACTCCCCCTATGTTCTTCTTTGATTTGCCCTGCTTAGGGGTGCATCCCCAAGCAGGCCAAACCTCCTTAGTGATGTCAGCAACCTGGCTTTGTGCTAGGGTGCTGGCGCTAGAACAGAGTTGACATGTCACTCCTATACTCCTACTTCTCGCTCCAAGTAGGGAGTTTCTGCATACGCTGTGGTTGCTATCATTAAGAGTGTAGAAGGACTTTGTGTGGGAGGTCTTTTCTGCTCTCCCTTTTTAGTCAATGCCTCAGCACGCTAAGGCATTGACTCAGAAGCATAACTCGAAGTCACGGGCCCGGTGCGAAAATTGCCCTGGGATCCACCCATGTGTCTCATGCCCCTCCATGTGTCTCATTCCCCCCCAAGGCCCTCCATGTGTCTCATTCCTCTACCCCATCAGCCCCTCATTGTGTCTCATTGCTCCCCACCAAACCCTCCCTGTGTCTCATTTCCCCTCAAGCCCCTCCATGTGACTCATTCTCCCTCAAGGCCCTCCATGTGTCTCATTCCTCCCCCCAGCCACCCCGCCTTGTGCCTCATTCCTCCCACCAACCCCTCCATGTGTCTCATTACCCTCAAGCCCCTCCATGTGACTCATTCCCCCCGCAGCCCCTCCATGTGTCTCATTTCCTTCCAGCCCCTTCATGTGTCTCATTCCTCTTTCCCAGCCCCTCCAAGTTTCTCATTGCCCCTTTATGTGTCTAATTCACCCACAGTCCTTTCAGGTGTTTAATCCCCCCTACCCTCTCCATGTGTCTCACCCCATCCCCCTCCAATACCTGCTGACTCTCTGTAGCGTGGCAAGCGGCACTCAGAATGACAGGAAGTGCTTGTTGCTCTCATTGATAGTACTTCCTGTTAGACCACAGTCTGCTCTGCCCCACTACATGCAGTGACCGGCTGGAGGGGAGCACTCTGCTGAGCCCCCTGGAGTGTACTGTAGGTACACCACTGCATTGACAAGCACTTGGGAGAATAGCCTATCTTTAAATAGGTTTTTCTCCTAATTTATACATTTCTATACTGGTAGCACAATGTATATAAACATTTTGATGCTCAATCTAATGATCATAACTTGTTTGGGGCATGACAGACACCCTTTAAAAATGGAAGCCATAATAGCCAAATTAGAAAAAAATGTTCAAGGTAGTTATTTTTTCAGTTTGGCTATTTTGGCCTTAAAATTTAATTCACTTTGAGTTCCTGACAATTCTCTCTGTAGTGAAGTATCCTGTTGATATAACATACAGGATTATCCTCTAAAGTGAGAATTGAAGGGGAATTAAAAGTGAATTTGAAATTCAAAGTATAACTAGCCGAACTGAAAACATTCTCTAAGCAAGCTATGCTTTTCAGTTCGGCTACTTTGGTCTTAAATTTGGAATTCACTTTGAATTCTCGCTTTAGAAAATAACCCTGACAGAAGTAGATGCTAAATAAAACACACATTATCCCACAGCTCAGTAAATATGTACTGAAACATTCTAGAACACCACCAGTGTTACCCTTAACAAGGGCATCTGAGCATTATTAAATATCCCAAAATAAATCCAGTCATTTTTGTTCTTTAATTGTATCTAGATTACAAGGTCTAGTTTTTTTCCCCAACATCTGCTTCTACATGTTTCAGCATGTCATGAATTTGTAGATTGCTGTATAATATGTTAGCACTTTATAAATAGATTATAATAATGCTAAAATATTGCTCTGGCGTAATTATAATTATTTCCATCTGAATGAGGATAAGCTACCATCATGAATCGCAGTGTGATTCCTGTGTAGGCTACACTATATTATTATTATATTATCCTTGGGCTTGGAATTCCATATACATCTGCTCTCTCTGTGTATATATAATATCTGTGTGTTTTTTTTCTTAAATTTTTGCACAAAAAGTGTGAGGGGAACAGGCGAAAAAGGATATTGGTAGAGTATCCTATGGAATGGAATACCCTACTAGTTGCGGGAAACAGTAAGGGTACAGTAGAGAACTTAACGTGCAACCTTAATGCGTGAATTTTAAAACGTAACTTTTAATGATAAATTTCTAATATATAAAAACTGGTGAGAGTCAACACCCAAAAACACTAGTGTGTAAAACAAAAAATAAATAAATCAAATAGAATAAAATCAACACTTGTCTGAGACTTGCATAAAGTACCCACACGCGTGTGGGGATTATTGTCTAAACTCTGCGTGATAGCTTGTAGCTGAAGACAATACATGCCCACTAATTAATAAATCAAATAGACTAAAATCAACACTTTTCTGAGACTTGCATAAAGTACCCCACACACGTGAGGGGACTATTGTCTCAACTGTGTGTGGTAGCTGTAGTTTTAAGACAATAAGTCGGGTACAGAGTGCCCAGTAGTATCTTGAAGTGCCAGCAAGGTATTTGCCAACACTAGACACAAAAAAACAGAAGAAGGGCTGCACCGAGAGGTAGATATTAATAATATAAGTGTTGTTTATAGGATAAGGACTCTAGATAGAGATCCCTCATTGACTCTAGCTCACTTAACTGAGACTTCATTCTTGTTTTATTAATTAGTAGGCATTTATTGTCTCCAGCTACAGCTAGTAGACAATAATCCCCCACTATTAATTTTGTTTCAACTTGCTGCTTATCCCAGACAAGTGTTGGAAACACCTTGCTCCGACTCCCAGATACAAGTGGGCACTCTTTACCCAACTTTTTGTCTTTAACTATAGCTTCTACACACAGTTTAGACAATAATCCCTACTACAAATTTTTGGATCAAATTGCGACATATCCCAGACAATTGTTGGCAAATACCTGGCTGGGACTCCCATCTACTACTGGGCACTCTGTACCCGACTTATTGTCTTAAAACAGTTACCACGCAGGGCCGGCGCTTCCTATAGGCAACTTAGGCAGCCGCAAGGAGCATTGGCCCCTCATGCTGCAGCCGCCTGAGCGCTCTATAGAGAGCCTCAGGTGGCTGCAGCACTGCCCGGGTTGGGCGTCCATGAGGGCTCACCGACCTGGGCGCACAAGAAAAGAGGGATTGGCAAGAGGGAAGCGCACAGTCCCTCAGTGTAGCGTGGCTGAGCTCTGCTCCGGTCCACAGTACAGGAGCACCGGTCTCCTGTAACCGGCCGGACTGACTGGAAGTGCTCACTCAGTGAGCACTTCCTATCAGTCCGGCCGGGTACAGGAAACAGAAGTTCCTGAACCGCGGTCCGGACCAGAACTCGGCCATGCTACACTAGAGGTAGGGGAGGGGTGGTGAGGAGAAGGGGGGGGGATATAGACAAGTTAGGGGGAAGAGAAAGAGACAATGAAGGGAGAGGGAGAGATGAGAGACCATGAAAGGGGGTAGAGAGAGACCATGAAGGGAGGGAAGGGAAGGGGGGAGAGAGAGACCATGAAGGGACGGGGGGAGAGACGGGGGTAGCAGAGAGCACTAAGGGACAGGGGAGAGAGCACTAGGACAGGGGGATAGGAGAGAGCTCTAAAGACAGGAGGAGAGAGCACTAGGAAAAGGGCAGGGGATTGGGGGGCATGAGTGAGGAGAGATCAAAAAGGGATGAGAAGAGACCAATACACAGGGAGATTAAGGGAGGGAGGAGAGCTCCCAAGGAATTGGGGCAGGGGAAAGCAATAAGGGCAGTGGGGCAGGATACAGCAGGACAGGAGTGAAGAGCACTAAGGGACAGGGAGATCACTAAGGACAGTGGGGCAGGGGAGAGCACTAAGGGACAGGAGGGGAGAACCCTAAGAGACAGGAGGAGAGAGCACTATGGGAAAGGAGGCAGGGAGAACACTGTAGGGAGGGGGGGGGGTGCATGAGCGAGGAGAGACCAATAAGGGACAGGGTGGGGGAGAAGAGACCAATAAAGGACAAGGGAGAGCTCTACGGGATGGGAGAGGAGAGGAATAAGGGACAGTGGGGCAGGATACAGTAAGGGACAGGAGGGGCGAGCACTAAGGGAAAGGGGGCACGGAGACCACTAAGGGACAAGATGGGAGAGAGGCTGAGGAAGGAGGGAAAGAGAAGACAAAGGGGCTGGTAGGACTCAGCCCCTATCCTACCCCACAAACTCTCTATTTCACACTACACACACACAATGCTTCCCTTACACATAGAGAAACTCACAATGCATCCATTACACACAAAGACAATGCACCCCTTGCACACATACACAGAAACACACAATGCATCCCTTACACACACTGAATTCCTTACACACAGAAACACACAATGCATCCCTTATACACACTGAATTCCTTACACACAGAAACGCACAATGCATCCCTTACACACACTGAATTCTTTACACACAGAAACACACAATGCATCCCTTACACACACTGAATTCCTTACACACAGAAACACACCATGCATCCCTTACTCACACTGAATTCCTTACACACAGAAACACACAATGCATCCCTTACACACACTGAATTCTTTACACACAGAAACACACAATGCATCCCTTACACACACAGAAACACACACTGAAACACAATGCATCTCTTAGACACACTCAATGCACCTCTTACAGACACACACACTGCATCCCTTACATACACAGAAACACACCTTGCATTCCTTACACATACAAACACAGATTCACACAATGCATCCCTTACACACATCCAGAAACACACAATACAGCCCTTTTACACAAACACACACTGCTTACTATTCCTTACACAAAAATACACTGCATGGGGGGTGTGGGGGCGGCAAACTTTTCTTTTGCCTAGGGCGGCAAAAATCCTTGCACCACGCACAGTTTAGGCAATAGTACTTTATGCAAGTCTCAGAAAAGTGTTGATTTTATTCTATCTGATTTATTAATTAGTGGGCATTTATTGTCTTCAGCTACAAGCTATCACGCACAGTTTAGACAATAATCCCCACACGTGTGTGGGTTCTTTTTGCAAGTCTTAGACAAGTGTTGATTTTATTCTATTTGATTTATTTATTTTTTGTTTTACACACTAGTGTTTTTGGGTGTTGACTCTCACCAGTTTTTATATATTAGAAATTTATCATTAAAAGTTACGTTTTAATATTCACACATTAAGGTTGCTTGTTAAGTTCTCTACTGTACCCTTATTGTTTCCCGCAGCTAGTAGGGTGTTCCACTCCATAGGATATACTTTCTCTCCTGTTCCCCTTGCACTTTTGTGCATTATTAGTGAATCAATTTCACTAGAGTTAACCCCCTCTCAGGAGATAAGCTACTGCAAACCTTCTATATTTATGTTTACTTCTTAAATTTTAGCAACTGGTGGTTCCAACACACCATCTTTGCAGCCGTCTACAAATTCACAGGAGGAAGAAGAAAGCACACCTGAATACAATGAGACAGTATCCGATGAAACGCAGGTAATTCTTAGCAATGTACCTATTTCTATAATTTTACAACTTAATAAAGTGTTTTGTGTGCTGCTTTTACTAAACTTTCGAGTTGTATGTGTTGCAGGAAAGCTCCCAGATCCTTACCGTGCCTGCTCCACCAGAGGATGATGCAGTAAGTGGGAACTAATTGTATATGTAAATAAAAAGAACGAACATCTAAAATTCTTTGAACTCGCTGTTTATAATAGCAATCTACTTATTGACAGCTCAGCTGTAACTTCCAATAAAGTCTTTACTATTTATTTATTTTTATTTATAAAAATATTTTATAAATTAAGAGAGAAAAAAATTAGAATATTTGCGCGTTTATATGCATTTATACATCATGGATTTTCCACAATCTACCGTGTTCTTTTTTCCACGTTTCTATTTTGAACTTATTTTTTAACTCGCTGTTTAGTGAACTGACCCATTTGTGAAAAGTGTTTTGTTTTTTTTCACATTTGAATTTTTATTAAGTTTACGGAATGCATAATAACAAAGTACATAGTTTAAGAGGGTACGTGTTCTTTGTTGAGAGAGGCGAATGAAGCTCAGTTAAAAATGTATGATCAAGTAAGAAGACTGTGTGATTTATTGACCAAATACCAAATTACTAAATTCTATCCAAAATCAAACATCTAGTACACACAAGAGACACCTTGTCAATTGCAATTCATGTAAAGGGCATAAAAGTTCCCCATAGGCAGCTATTATTCTATGCAAGGTGCCAGAAAGATGCACAAAAATTGGTAGGAGGAATAGGAGGGAGCTCAGGTCTTCCTCTTGATTATCAGAGAGTTAGTGGACTTCCAATTCCATTAACACTTTACAAGCTGGACACTGAGTGAGAGAATAGTATGGAGGCTGTATGGTTGAAAAAAACTACTGGTGAAAAAGGTGTTAGAAAGCTTAATAAACTCTTTATGCCACCGAAATAATTACGTACATGAAGAAATGACGATTAGGATGCAAAAGATGCAAGAGATTTAAAAAAATTGAGTAGTGTACTAAATTTTTGCAGAATATTAGATGTAAAAGTAATGGTAATTTTTTTTTCAAATGTTGTCAGCTGTGCATGTCATTATACACATTGATGGGTATTATATAAAAAAAAAGTGTGGCCTTGCAGTATGAAAAATTTAAATATTGCAGACAGGAGATAAAGTGATTAATCCATTTGAAATCTTGCAACATATACATTCGACATCCTCAAATTATATGCATTCAGGAAACCAAGGCAGATATGGCAACCCAGCTTCCAAATATGCAGTTTAGTATGTACGTTACAATACAGGGGAAAAGTATCATGCCCTCTTTGTAACTCATTTTATTATTTGTTAAAATTATTTTAAAACAGTTTACTTTATGGTGTTATAATAATGATTTTACTAACCCTTGAAACTGTTATGGAGGATTATTCACTTGATGGTGAATTGTAATCAATTGAAAACAGAATTGCATAAGTTAGGCTGAAATTGCCGTTGTATCCTCATTCTAGGAAACATTAAGGGGTTTATTTACTAAACTATAAATTGGCTATTTTAGACTATGCTTCACATCCTACTTTACAAATTGGTGTTCAGTGAATTAAACCTTAAGAAATGTATCCTGAAAACTCTGAATTTTAGATATGATGGTTGACCTTAGGGATGTGCATGGGAAAAATATTTCGTTCGGCATTCCGAAATTCAGCACTTCGGCATTTCGGACATTCGGAAAGATCCGAATTTCCATTCGGAACTAAACAAATTGCACATTTCTAGTTGACCTTAGACAGTGCAACAACAAGTTACAGTGCCCTCCACTAATAATGGAATCTTGGTAAATATGAGCAAAGAAGGCTGTAAAAATGTGTCATTATTGTTTACTGTTTTAGTCAATACTTTGAGCTCCTTCCCTTTGCCAACCTAACTGCTCTTAGTCTTCTCCTCTAATGCCTGATGAGGTTGGATAATACATAGCAAGGGATCTGACACCATACCCCCATTCAAAATCTCTCCAGATCCTTCAAAGTTCCTCCAAGGTCGATGATGCTTCAGGTCACCCCACAGCTTTTTCCATTGGGATCAAGTCAAGGGACTGTGATGACCATGCAAAGACCTTGATTTTGTTGTCAGTAAACCATGTTTGTCTTGATTTTGACATATGCTTTGGCTCATTGTCCTGCTGGAAGATCTAACCACAGCCCATTTTAAGATTTCTGGCCAAGGCAGTCAGATTTTCATTTAAAACCTGTTGCTTTTTGATAGAGTCCATGATGCCATGTATCCTAATAATAGTAATAGTATGTCCTCTGGCAAAAAAAGCCAGCCCCAAAACATTAAAGAGCCATCACCATATTTAACCGTGGACATGAAATACTTTTCCATATTGCTACCTCTTTGTGTGCGACAAAATTACCTCTGGTGTTTTTTGCCAAAAAGCTCTATTTTGGTTTCATCTGACCATTGAACCTGGTCACATTTGAAGTTCTAGTAGTGTCTGGCAAGCTGAAGATGCTTGAGTTTGTCTTTGGATGAGAGTAGAGGCTTTTTTCTTGAAACCCTTCCAAACAACTTGTGGTGATGTAGGTGACGGTGGATTGTAGTTTTAGAAACGTTCTAACTGCATGATGCAACTAACTTCTGCAGTTCTCAAGCTGTGATCCTGGAAATCTTTTGGCCACTCAAACCATCCTCTGCATGTTGAGACAATGTAGAGACCGTCAGGGCTGGACTGGGGGAAAAATTCAGCCCGGGCATTTTTGAGTCACAGCGGCCCACTGAGAAGCTGACACCCAAACACCCCCACTCAAAGTGAGCATGTTGGTTCAATGCGCAGAGCTCTGCTAAAGAGCTCTTGCATGAAAAAAGGCCCTGTATTTGTTCTATGCAGCGCAAGCAAATTTATTAACATGCCTGCGCTGTGTTTGCTTGTGACATGTCTCCGGTGTCTCCATAAGTGGGATACCAAAGTACAAAAGTGTAAGAAAAGCATATTGTACATGTGTTTAGAGCCTGCTTGTGAGATTGAGTGTGGTGTGGTGTTTTGTGTAAATGTCGGTTTCAGTTGTGTTGTGTTTGTGGTTTAATATGTATGGCTAGGGGCTGTAGAGAGTGTGAGTATAGGTGATGTAGCGAGTGTGTGTATAGGGGCTGTAGTGTATGTGTGTATAGACGAAGTAGTGTGTGTAGGGTTTGAAAAGTTTGTGTGTTTAGGGAAAGTAGTGTGTGTTTGCTTACAGGGGATCTAGTGTGTTCATAGGGGATCCAGAGTGTGTATGTCATTAATGTAGTGTGTGTAGGTGGTGCATTGTGTGCCTATAGGGGATCTATTTTGTGCGTAGGGGATCTAGTGTGTGTGGAGAACCCAGAGTGTGCGTAGGAGATTTAGTGCTTGTGTGTAGAGGATTCAGAGTGTGTGTAGGGATTCTAGTGTGTAGGTGTGTAGAGGATCCATAGTTATGTACAGGATCTAGGGTAGGTGTATAAGGGATGTAGTGTGTGTGTCTAGAATGTAGTGTGTGTGAAGGGTGCACTGTGTGTAAGGGGTGCAGTGTGTAAAAGGTGCAGTGTGTGTGGGGTGCACTGTGTGTGTGAATGATGTGTTTGAGGGGTTCAGTGTGTGTTTGAGGTGCAGTGTGTGTGTGTGTGTGAGGGGTGCTGTGTGTTTTTGGGGTGCTGTGTGGTGTTTGGAGTGCAGTCTGTGTGTGTGAGGGGTGTAGTGCAATGTTTGAGATGTAGAGTGTGCATGTGAGGGGTGCAGTGGGGTGTTTGGGGTGTAGTGTGATGTTTGGGGTACAGTATGTGTGTATGTGAGGGGTGCAGTGTGGTGTTTGGGATGTAGTGTGATGTTTGGGGTATAGTGTGTGCTTGTGAGGGGTGCAGTGTGATGTTTGTGGTCTAGTGTTTGCATGTGAGGGGTGCAGTGTGGTGTTTAGGGTGTAATGTGATGTTTGGGGTGCTGTGGGGTAAAAATAAAAAATATGTATATTTTTTTTTAATTATTATTATATTTATGGGGGACCTTGTTGCCAGCCCTGCTGGTCCAGTAGGAAATCCCTGGTGGTTCGGTGAGGAGTGAACTCTACCCTGTAGTTCCTGGTTACGTAGTAACCACGGCAATGCTCCGACCTCAAGAGAGGATCCCGGCAGAGCTGCAGGATAGAGCTCCCCGGGTCCTCGCTCCCTCCCTCTACAACCGCATCTCAGCACCTGTGGGGAGATAGTTTGCCTCCCCAACGGCCCATGAAGGCACACAGCAGGGCCGGCACTCTGATAGCGCTGGCTCTGCATGGGCCGGCAGGGGAGATGCACTGATCTTCCCTGCCGGCCTCGGCCCATGGTCATTGCGGCCCACCGGGCCAGTCCAAACAACAATGACAATTTTTCACAGCTTTCTCTGCTAATATTTACCAAAGATGCCAATATTATTTGAGGGCTCTGTAGATTTTTAATTGCTGTTGGCCAACTTTTCCCCTGTTATTTTTATTATTATTATCATCGTTTATATAGCACCAAAATATTCCACAGCACTTTACAATATTATAAAGGGGGAAATTTAACAATAAATGTGACAATTACAAAATGTTACAGGAACAATATTTTGTTGAGAACCCTGCTCGAAAAAGCTTACAATCTACAAGATTTTAAACGAAGATATCATTTCTTTAGCTGAGCCAGTATGAACTTGCTACAAACTTTATAAATACGCGTTCGGATTCCGTACAGTGGATTTTACTCCATTAACTCAAATATTGTCACCAGGGAATAAGTTAGTCAAGGCTTTTGGGTCAATTAATAGACTCCCCTAGCTGTGATGTGTTTGGCCACAAACTGACAACGCAAATAAAAATGGGCATTTCTTTCCACTCATTATATACTTGCAGTTTTTTTTTCTTCTCTGCAGTGAATCAAGGTCAGTTTAAAAGTCAATGCTAAAACAAGAAAACGGTGAAATAGGTTATATTAATACTTTGCATATTTAAGTCAAATTAAAATCAAACACCATTTATTTAATTTTATAGTTCTTAATTTAATGATTTTAGTTTCTATGTTTAGTTTCTAAATGTATTTTAATTTTTTTTAATTTTGTTTAAAATGTGGTCCCATTGCTTTCTGCCCCCACCTAGTACTTTGACCACTGCAGTTGAATAAGTAGGGGGAGCGTTGGATAAAAGAGCATAAGAAATACCCAGACCGACACCTCTGAGCTGTGAAATGCTCTCTCATCTGCCGTATGATCCAGCACCCTGCTGAGAGACTATGCACTATTTATGAACACACTCTCTGAATATTTACTACCTTGCAAACTATATCAGCCTTGAAGTCCTCAGGTTTCATGTTTGGTTTAGTTGAGAATAGAAAATAACTTCACACACCGAAAACCTGCTCAGAGAGGGAAGAATTCTCTACTGTCAGGTGTTTTGCGCCAATATCCCAAGCCTAAGACACATTAAAACTAATATTGTCAACAGATTTTTGAAAAAGATAGTTGACAATGTTGCTTGACAACCTTAACTTCATTCAGCTTGTTTTACATTAACACAAGGCTATTCATAAACTCTGAGTTGTAGAGAATTGAAATAGGAATTCAATTATTTTGGCTACTATGGACAAGCTGTGGCTATAGCCGAGTTCAGGAATTTCTACAGAACAGCTCTGCTTGCCTTCCTTTTTGTTTTGCTAATACATTTTTTTCATTAGGAATATCAGACGTTAAACATGCCGATGGCATACAGTAAACATTATGCATCATAGGAAATTAAGCAGGATCGCAGTATTGCAGATTATACAGTGGTCGACACTTTAGATGTTTTGTAAACTTAGAATCATAAAAAGAAAAAAGAACAGTGAGGCACTCCCCGACCAAGCCCCTTCCTCCGCAGGTAAGAAAAAGGGTTTTACCAGGACAGAGGAATTTGAAGAAGTGATACCTTCATGTGAGATAGGCATTTCTTAAGTCTGTGATAGGGCCGGCCACCTTAAGTCGAGAAGCAGGTCAGCAAACCATGCACCAAAGCCAGTTTGGTCACTTTACAAGACAACGGAATGCAACAAAATGAGATTTAACAGTTTTCTGATAATATTTAATATATATATAAAAACAAAATATCTGTTTTCTGGCAAAGGTGCCTTTTTTATTAAAATCTTTTCATCTACATATTATTTTACACTATCACACCAGTTAGAAGTTATACCATTTTAGTCACTCATCCTAGATATATTCCTAATTTCTATTTCTGTGTAAACGAGGGGTTGTACAGCCATGAACTACCACTTATATTATCCACAGTCATTATTTGGCTTACCCAACTGGTAATGAATCAAATTAATTGTAGTTCACTACATCTGGGATACTATATGTTCTGCTAAAGAACCAGATTTAGGCATTAGAGCATTTCCAGTCTTTCTACTTGTGCTGGTTAGATTTTGGAGTAACAGACACAGTTTAAAGGAAACAATCACATAATTTCAAATGATGATAAAGTAGACCTCTCATCTGAAGCTTAAACAGTTGCCCAGGGCTACTGCTGGTCTGTGACCCTCATCCAGACATCCAGTTCTTGCTACACTCATTGCTTACATCTATGATTAAAACCCCCAGCTTCCTAGGATTTAGTTAACTTCAAGCAGTCCCCATCCAGCAGTTGTTTATGTGTCTTTAGTTATATTCAATGAATGCAATTCGTGGTTCTTTACTTTAATATTTTGATGGATCAAAAATAGGGCCTGTCGATCACAGGTCCAAGATCTCCATTGATACCAGCTTCATCAAGTCTGGTGCAGTGGCATATGGGGTAAATACAAGGTCTACCTTACAGGAGTGCGACCTGTATAAATTAGGGGCTGAATTCACAAGGGACACAGCGGAATTTTTTGTTAGATTTTGTTAGAGGGACACATTACATTTGCAAATACAAGTATGCTCACTTACAAACATGAATGAAGTGACAAATACACTGACACATACACAGATTCATGCATATGCCCAAATGCAGATAGCGACACTCACATGCAGACAAACAAACATACATGACCACAGAGAGATAGAGATTCATAAATGCAACATGACTACAGGCATTTGGTGAGCATGATCATTAATTCAGCCATTAATGCCGGCCATACATCAATGCTCCTGACTTCTTGGGAGGGAACATTTGTCCTGGATCCACCACTGAATCAAATGCATATCTTGCTTTTTATACGGGCAGAATGTAGGTGGTTGAGTGGGGATTTGGAGCAGGGCCGGACTGGGGATACGAAGCAGCCCTGGAAAAAAATCTATGCCAGCCCCATAAGTCATTGTGCTATGTAGGGTGTTATATATATATATATATATATATATGCAATTGGAATAGTTGGCTGCACTCTCGGATTTCCTTAAAATGTAACTATTATTGAATTAAGAGAAGATCAACGTTTCAGTCCCTCTTGTGGACTTTCATCAGGATCATGATGAAAGTCCACAAGAGGGACTGAAACATTGATCTTCTCTTAAATATTTCAATAAAAGTTATGTATTAAGGAAATCTGAGAGTGCAGCCAACTATTTCAATTGCCTGGATACTGAAGCCCTGGTGATGAACCCGGTCACACAACTTCGAAGTCTGAGTGCAAGGTACAACAGCATATATATATATATATATATATATTATTGATACATTTCTTCTTTCAGGGTAATTAAATTATACAGTAAAGCATACTCACACACAGACACAGACAATCTTACTGATGCACACAAATAGGCTCATTGACAGACAATCTCAATGACAAACTGTCACGTATTCATCCGCTTATAGAAATGTTGTTAATGACATTTACTGTCCACACAGGAAAAGTTGTGCCGAGCAGCAACCTAATCCACAGAAGGGTTAATGCTGAGCAGCAATTATGCAAATGAAACCTGGTAACTGACTTTGGGGGTCAAAGGCCGGTTACAGCCTATCAGAAAGAAAGGAGGGGTATTTAGGCCCAGTTCTCAGCCTGCTCAGTGCCCTGTCGTGGTTTCCCTTGTGGTTGTCCGAGAGCGCGTTCCTGTTTATAGTTTTCTACCTGGTTTTTGACTTTGGCTTTGTTTATTGACTTCTCTATATTCTGGTATCCTGACTCCTGGCTTTCCTCATCGCTGTGTCCCTTTCTGTGTTCCCTGACCTCGCTAGTATTTTTGACTATTCTTTGTACGTTAAATCCGGCCATTCTAAGGACCGGTAATATGTTACTTATTTGTCATCCGTGCTGTACAGTTCTACGTGCTGGATCAAACAGTAATCCTGACACAAACACAGACAAGGTTACTGGCACACACACAAATTTAGTACAGACAAAATCTGATACACACACAAGCTTACTACAGACAAGCTCACTGTCACACACACATGCTCACTACAGACAAGCTCACTGATGCGCACACACTCTCCCTACAGACAAGCCCATTGACACACACATGCTCCCTACAGAAGAGCTCACTAACACACAGATTCACTACAGCAAGCTCACTGACACACATATGGTCACTACAGAAAAGCTCACGATCACACTCATGCTTACTACAGACAAGCTCACTGTACACACATGCTCACCACAGACAGGCTCTGACACACCCATGCTCCTCACAGACAAGCTCACTAACATGTACACACACATATGATCCCTACAGACAAGTTCACTGATACACATACAAGCTCACTCACTGGCAGGCACACACACACAAACTCACTAGCACACACACACACACAGAAGCTCGCACGCTCACTCACTAGCAGATGCACACACACAAAGACATCCATACACACAGAGGCAGACAGTCACTGACACCGAGGCAAACATCCACACATACAGAGACAGGCAGACAGCCACACACATACACAGGCAGACAGAAACACACATACAGTTACACACAGGCAGGCAGTCACACACACCGACAGCCACACAGTCACACACACACACACACACAGTCACACACAGACAGACAGTCACAAATATAATCATTGCCTCATCTCAAATTCCCAAGTCAGATCTTTCCCGCCCCCCCTCACCCTAATACACTTCTGCCCCCCGCCCCCATCGAATACACATCTGGCCTCCCCTTCCCCCTATGTAATACACTGTTGTCCCCCCTCCCCCTAATTTACTGCTGTCACCCCCCTCCCCCACTACATTACTGACCCCCCTCCCCTAATTCATTACTGCCCCCTCCCCTCCCCCAAAAATACATATTGGCCCCCTTAAATACATTACAAATACACATTGGCCTCCCCTAAATGCATACTGGCCCCCTATGCCCAATACATACTGCTGGCTCCCTAAATACACTGCCCCCCTCCCATGCCCCAAATGATTGTTGCCCCCCCCCCTCCCATGCCCCAAATGGCCCCATAGCTGCTGCCCCATGCTAAATACGCTACGCCCCCCATGCCCCAAATACTGCTGCCCCCCCCCACACATGCTAAATACTTGCTGTTCCCCCATGCCCCAAATATGTTGCCCCCTCCCTCCCATGCCCCAAATACATTTGCTGCCCCTCCCTCCCATGCCCCAAATACATTGCTGCCCCCTCCCTCCATGCCCAAATACATTGCTGCTCCCTCTCCCTCCCTCCATGCCCCAAATACATTGCTGCCCCCCTCCCATGCCCCCAATGATATTGCTGCTCCTCCTCCCATGCCCCCCTGCCCCTCCCTCCCCCATGCCACCCTCCTCCCAAATACATTTGCTGCCCCTCCCATGCCCCAAATACATTTGCTCCCTATGCTCTAAATACATTGTTGCTCTCCCTCCCATGCCCCAAATACATTGCTGCCATGCCCCTAAATATATTGCTGCCTCACTCCTCCCTCCCATGCCCCAAATACATTGCTGCCCCCCCCATGCCCCAAATACATTAATGGCCCCCCAATACAATAGGTCCCCCTAGCCCAAGCCCCTTTATTCTTACCTTAAAAACTGTTCCAGTTCAATGGTGCCGGTGGGAAGAGAGGCCGCGATTCAGGCTTGCTGGTGGTGCCGCCGCCGCGCAGCCGCCGGATATGACGTCATGTCGTCATTATCCGCTCACATCCGGCGGCTGCCAGGAAGTGCCTGTGCGCTCGCACAGGAAGCAGTAGCGGCCGGCGCGGGTGCGCCGCGCGGCCGCATACTCCTATACAAAAAAAAAAAATTATGTCTTGTGGCTGAGTGCAGCCACATGTCAAAGCGGCCCCAGGGCTGGCGGCCTACCGGGAAATTTCCCGGTATCCCGGTAGGCCAGTCCGGCCCTGATTTGGAGGATGTGCTCACCAAGGCTGCGACAGAGCCTCACTACAGAGCACTTTCCAAAATAGTTCTGTAAGCTTGTTTCTCATGTTCCGAAATCCATCCACTAAACCTCCAGGAATGAGCAATATCAATGTAAAGGGAGGTCTGACAATGTTAAGGGGCACTGTTAATGCATATTGTAGTGCAGTGTGTATGTGAGTGTGTATTGTTTCTGGGAGCATGTGTGACGATGTGTAAGAGTGCCTATGAGAGTAGGTATGCCTCGGTATGAGTCCATAAGAGTGTGAGCGAAATTCTGAATGCTTGTCTGAGAGAGCCTGTAATAGTGTATGGGATTTCCTTTAAGAGTCTGTGAGGGTTTCTGTAAGACTTGTATGACAGAGTATTTGTTCAAATATGTATCTGTAAGCATGTGTGTCTCTGAGAGCTCTCAATATGGGGACATTTGAAGAGGGACCTGGGGATGAGACAAGCCAAGATGGGGTCATGGTGATATGCTCACCAAGTTATTGTATGGACTGAATGCCCAGAGTTTAGTTTGCACAACTAAGAAGTGAGATTGTATGTAATGCCGATCTTCAAAAATATGATATCATTACTGTGGTATATTTGATTGGGCAAAAAAAACAAACTAGAAAACAAAAATCTTTAGAAAAAAGAGAATGAAGTAATAAAAGGATGGGGAACAAGTAAAACATTTTAATTAGCATTTGGGACACATTCTGCAATGCATGTTGTACTACTGTTATTCATCATAAAGATTTTTACTCCAGACTCTGTGTTTTTCATGTTCGTTAAGACATATTACGTCTGCTCGGAAGGTAGTTAAGTGTCCCAAATCCTTTCATTTATCACCGTGCAGTTTATTTAAGGGATTCCGGAAAGCTATTACACAGAACAGGTCAGGCCAAAGGCAAAATCTGAACATATTAATCACGGCAGGAAGGTGTTTTGCTATGCGTTCACTGAATCATATTCTCTGGAACTTAATCAGTGAATCGGAGTCCTTTGATAATTATTTTGTGTTTAGCTGATATCTGTGGTTTACTAAAACAAGCATAAAGCAAGGGGTGTTAAAAGAAATGTAATGTAAAAGAAACCGCATCTCTTTTAATGAGTTTGTTGACACATTTTTATTTATTTATTTGTAAATCTTTCTTTATTCACAATCCACATATAATATACATAATACCATAGAAATAGAGAAAAATGTGTCAAAAATCAATCACATTTCATGGTATACTATATAAACGTACAACATAGCTTGAAATGTAGGATTGTGGGTTTTATAAAGTTATATAAAATAGTGAACAACCATGTACCCACTAGTTGTGACAGAAGATACTAGGGTAGACGTGTACTGGCTTGGAACACAAGACATTGTGGCAGATTAGGTGGTAAAAACCACAATAAAGTATAAGCTATAGAGCAGTGATGGCGAACCTTTTTGAGCCCGAGTGCCCAAACAGCAATACATGCCAACTTTTTTTTCCCTCAAAGTGCCAACACAGCAATTAAACCTGAATACTGAGGTTTAAATTTAGAAAAAAAAAACTCGTACAGTTGTCCGAACTAATTAACAACTTTTGTTTTAAAAGAACTAAACTGCTGAATACATACACACACACAAGACTGCTGAATACAGAGACTGATGAATACACACACACAGTCTGCTGAATACACACATAACAATATGTAAGGAAAGTCTACAAATATTACTATATTTAAATTAACCACCACTGCTACAGTGGCCTTTTTCCATGACAGATGTGAGTGTATAAAACGTATAGATTCAATTTTATATGTAAGAAAATGACATATGCACAAAAAAAAAATATTCTGACATTTTCAAACATAATACGGTGTCATACATGATAAGGCTTCTATTGTTAAATAGACGGACAGTGGCAATGGTCCCGCTACAATGTTGAAGATGCTTAACAGGCAATAGAGAAATAACTTGATAATGGCAGTAATATTATACGTTTTTAGAAGCTGATTTTATTTCCTTTAAAATATAACTGATCAAATCATTTGTTTTTCAAGAATTCCAAACTGCAGCTGTCATCAGTTAAGTCTAGAAGGAGAATCAAAGACAAGAGTGCTGTGAAGAGTGGGGAACGGGAAATCAGATCTCCAGAGCAAGTGCAAGTACGTGGGATTCAAATGATTGTTAGTATCTCAACAGAGACATTCAGAATTAGGGATTATTCTAGCCCTAGTGACTGAATAATCTAAATTTTATTAACGACAGGAGGCGAATATTTGCTTATCTTTCTTTACTGAACCTCCCAGCAGCAAAGAAATAGTTAACAATAGTGTAAAAACAATTCAACCAATCAGAGTGTATAACAGTATTATATGATGTCATCAAACTCCTCCCAAGTCCTCTTTCTTGCTGTAGCCGACGATATCCGAGTATCAACCATGTAAACTATAACTATGAACCGTGACCAATCCAAGGTCCTGATGTAGTCAGCCATGTAAACTTTCAATGGGATTGATGAATCCATATATCACAAGCGTTGGGATTCTTCACACTAAAGGGAAGTAGAGAAAAAAACCATGAGAGTATAGGTTCTCATACTAGTTGAATGCAAGTTTATGGCATGCATACTAGGGACAGCAATTTCAATAGATTTCATGTAAAATGATGTTGAGTATGTCAAACTCTTGGTGTTGTGGTGTAAACCTATGACAGATGATGTGTGAATGTGTTTGAAACAGATCGACTAGAATTTTTTTTTATTTTTTTATTTTATTTATTTTTTAGTAACTTACCTTAGGGCGGGTACAAATGATAATGAAAAACAAAGAAGGGAGGGAAAATATTCGCCTCCTGTCGTTAATAAAATTTAGATTATTCAGTCACTAGGGCTAGAATAATCCCTAATTTTATGGCAAGACAGGAGGCTTCATATTTGCTGTTTTAACACCCTTATATGATAGAAGATGCAGTATGTGACATAGGTTTGATATAGAATGTACGAAAGGTGGATTCACTGGTCCAATCTGCAGACGACAATGTCTGAGAGGGAACTACCCGCATGGAAGGCTGAGGATGCGGCTGCTCCCCTGACTGAATGCGTTCCAAAAGAGGAGTCAATACCTGCTTGGGCTAGTATCCATCTGATCCGCGCGACGGTGGGAGCGGACACCGGTTTGTGTGGTCTGACATAGGAAACGAGAAGGGGTCCTGTAGGGGAACGCAGAGTGGTTGTGGCATCTATATAGTGCCTTACACAGAGCGCCACGCAAAGCGACTGTCTATTCGGAAAGTAAGGGTAGAATACAGAGGAGGAATTAGTCTTCGTTCACCTGGTGATGTGAAATTTAACGCCCTCAGGTGAAAAAACTACAGCGTGGAAATCAAATGCTCGAATGTCGGAGACCCTACGGAAGGATACCAGACATAGGAGTAAGGCCAGTTTGGCAGAGAGTTGACGTAACGTCAAATTCTCATTAGAGGGCCAGGAGTCTAAAAGGGAAAAAACCTGAGTGACGTCCCAGAAATTGGAATATCTTGAAAGAGGGGGTCTGGCTAGCCTGATCCCTCGTAAAAGTCTACAAACTGAAGGGTGTTTTCCTATTGATGCATTGTCAATAGGGTTGTGGGCCGCAGAAATAGCAGATCTAAAAACAATAATTGATCTATAGGACTTGCCTTGATCAAAGAGAGTAGATAGAAAATTTAGGATGATCGTCAGAGGTGCTGAAAAGGGATCGGTATCCCTTACCAAACACCAGCTGACCCATGTCCGCCATGCAGCGAGGTAAGCTCTTCTTTTGCCTGGGGCCCAGGAGTCCCATAGGAGGGCCTGAGCTGTCTCCGAAAGTCCCTGAAACAGTCCAAGCTACAAGCTAGAGCTGCCCTTGAAGGGCGAGTGGTGACAGCGCCCTGCTGGATTCTTGAGGATGTCAGGGGATTGAGGTGGTAGAATTGGACAATTCACAGACAGTTCTAGCAGGGTTGGAAAGCAAGTCTGGGCTCTCCATAGCTGAGTGACAATAACTATCGTCACTACTAGGGCTTTGACCCGGTAAAGGGTGCGCTGGATCATGGAGAAAGGTGGTAACGCATAAGCTCCTGTCTCCGGCCAAGGGTGTAGGGAGGCATCAACTGCTCAGGACTGGGGATCTGGGAGCCAGCTGAAAAAGGCCTTCGTCTGGTGATTCAGCCGAGACACAATCAGGTCCAGTGTGAGGGGCCCGCGAAGACAATGAATTTGATAGAACAAGCGGGGATCCGATTGCCAGTCGCTTACGTCCCTCCAATGACGAGAGAACCAATCTGCGACTAGGTTGTCCATGCCCGGAAGATATTCTGCTCTGATGGATAAATTCCACTCTAGGCAGAATTGGTAGAGTTCCTTGGTAAGGTCGGACAGTAATTTGGATCGGGAACCGCCAAACCGATTCACATAACGCACTGCAGAGACGTTGTCCATGCGCAGTACTAGTGAACAATTGAAGATCCTGCAATCAATTCTAGGCAATTGATGTGCAGTGCTTGTTCGGAGGGGGACCATAGTCCCCCGGTGGACCTTTCGGCGCACGTAGTGTCCCACCCAAAGACACTGGCATCGAAGTCTGGTTGTGATCCGAAAATGGCTTTGCCATTCCAGGTTTCCATGTCGTGAAGCCACCAATGAAGTTCTATACAGACTTCGTCTGTTAAGTAGATCAGTTGGTCGTAGAAGGTGGACCGGTTTAGATAGTAAGTCTTGAGCCGTTTCCATGGCTCTGTAATCTAGGGGTCCTGGATAAATGGCTCGGATAGAGGCAGACAGGCCTATGGTATGAGCCAGATCGCATAGGCGAATCTGGTGGGCTGGTAGCAATTTGCAAATGTCTTTCTTTGTAGCCTTGACCTTTGTAGAAGGTAGTTGTAAAATCGCCTGTATGGAGTCTTTTAGGAATCCGAGAAACTGAACTTTCTGAGAAGGTTCCAGGTCCGATTTTTGAAAGTTGATTACAAAACTTAGGTTTTGTAATAAGGCCGTCGTCATGTCCATGTGTTGACGTAAAAGGTCTGGATCTTGAGCCATTATCAGGATGTCGTCCAAATATACAATGGAACGAATCCCCTGTGATCGGAGTAGCGCCATCACTGGTTTCATCAGCTTTGTGAAACACCATGGTGTAGAACAAAGACTGAATGGGAGGCATGTGAACTGCCAAATTTCCTCTTGCCAGAGGAATTGAAGAAAAGCCCGATGGTTGCGGGCGACAGGGACAGTGAGATATGCGTTCTTGAGATCGGATCTGGATAACCAGTCTCCCACGCAAAGGAGGTCCCTGAAGAGATGGATGCCCTCCATTTTGAAATGATGATATCTGACATAGTGATTAAGGTCTTTCAAATTGATTATTGGACGCATGTCTCCAGATTTTTTGTGGACCAGAAAAATATTGCTTAGAAAGGTATGTGGGAAGGGTGATCTTTCTATCGCCCCTTTTTCCACCAGTTTGTTCAATTCTGTGTGTAATGCCAGGTTGTCTGTTGCAGACATCCGAAATGGTGTAGGTGGTGTGTCCTGGAAGGGAGTGGAAAGGAAATCTATTTTGAACCTCTTGACTGTGTGTAGGATCCATAGATCCTGTGAAAGCAGTTCCCACTGTTGGAAAAAATTGGTTCGTCGACCTGCTTTAGGTACATTGAAAAAAGGAAGGTTTATTACCTGGAGCAGTGTGTCCGCGTAAGGAGGCAGATCCACGTCCCCGAATGGATCCTCTATTGGTGAATAACTGCCTGTGGTAGGGTCGACGGGGTCCCGAGTTCCAGTAGTTTTCTGAGGGACGAGGCCTGTAGCCTGTGAAGACAGCTCTGCTGTTCATTCGGCCTCTATAATGTCCAGCTCTCCCAGAAAAACGACCTGACTGGGATCGAAATACCCTGCATAGGGAGGATTGGGCCTTGTTTAAGGTAGTAAATACCGCTGCACGTTTGGACAGATCTTTCATGAAAGAGTCCCCAAATAACAAGCCATTGGCTTCTGGTCCCAGTTCTCGGGAGCTTAAGTCTGCTAATTTAGCATTGAGTTTATATAGTGCCGCCCTACTTCTCTCAGTGGATATAGCCACATTTGCATTGCCCAGGAAACATGGGGCTCTTTGGGCCCATTCTCGGACTGTGTGAGGGTCAAACTCCCCACTAGTTATAGCTTCGTCAGCTAGTATGAAAATTTGGATGATGGGACCAGCGATATCCAGGAGCTTGTCCTGGGCTGTCTTAAGACCTTGCTCAATACCCTTGCGAGGGTCTTTCCCTGTTTTAGTGAGGAAGGTCACAAATAGCGGGTCAAACTCTGGCGTGAGAGCCACTTTACTTGGTATAGTTGGCCGAGGGCATTCGGCTCTGAGTTTAGCCCTTATTTCTTTTTCAAGGGGCTTACGCAGCCACATCTTGCAAAAATTAGAGATGTGGTCAGGTGGGGCCCATTCGGCCGAACGTGGATGTCTAATGACCCTAGGGTCGAAAAAAAAGGGACACCCGAGGCATCCAGAAGGGTGTCTGAGTCGGGTCCCTTGGGCATAGAGATGTTTGCATCTGTGTCCTTTTGGTAATGAATGTCTCCTTGACAAATTCCGATGGGGGTATCCCCTAGCGCATTCGCCGAGGGGTCCTCATTAGAATAGCCAAGGTAGTAATCCTCAACCCCATTGCCCATTTGAGAAGTGAAACCCTCCAAGGGGTCGAATATAGTTTGGGCAGGGCGAGTGACAGTTAATTTTTGGGACTTGGCAGGAGCCTTGCCCTTGCCCGCAGACACACTATTCCCTTTCCAAGGACGTGTGACCTCCTGATCCAAGGGCTGAGAGTCCTCTGAATCAGAGAGTAAATGTGCGGTGGGATTGACTTCGCCAGGAGTCTTTTCATGGAAGGCTGCTAACGCCTTGGGGATGGATTCAGAAATGGTTGAAACCAGCCAAGCTTTAAGTTCCTGAGAGATTGCGGGCTCAGTATTGTCAGACATTTTAGTTAGCACTGTATTAATGATTCTGACAAATAGTCGTAAGACAAGAATGTTAAATGGGGTTCACCCAATTGTGCTTAGTAAAATTTCTAAGTAGGGGGTCACCCAAATAAGCGTAGTTTGATATATAAGGGCGGCACACAATATATAGTGGGGTAGACCACTAAATTTATATAAGTGGATTGTACCACTGTAACAATAAGAACTGGGGTTCACCACTCAGTAGTCAGACTTTTAAGAGTATGTCTGTAAAATATTTAATAAAGTGTGGGGTCACTTTAAATAATATATTATTTGCAAAGGTGAGGGTCACTCACTTGTAGTAATGGTGTTGAGACACCTGTCATAAATTGATTAGAAAGTGAATAAAAGGTGGGGGTCACCCACAACAACATTCAATGAATCAAGTGACAAAGAAAAATGTGGGAGTCACCCTCAAGGCTGTCCTTTATTTAATAATAAGATACAGCAGGTATTTTCCTGTCAAGAAAAACAAATAGGTACAAAGAATAATTTGGGAAAAGGTGGTAGCACTTTAATGAGCTATGAGCAACAAGTAAATAAGATACTTACCGGATCCGACGTGAGGTGAAGCGATCGCACATAAATAACAAGGTAAACCGCGGTTTAAGATGGCCGCCGCCAGCAAAAGGGCGGGAGGAAGCGCGTCAGGTAATTGCAGGCGCAAGAAGGCGGGATCTGAGAAAGGGCGCAAAATTGAGCCGCAGACTCCTGGGAATTGGAAATCAGAATCGAGAGGAAACCGCGGCCACAAATGTAATAAAATCGCAGAGGCAAACCCCGCCGATTTTTAAAGGGGAACAATAGAGATAAAGTTTAAAAACTGTTCAGAGACGTAAATAAACCAACATGTTAGGTATAATTATATGTAGTAAGGGTATTGTGTACTGATAATAAATTGTGTGAGAAACTAGTGAAAATGAATGTTTGATAAACAAAACATTACCAAAGAAAATTATTTAAAAATGATAATAGAGATATGGGTGCTATAAAATTTAACAAATTAATGAGAAAATTAGTTGAAATATTGCATTAAAGGCAAAAACCATAAGGCAATATAATTGGAGCAGACTCACCTGGGAGGCAAGCAGCAAAGAAAGAGGACTTGGGAGGAGTTTGATGACATCATATAATACTGTTATAAACTCTGATTGGTTTAATTGTTTTTACACTATTGTTAACTATTTCTTTGCTGCTGGGAGGTTCAGTAAAGAAAGATAAGCAAATATGAAGCCTCCTGTCTTGCCATAAAATTATATATAAAAAGAAAATCTGTGGTAAAGTTCCAAACTCAATCAGGTAGCAATTTACTCTGGAAACCAATAGAATGTAATGTAACTACTCAGGGCTTGGCTCTTTGCCCCAGGATTACACTCTATACATCTATGTTTCCAGATCCGCTATTTTGGCCTTAAATTTGTAATGCTGTGATGAATTCCTGAAAATGCATGGTTTACTGAATAGCCCTGACAAAATGATTCTCGAATTTGTGAATTGTCATGAATTCAAAGTGAATCAAGTGTGAATTTCTAATTTAAGGTCAAAACAACTGCAATTAAAAAAAAAAAATTTTTTCACAAAATCAACTGGAGACATTTAGTCTTAAGCCTTACATAACATTACAGTGTGCTTTTAAGGACTGTTCTGGATATCCCAAGTGTTAGTCTTCACACTTTGGTTATATATGCAATATAGAAAAAAATATCGCAATATAATTCTTCCAAAGCTGAATTAACCAATGAATTTGATGTATCCCTAAGCAACATGATACTTACTAGTTTGAAGAGACTTCATTTGAAATTTAAGGTCAAAATAGCAAATGCTTTCAGTACAGCTACTCTGGCCTTAAATGTTACATTTACTTTGAATAATCATTTTGTGAATAACCCTGTATTTGTTTCTGGCCTTCTAGGATTGAAATACTGCCACTTTTTGTAAATAAACTTTGTTTGAGCAATACTCTTATATTTTTGTGTGTGTGATTGATGTTTATACATGTGTGTATGTATATTCACAAAATGGGGCACACTTACTCCCAAGAGCTGAAAGAAAAGCAAAGTCTATGTATACATTCTAGTCTTTTATTTATTTACTATCACAGAAAACCATGCCGGATATCGTTGTAATTCCCTCTGGGGATGCAATCGCACCTTTGGAGACAGATTTTTCAAATACAGAAGATTTTACAACCACAACAGAAGAGGAGGAAAGTATCCCTCCAGAAACATTACTGGTATGTTCCAAAAAAGATGTTTGACTTGCAATGTCAGGAAAGCAAGGGCAGTTACATTCTATGTTATTATTAAAGCTTAATGCATCTTTAACCCCTTAAGGACCAAACTTCTGGAATAAAAGGGAATCATGACATGTCACACATGTCATGTGTCCTTAAGGGGTTAAGCAATGGTTTTGAGTATTTTCACAATTGACTCAAAATAGTACATAGCAAAAGCTTGATGATCCATTCTTCAGTTGTGAAATTAACTCAGTGACCCAATCTTCGCATGTAATGTAATCAGCATTACATAGTTATATAGTCTGAAAAGAGACATGTGTCCATCAAGTTCAGTCTTTCAAACACCTGGCTTTTCTGTTTATACAAAAGAAGTAACAAAAACTGTTTGAAGCACTTTTCGATTTTGCACCATACTAGGATTAAAATCCTTGTTGACCCTCAGAATTGCAGGCAAATCTCTCCTCGAATCAAGAACCTGTTACCCCATATATTGAAACTGATATCCCTGAATATTATGTTTTTGCAAGTATTCATCCAGTTGTTGTTTTGACATCTTTATAGACTGATAAAACCACCTCTCGAGGCAGAGAATTCCACATACTTATTGTGAATGAGATTTCACTACAGGAAACCATCTATTGAGGGCAGCTGCCTGATGAATATGATGTGTATATATTCTTAATAATGGAAAGAGGGATGGTTACAGAAAGTAGAGGAAATCGCAGAGGCACGACATGCTGCTATTGTTGGCACGAACACCAAACACGCGGAATGGTGGCAACCATGGTTTATGTTCATGGCGGAGCAAGACAGGGGGCCACAGAGAGGATGAGGAGGATGGAGGATGGATGACGGGGAGGATGGATGACGGGCTGAGGGGTAGCTGCTCAGCTACTGGTCCGCTTTCCACACCCTGTCTGCCTTATCTAACTGCTACCTTCTTACCCCCTCTCCTTTTTTTTTTCTCTCTCCTTCTCTTTCTTTCTTTCTGACCTCTTTTTCACCTTCTTATTTATGACTCGTATGGACTGGACGCTCCCCAGGGCCGCCATCAGGGGGTGACAATCATAACGGTTGTCACGGGCCCGGCGGTCCTGGGGGGCCCAGACTGCTTTGGCAGTCCAGGGCCCCACAATTACTCTCTGCACCTATATATAGCAATGATCGCTATAAATAGGTGCAGCCGCGCGGCCCCGGTTCCCTATACTTGCAGAGGGGGCCCAGCGGACTGCAGCATTTCCCTCGCTCGAACTGCCGCGAGACGTGCGGCGGTTAGAGCATTGCCATGGGTTACCATGGCAACACTCTGCGCAGCACGCACATCACGCTCGCAGAAGTTATAGAGAGGGAAGATCTATAAAGTACAGCTGCAGTCTGCTGGGGCCCCTCTGCAAATACAGAGGGCCCACCATGCCACCGGACCACCAGAGATGGAATCTCCCCCCTCCCTGGACCAGGTAAGAAGCAGGGAGGGGGAATAACATTTATTAGATTTAATGTGGGGGAGGGGAAAATGCTCCATTTACACAACATGCATACACTAGTAAACACACACACACACTCTGCATTCACTACACTAACCCACACACTCTGCATTCACTACACTAACCCACACACTCTGCATCCACTACACTAACACACAAACTGCATTCACTACACTGATACACACACTGCATTCACTACACTGACACACACTGCATTCACTACACTGACACACACTGCATTCACTACACTGACACACACTCTCCATTCACTACACTGACACACACTGCATTCACTACACTGACACACACTGCATTCACTACACTAACACACACTCTGCATTCACTACACTGACACACACTGCATTCACTACACTGACATACACTCTGCATTCACTACACTGACACACACACTGCATTCATTACACTGACACACACACTGCATTCATTACACTAACACACACTCTGCATTCACTACACTAACACACACACTGCATTCACTACACACACACTGCATTCATTATACTAACACGCACACTGCATTCATTACACTAACACAGACTCTGCATTCATTACACTAACACACACTCTGCATTCATTGCACTAGTAAACACTCTACATTCATTGCACTAACACACACTCTACATTCATTGCACTAACACACAAACTGCATTCATTGCACTGACACACTCTGCATTCATTGCACTGACACACTCTGCATTCATTACACTAAAACACACTCTGCATTCATTACACTAAAACACACTCTGCATTCATTACACTGACACACACACTGCATTCATTATACTAACACACACTGCATTCATTATACTAACACACACACTGCATTCATTACACTAACACACACACTGCATTCATTGCACTAACACACACTCTGCATTCATTGCACTAACACACACTCTTCATTCATTGCACTAACACACACTCTTCATTCATTGCACTAACAAACAAAATGCATTCATTACACTGACACACTTTGCATTCATTGCACTGACACACTCTGCATTCATTGCACTGACACACTGCATTCATTACACTAAACACACTCTGCATTCATTACACTAAACACACTCTGCATTCATTACACTGACACACACACTGCATTCATTATACTAACACACACACTGCATTCATTATACTAACACACACACTGCATTCATTATACTAACACACACACTGCATTCATTATACTAACACACACTGCATTAATTACACTAACACACACACTGCATTCATTGCACTAACACACACACTGCATTCATTGCACTTACACACACTCTGTATTCATTGCACTGACACACAGTCTGCATTCATTACACTGACACACTCTGCATTCATTACACTGACACACTCTGCATTCATTGCACTGACACACACACTGCATTCATTACACTAAAACACACTCTGCATTCATTGCACTGACACACACACTGCATTCATTACACTAAAACACACTCTGCATTCATTACTCTCACACACACACTGCATTCATTACACTGACCCACACACTGCATTCATTGCGAGAAGGGGGGAGGGTGGAGGGGGGAGGGGGGAACCAGACCTTGTGCTTTGTCAGGGGCTCCAAAATTTCTGGTGGTGGCCCTGATAGACTTCTCTCTGGGTTGGAGCAGGGGAGAGAGTACCAATTATTAATTCCTGGAAGTCAGTTGCTATACCCAGTTGGACCAGACTCAACTCTCTTTAAATTGGAATTATGCTAAGTAAGCACACATGGGTAGCGGGTATCCTTCCACATGGTACACCCCCCACCCCCCACATCATGTCATTGTAGGGAAACTCTGTTGCTAATCAGTTTTGCGTCGAGGCTCATCTTCCTGTCCGCCCACACCTCCCACGCCTCACCCTTCTGTCAGTCCCTACATTGGCTTCCTGTAAGATATAGGGCTCAATTTAAAATTCTGGTTCTTGCTTTCAAATTTCTACATAATGCTGCTCCCACCTATCTATCCTCCCTAATACACAAGTATGTCCCGTCTAGGCCCTTACGCTCTGCTGAAGACTTACGTCTATCTTATGTCCGTAGTCCCACCTCTGATGCTCGTCTTTAAGACTTCTCGAGGGATGGACCGTTCCTGTGGAACTCATTTCCCTCCTCCGTTAGATGCTCACCCAGTCTCCGCTCCCTTACAAAAAATCATTTAAAACCCACTTCATAGAAGTGTATCAATTAAACTGTTAATAGCTCCCAACTGATTCCTCTCTTGCAACTGTCATTAGTCTAATACTATCCTTACCTTTTTGTGTCATTTTACCCCACTCCCTCTAGCATGTAAGCTCATTGAGCAGGGCCCGCAACCCCTCTGTTCCTGTGTGTCCAACTTGTCTGGTTACAACTACATGTTTGTTCGTCCACCCACTGTAAAGCGCTGCGGAATTTGTTGGCGCTGTATAAATAACATAATAATAACATAATAATAGAACAAAATGTTAACTTACCAAGTTTATAATTCTTACTCTGATTGAAGTATGCTATTCATTTTATTACATTTGTAATATAAATGGCTCTTTGTAATATGGCATATTACTCTTACAACGGAGACCTACGTGTCTCGAGTAGTTCCTTTTTCCTGCTGTACTATGACAATATATCTCTAACAAATACTCTTATCTAATAAACAGAGATTTAAAAAACAAAAAAATATATTCTTAATAATGGCAAGAGCCACGCGCGCATTCAGCCAGTCTCGTAGGAAAGCATTCACAATGCTTTCCTATGGACGCTGGCGTCTTCTCACTGTGATTTTCACAGTGAGAAGCACGCAAGCGCCTCTAGCGGCTGTCAGGGAGACGGCCACTAGAGGCTGGATTAATCCTAATATAAACATAGCAGTTTCTCTGAAACTGCTATGTTTATAGAAAAAAGGGTTAACCCTAGCTGGACCTGGCACCTAGATCACTTCATTAAGCTGAAGTGGTCTGGGTGCCAATAGTGGTCCTTTAAGAACCACTTCTTAAAGTGTCATTGTCATAGAATTAAAATATGAAACAGCACATTCAAATATTGGACTTTATTCACTAACTCAAGAATTGTACAGAACTGACAAGGTAATTATGTATTGTAAACCAAAATAGCCTAAATTAAAACATTCATTCAACTGTCAGAGCTGGCCAGTACTTTTTTTATTCTGGTTTCATACAGAGAAATGTATATACTACGCAGTAATACTGCTCTGTACTGAAGGATACATGCTGTTCCCAATTGTAAGATTGTTGGAAAATGGTCCAAATTTGCATGTTGTTAACATTTTTATGCAGCGTTGCTGCAATTATTTTGTAGTGAACACGTTTAGCAAAATTGATGTAGTAGCAGTCGGGGACCTCGGCTGTACTGACGAATTTTGTATAATTTTGCTAGATCGTCCTGGGCACAGTGCCAAGCATCTAAAAGACTGACAGTCACACTTCATTTGACAAAAGATTTGTGTGAAGCCAGTACCGGTTTGAGGATTTACATGCATAGGTCTATATTTATTGGTCCGCATTCTGCTATGAAAGACACTTAATATTTTTTTATTTTCTTTTATTCTTTTGAATCTATGCAGTGTTCAGAAATATTAAATAAAAGCAATGCATTAAAACAGTAAACTGAGAGGGGAATTTCAAAATATAGGCCAAAATAGCTTAATTTGAATTTTCTTCTAGTTTGAATATCATTGTACACATTTTGCCATACCCCTGTGTTTTTGCTGTGTTTTTTTATGAATAAACCCCTGGGTATTATAAGATAACATGTTTATATGGACAAAAAGAATGCTAGTTGTGTGTGTTGGGTAATGTGCATCTATATTATTAATGCTGCTGTACATTTCGGTTTTAATTAACTAATAATAAATAAAAGGAATTCTGGAAGTAAAACTGTAAATTTAAAGTAGATATTCATTTTAACCAAAATATCACACTCTAATATACACACAGAGAATTGCATTAAGTCTCCTTTTGAATTTTGATGTATTTGTTCAGCAAAACAGTAACTTATTTGCTAAATGTCAAATTCTAGTGACTTGATGATATATATATATATTCCAGTAATAAAAAAATAAAATCTATATGTTTCACTTCTCACATCTTGACTTGGCCCCCTTGTGGCTGACTTCAAAATGACAATTTCTTGTTATATTGCCACTCACTCATACTAACACAAACTCATACACAGACAGACAGAATCAGATACATGCACATGCACACACAAATACTCTCGGACAGACATTACGACACACACAGTCAGATACATACACACTCTCAGATACACAGACATGTACCGATACGCTAACATAAACAGACACACACTGTCACTGTGTGCATACCTTTCTGGTCCTTCGGGTCCACTGGGGCAACTTCTCTCCTTACGCAGCTCTGTGTGCGCTATGTGAGGAAGTGATATAAACAAAACCTCATAAAAGCTATTTGATGCTGCACAAAGATATAGTGAGCTCAGCCCTGGTGTGGGGCTCGTTATCATGGTACGGGTTGAGGAGATAATTCTATCTCTCTACTGCACTTCATAGTGTAAAATGGCCCTGTGCAGGCTCCAGTGCTGGTCCTGGCACCTAAACAAATGGGCATTCATAGGCTAATGGCAGCAATGGCCACGAGAAACCTCTTGTGAAAAAATTATTTTTTTCTTTAACAATTCTATAAGCATTTCAACCTGTAGTCCATTGTGAAACCAGCAAGGGTGTCTAACTCTAGTGCTTGTTAATAAATCAGTACAAAAAGTAGTAGATTTATGCATTTTTCTCATTGATCTTGAATTACCTTTACAGAGATCAACACTGTCCCCAGAGAGATACTCTCCAGGCAATGAACTTGATCAATCTTCTAGCGTTAAAGAGCTGGTATGTAGAAAAACATCATCATATTATATGAATTACTAATCAATGGATCAACGGAAACTACAAACTCAGATAATGCTTGGTGCAGATGCCAGCACTGTGCTTGTTTGAAGCACTTACTTTGTATGTTATAGAGTGGTAATGAATGTAACGAACTATGTTTTTCCCCTAAAATTCACTTAGTTAAATGACTGGCCCGCTTGATGGATTTGACTTTTTTTAACCTGAAATACTATCTTAGTGGCTGAGCTGTAGAGAAAGATAATAAATATCTGGGATGCAAAGGTCAGCTATATCTGCTTAAATAGTGTTTTTTTAATGCGTTGATAAATATCAGATAAAAATTCTTAATGTAACCAGATCTCCTACATTCCACAAGATCCTTCAACAGCTTATAGGAATAAAACATTATCCTTTGGGATTAGGTCCCCTTATTAATACAATATATATGATTAAACTTGATTTTGAATAATGTAAATTGAGTTATTGCTGCGGTATATAATATTTTGTAAATGTCTAATGGCATTTGATTATATAGAGGGCAAAAGGTCAATGAATACATTCCCACGCCATGCCCACCAGTTTAGGGGTAATCCTAAAGCTAAAGTTTAAAAATAAAAATATAATACGTGTCTATGGATTCATTCTATGGATTTGCACAGGAATCGGGGAATGCTGATGACCTTGCATGTGACGTTAATGTAAATGCGCTGATCCCCTTTGATATTGGCAGTAACGTTGAATGTCTACCATTGGTTTAGGAAACACACAGAGTGTCCCCTGAGACGGTACCACCCAGTGACAACCAACCAGAAGAGTCTACACCGGTCAGTACAACAACACTCAAGCAAGATATTTACTCTACTGTAAACTGTGGATACCTGACCAAGGAACTCAAAATTATAGTCCAAAATAGTCAAATTGGAAAAAAGCTGAGCTTGAGAATTTTACAATTCAAAATTTTGGTCTAAATTCTCAAATCACTGGTCATTCCCCCAAATTTCCTAGAGTCGTGAATAACCACAAATTGTCTATATTGTTTTTTCTTAAATGTTACACCTACACAGTGGCGTCTCTAGGATTCATTTTTAGGGGGGGGTGTGCAAATGGTGGGCCAGGTACAAAAGTAGGGGGGCACATTTAACCCTGCCCTCGGCACAGTTTGACCCCGCCCCTGCCACATGTTAAGCCCAGCCCCCTACACAATGTGTTTTTTTTTTTTTTTTTAATAATCCCTGGTGGGGAATTCATTATTTTCCACCAAGGATTATTAAAAAACAAACACGTTTTCCTTGATACAGTCCATACACACACAGAGAGACTGCTGAGTCCTTACACACACAGAGACTGCTGAGTCCTTACACACACAGAGACTGCTGAGTCCTTACACACACAGAGACTGCTGAGTCCATACACATACAGACTGCTGACCATACACACACAGACACACACACACAGAGACTGCTGAGTCCATACACACACACACAGACTGCTGGGTCCATACACACACACACACACATACACACACACACACACACAGACTGCTGGGTCCATACACACACACACACACAGACTGCTGAGTCCATACAGACACACACACAGACCGCTGAGTCCATACACACACAGACTGTTGAGTTCATACACACACACACACACACACACAAGCTTCCTCACTAGCAGACACACACACACACACACCAAGCCTACCTGTCACTGGAGGCTGTTGCTGGGCGGTTAGACAGCCATATTCTGGCCTTTCCAGCAGCAATGTCTGCTGCTTAACGGCGGGGGCAGAGCTTATGTGTGGGAGGCGGGGCTTCGTTTGGGGGCAGGGCCTATTCCTGGGAGCCTGTCAGTGCTCCCTCCGGCCACAGACAACACCCAGCACCTAAGTCCTGCATTCCCTCGGGCTGTTACAGCCCGAGGGAATATAATTTTAAGCACAGCATATGGTCAGGAAGTTGCCAGCGTTTGGGGGTGCCCAAGGGGTGGCACAGCATGATGTGGGGGGCCATGGCCCCCTCTGGCCCCCCCTTAGCGATGCCACTGCACCCACGCTACCTTACCTTGCTATCTGGGAATCTTTTCACATCAAATGTGTGGATGTAGATTCTCACTAACCATAGTTTAATAATAACCAGATCAGATATTAAAGGGACACTATAGGCACCCAGACCACTTCAGCTCATTAAAGTGGTCTGGGTGCAGTGCCCCTATTGCACTTAGTGTTGCAATGTAAAACTTTTTAGTTCCAGAGAAACTGCAATGTTTACAATGCAGTACTAAGTCTGCCTCCAGTATCTGTCTCCCAGACAACCACTGGAGGCGCTTCCTGTCTGTTAACAGACTTTTGGTCCGGTAACTGACGCTGGACATCCTTACGCTCTGCATGAGGACATCCAGTGTCCGCTATTTATACCTAGGAAAGCATTGATTCAGTAACGTTGGGAAAGGTGGAGCCATGACCCAGCGCCGAGGGACATCAATGCTAGGATCAGATAAGTAAATAAACGGTTTTCTTATTTGTATTCCTGGCACTATAGTATCCTTTTAATGATAAATTCCTTCCTCGTTGAACAGGATGATACATTTTACACAGTTTGTATATCTTTGTTAAATATGTAGATTGCAAAATAAAGGATACAGCTTCAGACATTTGTAAGTGACCCTGTACACATTTGTTCTGATTGGCTGCTGATTTGACCACTCTGGTAGACAGCTTCTCCCTTCCATATGGTTCTTCTGCTTTTCCACCATTCAAAACTGTCCTCCAATTAGAATCCTGAGATAAACATCTCCAGAATGTCTCATACCACTACTCTGGTGTTATAAAAAAAACACTCACAAATAATATTTTATTAAACTAGAAATTTGGGGTTTGCCAAATGGCTTTGCACTAATCTAAACCATCTCAGTACTGCATACTCCAATTCTCATTATAGCCAGGCAGCCCTATAAATTCAGTAACAGGATGACCTGTAATGTTACAGTTTGTATGATACCAATTGTTTCCTTTTTTTTAATTATTTTAACTCTTCATACAGACTGACACGTTACCAAGCAAAGGAATTGAGAACCTTTCCCATGAGAAAAAAGATACTAATACAGGTAATACACACAACATGCATGAGAAGAAATATCTAAACAGATGTAAACAGACAGGAGTTATTCACTAAGGGGTGAGTTGGGACAATTTACTGAACAATGAGAATTTTACTTATTTTCTCTTCTGAGATATTTATCAAGCTGGGATAAGGACAGTTTGACCCATCGTGCAGGGAAACCTACCAGTTATGCTGAAAGTATCAAAAGCTTCCATATATTTGTTTATAAACCTGGAACCTGGAACCTGGACTCATTGAGGTCTGGATTTAATGAATAGGCCTCTCTGGAGTCCACAGGAAGCTTTAAAATGCTCATTGTACACTGGATTCATCGCTTAGTGCATAATGCCCTAACCTTTTTTTTTTTTTTTTATGACCAAATCTTAACCTACAAAAACATTTTATACAGCTACTATGTAGATGTCACAAGGTAGTGTAAGGTTTTTTTAACTCTACCTTGCCATTAATATTTTAATTCATTATTCTGCTAAGGAAACCCATAGAAACGTTCACAGGAAATAGTGGAAATATAAAGTGTTTTAATTTGCATAGATTGTATAATGGGATTCTTGAAGAAACGCAATCTTCTAGAACTTTACTGCATAAGGTGTGAATTTGAACTCTGCCATGTGACGGGTAAATGGCGGGAACATTTCCTCAGAACGCTGTCTGGGCAGTAGGCATAAAACATTTGCTCTAACTTATTTCAGAAAATGCAAGATTTAGGAAATAAATAAATGTTTGCTACATTTTCCAGTTACGTTTGAAACTCAGTGCTTTGAGTGTTTATTTGTCAATCACTTTATTTAATTTCATTAGAATTATTTTATGATTCAGGAAGAAACAAGAGCATTTATTCAAAAAGAAACCGAAAAACAGTTTCACTTGCAAAATGTAGGCCAAAAAAATCTAACTGGGAAAAAATAGCTAGAGCGGTGATTTAAAAAATTATTATTTTTTTTTTTTTTAACGCAGCAGTTAGTGATTTATTTTTCAATGGAGCAGTTTTATCATTTACAATTCGATTTTCAGTTCACCGCAATTCACTCTTCAATGAATAAACCCTGAGGATAATTACTAAGTATAAATATCACACATAAAAAAAAATCACCTTTTCATGAACGCAAATGTGTTATCTCAGTCCTGGTTAAGTAAATCAAGATAAATACTATTGATATAGTGCACGAACGTCAGTAACTGTCAGGGATCACCGTAAAGGCATAATAAAACTTTTATGCGTTTTTACTTAGATACTCCGAGTACCAAAGATGCTATTCCAAGAAAACTATCACTCGATGAAAGTGAATTTAATGGCCAGGTATTACCAAAGAATCATGAACAATCAGAGGCAGCCCAAGACGATAAGACTGCAGCTCCCCCTTCAGCATCAGCAGAGTATGACAAAAAACAAGAGGAGGTCAACGTAAAAGGTAAGTGGCTATTTTATCATAAGCATTTGGGAGTTCTGGACTGCAGTGCAGTTCTGTACTTTTTATTTTTTTAAAGTGTAGCTGAGTTTTAACAATAGCCAATACAGCAGCATGCAAGCCACCTGATGCACAGTATCTTTCTTCTTCCACCTTCATGTCTGGTACTCGCCAACCTGTTATTTTTTATCATCTCAACATTTATTGACCATGATGCTTTGTGTATGCAAAAGCTGTCTATAAGCATACCTATGCTGTGTTTTATGTTGGGAAATGCCAAAAACAATAAAAAAAAATCCTGGCCCCAGGAATCGGTTGCATAATTGAAACTGCTTCCTGAAAAAAAAACTACAGGTTGCCAGTTTGGGTTATAGACAAGGGATAGGAAACCTTGCAGCTGTTTGGGGACTACATTTCCCATGATGCTCTTAGTGCAGGCTGGGTATGTCAGGATATGCAGTTCTTCCAACATCTGAATTTTCAACGTTAGTCATTAGTGCTACAGTAACCATGCTACTATAACTGTAGTGGTTATTGTGCTTAGAGTGTTTATTTTAATTTTCAGGACCACAGGCATGATATAATGAAAGTTATTAGGTCAGGACTGTCCCTATAACAATGGATTTGCTAAACACTGGTCCAGAAGACATTCATGAATTGTATGAATTACAAAATTTGGATGGCAAACATCACTGATTTGGAGAAATTCTCAAACTTAGTTACAGTCACGGCTTAGCTATTTTGGGGATAAATGTTGCTGTTTAAATTTCAATTCAATACAAATTTGAGTTCAGTCAAACACCCCGTGTAATGCATAAAATGATTAGGCTGTTTCGATCGTAGAACTGTGTGCATAA
The DNA here is from genome assembly GCA_933207985.1 of Pelobates cultripes. Lineage (NCBI taxonomy): Eukaryota > Metazoa > Chordata > Amphibia > Anura > Pelobatidae > Pelobates > Pelobates cultripes. The sequence continues at coordinate 47,951,494 of OW240918.1, read as the reverse complement.
TTATTTTAAAAAAATGTTTAGTCTGCTTTGGGTTAAAAATCCAAAGGGCTGATACTGAAATAGGGAAAAAAAATACAATTTTTACGTTATGCTAAGGATTCTGTAAAACTTCAAAGGGGTTAGAATTTGAAATCCCTGTAGCCTTGTGAAAGTGCACAGGGTCTGATGCTGGACATGTGATTCCTACTTGTACTGGAAGATTAATGTCATCCCATAGGTCCAAAGAAGCAACAGACTAAAAAACAGAAGACATCAGAGGGAGTACAACCCATCGGGAAAAGCTTGGAAATGTGAGTTACCACCAGGCATGTTTGGTGTAATTACTTTATTTCCTGTGGCTTGTTACCAAAGAGCAATTCATTACCTGACCCTCATTCACTACATGTTCTTGATGGGTTTGTTTAGTCGGATTGAGGATTAATTGAAGTACATTAAAGATGACTGGCCTTTTTTGATGTTGACTCTGAGATTGTCGAGGGCATTTAGAATTATGTAATGAGGAAATGCCTTTCAAAAACAAGGAACAATAGAAATTGTTACATGGGGAGAGGGTAACGGAAATATATAATATCGTACAAGCAATATGTGTCCACATGCATAATATACATTGCATGTTTCATTCTTAATATACCTACATTGCCTGCACTCTATCCAGCAATGCTCTCTGCTTGCAGTAAACCTAACATATCAGGTATGATTAGAAAAAAAAACTCTTGCTTTACTGTGATCACAAAAAATACTTTTATAATTATGAAATGGTGAGTTTTTTTAGCCCCCTTGAGTGTCACCTACTCTTCTCAGCATGTCTCTCCCAAAACACTACTTTCTTTTTCCATTACCCATGTTCCTTCTTTGTCATCCACCTCTCTGTGTCTCCCCGTGACTCTCTCCATTCAGCCCCTGGGTACCTCTCTCATGTTTGCCTCCTCCTTTCCTATCCATCACTCCAAAATCTCTGTTGTTCTTTCCAAAATCTCCAATGTGTGTCTTTCTCTCTACCATACCATCTGCATGTCTCTCTCTACCAAAATATAGGAATAGTGCATCCTATATAATCTCTCTATGGGGAAAAAAAGAGATGATTAAGGAATTCACTTGTAGCATATTTCTTCTTATAGATTAATTTGTTGTTTGTTTTAAAGAGAGAACAGAGTTCCTTCTGGAACTAAAGAGAAGCCTACTTTAATCCAAACTAATGAAGAGCAAGACGTTAAGATAAACACTAGTGACATAGGTCTTACAGAGAACCAGCCGACTACCAAGAAAGAGGAGATTGCTGTACTACAAGATATTGCCAGCAGTACGGTCAGTGTCAAATATGTAACCCTTTTTTTTTTTTACCATTTACTGCAAGACCTAAGAAAGAATCATCACCATCAGGAGTCCAAGCCTCCACTTGGCAGATTAGGACATCTTCAGTGAATTTATTTCCCCCTTCTGGGATCTGCCTAATACTCAAGAAAAACACTGACGTATATACGATCAAAAGAACAAATGAAGTCAAAGTGTTAAATCCAGATTTTACTAGCTGGATCTTTCAAGAACTTTTGAATATACATGAATTAAATGTGCCAGGAGGATAAACGATGACTGATTAAATTTGCATTTACTTAAAAGACTTTAACAACATCGTAGTTCATCCCATTCTTAACTCTGTGCAAAAATCTCTGTAGCTCAAAGACGTCCTCTCAGAGCTGTCAGTCAGAGAGCCAGAATGCTCACTTCCAGCTACCTAGTGTCAATTTTGTCCAATTAATACACAGCCTGGTTTACTGTGCAGTAAGCCTGGCTGTGTATAAACTGATAGCAGTAGTTATATAGGTGCTGTCAGTTTACAGAATAGTTCCACTCATCCTATGAGATAAGTATATCCTGTAGGAAAAAGTACTTATCCCATACACCCCTTAGGCTGCAGTTCCAGGCCCTACACTTTGACCATGTCCTGCATGTGTAGAAGCCTTGATTACTTGTTCTCACAAAGACATCATTTCTGCTGGCCAATGAGCACGCACAGAATTTTTAAATGAGAGCTGCAGGCCCTTTAAATGCACATATATGTTTCTGGAAGCACATGCCAGTGTGTGACTGATATCCAGGCATCCACAGTCTGTGATATTGCCTAAGAGGGGGCAAGAGAGAACTGTGTTACTGTATGATTGTCAGTCATTGAGTAATTGTGTAATTGTCTGTTTGCGTGTGCAAATCAGGGTGAGTCTGTGTATGCTTTTTAATGAGTCTATGATTGTATGTTAGTTTGTGTCATTGCATCTGTATTAGCGTGTATCTGTGTAAAAATATTATGTTTGTCTATGTATACATGCTTGTGTGTACCTGTGTGCGTGTGAGGATGTTGTAAATAGGTTGGGATTCATGGCAACTTGTCTAACTCCAGGTTAGGTTTGGGTATGTGCAAGTTACGAAGCTAATTCTGTATGTGTGTAGAGCATATGGCTAAACACTTGTTCGACATATTTTTCATGCACAGGGCTCCACAAATGGTAACAGTGGTCCTGATTTGTTCTTGGCAAAAGATTAAAAAAACAAAACCAGTATAGAGCAATGTAAATAAAAGAGCTTTTCAGGCAACATAATCCATTCGTATATTGCTATGCTGTTTCTTAAATGTTGATGCATATTAAAGGGACATTCTAAGCACCAAAACAACTTTAACTTAAAGGGACACTCCAGGCACCCAGACCACTTCTGTCCATTGGAGTGGTCTGGGTGCCAACTCACATCACCCTTAATCCTGCAAGTGTAATTATTGCAGTTTTTATAAACTGCAATAATTACCTTGCAGGGTTAAGTCCTCTGGTAGACAGCCACTAGAGGGACTTCCGTGTTCTTAAAACACGAAAAGTGTTTTAAACGACGCTGAACGTCCTCACGCTATGCACGAGGACCTCCAGCGTCGCCGGAATCCCCATAGGAAAGCATTGAATAATGCTTTCCTATGGGAAGGTCTAATGCGTGCGGGCGCGACCATTGCCACGCATTAGGTCTCCCCACCGGCTGACGTCGGTGGGTGGAGGAGCGTGGGCGGAGCCTGACCCAGCATAAAGGGACATCAGCGCTGGATTCAGGTAAGTCACTGAAGGGGTTTTAACACCTTCAGCAACATGGGATGGAGGGTGGGAGGCAGCGTCCTGCAGTGCCAGAAAAATGTTTTCCTGGCACTGGAGACTCCCTTTATGAAGTGGTTTTAGTGTATAGATTATTAAATTAGATCTTATAAACTGCTTTTTATTATAATAATTATTATTATTATTTCATATTACTTTTAGAAGAAAGAGACATCAAAAACGAAGGGAAAAAGAAAACACAAAAGTGAGAAGATTCAAAAGCTAAATAAAACTTCAGCTGAAGTGATCAATAAAAGTAAGCAGGGTGGTGCATCCCAGCAAGGAAAAGCAGCATTTGTTGTAGGTAAGTTGTCATTGAGTACGTAGGTTTTCTTTCATTTTATTAAATGTAAACAATGCGTAACTAACATTTTAAATAAAATAATACAATCAAAATCTATGTTTGTGAATTTGCATTAATTCAGTGGGATGCAGTAAGTTATGACCATCAGAAGCCAATGGCTACCCTACTTATATAGTTCTCAATGTAAGGAGCGGGTTGAAATAAAAAAATCAGTGAAAAAAATACTCTGCAGTCCACACAGCCATTCACGCAGCTATCGGGATTTTTACTAAAGAACTAATCACCGGGAATTCAAAATGTATTTCAAATTTTAGGACAAAACATTTTTTTACATTTTTTTTTTTATATTATTTGAGAAAAGTAATATAGGTTTAGAGAAAATTAACAATCTGGAGCATGGAGCGTCTCAAGATAACAGAGACATTGAGAACAGATCATGCAGAGAATAGCACAAGAACACAATTACACTGCCCATCTCAGGTTGTAGATTAGGGAAGTGGGGGGTGAAAACCGTATAATACAGCATGCCAGGCCTATGCCTAGTGATTTGCTTCTGGGCAGAGATCGCTGCGGCTAGGCAGCTTCTCCATGTGGTTCAGCGATTGACTGTGGGTTATTCTCTCCAGTGCTTCCCCTCTTCTTTTTAGCTTTACCCTTGACTGGGATTTCAGTGGGTGGTATTCCCATCAAGCCCAACTTCTTTAGAAATGGCTCTGGGTTATCAGAGGAAGTCAGTGTAATTGTCTCCTCTCCCTAGGGGACTATTAGAGAGCCCACCACTCCCTATCTGTATTTGACCGACTGGTCCCTCAGCATCCTGGCAATCGGGTCCAGCATTCTTCTCTCCGTCAAGACCGAAAAAGGTAGGTCACTGTATATGGACACTATAGGGCACCTTCCCTAGTATTGTGGTCCTCACCTCTACGTCTCTTGTGACTGCAATGGTGTCTCTTGGTGCTTCAAGTGACACGATCAGTGGAGGGTCATTGCTCCATTTGTTTCCCATTGAGGCAATCAGCCCCTGGACGAACGGCTGTATGGTTTCACCTCCCACCGTCTCTGCAATACTGCGTAGGCCTCCAATGTGGCTACTGCTCTATTCAGGTGTCATACCTGTTGGGTAAGTTCCTCAAGCTGGCCTTTTGTCTCCTGCAGCTGACCATCCCTGGCAGTCTCTCTCTCCTCCACCGCTTTCATCTTCTGGTGGATGACACCAATCTCGGCCTGGGCCTCCATGAGGTCTGCTTTCCATATTTTCCTCATGTCAATTAGGACATCCCGCCTGGTGGACGGAGCCGAATCTTCCTCTGATTCGGAGGTCTGGTATGCTCCGTCGGCTCGGGGTGAGGTAAGCTGTCTCTCCTCCTCTTGCGAGTCTTCCGAGGCTTCTGGGTCGCTCTGGGTCTCGGGTGCCATCTTAGGAGCCGCTGGTGGTGTAGGCCTCTCGAAAGAGAGTCGAATGTCGGTAGGCGACGACTTTCTGAATGTTGCTGCTTTTTATTCTTGCGCCCCATTATGCACTCTGTGGGGGGTTGAGGAGCTATGAGTCTCAGGCTGGGTATTTTTCCTGCCTTAATCGCTTTATTGTGGGGTCGCATCAGAGCCTCACAGATAGACGTCTTTTCGAGTGCTCGGCTGGCTACGCCCCCAGGACAAAATATTTTAACACACTCTGCAGTTCTTTCAGTTCAGCTATTTTTATCTAAAATTTCAGATTTACTTTGAATTCACTTTCAATTTCCAACAATTCATCACTTTAAAGGAACACTAAAGCGTCAGGAACACAAACATGTATTCCTGACTGTATAGTGTTAAAAACACCATCTGGCCCCTCCTGGCCACCCATTGCCTCCCTAAATATAGTAAAATCTTACTTGTATTCAAGTCTTCAGCTGCAGCCTATGCCCCTGATCTGCCTGCTGTCTGCTGACATCATCAGAAGTGGTGGTCTGAGCTAATCACAATGCTTCCCATAGGATTGGCTGAGACTGTCAAGGAGGCATATCCGGGGCAGAGCCACACAAGTCAAACACAGCCCTGGCCAATCAGCATCTCCTCATAGAAATGAATTGAATCAATGAATCTCTATGAGGAAAGTTCAGTGCCTGCATGCTGAGGAAGGAGTCACTGAATGTCAGTGCTGCACTGCCCCAGGAAACATCTCTAACAGCATCTGATGAGTGGCCAGTGGAGGCGTCACTAGGCTGTAATGTAAACACTGCATTTTCTCTGAAAAGACAGTGTTTACTGCAAAAAAACCTGAAGTAAATGATTCTACTTAAAAAACTGTAGTTGTTCTGGTGACTATAATGTCCCTTTAATGATTAAAACCTGAATTTATGGAACATCATTCTTTTTTGAGTCCCCAAAGGGAACTAACTTACCAATGGAGAAAACCTCTTATAACTTGGAGTCAGAACCAGTTGAGGCCCTATAACCATTTCATCTTTTTGTATTTGTTATAGTGCGTGGAGTCCTCTGACAATTTTCCTGCATTCAGTGTTAAATAAGGATATATGCAAAAAATTTGAGATGATCTGCTAAACCAATAACAAACCGAAAAACATAGCGTATAACTGTGTATATGAATATTCCCTCCAAGGATTCAGTCTTCACTCTGTATTCAAATCACCATGGGCTGGCTGGAGTATGTGTACTCAAGAGAGAAAGAATGAAATTGTAGTGCACAATCAAGTATATAATAAAAGATCAATTTAATCACTTAAATCAAGGTTAAAAACAATGGGTGTAGTATCTCTGAGTCACCACCAGGGGACCTACGCGTTTTGTCCATGTATAGGACTTCCTCAGGGACTTTGGTAGTGTGCAGTAACAAATCCAAATGAATAGTAATGAATCCCCCTTCCTTCCCCAGTCCTTTATACCTCCCCTAATGTCCACAAAGTCCAATAATCTTTTACAGTTGTTCTGGTTTCGTCCGAGTGATGTGATGTCATCATTCACACCGTCCGATGACGTATGCGTTCCACGGCCGAAACCCGGAAGTAGCTGGGGCTGATTGCTTTTCTGTTCTTCTTTTCACAGCAACATAAAATTGCATTAGGCTTGTCAGTAAAAGCAAAAAAATTAAGAAACCACTGTGGTACTCTGCAGATGTGGCCAAAATAGTAAAAAACTAAAAGTTACCATTTAGTAATTATACAAAACCCCAGAGTGAGGAAGATAGGCAGATCTATAAGATTAGGCAGAAAGAGGCTAAGCAAGTTATAAGAGCTTCCAAATTACACACAGAAGAGAAAATAGCACAGTCAGTAAAAAAAGGGGACAAAACATTTTTTCGATACATAAATGAGAAAAGGAAAGTAAAACAAGGATTAGTTAGATTTAAAAACAAAAGAAGGATGATATGTAGAAGAGGAAAAAAGTCTAGCTGACTGCCTCAATGAATATTTTTGTTCAGTATTTACAAATGAATATGAAGGAAAGGGGCCACCGTTAGGAAAAAGGACAACGAGTCATTTGTTACATGTGTTTTTACAGAGGAAGAGGTTCTATTTCAACTGTCAAAAGTAAAGACAAATAAGTCAATGGGACCTGATAGCATACACCCAAGCTTATTAAAAGGGCTTAGTGGTGTACTAGAAAAACCATTAACAGATTTATTTAACCAATCATTGTTAATAGGAGTAGTCCCAGAAGATTGGAAGTTAGCAAATGTTGTGCCCATTCACAAGAAAGGTAATAGGGAGGAGTCGGGCAACTATAGGCCAGTAAGCCTTACTTCAGTAGTGGGGAAAGTGATGGAAACCATGTTAAAGGATAGGATTGTTGAACATCTGAAATCACATGGATTTCAAGATCAGAGACAACATGGGTTTTTCAGGGAGATCATGCCAAACTAATCTTATTGATTTTTTTGATTGGGTTACTAAAATTATAGATCAGGGTGGTGCAGTAGACATTGCTTACCTAGATTTTAGTAAGGCTTTTGACACTGTTGCACATAGAAGGCTTATCCATAAACTGCAATCTTTAAGTTTGGATTCCAATATTGTTGAATGGGTAAGGAAGTGGCTGAGTGACAGGCAACAGGGGGTTGTAGTCAATGGAGTATATTCGAAGCATGGTCTTGTAACCACTGGGGTACCTCAGGGATCTGTACTTGGGCCTATTCTCTTTAATATTTTTATTAGTGATATTTCAGAAGGTCTTGATGGTTAAGGTATGTCTTTTTGCTGATGATATGTAACACGGTTGATGTTCCAGGAGGGATAAGCCAAATGGCAAATTATTTAAGTAAACTAGAAAAATGGTCAGAGTTGTGGCAGCTGACATTTAATGTAGATAAGTGCAAGATAATGCATCATGGACGTAAAAACCCAATGGCAGAGTACAGAACTTTTGATAGAGTCCTAACCTCAACATCTGAGCAATGGGATTTAAGGGAAATTATTTCAGATAAATTAAAGGTAGGCAGACATTGTAATAGAGCAGCAGGAAATGCTAGCAGAATGCTTGGTTGTATAGGGATAGGTATTAGCAGTAGAAAGAGGGAAGTGCTCATGCCATTGTACAAAGCTCTGGTGAGACCTCACTTGAAGTATTGTATGCAGTACTGGAGACCGTATCTTCAGAAGGCTATTGATACTTTAGAGAGAGGGCTACTAAACTGGTTCATGGATTGCAGGATAAAACTAACAAGGAGAGGTTAAAGGATCTTAACATGTATAGCTTGGAGGAAACACAAGACAGGGGGGATATGATAAAAACATTTAAATACATAAAGGGAATCAACACCGTACAGGAGGAGACTATATTTAAAAGTAGAAAAACTACCACAACAAGAGAACATTGTTTCAAATTAGAGGGGCAAAGGTTTAAAAATATCAGGAAGTATTACTTTACTGAGAGGGTAGTGTATGCATGGAATAGCCTTCCAGCTGAAGTGGTAGAGGTTGACACAGTAAAGGAGTTTAGGCATTGGTGGGATAGGTATAAGACTATCCTAGATATAAGATAAGGTCAGGGACTAATGAAAGCATTTCGAAATTTAGCAGAGTAGATGGGCCGAATGGTTCTGATCTGCTGTCACATTCTATGTTTCTATGTTATGCTCACTGACACACATATATTCACCACACATACAAGCTCACTACAGACAAGTTCACTGACACACACACACACTTGCTCACTACAGATGAGCTCATTGACACACACACAAGATCCCTCTCACCCACTAGCTGCAGTGTATTTGAAACCTACCTGCCACTGTGAAAACCCTGAGAGGTAAAGACTCAATTCCCTGGGCTCTTCCTGCAGACGAGGTCTGCAGCTTGAGGCTAGGGGTGCAGCATGAGTGCCAGAAATCACTCTCCCTGCAGTGCTCCATCCGGCCACCACAGCCTTGATGCAGCCACACCAGCCCCCAGCACCTCCCTCCATAATTCCCTCAGACTCTCACAATCCGAAGCGGAAATTACCTAATTGGTATTAGTTATAGGTATTATGGCTGTCTCCCCGGCCCAAGTGCTGCAGCTACAGTGTCCTTTTAAGACAGGGTTCTTCAAACTCTGCTGCTCCAGATGTTGCTGAACTACAACTCCCATGATTCTATGAATTAAATAGATGAAATAGATAACCAGAGAATCATGGTAGTTGTAGCTAAGTAACATCTGGGGGGACAGAAAATGGAGAACCCAGCTTTAAGAGAACAGGGGCAAAGAGAGGACACTGTTACATGAAATGAGTTGGGCCAGTATCCTATGTAACCAGGGGCGTATTAGCCGCGAGGCAAACAAGGCATTTGCCTTGGGCGGCATTTTTCAGGGGGCGGCAAAAAACGCCGCCCCCCAAATGCCCAGGGCAAATGCCTAGTTAGCCTTGCGGCTAACTGACATCCTGAGCGGGCGGGCGGCGCTGGCTGCTGTGCGGGCGGCTGGCGGGGGAGCACTTCCTATGAGCTGACTGCTCAGCTCCCTCGCGCGCCGGCTGCACAGTGAGGCTGGGAGCCGGAAGATGACGTCATCTTCCGGCTCCCAGCCTCACTCTGCAGCCGGCGCGCGAGGGAGCTGAGCAGTCAGCTCATAGGAAGTGCTCCCCCGCCAGCCGCCCGCCCAACCTGCAGCCACTGGACCACCAGACCACCAGGGAGATAGACCCCCCCCCCCCAGCACTCCCAGAGGTAAGGAGGTTGGGGGGGATTTAAATTAAAAAAAAAAAGTTAATGTGTGTGTGTGTCTGACTGTGTGTGTGTGTTTGTGTCTGACTGTTTGTGAGTGTGTGTGTGTTTGTGTCTGACTGTGTGTGTGTTTGTGTCTGACTGTGTGTGTGTGTTTGTGTCTGACTGTGTGTGTGTGTGTTTGTGTCTGACTGTGTCTGTGTATGTGTCTGACTGTGTGTGTGTTTGTGTTTGTGTCTGACTGTTTGTGTCTGACTGTGTGTGTGTGTGTGTGTTTGTGTCTGACTGTGTTTGTGTGTGTGTGTGTCTGTGTGTGTGTTTGTGTCTGACTGTGTGTGTGTGTGTTTGTGTCTGACTGTTTGTGAGTGTGTGTGTGTGTCTGACTGTGTGTGTTTGTGTGTCTCTGACTGTGTGTGTGTGTGTTTGTGTCTGACTGTGTTTGTGTGTATGTGTCTGACTGTGTGTGTGTGTCTGACTGTGGATTTGTGTCTGTGTGTATGTGTCTGACTGTGTGTGTGTATGTGTCTGACTGTGTGTGTGTATGTGTCTGACTGTGTTTGTGTCTGTGTATGTGTCTGACTGTGTGTGTGTGTGTATGTGTCTGACTGTGTGTGTGTGTTGTGTCTGACCGTGTTTGTGTGTGTATGTGTCTGACGTGTGTGTGTCTGACTGTGTGTATGTCTGACTGTGTGTGTGTTTGTGTTCACCGTGTGTGTGTATTTAGAAGGTGGGGCGGGGGGAAGGGATGGGGGGGGGCGCCTGAGTTCTGTCCTGCCTAGGGCAGCACAAAACCAGGATACACCACTGTATGTAACCCCGACTGCGTTGTTTTTGATTTCTGATTATCCAACATATGCTGCAGTTTCCATCCCACATCAGTAATCAAATAAAAACACATTGGCCCTCAAGGAAAAAGGGGGTATAGGAACAACAAGTAATTTAGAGCTTAGTGAACGTACATTTTTATGTTCTGCATTGTAAAGAGAAAACAAATAATGAAAAAGTACTTTTAAAAAAAAAAAAGAAAGAAAAGTATTTATTTAATCCTAGGTAGTGACCTCATGCCTATTATTGCTCAGTGATTTCAGCCTGTGGAGGTTAACTGGTATTGAAAAATTCTGGATATGATTACTAACCATTACCTAGTGAAAGGATGATCACATAAGCCCAATAGCTAAACATAAAGCAGAGTTGGTAAATAAATCAAAGCCTCAAAACAAAATATAATTATTTTTGTCCCAGAGTTTTCCATAGTTTTCATTCTGTCCCTAAGAATTGCTACTGATCATCTTTTTTTTTTTTTGTCCCTGAAAGGAAGTGTTTGAAAATCTAAAAGGTAAATTAGCAAACGATGAGCGATGACAAATATCTTATTAAACACCGGGCAGTTTACTATACATAATAAGAAAAGCAATGTAAGAAACTAGAACTATTCACATCACCATTTGTGTGTATGCAGGACAACCCAAAGAAAAGAAAATAGATGGAGGAGCTTATTCGCCAAATAAAACCTCAAGGGAGGTACAACGACAAGACACTGTTCATGAAACACACGACATGATCCAACAAGAAAAAGAAGAAATAACGGAGGAAGTGGAAATAGAACGAGATGATAGTGATGAAGATTCCTTCTCAGTGGGAAGTCAGGAGAGAAAATCCACATCCATGTCATACAATGAGGTTCATTCTGGCACAGAAGAAGACACAATGCCAAAGGTTTCTAGTCATGAAGCAGAGCAGCCAGTTGATAAACCAGTGAACGACTTTCTTGAAGTGCCTTCAACTCAAACACACATCCATGAATATGCCACAAGTGAGAACTCGGGGGTAAGAGAGAGCCAGTCAGTAACGTTGTGTGTTTGGTAAAAGTTATGTATTATTTTATACAGTTATTTGGTAAATATATAATACAAATGTAGATATGGTCGTGAAAAGTACTGAACTATTTTAACGAATATTAATCATTTTGGCCACAAAGTGCATTCAGAATCATCACAAAGATTGTCCATAAGGGTTTTAAAAGATGTATCTAAAGACAATTTTTAGTATTAGAACCACTTTAGAGAGACATTGTAGTAGGCACTGTAACTGCTTTATCTCATTAAAGTGGTTATAGTGCCTGTAGTTCAATGGCGTCATCCTTCTGTTCAGTATTAAACCATTTTCAATGTTTTAGTCATGAACACAATTATCCAGCAGCTCTCATCCCCTCTGTGCGGATTGGACTTATTAGGAAACATTAGCCGGAGCAGTAGATGGAAGCTGTAATTGGCTGAGAGTGTCAGCCTCCATTTCTGTTATAAATTGTTGTGGCTACAAGGAAGTGTAATCTCTGCCTTAGCTATACCTCCAGTGAAGCGTGGGCTGTGGATGGTCAGGGACCCTCATTCAGGGTTAGAGTGCTTGAAAATGGTTTAGCAATGAATGGAGGGACAGTGCCAGGGGACTCCATGCACTATAATCAATTCCATGAGACAAAATAGTTATAGTGGCTTGAGTGTCCCTTTAATATAATGCTACTTTAGATAACAGGTGCACTTTAATCTTGCGACACCTGCCTTATACCATCCAACAAAAAGTGTTTAGGAACTTGAACTGGTGAGATGATATATAGTTGGCCATTCCAGGACAATACTGACAGAGGTTTATTGGAAATCTAGGGCACTAGTGCTTCTTTACAAAAGCGGAGGTCATCAAGAGTCCTCGAACTGTCTGAGAAAGCAGAGAGAAGGAGAATAGAGATTGAAAAGAAGAGGAAAGAGAAGGAAGAGCAGTTACGGCTCGAGAAAGAGCAACAGGAGAGGATGGAGAAAATGAGACTGGAGCTAGAACAAGAACAGCAGAGGCGGTCAGAAGAAAATCGGTAAGTTCTTTTTAAGGTCATGTTATGGAAACCGGGTGGAAGCACATTATTGTGACTGCTAAATAGCTCTTCCTTGTGATGGAATTCGGCATTTTCTTACCAATGGTATATTTTTTAAGAACCGCAATTCTGTCCATTTAATAAGATTTTTGCCCCCTCTCATTATTTAAAAATGCCCCTAGCAGCTATAAATGTGCATTTTAAACAAGACAAGAAAAAAGCTGAAAATAAGCTTCTAGCCTTGATCTAAGATATTCAGCTCTTGAAATCTTGAAATCTTCATGGTTCCTTTATGTTGGGATATTGGCTGGGTTATTCACTAGATTGAGAATTCATGTGCATTTCAAATTTAAGGCCAAAGTAGCCGAATAGGAAGTAAAGCCGACTTACAGAATATTTCCAATTTGGCTATTTTTACCTTGAATTTGAAATTCACTTTGAATTCTAACTTTATCGCATAACCCTGCCAGAATTGGCTGGCAATGGAACGCTGGAGCACCATGGGAGTTTCATCTTCTAAAGAGCTAGAATATGATAAAAGCACTCAAAAAGGATGTATACTTTCCTTAGGCTGTAATTGTATACCTATATTTTAAGTATACTATATATATTAGGCTTGGGGATGCAGGTAGTGAAAAGGCCTACATATGCAGAAAATAAATTTGGAACTAATTTCAATGGTAAATAAATATCTGATACATTTATGGTGATATTTTTGGATGATATAGCTATTGTGACACTTGCAGGTCTACCACATGGATAAATGAACACACAAAAAGTGGAAATGAAAATACCAAAGGCTTGATAGTGTGTGAATTTATGCCAGAAGATGCAATAACAATGGGGAAGGCTTTTACTTGTTTTTGTCATTTTTTTTCCTAAGCAGTTTTATTAAATCTGATCTCCTGCCTGTTACTTCTTTTGCACCGAGCTGTCATTTTTTAAAGTATGCAGCTTTTTTGGATTTATCAATCTCCCCATAAATTGTCTTAAAGTGGCTCTGTCACCTCAAATTTACCTTTCTCCTAATGTGTCGTCTTCTCTTCCTCTTTCAGAATCTGTTCTTCTTTTCTTTATTTCTGATCTGTTTCACTTTAAAACATAAGATAAAGTAGGGACTACTGTGTTTTATGTATTTTCTCTAGGCCTGACTAATCTTGACAAGATTGTTAAGCATAGGACAAATACATAATACGTACAGTATTATGACTACTTGGTCTTATGTTTTAATGAGAAATAGATGTATTTTAAAAAATGAAGAAAAGAGAAACAGATTCTGCAAGAGGAAGAGAATAAAAAACAATAGGTAAAAGATAAATTTAAGGTGGCTTAGCCTCGTTAAGTTAAAAGTGTAAAAAAAAATTATTTTTCACTTCTCTTTTTTCCGCCACTTTAAATTGGCGATCTTTTCTGAAATGGTGGGATTTTATCACATAGAATATTTTTAGACCACACAAAAAAAAAATGTAATAAATACAAACCAGTTAGATACAAAAAAATAAAATAAAGGACGCTTTTCAGACCATTGTGTTGAAACAATGGGTTCTTAAATGTTGTTGGTAGAAAGGCTGGATCTACAGTAAATAGTATATGTCACTACTGAGAAAATGTGCCATTTTTAAGCTGGAAGCCTGAACTGCCTAACTCTGTTGAATTATAATTTATTACCTTCAATCAGTGGTGTATCCTGGTTTTGTGCTGCCCTAGGCAGGACAAAACTCAGGCGCCCCCCTCCCCCCGCGCCACCCCCACCCAAACCTTCCCCCCCACCCCACCTTCTAAATACACACACAAACAGTCAGACACACACAAACAGTCAGACACACACACACAGTCAGACACAGACACACACAGTCAGAGACACACACACAGTCAGACACACACACACACACACAGTCAGACACACACAGTCAGTTATAATCTATTACCTTCAATCAGGCAGGACAAAACTCAGGTGCCCCCTCCCCCCGCACCACCCCCACCCAACCCTTCCCCACCTTCTAAATACACACACACACACACACAGTCAGACACAGACACACACAGTCAGACACAGACACACACAGTCAGACACAGACACACACAGTCTGACACAAACACACACAGTCAGACACACACAGTCAGACACACACACAGTCAAACACAAACACACAGTCAAACACAAACACACAGTCAGACACACACAGTCAGTTATAATCTATTACATTCAATCAGTGGTGTATCCTGGTTTTGTGCTGCCCTAGGCAGGACAAAACTCAGGCGTCCCAAACAGATTCTGCAAGAGGAAGAGAATAAAAAACAATAGGTGAAAGATAAATTTAAGGTGGCTTAGCCTCGTTAAGTTAAAAGTGTAAAAAAAAATTATTTTTCACTTCTCTTTTTTCCGCCACTTTAAATTGGCGATCTTTTCTGAAATGGTGGGATTTTATCACATAGAATATTTTTAGACCACACAAAAAAAAAATGTAATAAATACAAACCAGTTAGATACAAAAAAATAAAATAAAGGACGCTTTTCAGAACATTGTGTTGAAACAATGGGTTCTTAAATGTTGTTGGTAGAAAGGCTGGATCTACAGTAAATAGTATATGTCACTACTGAGAAAATGTGCCATTTTTAAGCTGGAAGCCTGAACTGCCTAACTCTGTTGAATTATAATTTATTACCTTCAATCAGTGGTGTATCCTGGTTTTGTGCTGCCCTAGGCAGGACAAAACTCAGGCGCCCCCCTCCCCCCGCGCCACCCCCACCCAAACCTTCCCCCCCACCCCACCTTCTAAATACACACACAAACAGTCAGACACACACAAACAGTCAGACACACACACACAGTCAGACACAGAAACACACAGTCAGACACACACACACACAGTCAGACACACACAGTCAGTTATAATCTATTACCTTCAATCAGGCAGGACAAAACTCAGGTGCCCCCTCCCCCCGGTGGCCCAGCAGGTTGCTTTTAATGCAAGAACTATGCAGACCCAGGCACAGACCATTCAAGTGCTGCAGGATCAGGTAGCTGAACTGCAAAATGAAGTTCGATCAATGCATAGTGAGCTTACCAGCTACAGGGCACATGATGTTGCGGCTGCTGCTACTACTACTGTTACACCTGCACAAGATGCCCGCTTGCCTCTACCAGAAAAATTTGGAGGAGACCGCAAAAAATTCAGGGGTTTCCTAAATCAATGCCGTTTGCATTTCATGATGTTACCTAACCGTTTTCCATCTGAAAGAGAGAAGGTGGGATTTATTTTTTCCCTCTTCAAAGATGAAGCCCTGGCCTGGGGCTCCCCTTTTCTGGAACAGGACAGTCCAATCTTGGGAAATTTAAAAGACTTTCTTGAGGCCATGTGCCTAGTTTTTGATGATCCCAATCGCTGTGCTACAGCAGAAGCCACTCTCCTTCATTTACATCAAGGGAGGCGCTCTGTGGCTGAATATGCTGCTGAATTCAGACAGTGGGTTACTGATACTACTTGGAACCAATCAGCCCAGAGGTTCCACTTCAGAAGGGGTCTCTCAGAAGCTATAAAAGATGAGCTAGCTCGTGTTGATCTTCCTGTTGAGTTTGATGCATTTGTGCGGTTGGCTATCCGTATTGATCGGAGACTTTCAGAAAGAAGATTGGAAAGACAGGGCTCTTTTAAACCAAGTGCTACTCCTACGTTCTATTCAAGAATTTCTACTCCGACCCCACAAACACCTACAGACTCTGAACCTGAGGCTATGCAGGTAGATCTAATAAGAGGGCCATCCAATGAAGAAAAACAGTGGCGACGCACTCACAACTTATGCCTGTATTGTAGTAGTGCAGGGCATTATGCCATCAAGTGCCCTAACAAGTCTAAAAGAACAATAGCTATGACTGCTGAGGGTGCACAGATTCAACACCAATCCCAGATTTCAGACCAACTGGATTCTGTCACACAACCCTTGTTTTCTCTGGCTCAGGGTGAAGAAGGTATGATGACTCAACATCCTCATTTGGTGGTGCCTATCACTTTGCAATATGGTAATAATAAAATTTCAACTACAGCTATGATAGATTCCGGAGCAGGCGGAAACTTTATGGACATTAAATTTGCAGCAGGAAATAAAATTCAGTCTATCCCTAAATCTTCACCTGTGTTAATGGAAACAGTAGACGGTTCTCCACTTACGTCAGGCCCGGTTACACATGAGACTGTGCCCTTAAAATTGATTCTGGAAGTGAATCACCATGAGTCTATATGGGGTATAGATAACTAGAACTTTGTCCTTTCCTTCAGAACACTGCTTAATGAATTGTCAACCCTCTAAGGCGACACCTGTTACCACAACAATTAATGAAATGGTTGCTACAAACTTAACTAAGCTTCTGCTACAATATCGGGATTTTGCAGATGTCTGTGATAAGAAGAATGCTGATCAGCTTCCACCTCACAGGCCTTATGATTGCCCCATAGAGCTGCTACCTGGAGCTGCTATCCCATTTGGCCGTATATACTCCCTTTCTGAGCCTGAATTGAAAGCACTTCGTGAATACATACAAGAAAATCTTGCCAAAGGCTTTATTCGACCATCCACTTCTCCAGCAGGAGCTCCTATATTCTTTGTAGAAAAGAAAGATGGCAGTCTACGGCCATGTGTCGATTACAGGGACATTAATAAAATCACTGTTAAAAACCGTTATCCCTTGCCTCTCATTCCTGAACTTCTGGAGAGACTTCGTTCAGCTAAAATATTTACGAAGCTTGATCTACGGGGGGCATATAATCTGGTTCGCATAAAACCAAATGATGAATGGAAAACAGCTTTCAGAACCAGGTACGGACATTATGAATATCTAGTAATGCCATTTGGGCTTTGTAATGCCCCTGCAACTTTTCAGCATCTAATCAATGATGTACTACGGGATCTCCTGGATCAGTTTGTTGTGGCATATTTGGATGATATCCTGATATTTTCTGATAATCTTGAAAATCACAGAAAACAGGTCTGCATTGTTCTTGAGCGCCTTCGTACCCACCACCTATACATTAAACTGGAAAAATGTGAGTTTGAACAAACAGAAATTCAGTTCCTGGGGTATGTAATAACTCCTAAAGGTTTAAGTATGGACGCAAGTAAAATTAAAGCTGTGCTGGACTGGCCCATCCCCAAGAATGAAAAAGATATACAGAGATTTGTGGGGTTTGCCAATTTTTACAGGCGTTTCATTAAGAATTTCTCTGCCGTTATTACACCGATCACTGAACTTACACGTAAAGGGACTCCTTTTCAGTGGTCCAATAAGGCTGACACTGCATTTTCCAGATTAAAGACTCTGTTTACATCTGCCCCTATCTTGGTACATCCTCAGCCAGAATTGCCATTTACTGTAGAGGTAGATGCTTCTGATTCAGCTGTTGGGGCTATACTATCTCAAAGGACTGGACCTAAGATGTTGTTACATCCATGTGCCTTCTATTCCCGCCAGATGTTACCAGCAGAAAGAAATTATGACATAGGGAATAAAGAACTTTTGGCTATAAAAGCTGCCTTCACCGAATGGAGACATCTCTTGGAGGGAGCCACCCATCCAATTACTGTCCTCACAGATCACAAAAATCTGGAATGTATCCAATCCGCTAAGAGACTGTCAGCCAGACAAGCACGCTGGTCCCTATTTTTCTCAAGGTTTAATTTTTTTATTTCATACCGCCCTGGTTCCAGAAATGGCAAGGCGGATGCCTTGTCTAGGATAGCTGACCCCCTCCATACTACAGTAACCAAGGCCACCATCTTGCCGGAGAGCAGATTTTTAGGAGTTACCTTTCCTTCTGATCTAATGTCTCGCATTAAAAAGGGCTACTCTAAAGATCCAGTTTTTCGTGATCCTCCTCGTGATCTTCATATGACCATGCTTAATGGGTTTTGGATTTTTCAACAACGTCTGTTTGTTCCAGAATCAGTGCGACTGGACGTTTTACGCCTCTACCATGACTCTAAACCAGCAGGTCATCCAGGAATCCGAAAGACACAAGAACTACTTACCCGATCCTTTTGGTGGCCTAAATATTATGAGGATGTTAAGAAGTATGTGTCCTCTTGTGATGTATGTGCCAGACATAAGACTCCTCGCTCATCCCCTGTTGGCTTGCTTCAGCCTCTTCCGATTCCTCATCGTCCCTGGGGATCTATATCCATGGACTTTATTGTGGAACTACCTCCCTCTAAGGAACACACTACTATTCTTGTTGTTGTGGACCGGTTAACCAAGATGAGTCATTTCATACCAGCTTGTGGTCTCCCTTCAGCTAAACAGACTGCTGACCTTGTTATTCGGGAAATATTTCGCTTGCATGGAGTGCCTGATGAAGTAATTTCTGACAGGGGAATGCAGTTTACATCTCATTTTTGGAAATATTTTTGTTCTATTCTAGGTATTAATGTAAATCTGTCTTCAGCTTTTCATCCACAAAGTAATGGACAGACTGAGCGAACCAACCAGACTTTAGAACAATATTTGCGGTGCTATATTAGTTACCTTCAGGATGACTGGCTGGATTTTCTACCCACGGCGGAGTTTGCCTATAACAATGCCCAACACTGCTCCACTTCTCTGAGCCCATTTTTTGCCAATTATGGTTACCATCCAACCTTTCTAGTGAGTCTCCCAATTACTACTCCCATTCCTGCAGTCACTGACCGGCTAACCGCCTTACGAGATTCCCAAGAACTGTTGAAGGAGACTCTTTCGGAGGCTCAGGAATGTTACAAAAGAGCTGCTGATAGGCACAGAAAGGAGGCCCCAGTTTATCATGTTGGTGACAAGGTTTGGCTGTCAACAAAGAATCTTAAGCTTAGGATTCCTTCTCATAAATTGGGTCAAAAGTTCATGGGACCTTTTAAGATAATCGCTCAGATCAATGCAGTCACCTTCCGTCTGCAACTTCCGGATTCCATGAAAATACATCCGGTGTTTCACGTGGCACTGCTTAAACCTTTTCATGAAAATACTTTCCCTGGTCGAGCCTTGCCTGCCCCACCACCAGTCCTCGTGGATGGTGAAGATGAATACGAGGTGGAAAAAATTCTTGACTCCAGGATCTTCCGCAACAAGCTTCAATACTTGGTTCATTGGAAAGGCTATGGTGAGGAGGATAGATCGTGGGAACCAGTGGACAATATTCATGCTCCTGATCTTCTTCAGTCTTTCCATGCACAGTACCCTGCTAAACCAGGAAATAGGGCATCCAGAGGCTGCGCCTGTAGAGGTGGAGGTAATGTGAGGAACTGACTCTGCTGGGTTTCGAACCCTGGTTTACATGGTGCTAAACCTTTTCCTTACCAGTACACCAGCCTGCCTTTTGCAAATTTACCTGAGATCTGATACTATTGCTTGTAGAGTCAAGGTTATCAGTGACAACTCACTTCAGCTGTGTCTGGTCAGGTGTCTGGTTCTTGGCCTATAAAAGCAACTTCCTGTCTCTGTACCTTTGCCAGATTATTGTGGTTCCTGTACTCTCTAATCCAGCGTGTTCCTGTTTCTCCTTCCTGTTGCTGAATTTGGACTGTTTTGACTTTGCTGCTTCTCCTTCCCACTGACCTCGGCTTGCCTGACTACGATTATCATCTTTCTGTTCCAGTCTCCCATCTCTGCTTAAGACCAGAAGGCCACTCAAGGCTCAGGGGCTCAACCACCTGGGTAACGAGTGGCTACCTCTGGCAGAAAACATTGCTGATCTGGCTACTGGACTCCAAAACTTTGTAACATCAATATCATTACACACACACATAGTCAGACACACACACACACAGTCAGACACACACACACACACAGTCAGACACACACACACACACAGTCAGACACAAACAAACACACACACAGTCAGACACACACACACAGTCAGACACACACAATCACTCACATTAACACTTTTTTTTTTTTATTTAACCCCCTCCCAGCCTCCTTACCTTTGGGAATGCTGGGGGGGGGGTCTCTCTCTCCCTGGGGGTCCAGTGGCTGCTGGGCGGGCGGCTGGCGAGGGAGCACTTCCTCTGAGCACTCTGCTCAGCTCCCTCGTGCGCCGCAGAGTGAGGCTGGGAGCCAGAAAATGACGTCAGGGTGGGCGGCTGACGAGGGAGCTGAGCAGACTGCTCAGAGGAAGAGCTCCCTCGCCAGCCGCCCGCCTGCCCAGCCCAGCATGTCAGTTAGCCACGAGGCTAACTAGGCATTTGCCCTGGGCATTTGGGGCAGCGTTTTTTGCCGCCCCCTGAAAAATGCCGCCCAAGGCAAATGCCTTGTTTGCCTTGCGGCTAGTACGTCCCTGCCTTCAATTATGGAAAGCTAAGGTCTATAAAGGGTCTATCCATCCCTACTTTCTCCTGCCCCCCAGGGGATGTCTCCTCATATAACACTACATGCACCTTGAGGAGAACACGCCCCCAACTACAAATTTATGTTGTGTTCATACAGCACAGCCCCTGCCCTTGCCAAACAGTCATACTTTTCCTCCCCCTAATTAGCTCTTGCTCCTGCAATCCCAGGCATCTTTTTTAATACCTTTAACTCCCTTCTTTGCCGTGCTGTTGCCTTCCCCCAAACTAACCTTACAGCCAGTGGCAGAACTACTGCGGTCGCGACCACGGTTCCCATCAGCTGAGTAATGCGGCCCTGGCCCGTGCGGTGTAACCGCCTGGGCCGCATCAAAGGGGCCCATCAGGTGGCCCATGCTGTTAGGTCCACCCGATGTTATGTAATTCCACTGACCAATTCTAGCCCCTCCTATATCTCTATACTGATCCGCAGGTAGGCCCCTTCTCGGTCTCTCCGCTCTGCCCATGATAATATTGTAAAGCAATACGGAATCTGCTAGCACTATATTAGTACCAGTAATAATAATAATATAAATATAGGCCAGAAGCATTAATAAATACACTATTTATAATATCCCAGCATGCTTGCCGAGATGGTAATTAATTTTTATCTCTTCACTATCCCTTCACTAGACAAAAGAAGCAACAGCAGGAAGAGGAGAAGAAACGTCTAGAGCAGGAGGCGATCCGGAGGAAACAATTGGAGCAGCAAGCTCTGGAGAGGGCACGTCAGCAGCAAGAAGAGTATCGCAAGAAGCTTCAAGAAATTCAGAGGAGGAAACAGCAAGAAGAGCTTGAGAGAATAGGTAACTAGTCTGGGCATATAGGTAGGTGGGCAACACTTGTCATCCATCCTTTGTAACCAATCTCTACCTATCTAAAGGGCAATAATAGTGCCAGGAAAACACTATAGCATTTTATAGTGCTCTTCTCCGTCACCCCTTCTGTCACTTACCTGATTCCAACGCTGATGTCCCTCGGTGCTGGTTCTGGCTCTGGCTGATGCTCACATTAGTACTTCCCCCATAGGAAAGCATTGTATAACGACCCGGAAGTCCCTCTAGTGGCTGTCGAGTAGTAGACAGCCGCTAGAGGTGAAGTAAAACCTCAAAGGCAATTATTAGAACTTTAATGTTTCTAAGTTCAATAAACATTTGAGAATATTTCACCCTTTAGAATTAGAACGTCAGAGGCAGAGAGACAAGGAGCTCATGGAAGCTGAAGAGCGCATGAGAATGCTGGAAATGGCAGCAGATGAACGGGAAGAATACAAAAGGATGAAACAAGAAAAAGAAGAGCAACAAAGGAGGGAGGCAGAGGAGAGGAGACTTAGAGCAGAAGAAGAAACCAAAGCTGTCATGCAGGAAGCTCGGAGGCAGGCCCAACTATTGGCAAAGTAGGTACAGGGAGATCAAACTCTTTATGGAGAATCCTAATTATCCTCTATTTTGCTTTTAAATATGTAGATAACAACACAGTGACAGAGTTATTCACTAAAATCCAAATTTTCGTGAATTAATTCAGAATGGCAAAAGTGAGGTAAGAATAGTTTATCTAGGAAATGTTCGAAATCCGCTACAGTCACAGATTTCTTCTTTGTGCCTCATTTTTGCCATATATTACTAATTCACGAAAATGTGGAGATTGGTGAATGACACTTTTATTGATTGTTAGTGATTATTCATTGACTCCACTATTTTTCAAAATGGCCTCACTTTGTTACACAATCATAGCACAAAATGTGGAAATATCAATTGGATACTTTTGCGCAATCTCTCAGTTATGATGAACATTTGTTTACCTGTTTCTGACATCTGCAAGTTTATTCCCTGAACTGGGAACTTAAAATAATAAGCCATTCTAGAGGGATCCCCCCAATGATGTGTTCAGTGATTTCCAAGTGACACAAATAAAATTAGATTGTTTTAAAAATTAAGCTTGCAAGGAGACACTGTTTCTAACCCCTGGCGTATCTATCTATACTGAGTAAAATTAAGGAGGTTAAGTTTAAATACAATAGGAGAAACTACAAACAAAAGTGGTTGTATGTGTCAACAAGCATTAACCCTGCTTGTGCAGATTGATGTAGTTGTGCTCATGTAGGTTAGTAGTTTAGATTTTTAAATTCAGTCTTTATGATTCCTATCTTCTAATACATGTGCTCAAGGATCCCCAATGACCCATGATTTAGGGAAGTGCATCCTTTATGTTCCAATGGGATAGTGATAAACTGTGGTCCATTGGGACTGGTTGGAGGTGCACTATGTTATATGACCTAAGTGGCTCCTTTTTAAGCACAGTTTAATCTACCAAGATGGCAGTCATTGATTGCTCCAGCTGCAATTAAAGGGACACTGTAGGCCAGTGGCGTACACATGACCCATGGGGCCCTGGTGCGAAAATTGATCCGTGCCCCCCCCCCCCCACACGCTTACTCTGCGCGGGCCGGGGCTGCAACACATGACGGCGGGCACCTGGTCGCAGGGGTTGCAGGGCTGCGACCCCTGCGACCGCGGTATGTACGCCAGTGCATGCAGATGCACACACACTTAAAGGACCACTACAGACACCCAGATCACATCAGCTTAATGAAGTGGTCAGGGTGCCATGTCCCTCTAGTTTTAACCCTGCAGCTGAAAACATAGCAGTTTCATAGAAACTGCTATGTTTCACTGAGGGTTAATCCAGCCTCTAGTGGCTGTCTCATTGACAGCCGCTAGAGGAGCTTCCGCGATTCTAAGACACTGAACGTCCACAGGAAAGCATTGCGTAATGCTTTCCTATAGTCGGTTTGAATGCGCGCGCGGCTCTTGCCACGCATGCGCATTCAGAGCTGAGAGGCGGAGGGATCCCCAGTGCCAAGGGAGTCCGGCGCTGGAGAAAGGTAAGTGCTGAAGACACACACACACACTCTCACGAACAGACGCATACACACTAGCTAACAGACATACACATTTACTGACAGAGACACACTCAGCGACAGGCATACATACATATTCACTTACGAAACAAACACACACATTTACTAACAGACATCAAACAGACACACACAGTAACACACTCACTGACACTCACTGCCAGACACACTCAATAACAGACACTCAGTGACACTCACTAGCAGGCAGACACACACACACACTAACACACACTTTTTTTTTTAATTTAATCCCCCCCAGCCTCCTTACCTTTTGGAGTGCTGAGTGGATTCCCTGGGGTCCAGTGGTGTGACCCGGCGGGCAGGCTGGCGGGCGTGTGAGGGAGCACTCTCTCTTGAGAGCTTTCTCTTCATCTCCCACAGGGGAGAGTGCTCCCTCGCGCGCCTGCCGCGACTCCTGCAACCCCGGTATGTACACCACTGCTGTAGGCACCCAGACCACTTCTGCCCATTGGAGTGGTCTGGTGCCAACTCCCACTACTCTTAACCCAACAAGTGTAATTATTGCAGTTTTTTATAAACTGCAATAATTAACTGGCAGGGTTAACTCCACCTCTAGTTGCGGTCTACCAGACAGCCACTAGAGGGCACTTATGTGTCCATAGCACAGGAAACCTCCAGCGTCATTCAATTCCCCATAGGAAAGCATTGAAAAGCATTTTCAATGCTTTCCTATGGAGAGCTCTAATGCGCATGCGTGGCGCATTAGGTCTCCTCAGCCGGCGGGCGGGATCAGTCTCGCCCACCGGCTGACGTAATCACTGGGAGGAGCAGCGGCAAGCAGAAAAGGTAAGTGACCTGAAGGGGTTTTCACCCCTTCAGCTATCGGGGGATGGGTGATGGGAGGGAGAGGGGACATGCAGTGCCCTGGCACTGGAGTTTCCCTTTAAAGCATGACAAGAAGAAGAAACAGTATATTCATAGACACACAACAATTGCATACAACAGTTTAGCATACCAGTTAAGCATAACTCTTTTTGTCAGGGTTTTTTTTTTTTATATAACGAGATGAAAAGCAATTGAATGTTATATATAAGGCAAGGTATTTTGTATACACTATAAAGAGCATAGTAGTATGTAGAGAAAATATCTGGTCTAAGATGCACCCTCTCTTAATAAAATAAAATAAATAACAAAAGAAATGAAAAAACAGGATCAATTTAACAAACATGGTAACAAAACTATAAACATACAGTCATGGGAAATATAAAGTGCACCCCTTCTTTGAACTCCATGATTTTACATATCCGGACATCCTTAGCAATTTTAAGATTAGTCAAATACATCAGATTAACAACAACACGTGACATATTACAACAATAAAGCCACAATGGAGAGGCCATGTGAGGAAAAAGTAAGTGCACCTTATTATTCAGTAGCTTGTAGAACCACCATTAGCAGCAATAATTTGATGTAATCATTTTCTGTATGACTTTATTAGTCTCTGACATTGTTGTGGAGGAATTGTTGCCCACTCTTTCACGTCCATTCCCCTGCTCACATCACATTAATGTAATGTGACACACTTTCACCTTGTGGAAGTTTATTAGATACACTATAAGAGGCATGACATACAGGTGGTTTGTGGCTGTTTTCACTTCCTACTATCGTGAGCCAAGTTATAGATCCTGCGATGGAGAGATCAGGGGCTGGTCCACATTAAAGTATATCCATGAAGGAAAATTAGTGACTCTTCGCTTACAACTTTCTTTCGAAATGGTAGTCTAGATGCGACACATGGGAAATTGCATTTTCTCAAGCTCATAATGATTACATTGCCAACCCCTCCCCTGATTTGAAAGTGAATGGAAAGACGGCGAGGGTGGCCTTGAGACTTGCAATAGCACACATTTCATCTCAGCGTCAAATTCACCACCTTCTAGAGACCATCTTGCCATGGACTGGGTTGAATGTCCATCAAATTTTCTTACACAATCTTTGAACACCAATTCTGCCCACAAACATAACTGACCTACCTGTTGCACACCCCTTATATTATTCTTCCTCATGAAGTTAACACAATCCCCTATTGTACATAACAATTAAAGCCTCGAAATGTATCTGCGGTTAGGCCTACTTTGGTAATAACTGATCTTACCCTTTACCCATAACCCAAGCTTCCAAGCTGGTACTACTGAGAAACTGTTTAGTGCCTGGGAGTTGGGGATATTGACGTGTATGAAGGACTGCAGAGACCGGAACCACCACAAAGTTCTTAACTACACTCTACCAAGGAACTAATATCTAATTTTATACACCCCACTTTATCACCTAAATATAAGCAGCTATATGAACATTGTATTATTCAATTTAAAAATTCTGATTGGGATCAAAGACTGGACAAATGAAACAACCAAACCGTATTATATTATAGTTACTCAATTAGTAAAATATCTACTTCAATGTCACCACCTAATCATCAGACACAATCCTTTCAGCTACCAATGAATTTCTTTGATTGTTATCTGTACCATTACACCAGGAGATGCACAGATTGTTAGTGAGCTTCACAGGCTTGTTTGAATTAGGTGACAGGCCAAATTATTCCATAGCTTTTGAAGCGGTCCACAAGTATGTATCTTTTGGTGTAGAAATTGAAACCTATATCATGGATTTACTACATCTGAATATTATACTCCCAGAAATAGCAATTTTGGGTATACCCAAAACCACTGAAATGTGTTCATATCTTGGCAGCAACCATAATAAAACATCTTAAACATGTGGACAGGCAGGCCTAATCTGGCAATATGTACTGTTAAACTAGCTTACATGTTCAAAGTGGACTACTTAGAATCCATTTACACTTATTTTTTTATTTGAAATCTTCTTTTAAAGCATTAGTTAAACAAGTTAAGCTGCACACCATTCATTGACTAATTCTTACATAAAGGGAAGGGTTTGTGGGGTAGGGGTGATCTATTTTGGCAACCATATTTTACATGGATTCATTGTGACAATCTCACTATACAGGATCTACATCATGATTTACAACTAGTCTAGATGTATAAATGCCTATCATTTTATTATGCTCTGCAAATTTAAACTGAACTGTTCTTTTATTAAATAGGGTGGGCTCATAAAATAATTCCTATCTATAACATCAGAACTTCATCCTTGTTTATTCCTGTCCATTTCCAATAAAAATACTTGAAAGAAAAACTGAAAGTTGAACCTACAAGGGAATGACTTTTTGGGGGCTTATTCAAGCATTGAGGACTTGACTGGCAAAATGTTGGGACAATATAGGCAACAAGTAGAAGCAAAACTAGAGCTGTACTCACAGTCCACTATTTGCCTACATAATACAAGTCAATTTACTGAATGGATTGTATATTGATATTTTATTTTTTTCTCCCCCTCTAGACAGACAGCAGAATTGGAACAACAGCTACAGTTTAGTCGTGGACTATTGCAGGAATCTCTTGGCATGGACCAGACGCAGGCTATTTCACGACCATGGGTGTTCTCATACTTTGAGTTCCTGGAGCTCCTGGGCCTACCGCTCCCAGTAAAAGAGGAGGAGGAATGAAATAAAATAAAACCCCCACACACTTCCTGCAGGACTGTTACAACCAAATCACATTTTTAGCCTGACCTGTGCATTGTACAAAAATACACTGGTTTTATTAAAAACAAAAACAAAAAAAAAGTAAATATGCAATTATTAAAATAAAGGTTTACAACAGGCACTCACATTAATAAACCCAACAAACTCACATTAATAAAATTTACGATGTAACATTTGCTTCTTCTTTAAAAAGATCATTGTATGATGACATGTAACTGCATTAACACTGTTAACATGTCTGACGTAGGATGTCTGTGAACCTTAGGACAGGGTAGCTATAGACCATTAATTATTTTGAACTACACATATTTCTTACCTTTGACTGCATGTCAAGATCGCCCAGTCCAAATTAAAAAAAGATTCTCATTTCACTATATTAGCAAGGAGATTCTTTAATACCATATGAATATCATTCATGGTGCCATAGCTGGAACATTGTTTAGGAAAAATATTTGAAGGATTAGGTGTATGGATATTTGCTTAATCAAGTTTACAATTTAGATCTCAAAGCCCTCAACCTTCCTATGATAGTTCTACCAGAACACAGATTACAATACTAGCAATTAAAAATTTACAATTTGACAGTGCGAGATAACACAATGATTTCAGACAGCAGTGGAAGGAAATAAAACAGAGAAGGTAAAATTTTGCATCTAATGAACGAGGCTTACAAATCAAGCAAACATGGAGTTTTGTGTGTGTGTGTGTATATATATATCTATCTATCCTGAAGTTGTGGGAGGGGTTACCTGGCTATTTAACTCAGGCCCACTACACCACAGGGTTGATGCTGCCTGGTTCATTCCTCCCACCTCTCCCCTTATACATACTATTACAGATGGGCCCTCTTTTATTACAGGCCAACCTGATACATTGGTTTTGGCACACCACAACCAACTTGCTCATATATCTAACTTATCATGTATACGGCTTTTGTCCCCGACTACAAATATATCTATCACGAACGTAACTTCTGCTTCTTTAAAGGAACACTATATCTAGCCCCCCTAAATATAGTAAAACCCTTACCTTTATTCCAATCTACTGGCTCTGCCCAGACCTGCCTCCTTGGCAGACCTCATCAGAAGTGATGATGATCTCAGCCAATCACAATGATTTATCATAGGAAAGCATTGAATTGGCTGAGATTGTCAACTTTGATAATCTCAGCCAAGGAGGTGGGCCAGGGGCGGAGCCTACACCACCCTGGCCAATCAGCATTTCCTCATATAGATGCAATGAATCAATGCATCTCTGGGAGGAAAGTTCAGTGTCTCCATGCAGTGCACTGCCCCAGGAAGCACCTCTAAAAGCCAGCTCAGGTGTGGCCACTGGAGGTGGCCCTAGGATATAATGTAAACTTTTTTTTTTTTTTTTTTTTTTTAAAGGCAGTGTTTACAGCAAAAAGCTGGCAGTGAAAGACTACTCATCCAGACAACTACATTAAGCTGTAGTTGTTCTGGTGACTATAGTGCACCTTTAGGGCCTTCAATACCACTTAATGTTCACTGCTTCTAAACTACAATAGCATTACACAAGACTTTATACAGTTTTACAGCATCCAAATTGACAGTTAAATGCAGGACACTTTTTTGTTAAAAACAAAAAAACGCTACGTTTCAAGTTAGAAAATGTAACTCATCTTGTTTTCCAAGCAAAAACTACAATCCAGGTGTGAGAGGTAGGGTCAATCTTACCGAAGTTTGGATTCTGGCAACAGCAGAAATGAAGATGGCTGGGGAAGATTTGTGAGCCTAATTTGTAGCACAGTGTTTGCCAAAAACAGTCAAGGAAAGAGTAACATGTATAAGCAGTTGTAGCCATACAAGATCGTGGAAGGAACGGCAGCAGTCAGGGAAGAATATGCAATGGTAGCATTAGAGATAAAGCAGGAAGTGAGTCTGCAGTGAGAGAATTTATGAAATATTAGAGGTCAAGAAGGATAAGGCAGTGGCAGTAAGCAGTCAGAAAATAAAATAAATAAATAATAATTTTAAAAAATTCTCCAGTGGGCACTAGTAGCTATTGTGAGCCAGGACATTGTGCGATCGTTAGTGGGAGGAAGCGATAAAGAAAGTAGTGGGAATCTGCAAATACCCAGCACATTATGCATTGAAGAGATGAACAGGCTGGAAGGAGCAGAGGCAGTATGAATGTCTAACACAAAAGCCACGACCTCCTAAATAGTTTAGCTGCCTATACCTCTAATGAGCTCCAGCAGCCACCAGGTATCTGCTGATCTACCGGTATTGGGACAAGATGCATCCTGCACACTGTCCCAAGCATGATCATGTGCCTCATTACTCCCCCTAATTCATATTTAGGCAGTAATCATCGGAACAGACTAGAAAAATGACATGTCAAGAAGAATTCAGCCTCCAGTTTAACAATTTATTATTTTTATATATAGAACTTCAAATTAAGCAAAAAGACAAAAAACTTTTTTTGTAATATACTTTTTTTTTTCCTTTTTATTAAAACCCAAGCCCCACAAAAATAAAAAGATACACCAAACATTATTTCCATAACGGGTTGTATTGCATGACCACTTGTATCTAGAAAAACACAATTCCTATTTCTGCTAGGCCGGCGTTGGAACAATGACAATAAATGGGGTCATGTTCATTATTGTTTGATAAGAAGCTAATCCCAAAAATTTTTATTTTTGTTTACATTTTCATCTTAAGTCCCCGGCTACTGATCTCCTCATCACTAAGTGAATTCACGATGTGGATTCCAGAGTAGGTCCTCACTGTCCAGAAGAAGTGAAGAGAAAGAAAAAATATTAACATAGGACCTGGACCGGTGCAGCTGTCAGAAACTACTCTGTGCTTGATAGTTGATGTGGACATTAAAATTAGGCCATTTTGTAGACGGTAGCATATTACTATGAAGAAAACAGTTCGCAGAGGGTAGGTAAATGACATTAAAAAACATGTTAAAACCAAAATTGCAACAAAAAAGTGAAAAGGGAATTACCAAAAGTAAAACGGGAAAATTTACATAAAAGTTTTAAAACGATGAATGACCCCCAGTCTGTTCCTGATAAACTTCAATAACATCTTCCTCTTCCATCCCAAGCTGAAATACAGAAGAATTATAAATTAAAAAAAAATTAATTCATCATCATTAAAAAGAGGTGTCAAACTAGGTTTAATAAATCCTTTGGGAACACAACTGTATTTCTCCCCAATTGCTGCACCCCAGCATAGTTCCAAAAGCAGTGTTGCAAGTCTAAGAACTGCCCCCCTCCCACAGACAGTTTGGACAATCTCTGTAGGCTTAGATAGAATTGTTCTGGTGTGTTTAGTATGAGAGAAAAGGCAGGGTTTACATAACAGTCTAGGGACACCTTTCAGTGGCAGTCACTCAGATGGCCACTAGAGATGCGCAGCACTGAGGTTCAGCGTCTCTATGCTCTACATTGAGAAGCTGAACTTTCCCCATAGAGAATCAATGATTCAATGCATCTCTATGAGGAGATGCCGATTGGCGCAGAGCGGCAATTTGCCGTGCGTGCGCATGCATTAGCCTCCCAATGCTTTCCGATGAGAAAGCAATGGATTGGTAGAGATGGTCAATTCTAATGATCTCAACCAAGAGGTGGAGGGGAGCAGGGCTGGCGTGGTGCTAAAATACAGGAGAGTTTGTAACTTTATTTAAGGTAAGAAGAGGGGGCGGATACAACGTGTGGCCCTCACTGACTGTGTCAAGTAATGAGATCATGAAACATGGCATACTGACCTCTTTAGGAGTTTGGTGGTCTGAGATCCTCTGCCCTTCAAACAGAAACCTGAGTGAATTCATAGGAACACCCTATAAGGAAATATATATTATGAGTCTCCACATATATTCAGAAAGTAAAACTATGCCTTCACACTGTACTCGGGCTTTCCTCACAGTCCACATTGCCCAACCCATTAATCATGCTTACCAACTACCCTGATTTTCCACCAGGAAAATCTGTTAGTGTCATTAAATTCTTAAACAAGGGAACAAGTCTAATACACCACATCCATGAAAACTTGCAGACTCAGAGCCAAAAAGCACATGTACATGGTTAGACAGATTTCACTTTGCACAAATCAAACATTTATATCCCAGACAGGAAATGTCCTAGTCCCATAACTCTTCTGAGGCCTGATAAATTCCTAATCCAATCTATAGAACGTCACAAATCCATCACAGAACATCAAACTCAAACCGTTAAAGGTGCTGGTGTTGTAAAACCAGGATCGGTCATATATGGTGGTCATGCCCCCTGACTTACATTTTGGAAGGAAACACATAAGCAAATTGGTGACATTTTAATTTCAGAACCAGAAATCATATTGCCCCTAATTCCTGTCCCCTGGAGGAGGTTCCTAATGATCCAGCACTGGTATGATAAGATAGCAAAGACCACTTTAGTTAATACGATGGACAAATATAACACCTTTTGGTATGTGTGACTTTATTTTTCTCTCAACAAACTTGGGGAATGGTCTGCCTTTACACAACCTACTAGAAATGTTTTTCTCTTTCACTCCTCCCCACTCTATGACCAACTGATCACCTGCAGTCATTGGAAAATGAAAACACACCCTCTTTGAAATCTATAGTTATACATATCAGGACATAATCATCCATTCTTTAGCAGGTCTTAAAATTAGGTAAATACAACCTCAGATAAAACACCACATGACATTACACAGAGTCATGATTTAACAAAACTAAAGCCAAAATGGCGACACCGTGTGTGAAAAGCAAAGTGCCCCCTTACTGCTTGCATAGAAATTAAGAGGCTAAGTAGCAGACAGGTGCTGCTAATCAAATGCCCTTGATTAATTGATCATCAGCAAGTGTGACCACCTTTATGAAAGCCAAAGTTTTAGCAGTGCCAAGGAGGAAAGAAATCAGCAATGGTCTTAGAGAAGCAATTGTTGCTGCCCATTAAACTGGGAAGGCTTATAAAGCTATTTCCAAATTTGGCGAAAACTAAACAGTATATCAGCACAAACACCTCATACCAATGGTCAAGCAGGGTGGTCGAGGGTGATAAATAGGGCTTGTTTTGCAGACACAGAACCTGGGAACCTTGCAATCATTGAATCACCTATGAATTCCTTGGTATAACAAAGTATTCTTGGGTCAAATGTAGGCTGTCAGACAGCTAAAGCTTGGCCGAAATTGGGTCATGCAGCAATGATCCCAAGCACATCAGCAAATCTACAACAGAATGGCTGAAAAATAGACAAATCAATATGTTGCAATGGTCCAATCAAACTCCAGACCTCAAACCAATGCAAATGGAGTGGATGGACCTTAAGAGAGCTGTGCATAAACAAATGGCAGCAAACCTCAATGAACTGAAACAACGTTGTAAAGAAGATTGGGCCAACATTCCTCCACAACGATGTGAGAGACTGATAAAGTCATACAGAAAGTGATTACTTTGTGTTATTTGCTGCTAAAGGTGGTTCTACAAGCTATGCAATCATAAGGTGTACTTTGTTTTTCACACATGGCCTCTCCATTTTGGCTTTAGTTTTGTTAAATAAGTCATTGCACTGTGTAATATGTCATGTATTGTTGTTCATTTGGGGTAGTATTTACCTGTAAGGAACAGATTATTGTTATCATGCCCTGATATGTAAAACCACAGAATTCAAAGAGGGTGTACTTTCTTTTTCCCACGACATGATACATTTATATAAAGGTTTACGTAGTTGGTGAATTTCCCCACCTCTTTTGCCTTTAATTAACAAGAGTTAGAAGTTTCAACGCCCACCATGGCACCTTGACATAGCTGGTTTCAGTTTTCAAACTATTTAACTGTATATTTTACCTTTGCTGTACAATTGTTATTCCTGTACATTTTTCTTGTGTGCGGAAAAATATTGGAACAGGTTAACAGAAATAAGTGCAGGACTGCAAAAAAAAAACCAAAAAAAAAACCCCAAACAAAAAACCCCCCACAAATACGCCTTTAAATAACGCAATGTTTTTAGTACTACTCCAAATAGCAAAGTGTGAGCTCACCTACCACATGAAGTCAAACCTCTTAGGAGAGTCTTACACGAATAACTAAACTTGCTACTTTCAGCTAAACGCCAAAGTCTCAAATGACATCAGGTCTAGTTTTTATTTGCTTCTGTATTACATAGGTATAGTATATCCTATTAAAGTAATACGTGGGATGATTACTACAGAGATTTGATGTGGTCATGGTGCCTGGAGTCTGTCTGCAAGTGCAGCGTTTTTATTTGAGCCACTGCACATATGGAGATTAACCCCTCTTTACTGCCAGTGATGTTTTGTTTTTTTTGACATGCTTTATTTTTGTGCAACATGTTAACAGTGCAGTTTAAACATTGGCATTTGACACGTTGTAACAATCGTTAATAAACTCAATAAACCCTTATGTCGTTTGGGATTTTTTCGAAAATTTGTAATGGTCAATAGCATAGGGTCAGACTTTGTAGAGAGGTTTAGTTGGGGTCCTTGGTCAAGTCAGGCTGGGCTCTTAGTGCTGGGCTTGCCGGTGGAGCATTGTTTATGCGTTCTGCGTTAGCTAGCGTTTGGCCACGAGATCGCGTGGGCATGTGTGTCGACTTTTGGGTTGTGTGTAGTGGCTATGCTTCCCTGTTTGGGTGTGTCCCCTATTGGCGCGCCAGGGGAGGTGGGGCATGACCCTTCCTGCGAATATTCCCCCTGGGGACCTAACTCGGTCCAACTCTATTCCCCAGGGATGTTACGTGTAGGTTAGAGCCCCTGCATCAACTTCGAGCATGTCCCACCCCCCTTAGAGGGGGGGGTTCCGCCCCAAGTGGGTGATTTCTGCCGCGCCAACTGTCCTAGCTGTCTGTATTTCTTGATGGGAACAAAAGCGTTGGGGACAACAAGTGCTTGGTGGTCATTCGCCTTTGGGTTAATCCGTTTAGCTATTGTGCCTACCGACTGTGGTGCCCTGGTTGCAGGGTCGGGGTTCCGTCTAACTGTGTCACCCTCCGTGCTCCGCCCTGTCGCCCTTGTCCATGTCTGGAGGCGGGTCCCTCCGGGGAAGGTCTCATATTCCCCGTCCGGCCATCTGAGTGTGGTTTCGTCCGCATATGGCCTTGTCTCTTCTCCCTTCTTGTACTCCTATGTCTAAGTCTCTATTTGAGCGGCTGTCCCCATATCTAGACCGGGGAGGGGTCGTCGTCTGGTGCTACTGATCTGGTCCACCCTGTTGAGGGGATGTCAATAGGGGTAGGGGGGCAGCATTCCAACCCCCTGAGTACTGTGTTTTCGGGGATACTCCAACAGGTCAGCCGTCGTGTCCCAGGCTAGAGGTTGTTCCTCTGTATTAGGGTGCAGTAGCGGGGTGAGTTAGTGGGGTGGGTTGCGGGAAAAAAGAAAGGTTTGGCGCTGCCGCGGTCCAGCTCTACTCGGCCTCCTTTCTAGGCTGCAGACAGGTGGCCTCCGGTCGCCCCTACTGCCAGTGATGTTGCACCAACATGATGTTACACCGCTGAAGCTCACCAATTGCTTTGTTTTTTGCATTTAATTAAAAAGGTACTAACATCACTGCAACAACGATGGCAAACCAAAATCAAATCACTTCCAATAAGAATTCTCTACAAGGAATAAATGTGTGTCACAGAATCGAAAACTGCTAAGCAAAAAAGTATATATCTGAAGAAAGTACATCCCCCAGGCAATTTGTCCAAGAGCCTTTAAACTTTTTCTATTTTACTATTCAATCCCCAATCTCTTAAATCTGCTGGTTTTCAGAGAAAATACTTTTTATTGGTGCCTAGTAACACCCCTAGTGGCAGTCACTCAGATGGCCACTAGAGGTGCTTCAGCACTGGTGTTTGTCTCCACATTCAGCATGGAGACCCTGAACGGTCCCCATAAAGATGCATGGATTTAATCCATCTCTATGAGTAGATGCTGAGTGGCACATATGCAATAGCCTTACAATGTTTTTCAATGGGAAAGCAATGGTTTGGTTGAGATCAAGATTGATGAACAGCCACTAAACAGCCACTTTAGGATCAGTGTCAGGAAAACAGGTTTGCATTTCTGATTCTATAATGTTCCATTAAAGTGACACTATCAGTGTCACCATACTGAGAAGCATCAAACAGTGGCTCTATATCTAAGCCTAATCCTACCTTAGAAGGATTCCCTCTGCCGAGAACAGTACTCACATCAGCAGAGGGGTTGCAGGGTTTAAACACTAGAGTTGTCTGTGACTGCCATCTACTGGGAATTTTCTGTATTACAAGGACATAGCCATGTATTGCTGAAACGTAGGTATGCAGTCCCTGTACTCACAGCAAGCAGGGGTGCAAGCAGGAAGACCTTGTCAGAGTCTTTTTAAACCTTGGAGATCTCTGTTGGGCAGTTTGCAGCCCTAGAATCAATGCAGTGAGCACGACTGCACACCCGCGGTGAGTTCAAAGAGCTGAATGCAGCAATTTAACCATGCCTACATCACATTGCAGCCACAGGGATTTAAAGCACTATTTATATAGCTGTAAGCAGCACTAAAAATGGTGCCAGCAGACAGTGGGGAGCCCCAGGTATCGATTGATGCCCAAGTCTCCCTGGATTTAATCCTGCTCAAAAAAGAATAATAAGCAGGGGAGGGGGAGAATGTACAGCCCATCTAAAAAGCTGGATACATAACTTTGAGCACAGCATATAGCTCATCTGTCCGTCTAAGGACACTAACTGTGGTCCAAAAGGGACATAAGGAACCTCAGATATCAGATGATACCTTGGGCTTCCTGGTAACAGCTGTAAGTGTTAGAAATTAAGAAGTGATATTTCCCAAGTTTTGCATGGCAGAACTATGACCGATAATACGGTTAGCTTCTACTGCAATAAAACACATTTGTACGCTGTGATGTCCCACAAGTACAACAACCTCACCCCACCCCCCCCCCACCCAATATAGATATCATGGTGTTTTGGAAAGTTGTAGGGTCATATATAGGGCTTGCAAACTAAATGTGCTTGACTTTGTGCCTAGGTTGTCAGGCAGATTCCTCAATATATAATAAAACCACATAAATATGTAAAAATAAATAAATTACAAAAAAAATAAAAAAACGAATCCATTCAAACATAATGACATAATTACGAATCCATTCAAACATAATATGTAGACCCCACTTTCACAGTCACTCACACTCCAAACACACCAACGTGAAATGCTGTTTATGTGCGTTCTCAGGTGGAGAGGGCATTTTAGGTCTGGCTAATAATTTAAAAAGCTGTGCATCAATTCTGTAAAATAAGTTGTACTATCAGGGAATTAATTTTGTCCTAAAATATGTATTAGTGACAATTTGTATATTAATAAGAAAGGTATTAAGAAGAGAATAGGGAGGAAAGCAAAGGTTAAAATTTGTCTTCCAATGGATGACAATCTTTACACTACAGAAACCATGAAAAAAAAAAAAAAAATATCCACTACACGAGTATCAGAATACATTTAACTACAGCAGTTACTTGGCACAAGGAGATAATTAAACCAGATTTTATTTTGAAAAGATAGAAAGGTTTGTTCCTCAGTTTCAGGTATGAGACAATGTTACTTTGCAAAGGTGCCCATACCCATGGCAATCTGCATAAGCCAACACTATTGCAGTCACCAAGTTAGAGGGCCACTATAACCACTACAGCTAACTGTAGTGGTTATGGTGTAAAGTCTTTGGGTAGCCCCTCTCACTAGGGTGAGGAACAGACTACCAGAGGACTGGTCGGGGGAGTTCTAACTGACAGAAGGTCCAACGTAATGTGTACAGGGAGCAAATTGAAAGGCAATTTAGACATACGGCCCACCCAGCCCAGTGTTGGATCAACAGGGCTATGGCCATGTCTGTAACCACGTCACACTAACCACCAAGACACAAGGGCATAGGATTGGTACTAAAACTGCACTGTCAATACCACGTATCAGGTATAGCAATGCATAATTGAAGAGAATGGTACCCAGGGTTCCCCTTCCCCATCCTTTTTTCTTTCTGTATCTCTCCCCGTTACCTAGTTATATAAAACGTATTTTACGCAGTGAGGTGGAGTAGATGTGCACCACGACAAGCAAGATAAGAGATAGTCATGTGTGAGGCGTCAGAAACGCATATCAAGTGCATACAATGTATATTAGTAAATTTGATTGCTTTAGTGATACCTGAGCTGTATATATCAGAGTATCTAAACCTACTATATAATGTGACTATTCTTGTGTATCATATGATGTCAGTTTGAGCTTCTCCAGAAGCGACACTTGAAGCTATGTATAATGTGATGTACAAGTTGTTTTACTGCACCAATAAAAAATGATAATGGAGGAGAAAAAAAAAAATTAAAAAAAATAATATATATATATATATATATATATATATATATATATACTCTCAAGTTTTAGGTCAAAATAGTAGATTTAAAAAAAAAAACACAAAAAACAAAACACGGGATTAATTACAGTAGATTTGCAGATTTTATAATTTGGTTTTCGATTCATCACCTTTCACTATTTAATGAGTAAATCCTAATATCCTGTAATATGAACTTCCCTTACAGTATGTCTGAATGCGTTTCAATGTCTGTCAGTGCACATCCTGTACGCGTCTATATTGGCGTGTCTTAGAGTGTGTGAGCTTTTGGAACAGTGAGTGTAATAGTGTCCGTGTTCACTTACTCAGCATTACAGGTCATTTAATATATATGTGTTTAAAAAAAAAAAAAAAAAGAGAGTATAAATAAAATACATATAATTTGTTTTATTTATTTTTTAAAAATCTGATTTAATTCAGAATGAAGAAAAAAAAAAAAAAATACTCAACACACACCACAACATACATTTGCCTTATTGCACTATAATTGTACCTGTCTCTGACAATATGACTCTTTCAGCTTTTTCAGATGCGTCGTCATCTTTACCTTGAAATGAATTTCACTGCTGTCCTAAAAACATAAATAAGAGACACTCAAAATTTTTACGTTTCTTAAAACACATTTTAAGAAAAAGGAAAATATGTATATTGGCATTACGTGCCAGTATATAATGAGTTAGGTGTTATCACTCACAAATCCTACTGGGGTGATGTAAGGGAAAATTGGTCAATGACAGTGAAATGTTTACAATGAGAAAATACCGTTAGTGGTTTTAGAGGAATGAACAGCAAGTGTAATGAAATATGGATACATCCAGAATTTTCTCCTAACAAAGGGCCGTTATGCATCTATTACATCCCACCCTCCATCCCTGTATTTTTTTCTACTGAACTGTGTTACAGCAGCAGGACTGTCATATTCTTCCCTATCTTTCCTACTAACACAAAGGCATACCATACAAATATTTGAATGTCAGGCTGCCTGCCAGTGATGGGAATCATTATTTGAGGCAGCAGAATTTGAGACTGACATTAAATTTCTTTGTACTCTGCCCCAACAAAAATAAAAATATACTGGGGAAATAAGGACATACTGTCTTACCTGTCCAATTACTTTGAGTTTAATATAATCCCCTCCATCTTTCTTGTCCCCTAAATCTTCACTGGAGGGTTTTGCTTCCTGAGTGGGAAAATAAAAATATTTAAAAAAAAAGGTTTAAATAAATAAAAAGCACAATAATACAATTTAAAGCAAATCAAAACCACGAGGGCAGAAAAGAAAATAATGATCTATAATTAAGCAAAGTAGTCATTTTTCCAAAAAAGTACACACACGCGCGCGCATATATGCCTATTGTCGCTTAATGTAATGAATGATTTCACAGCCCCCTCCCTTCCAGCAGTGAGATGTGCCTTCTTACACAGTCTATTCACACTTAATGTCCTTTCATATCCAATGTTGCTGATTCAGCTCTACGTGGAATGAACGGTTTCTAGAGTGTGGAATCAGCAGGTATAAGATGCAGAAAATCTGACGAATAATGTTCTAGAAAATAGATGAGACTCCAGCACAACGGAAAGATGCGAAATTAGAAAACACCTTCATTCAATGAGAATTACACTGCTGAATTCACAGTAAAAAGCTTTCCATCCTTGATGCCGCTCATCCTTAAAACCCCCTACCATCTTGCATTAACCAACTAAAATACACACAACAAAATGTCAATAATATTAAAGGAACACTACAAGACATGAACATAATAAACAAAAAAAATTTATATTGGCAGTAGTTCCACTCTTGATGAAGCATTAACAGCATTGTGCGTCATTATACTGAGCCTGATGACACTAGACATGAAGACCTTCAATTTTCAATGGCCTTTAACAACTGTCAGGGTTTACATTTTGCTGAAGCCAGTCTGACACTTCTAAGAAATGCCAATGTGTTACACTGCCTCACAAAAGGGCAGCATATGTGCACCAGAACCACTTCATTAAGATGAAGTGGTTTTGGTGCTTAGAGTGTTTCTTAAACCACTTCATAAACAGGCGTAGTGGAATTCCATATCTTTCTACTGTCACTGGTCCTGCAGTGATTAGACGAAGCTAGAAGACAGAGCAGCTATAGCCAATCTTAAAGGACCACTCTAGGCACCCAGACCACTTCAGCTTAATGAAGTGGTCTGGGTGCCAGGTCCCTCTAGGGTTAACCCATTTTTTCATAATTATAGCAGTTTCAGAGAAACTGCTATAATTATGAATGGGTTAAGCCTTTCCCCTAATCCTCTAGTGGCTGTCTCATTGACAGCCACTACTCTGTGATTTTCACAGTGAAACACGCCAGCGTCCATAGGAAAGCATTGTAAATGCTTTCCTATGAGAAGGGCTGAATCTTGTGGCGCGGCTCGCATGGCGTGCGCATTCAGCACCGGCGCTAACTTGGAGGAGAGGAGGAGGAGAGCTCTCCGCCCAGCTGGAAAAGGTAAGTTTTTACCCCTTTCCCCCTTCCAGAGCCGGGCGGGAGGGGGTCCCTGAGGGTGGGGGCACCCTCAGGGCACTATAGTGCCAGGAAAAAGAGTATGTTTTCCTGGCACTATAGTGGTCCTTTAACACAAAAGGACTCATAGCTACTCTACGAGAAGAATTGTATTGGCCGAGCGTTGCAACTGCCGTGCACGTGCCTTGGGATGGACCTGAGATCATCAAGCATGATGATAGAATTGCTGGTAAACCAGGCAGCTGAATAGACACTGTTTTGGTGCAGGATTACAGGCAAATTAATTAGTATTTGTTATAAATAGGGGAAGGGCTAAACAAATACTTACACTTAAAAAAACTAGTAATATTAAAGCGTTCCTTTATTCTATACTCAAAGTATCCCATAGTCAAAAGACAAAAAAAAAACAAAAAAAAAAAAGCCCCATTTTATTTATTTTTTTAAGATACCATGGCATACACTAGACTAGAACATAATGAGGCAAGATACGGACAGACAGTATGGGTATACTCCAATCCTCAGACAAATGAAATAGCTAGAGTACGTTAGAGTGCCATAAAGACCAGGGTTTTCCAAGTTTATGACAGGTTACAGACAGCCTGTGACATAACTGATGTAGCCACTCTCTTCAAAACAAACAGGAGCGATTGTTAAGCTTGAGCAATAACAAGCACAAATATAGTTCTGTTTAGGCTTTAGACGCGAACTAGAAAAACGTCTATGATAAATGCCTCTGGCATTAGCGGTAGAAGAATCCTTGTCTGGAATGCAATTAATGTTTGCAATTGGAACCTAAAGGAATGTAAAGATGGCCAAGCCCACAAAACATGTAGTAGTGTTCCTGTGTCTATCACAATGATAACAAAGAGAACTCATGGAAGGGCATGTGCTAGTCTCTAGGTCAGGCATAGGCAACCTTCGGCACTGTTTTGGACTACACCTCCCATGATGCCTTGCCAGGATTATAGGTGTAAGAGCATAATGGGGGATGTAGTCCACAACATCTGGAGTGCCGAAGGTTGCCTATCCCTGCTCTAGGTAGTCATATCGCATTAATACGTTTTCTAAGATTACCAGTAATTGAGACAGCACGCAGTACCCTGGTTCATTGAGATGTCGTTGAACCATTGAGCAGTTGTAAATTGTTAACCCATGTTCTGTTCCTTTTTAAGTATGTAAGCGACTTTCTAGGGCCTGGACAGATTAGTAAATAACACAGCACAATGACAGATGTTTGGAATTACTTTTCCCCTCACACAGATAACCAATTACAATTATTTATATCGCACATTTATATTCTGCAGTGCTGTACAATTGGTACAGAATACAAACACTTAATTCTAAAAAAACAATATTGACATACTGGAATAGTAGAGGACAAGGGCCACAGCCAAAAGAGCTTACAATCTAAAACCAAAACTAATCAAATCAGTTAAGGTCAAAGCCAATTCGCTCACACAGTCTAATCACTGGCTTCTCATAGAGAAGCCTGTGATTGGACAGTTTTGCTAGCTGAGAGAGTATGTGCACAACTGAGCCGTTACGTGGAGGCAAAAACCGATACATTACAAAATATAAAGACTTTTTAAATAAAAAAACGAGACTAGGGAGGTGGGAGGACTCAGAAAATTGAAGGAGGGACGTGACAATCGCGCTTCCACCTTCAGTCACTGCCTGCAAGTGAGAAGTTTTATCCGTCCATTGCAGACAGACATATTTTTACATACAGAATTGACATTAGGTGGTTCGGAACAAAGTCACAAGTGCCGTGGGGGTTTCAGGGAACGTGGAACTGGTTATTTAGCCCTGATTATTAAAATTTGGCTCTCAACTTGAACTGCATAATACATGCTGGGAGATGAGCTGGAAGTCAAAATTTAGGAGAAGCTTGAAAATACTTTGAATATTTTGCAATTCAGTTTTCAATTCAACATGGTTTAATAAACAGAGTGCCGTTAGTTGCAAAAGTAATAAAACCGGTAAATGGCAAACAATGGTCTTAACACTGTCAGCTCCAAGTTTCAGGAACATAATAAAATGATCCAGCAATACACAACAAATTCTACATACATTGCTCCAGCCTTGCAGCTACCAAGTGTTTAACCCCTTAAGGACCAAACTTCTGGAATAAAAGGGAATCATGACATGTCATGTGTCCTTAAGGGGTTAAATAGTTCCTTTACTTTGTGCACCTGTACATTGTGGTGAGCTAATCTCTATGGACCCTCAAAACAAATGCAACTGGATAAGCATCTTCTGAGGAGGCCTACAAACGCCTCAGTTACCCTACACATTTTCTCGCACGTTCCCCAGCACAATGTACAAATTGTGTGAATAATACAGGGACATGAATTGTACAAGTCATTCGTTTTGTGGAAGACCAATCCTTTAAAACAAAGAGCAAATAATGCTGTGATTTCACAGATTTTCTATCTTAATGAATATATGCACATCCAAGGTTATTCCCTACAGTGAGAATTGTCAGGAATTCAAATGAAACACTATAGGGTCAGGAACAAATGTGCATTAATGACCCTACAGTGATAAAAACACTATTTAGCTTGAGAGCCAATAGGAAAGCACTGGAAGGCTATTGCGCACACGCAGCAAGATGCCACCCTGGCCAATCAGCATTTCTTCAAAGCAATGCAGTGACTCAAGGCATCTATATGGGGAACATTCAGCTTCTCCATGCAGAGCGTGGAGACGCTGAGCATCAGTGTTGCACAGACCCAGAAAGCATATCTAGTGGCCATTTAAGTGACTGCCACTGGAGGTGTCCCTAGGCAGCAATGTAAACACTGTGTTTTGTCTGAAAAGGTAGCGTTTACAGCAAAAAGCCTGAAGGGACTAACTATGCTCACTGGAACAACTAATTTAAATTAGATCACTGTGAGCTAAAGATATTTTATTGCTTATATTTAAAAGAGACGCACGCACGCACGCACACCAACAATGTTAACTAAAGTAAGAATTATGAAAAATACCAAGTGA
The DNA here is from genome assembly GCA_933207985.1 of Pelobates cultripes. Taxonomy (NCBI): domain Eukaryota; kingdom Metazoa; phylum Chordata; class Amphibia; order Anura; family Pelobatidae; genus Pelobates; species Pelobates cultripes. Next base: position 47,908,346 of record OW240918.1, on the reverse strand, counting down.
TTTTCAAATTTAAAGGAACACAAACATGTATTCCTGAGCCTACATTTTTCCTAAAATCACCATCAAGACCTCCCCCCTCAACCTCCCCGCCCCCCCTCTAAATATAGTAAATTATTGCCTTTATTCCATTCTGCTGGTGCTGGCTCTGCCTATGATCTGCCTGCTTGGCTGACATCATCAGAAGTGGTGATCTGAGCCAGTTACAATGCTTTCCCATAGGAAAGCATGGAATTGGCTGACAGTGTCAAGGAGGCGGGTCAAGGGCAGAGCCAGCACAAGCCCAAACACATCAGCATCTCCTCATAGAGCTGCATTTAATCAGTGCATCTCTATGAGGAAAGTTTAGTGTCTGCATGCAGAGGGTATAGACAATGAATGGCAGTACTGCACACTGTGCAGCACCTCTTGTAGCCATCTGAGGAGTGACAATTGGAGGTATACGTAGGCTGTAATGTAAACACTGCATTTTCTCTAAAAACACAGTATTTACTGCAAAAAAGCTTGAAAGGACTGACTATACTCACAAGAACAAATACAATAAGCTGTAGTTGTTCTGGTGACAATAGTGTCCTTTTAAAGGACCACTATAGGCACCCAGACCACTTCAGCTCAATGAAGTGGTCTGGGTGCCAGGTCCCTCTAGTTTTCACCCTGCAGCTGAAAACTTAGCAGTTTCAGAGAAATTGCTATGTTTCACTGAGGGTTTATCCAGTCTCTAGTGGCTGTCTCAGTGACAGCCGCTTCCGCAATTCTCACTGTGAAAATCACAGTGAGAAGAGGCTGGATGTCCATAGGAAAGCATTGAGTAATGCTTTCATATGGGCTGTTTGAATGCGCGCGCATGGCTCTTGCTCTCACTGTAGCGAATAACCCTGTCAGTAAAGTACATAAACAAAAAGGTTGGTTTCTGAAGTGCGAGCTGTCATAAAGTGTGAATACAATTTTAAAAGTTTTAGGCTAAAACAGCTGAAATTAACAACATAGCATTTTCTTTTTTTTTTTATTGATCAAAAATTCTAAATAAATGTTAACATTTACTTTCAATTTATAGCAACTGCCACTTCAGCAAATAACCTGAACAAAATTAAAGTATACATTTATAAGTGAACATAGAATACAATATATTTTTGGGGGTGGCGGAGGCAGGCGTAGTAGTACGCGGCGTCATTTCACAAATTCCTCTGCGGTCACACCATTTCCATAAAATGACATTATTACACAACATACGTAGACACACACACACATATCCATGACGGTCCTTTAACCCCTTAAGGACCAAACTTCTGGAATAAAAGGGAATCATGACATGTCACACATGTCATGTGTCCTTAAGGGGTTAAATAAACATAAAGTAGAGTGCCACCAAATAGCTGATGACTATAACCACATATCAGGTCCAGACACAGAGGGATGAACAGGAGAACACACACACACACAGGGATGGACAGGAGAACACACACACACACACACACACACACAGAGGGATGAACAGGAGAACACACACACACACACACACAGGGATGGACAGGAGAACACACACACACACACACACACACACACAGAGGGATGGACAGGAGAACACACACACACACAGGGACCCATTCCATAAACAGTGGATGACAGAGAATTGGAGACTCAGACTGAACTAATCAATCTCCGATCAGATAATTTTTCCAGATCAGCTATTTTTGCCTAATCTTGCAATCCTGTCTCCAATTCACCACAATGGCTGCTCTGTGATTAGACCCCCATGGCCTCCCCTTGGAGGGGAGCTATGGCGGCCTGCCCCCACCTGATCAGACATGCTGCCGCCGTGTGTACCCCGGAATGCGCTCCTGCTTCACCAGGCACAATAACAGCACTGGACACTCACACCAGGCGGGTGTTCCGGGGCTAGTGACCTCACTTCCGCTCCAGCCAAACCCCGCCCACAAAAAAGCTCTACACACTAAAGGCGACTGCTCTGACTATTATCGCTTCCCGTGGATACTTTATACCCTTAATTGCTCGGAGGGTTGCAACGACAAATATCCGAGAGCGGTAAAGTGGTCTCCGGCAAGAGGTTCCCGCTGAATGAGACATTTATTCAAAACGGAGAGAGGGGGGATTGAGTCTCTAGTGTTTAGAGCTCTGTGCCGCAGCCGTGCGGATGACGTCAGTGATGCAGTTTACCGGAAACTGTGCAGTTGTGATCATAGAGTAATAACTCCAGGGAGAAAGAAGTCTGTTTATGTCATGAGCCATGTCTATGGTCTCCTGTTAGAACCTGTGTGATAAACAAAGCTTAGGATGTCATTTTAAATAAAATAATAATAATATTAATAACAGAGTGGTTTTATTATTGAATTAAATCTTTTAATGTTGCCATATTTAGAGGATTATTTATTAAAGTGTATTTGGGGGGAGGGGGAGGGTGGATTTATGGTGAATGCAAAGGAGTGTATTAGCTTAATATAGAATTGCAAAATAAAAAAATAGGAGAATTAATATTGCAAAGCGCCACAGAATAAGTTGTGGCTATATAAATGGCAAAAAATAATAATTGGGGTAAAAAAACTTGCAACAGAGCAGTTCACTGAATTGGGATGTTGGGTATAGAAGGAAATATCAAATTTTAGGTCACAACAGCTGTACTGAAATGGAGAAACATTGTACTCTATTTGGCCTGTAATTTGTAAACCGTAATCACTACTACTGTGCCACATTACATAAGACATGACACACGCTTCTCAACCATCCAAAAGTTAGTGGGACAGTACAGAATTTGGCCTGTCCCAGTTTTGGTCCCTGGTATCCAACAAAAGTGCAAAGCACACCTATTCTTAAATGTGATGTGTAAACCGCACTTGAGATACTCTGCTTCAACAGTGCTCTGTGTGTCCAGTCCTGAGTGAGAGTGACCAGAGTGACAGGCTTGGCACAAAACGATTAAAAGAGCACCCTCCCAGCTGTATGATTGACAGCCAGGAGGGTGCAATATTGTCACTTCATAATAGTTCAAATTTCTGGCAAAGTTCACTTAATAAAAGTTCAGTGGGGGGCAGCCTACAACCTGCAGCCTACAACCAACTGAGCTGAAGAGAGGCGGCCGCTCTCCCCGCTGTAAGGTTTCTGAGAAACCCACCTCTCACCTACCCCATTTCCGGAGCAGCGGGGGTTATCCCGGTCTCCACTGGACTAATAAACACAATTATTAATAGCATGCAGGATCGATCCCACTTACTATTGAGACGTGACTGTACTACTCAAAATGGTGGAGGCAACTACTCCTGGGTTACAGCGACTGCCCCTGCAATGCTCAGATCAGCAAGACTACACTAGTCGAATCCTGTCAAGGCTGGAGGAAATATTTGAGCGCTTCTGGGCCCAACTGGAAGAGCAGTCAGTAGCATCAGACCCTACCATCTGGGGAAGACCAGAGAAGCTGGAGACAGGGGCCTCTGGGCAGGTCAACCTCACAAGCTTAAGCCTTTCTACTTACCTGCCCTCCTGGGCAGGTGCCCAAATGGGGTTTATAACCAGCACATGGTCCACCTAAGTGGAGGTCCGCTAGACAGCATCGGCATCAGACTATCCGGACTCTTGTTTTTTTCCCACATGGGAAGGATTTGGTGTCAGGGAGCTCCGGAGCTTTGTGTTAAAGGGGCGCCACTACCTGGCACTGTAACGATGATCAACCCAGCGAACCTTCCCGTTCAACTTTAAATCTGACGACTGTGGGAGTTGATTGAATGTCAGTGCCCAAGTATATGACGACCTGCCATCTAAACACTAGGGCCTTGCGGTTTCTGTAGCCACCATCTTGTTTTGATCCATTACTTTATTTTAATGAGAGCAAATCCTGATAATGTGTCTGGTTCTAGTGGCATTCTAGCATATGTTAAGCCTGTTTACTGCACTTCATTCCTTCCATAAATGTCCAAGCTTATTCATGATTTAGTCATTACGACTGTTACATTATTTTAAAAATGAGCCTGTCTTAGCTAGGAGTTAAATCCATTGTGCTTATTACAATTGCAGTATTCATGTTCTTATCCACGCTAAGAGTGAGTGAGCTGATTTTAATTCACATGTTAGCTACAATCAAAGAAACTATAAACAGGTAGTGATATCCTTACTATATGCTTCCCTGGGTGTCCTCTCCTTAATGCAGGTTGTGTTGTTCAGATCATTCAGTACGGTCAGGGGGGCTTAGCTGTGTGCATACCTTTGAAAACTAAGTGAGTGGGTGGCTAAAGATGCAGGCTTATGCAAAACATTTATTTATTTTATGCAAATACTATAAAGATTTAAGGATGCAAAAAAAAATACAACATATTAATGAGACCAAAACCTCAAAAAAATCCAATACATTAAAGTAGTATTAGCTCCCAGAGTGTGCCTTTAAGCAAACTCAACTTAAAGCTTCATCACATTTAACAGGGTTATTCGCTAAATTGAGAGCTATAAGTGAATTTAAAACTTAAAGGGACACCGTAGTCACCAGGAAAACTACAGTTTAATGTAGTTGTTCTGGTGTGTGTAATATATCCATGCAGGCCTTTTAATGTAAACACTGCCTTTTGGGCCAGCATTTGGTTGGCTAAGATTATCAAGTTTGATGATCTCAGCCAAGGAGGCAGAGCCAGCCACGAGGAGACCCGGCATAGCTGGAAAAAGGTCAATAAATTAACCTTTTTAACATGAAACAAGGGAGCCAGGGACCTAAACAGCACTATTACAACTATAGTGTCAGGAATACATGTTAAGTTCAAAATAGCCAAAGTGGAAACATTCTGTAAGTCAGCTATGCTTTCAGCCCAGCTACTCTCGACTTAAAGGGTTACTATAGGCACCTAGACGACCTGATCTCATTGAAGTGGTCTGGGTGCAGTGCTACTGTCTCCTCAACCATAAAATCTAAAACATTGCACAGTCAGAGAAACTGAAATGTTTACATTGCAGGGTTAAGACAACCTCTAGTGGCTGTCTTCCAGGTTTCTAACGGAGTTTAGAAATATGTAATGACATTGTACATCACACTTTGCATTAGAATGTCTGTCTTCAAAATCCTACATATTTATTGACTGCTTTCCTATGGGGAAGCTCTAATGTGCACATGGGAGCAGTAGACCCAGCCTGTGCCGAGGGACAGAGGTAAATGTTAACAAGATTTTTTAACCATTTCAACACCTAAGCGGGGTAGCAGACCAACAGAAATAAGCAGAGAGACACTATAGTGTCAGGAATACAGTTTTGCATTCCTTACGTTATGTGTTCCTGCAAATTTAAAATTCACTTTGATTTTTCGCTTTAGTAAATAACCTTGCTAGTCTTTCCAAACTGGAGAAGAATAACTTAAAGTTTAGGAGTTGCTAAAGTGAGAATTCAAACTGAATTTAAAATTTAAGGCTAGAATAGTTGAATTGAAAGTACAGCTGACTTAGTAGGGACTACTTCTCTTATGGTAATGCCTGAGATTGACAAAAGGAGGAGTTCCTCTGTCAACTTCTGTCCAATCCCAGCAGCCGTCATATAACGACTGTGGGTTTCAGACATTGTCTATGGAGGACCCTGTAGTCTTGAGAGTGTTGTACAGCACTACCGTGGCTCCTGGCAGCTAAAGTACCAGGACCCAAAGAGACCTGCAGTTTTAATATGGCGGCGGCCATCAGGGACATCCTAAGGTAAATAAACCCCCATGCAACCCTCGGCCCCCAAACCCAAACCAGACTTGTCCATTTCTGGGGAAATGCAAAAAACAAAAACAAATGGACAAATCTACTTTAACCCCTTAAGGACCAAACTTCTGGAATAAAAGGGAATCGTGACATGTCACACATGTCATGTGTCCTTAAGGGGTTAAAGCTACAATAGTCAAAATGAAAATAGACCTGACTTGGAAAATTCAGGTATATTAGACTAAATTCTAAAATTCACTTTCAAATTGCCAGCGATGGTTACTTTACTGAATATCACTGCAAGTGAAAGAACCTCACTCAACCTCCAAGTCATTATACAGACTTGATGAGTGTTTGGGTGTACAGAGAGCCTTGCGACAATAGGTCTTACTGGAGAGGTTGCACCCTGGGAGATTGAACTCATTTTGCTGCAGGGAGCAGGGAAGTTTCCTGTGAACTACTGTTTACCCCAATGTTATATATGTTACCCCAATGAGACTGCTAGATGCAGTCCTGGGAGTGCTGCTGGTGTTCTGATAACTGAGGGGTGATGGCATTTGTAATTAGAAATGAGAGTTTGGGAACTCCTAGCTAATAATTTAGCTGTCTTAATCTACTGCATATGAAATGGTGCCCAAATTGATATGGAAACAGAGTTATCACTACTATTTTTTTTCTCACTACAACTCCACTCTTGCTGTAGTGGTTGAAGATAAAACCATCTTATCCATTTTCCAATCTAGCATGGTTCCTATGGATCTTTGCACATATTTAAAAATATTTTTTAACTGTTAACAAACTAGCAGCTCATTACTGTCAATGAGACTTTATTCCCTTCGAGATAATTGAATTTATCTTTGCAATAGACTGTCAAGGAGCCATACTTGACCACCAATTAGAATTTTGAGAGCTGTAAAGTTTTGCAAACTACAAATTAAATATATATATTTTTTAAATCTGATTTTTGTTTGCTTTGTTATTATGGGGTAGATTCATGTGAGAGACAAAAAAATTAAGATTTTAAACAATTGTAGTATAAAGCTGCAATATATAAAAGTGAAACACATTGTGGTGTCTGAATACTTTTTGAATGCACTTAATATTCATTCCATTGTATGTTCAAGCTTATAGAATAAACAAAGTTAAAAAAAAGTTTTAAAAGGTAAAAAAAAATTATGAGACATATTACATAACATTGCAGACAGAGCTGTGATGTCAGAATGTAGCTTATTGTGACATCACAAGTTTGGGTATTAATTACCAGATTTTACTAATTACATGACGTAAAGTCATGATTTTATAAAGGACACGGAGGCGAGTATTAGGCTTATCTCTTTATTTTATTCCTCAGCAGCAAAGAAAGCTAAGGTGTTTATTTGTAGAAAAAAAACATGCATAAATACGCTCACAGGGTTAACATTACATCATTATCTCTTAACCAATTCCTCACATCCTACCCCATCAAAACCCTCCTTAAGGGTATAATCAAATCCCACAGTCCTACTCCACAACATAGGTGGCCTATCGATTTACAACTCTTCAAACATATTTCAGGCTTACTGAATACCACACCTTTCGAACCTCATACAAACACCGTTCTTAAAACCGCCATATACTTGGCTGTCTACAGCTTTCTCCGACCCAGAGAGTTCACTGTCACAGGGCAACACGATGCTAAGCATTGCCTGCGGTACTCAAACCTTTACAAACTACAGGACAATTATGTGCTAAGCCTACCCTCAACTAAGACCAGCCAGATGGGTCAAGTGGTTCTTATACACTACTACCCCACCGACAATACCTGGGGCCCGGTTAAAGTTTGACACTTCTCTACTGTCAACAACTGCACACGCCTCACTCCCTCTCTGTTCACTTCACAGGGCCACCCTTACCACTTCAAAATTTATGCAATACATCCGGATATTATTAACATGACTCGGCTCGAACGCCACCAGATATTCAGGACATTCATTCAGGATAGGGGCAACATCCACTGCCTCAAGCCAAGACATCCCGGTACATGTGATCAAAACAATAGGCCGCTGGAAGTCATTCCCTTATGCTGTTTATATACCTCAGCCAATACAAGCGTTAAGAAAGGCATTTGTTAAGATGTCCTCATAAATATGCCGGTATAATATCTTGTGTTTTTGTATTAAATATCTTTGGTATAACAAGATTGGTATTCCTTTTGCCCACTTATTTACAGGCCTATCACACACGGTATTGGCAAACCTCAAACGACTTTTGCTTATTATGGTATTTTACTTAATCACTATTTTATTCCATTACTGAAATGGTCCCGGACACAAATAAGGTGAATTTGTAGTATCACAGATTTTCTGTGAATCGCTAGTGAAAATATTTATCAGTGAGCAGCCAATGACCTGTAGTAAGAGCCAAAGCCAACTGACATTTGATTATGTAATCGCTGCAGAGATTTTATTAAAGGACACGGAGGCTCCTATTAGGCTTATCTCTTTCTTTTATTCCTCAGCATCAAAGAAAGCTAAGTTGTTTATTTGTAGAAAAAAACATGCATAAATACTTGATGACTTCATACGTCTGGAGATGTTGAATGAAACTCCCGTGGGAGTAAAGGAGTGTGCATCAACGTCCAGCGCTCTTATGTCTGACACTCTCTTACAAGAGATCAGGCAGAGGAGCATGGCCAGTTTCACTGACAGTTGTTTAAGTGTGAGTGCCTCATTGTGTGGCCAAGTTTCCAACAGTTGCAAACTGAATTGACGTCCCACAGAGACGTGTATCGGGGTTGTGGTGGACGAGCAAACCGAATTCCTAGAAGGAGACGGCATACTAACAGTTGCTGACCTGCCGGGGTCCCATCTATTCCCCGGTGTCCTGCTGAGATCGCAGACCTGTAAACATTGATGGTGCAGTAGGCCAAACCCTGGTTGTACAGGTTGGTAAGGACTCTATGATGAAGTCTGGGGCAGTTCCAAAGATTGCTCTGCCGTTCCATGCTTCCATTTGATGCAGCCACCAGGTGAGTTCCTGTTTGGCTGTGTGGTCGAGTTGCACGGAGTCAGAGCATGAGTGCCCCAAGCGTGGGTGTGTGGCTTTTAGTTGTTGCAGAGCACTGTAATGTAGAGGCCCCGGGAATATTGCTTGGATGGAGGCTGATAGGAGTCCGATTACTCTGGCTAGTTGTCGCAGAGTTAACACTGGTCTTGTAAGTGTCCTGCGGATCTCCTTTTTTTATGCTCTTGACTTTCTCTGTTGGCAGACTGAGTGTCCCGGTTGTTGCGTCTATGTGGAATCCTAGGAATTCCATGTGTTGGGACGGGGTAAGTACCGATTTTTCCCAATTGATGAGGAATCCCAAATTTTGTAGCAGGGTCACTGCCCAGGATAGATGCTGTCGGAGTTGGCAGGCCTCATGTGCAATGAGCAACATATCGTCCAGATATATGATCATTCGTATGCCTCTACTGCGCAATAAAGCGACCACAGGCTTTAGTAGCTTGATGAAATACCAAGGGGCAGATGAGAGTCCGAAGGGGAGGCATCGGAATCTCCACGTCACTCTTTCCCATTGAAATTGGAGCAGGTGGTGACATTCTTCCGCTATAGGGATCGTGAGGTCCAGTCCCCAACCTGAGCAGGTCTTGTAGACAGTGGATACCTTCCATTTTGAAATGGCGGTACCGGACAAATGCGTTTAGGGGTCGCAAGTTGATGACTGGGCAGACTCCGCCTCCCTTCTTGGGTACCAGAAATAGATTGCTAATGAACCCCGCGCCTTTTTCTTGAAGTGAGAGAATCTCTTTGGTCACCAGGTTCTTGTCGTGTGCGGAGAATGCTATTCGGTGTGGCCAGGCTGTTTGGACAGGGGGCTATACAAACTCTATGCGGTACCCTAAGACGGTATCTAGGACCCAAAAGTCTGCTGTCAATTGTTGCCAGATCTCTATAAAGTGTAACAGTCTGCCCCCCATGATATGTATATCCGGGGAGGGGAAAGGTATTGCACTCACCATAAGGCCATCAGTTGTATGAGGTGCCTCTGTTTCCTCGAGGTTGCCATGGTCTGCCTCTGACCGGAAAAAAGGGCGAGGGTGCTCTGTTTTCTGGTGGCTGAAATCTAGCCGCAGCGGGACCTCGGTATCCCCGGTATGAACCACGGGATGAACGGCCGGGCAGGCGGCCCCGGTGTCTGCCGGCCCCACGAAAAACTCTGGGAGAGAACACTCTCTTTATGCTTGTCTGTGCCTTGTCTAGGGCCGTAAACGTGCTTACATAAGTGCTTAACTCCTTAACAAAATTGTCCCCGAATAGGAGACCTTTGGCTTGTGGTCCCGGTTCGGTGAGGGCCATGTTTACGAGCTGGGGCTCGATTTTCATAAGGATGGTTTTGCGCCGCTAGGTGGCTAGCGCGGGATTAGCGTTGCCGATGAGGCAAATGGATCTCTGGACAAAGAGGTAAGAAGGTGGGTGAATATACAATAGAAACTGATTGTAACCCAAGTGCAGGCAAGCCTCTGTAAATTGGATACTCCAAATCCAATGAAAAAACAACAGATATATACAAACTAACAGGGCGCCACAGTCACTAAATAGGTATATGTATAGGAAAGAACCATATACTTAAATATATCCCAATCACTGGATAAAAAAATAGTAATTTATTGATACAGAATATATAAAATAACAGCACATAAAAGTGCTCAAACATAAGATGCTCGGGGGGCGTGGCTTGGCGCCGAACGAGAATGGCGGCGTAATCCCCGCGCTCCGAGCCCTGCCGACAAAATAAGCGTCCATCAGCCCACCCGGAGACCTAATGGGCCGCACAAAGCGAGGCACTATGACCCCCACCACACCAAGGACGCAAGGTGAGGGCCCGTCTGCCTCCATCCGCAGCTACCTACACACGCCGGGGATCCTCACCTCGCACCACGAGGCATCCAACATGGCGCCCTCCTCACCAGGATCAACTGTCTCTGAGGACAGCCTGCTCACTGCTGCCGGCTCCCGAGATCAGGGGACTCCCACACCAGACTGGTATGCGCTGTTCACTTCCCTGCCTAAAAAAGAAGACCTCCAATCAATAGTACAGGCGGTGAAAACGACCCTCAGAACTGAGATTGCTTCCCTGCGCACCTCCTTGCAAGATTTGGAGGGAAGAGTGACAGCGCTGGAGAAAGCTGGCCCCACAATGCAGGTACTGCAGCCCACTCACACCTATGACAGGCAACTCACTGACCTGCGGCTCCATGTAGAAGACCTGGATAACAGGAGCCGCAGGAACAATATCAGAATAAGAGGACTCCGCGAACCCATAGGCCCAGAACACCTAAGAGAGACGCTGATCCCGCTATTTAACCTAATACTGCATAGACCCCCAGAAGCACGTCTGAAGATTGATAGGGTGCACCGTGCCCTCCGCCCAAAGCCACCTCCATCTGCCCCACCACGAGATGTCATCTGCTACATACAAGACACTCAGCTGAAGGAAGAGATCATGCAAGCAGCAAGGACGGAACGATCGTGGCGGTACAAGGGCCAAACGGTGGAGTTGTACAACGACCTCTCCCACCTCACCCTACAAACTCGCAGGGCCCTCCGCCCTATCACCACGCTACTCCAGGAACACCAGATAAGGTACCGGTGGCACTTCCCATTCGCGCTCACAGCACGCAAAGACAACATGGAAGCCACAATCCGGCTCCCAGCGGACGTTCCCATCTTCCTGGACACCTTGGGACTACCGGCCACCGCGGTACGGGACTGGACTGACTGCCCCCTCAATGAAGGATACTTGGGCAGACCGGTGGCCCGTGCATTGGAAGCGGGTGGGCTAGTCGGGGACATAGCCCCACCCCACCAGAGCGCCCATGAGGAGTAACGCGCAGAACGCCGGTGGCGGCCGCACCAGCTGAGCAACACAAGAGCTGCCCCGCGAACCACTTAGTGCACCTCATCCCTGGGAAATGGATCTACAATGACCGTCACGACCCACACAAGACAGGACACGACTACGCTGACCCTTCCACGGATCATCTCTCCACTCTTCCCCTTCTCCCAACCACACAGCACCTCCAACAACGAGAAGACCACCGGGGCCCATGAGGCTCCCATAAAATATGCAGTGACTCTGACAGTCTAGCAAATGGGACTACATGGACCATAACACAGAAGGGGGTGGATTGTGTGGTGTTGGGTGTCTCTCTCTCTCTCTCCTTTCCCCATCCCTCCCCACCTTCCCCCTATCCACCAACGTTTAGAAAGGCCAGACCAGAAGAAGGCCCTATCCAGAACAGATGGAGCCGCCAGAAACCAACATGGACGTGGTATCGTATAACTGCAATGCTCTGTAGATTATTCTCCCAACATTGGGCCACGAACCAGGGGGGGGGCATCAGTGGGGGGAGGGGTTGGGGTCCGCAGTGCTTAACAGGGAACGCCGACAGCGACCCCACGACCCACGGAAACAATACCCTACCGGGACTACTGACGGACTATTGACGGACACCCACACCATACCGATTGACAGTACTAACAGAGACCAAGACGGCAACCACATGACTCGGAGATGACTCAGGCCTGCGGACGCACCCCCCCCACGGGTGACCTCCATGGCACCCAACAAACTGGACAACTCTCCGCCCAAAACCCACGGACGAACTACCCTGACGTAACCCGGGCCCATCTGTCCCCATAATCCCTCCCCTGACCAAACCCTGTGATCCCGACCCGTTACCGACCCAGCAAGCCTCCAGCACACACTGATGACCCTGCAGGACCTCACTACAGGAAGGGGATGCACGACTGTGGTGCCTAGACTGGGGACTCCCTCCACGGTGGCTTGTCACTAAAGGCTTGTAAAGTCAAACTCCAGAAACTGATTACCAAATGTTAAGGTTAATACGAATTTTTACCACCAAATGTTTTAAAATGAAAATGCCTAGATAAAGGGTAACTGTTTGTTCACGGTTCAGGATGCCACGGTTGGCATAACCACATGTTTAAATTGACAATGTCTAGACGAACGGTTGCTAACCTCTAAATGTCGAAGTTACCATGGATCTTTAGCGCTAAAGGCCTTTACCGGCAAAGCCCAGACAAACGATAATTGCTCGCTAACTGCTAATGTGCATAATCAAACGCTTAAACTGACGATGCCTAGATAAAGGGTTCTTAATTGGTAACGGCTAAGGCTACCTTGGATTTATGCCTCTCACTGCTTATACTGACAAGGCCTAGATACATGGTGGCTGACAACGACAATTTCAGACTAAACGTTCAAATTAACGAAGCCTGATAAATGGTTACTAACTGCTAAATATTAAGGTCAACATGGATCATTACCGCTAAATGTATATACCGACATTGCCTAGCTAAAGGGTTACTACCTGCTCAATGTTAAGGGTGCATGCAACTGTTATTGCACAAACTGCGTTTCTACTGGCTACCTAAGGTCTCTATACTAACTGTAGCGCCCTGACGGCAGGGCTCGGACACCTCCAATACTTGCTCGAACCGACCATCCACTGACTCTGCCAGCGAGCAGAGACTCGTCACCCACACCCCCACGGGTTACTGCCCTTCCACAGAGCGAGCTCACTGGATTCACAACCCACACGTGAGCCCCGCCCTTGAGGCAGACCACCCCTTTTTCTTTACCGTCTCTACTGTCCCCACTCTCGACACAGAAGGGAAACACAGACAAAGAGAGACAGTACGCAGAGGGCGACCAAGGCCCAGACCATCCCAACACTACCCTAAACCCCCACGCAGACACCAGAAGACACCCCAATTGGACCTCAGAATTTATACGATCAACGCTAAAGGGCTCAACTCCCCACAGAAACGAGCAAGGGCACTGAGAGAACTGAAATCCCTGCACATTTCTACTGCGTTCTTCCAAGAAACGCACTTTCAAACATCTAAACACCCCAAATTCTCAAATAAACACTACCCACTGAGCTTCCATGCCACCAATCCAGATTCCAAGACCAAAGGGGTCACAATACTCTTTGCGGCGGACATACCGTTCCGCAAAGAGGAGGAACTTGCGGACCCAGGAGGCAGATTTCTCTTCTTGAAAGGAACTATACATAACACGCGATTCACGTTCGCTAACTTATACCTCCCGAACAAGGGACAAAAAACCTTCCTAGGGCGAACCCTCGCATTGCTAGACTCCTTTAGTGATGGCAAACTAATCCTCGGAGGAGACTTCAACGCGCCTCTGGACCCTAAACTGGACACCTCAACAGGTCACTCAACCCTCCCGAGCCATGTCCTCCGAGGCATGAAAAACACCCTACATGAACTCCAGCTGTCGGATTGCTGGCGCGCCCTACACCACCAAGAAAAGGACTACACTTTCTTCTCCCCCCCCCCACAACTCTTACTCGCGCATTGACTATCTGTTTCTCCAGCATCGCCACCTGGACGACCTCCTTACAGCAACGATAACTCCCATGACCTGGTCGGACCATGGTCCGGTCATCATCACACTCACCTCACCAACGCCATTCCAGAAACACTGGAACTGGAGACTAAACGAATCACTACTAGAGGACCCCCTGATTCAACAAGATGTGAAAACACACATAGACCAATTCTTCCAAACAAACAGCGCTCCGGACACCGCCCCAGATAAGATCTGGGAAACGCACAAATGCGTGATTAGGGGCGTCCTGATCAGACATGGTGCGCATCGCAAACGACAACACACCCGAGAAACGGCCGAACTTGCGCGAACGGTGGCGGACCTGGAGAAGCAACATAAGTCTACCTTGGCAGATGATACATACTCACAACTAGTCATCGCCAGGGCAAAACTCAACTCTCACCTATCCCAGAAGATCGCGTTTCAATTCAGGCAAACGCAGAAGACTTTCTACGAATACGGTAACAAAAGCGGGAAAACCAGACAAAAAAGCTTCATATCTGAGATCAAACATAATGGAACCACCCACAACACACCGAAATCAATAGCAGAAGGATTCCGCACTTATTACAAAGCACTATACAACCTCCACAGCCAGGACGACACCGAAGAGGGGTCGGACACCACACAGACCCAAAAACGTAACGAGTACCTCACCAAGTATCTCACCAACACGATGGACACAGATACGGCCGACGCCATGGAGGAGCCGATCACAGCGGAAGAAATATCACAGGCCCTGAAAATGGCCAAAAGCGGGAAAAGCCCAGGCCCGGACGGCTTCACGATCAAATACTACGGAACATACCAAGACTCACTGATCCCGCACCTACTGAACATGCTAAACGCACTCAGACAAGGGGGGACCCTCGACCACAACACCTTGAGAGCACACATCGTGGTGCTACCCAAGGAGGGTAAAGACCCCACGACTTGCCCGAGCTACAGACCAATCTCCATGTTGAACGCCGACCTGAAACTCTTCGCCAAGGTTCTGGCACTCCGACTCCAACCAACCCTGCCACAATTGATCCACCCAGACCAGGTGGGGTTCATCAGCAATAGAGAAGCCAGGGACAACACCACCAAAGTAATTAATCTGATACAGGCGGCCAGGAGCCAACAGACGCCTGCACTCCTGATCTCAACAGACGCGGAGAAGGCGTTTGACAGGGTAGATTGGACCTTCCTCTTCGCAACACTACAACATCTAGGACTGGGACCAAACATGAGGAGATGGATTGAAGCCCTATACAGCGGACCATCCGCGCAAGTCTACGTGAACAGCACATTATCTACACCATTTCAGATACACAACGGAACCCGGCAGGGTTGCCCCCTCTCGCCTCTCCTGTTCGTGCTAAGCCTAGAACCCTTCCTGAACGCGATCCGCACCAGACCGGATATCGGGGGCATAAAAGGCACATGGGGGGAAAGCAAAATCTCGGCCTACGCCGACGATCTGCTGTTCACAGTCCGAGACCCGCAAATATCACTTCCGGCAATCATGCAGGAATTCGAAACGTACGGCTCATTATCCAACCTCCGCATCAACTACTCCAAGTCGGAGATCCTACATCTGGGATGCGACCGCACCCTGATTGCGACCCTTAAAGCACGATTCCAGCTCCACTGGCGCAAAGACAACCTCAAATATTTGGGTATATGGCTCACAGCGGATCCCTCCCATCTGTTCAGACAAAATTACCCCCCCCTCCTGGAACGCGTCCTCAAAGACCTAGCAGAATGGGACGTACCACACATCACCTGGCTCGGCAGAGTGAACGTCCTTAAAATGAACGTCCTCCCGCGCTTCCTATACGTGCTCCAAACGCTCCCGGTACTTATCCCGCAAACCTTTCTGACCCAGGCTCGTTCAGCCCTCATGAAATATGTCTGGCGGAATCGACCAGCCAGGATAAGATACGACATCCTTACAAAAGCCAAACCGCAAGGCGGACTGGGACTCCCGGACCTGACCAAGTACCAACAGGCTACCCACCTACAACGTATAGCCGAATGGACCCTGGGGACAAAAGACAAACTCTGGATAGCCATAGAAGCCAGCTTCTCAAAAGACCCTCTGAGCTCGCTCCCGTGGCAACGCCCAGGCCAGACGAGAAGATATGACACCAGACACCCCACGATAATGGCAACAATGAAGGCGTGGAGCAGGATGGCAGGGAATCAGGACCTCGCCCCACCAGTCTCCCCTCTATACCAACTCTCGGGCACAACACAATTCCACATGATCAACAACTCCCAGACCTTAACTAACTTGGGCCTCCCATTCCCGTGCAGGCTACAACACGTCCTAGTGAATGGGACCATTCCCCCGTTAACGGAACTGCCCACACCCACCCCTCCTGACCACATGACTAAATTCCAATATCACCAATTGGGGAGCGCACTGAAGCGAATCCCCAATCTACCCTCAGCTGCTAGACCCCTGACCACGTTTGAGGCCATCTGTACACAAGACGCCCCCACGCCGCACGCCATATCACTCCTGTACCGACTACTAAACTCACCACAGGGAGACACCCGACTTCCCTACTTCACCAGATACTGGGAAAGAGACCTTGGGCATCCGCTGACCCAAGACCAATGGACCACAGCATTCACGATGACACATAAAACCTCCATAAGCACCAGATACCAAGAATCGGGATACAAAATGATATCGCACTGGTATAAAACACCAGAGAAACTGGCCGCTATGTATGACACAAGTGCACCAGAATGTTGGAGATGCGGAACTGAGCTGGGCACGCTATACCACATCTGGTGGACATGCCCGCGGATTAAACCCTTCTGGCAGGAAATACACCAGGTGGTTACAACGCTCACAGACAACGCCATAGAACTCACGCCAGAAAACTACCTACTACACCTGACTCCTCTGCAACCCCCCGCCTACAAAAAAACGATCACCCCGTACCTAGTGAATGCGGCACGTAGCCTAATCCCAACATTCTGGAAAAAATCCACAATACCAACCCTGACGGACTGGATAACAAGGGTAGAAGACATAAGGACTATAGAGGAAATGATCCTGACTGCAAAAGAGAGACCCCAGACATACCTGAAGACATGGTTCCACTGGCTACAATGGCTAACCACTAAACAAAACCCAGGAACGCACCCACGACGGATGGACAACGACGGTTGAGGGCCTACGGATCACAGAACAACACACCACGCAGACCAGGAGCCCACGGCACACATACCTGGAGACAGGGCACCTGAGGACCAAGGCAGCGACACCCGAAGACCACAATGGTAACACATGCAACAGATTGGGCCGACGGGGGGCCGGGCGCCGGTGGGGCGCGGGGGCTCCGGTCCGGCGGGGTGACCCCACCTCAAACCCCCTCCCAGGAACATGACATACTCCCCTACAAAACACTAAGACAGAACGACCTCGGACATACCACCATAGGGCCATGCTATACCACACAGAACACCCGTCCCATCCCCACGGTCCTAACCTTCACAAGGCACAAGAGACACCATCACACCCAAGCGGAGAGGAGGAGAAAGGACACCCAAGATCTCCCCCCCCTACACAACCACACGCCACCCCCGCACATTGCCCCAGGGGTCGAGACACGAACCTGCCCTGAACCACCACTGAACCCGACCGTGGACATGGAAGGATGAGACCGGGGTGACTGAGACCGGACTCTTAAGACCAGGGCACCACGCTAGATATGGGGAAGCTGACACTACCTATAGAAGCCCGCCAAATGAGTCCCCCACCCGTCGGGACCATAAACCATTGCCCCCAAACTACTAAACCAACACCACCAGCGACGCACACACAGGAACACATACCCCACACTCGCAACCACACGAAGACATACATATAGCCCGACTGACCACAACCCGGAGACAGCCTCAAACCGAGAGAAAGAACACAAGGGTGCCACAGCACGGGCTCTAAACACAGACACTCTTATAAGGCAACCAATGGGGACGGACTGCCTTATCCCGCAACAAAAACTGACCTAGATACATTATATAGCACCCTAACATTGGCTAAACAATTCCTTACGGAAGACACGCAATGGCACCCACTGTGCAATATATCGTAAAACAATATCACCATAGTCGCTACGCCCTATGAGATCACATACCCAATCTGCTCAAGAAAGGCACAAAACAAAACAGGATGCCGGCCTCAAAAAATTAAAAAATTTAAAAAATGTAAAAAAAAAAACACAGGGACCATGTGTTATAAGCCTCTGCGTAGGATACTGCTGTAAAACTACTGACGACACGACCCCACATCCCAAACCATACTAAGTATACAACGCTACCCCTGCGTGGGTAAACTGCTCGCAATCAGAGTTTACGAAATGCCCATCATTACCCAAGTCGGAATGACTACGAAATATGTAATTAGCCTTACTCTTGTCTGTTTGACGTCATCTGCCTCTGTATAGGCAACAATGTACCCTCTTTTCAAATCTGTTATATGTCTGCTAACATGTTGCATACGAAATAAATAAATGCATGTTTAAAAAAAACAAAAAAAAAACAAAACATAAGATGCTCAAGAACCCATAGGTATAGCAGCTCACTAATATAAAGTGCTGGATGGGGCAATAAAGTGCAAATGCTAAAGTGCACAGTATAATAGAAAAGTGCAAAACACTTAGATGTTTCTGAGCTTCTGAGGAAGTCTAGCGACGAAACGCGTTGAGCATCGAGTATCTTTTGGGACCCTGGACTGTGGTATCAGCGGCTATACTGTTTATTCGTGCTGATTCGTGTTGACTGTCTATTTTTCATCTTGGACCGTTTGGGCTGTGTTTATGCTTATGTGTTTCTAACTGGATGCTGTTTTAGCACTGCCATCTTGTATCTAAGTGTTTTGCACTTTTCTATTATACTGTGCACTTTAGCATTTGCACTTTATTGCCCCATCCAGCACTTTATATTAGTGAGCTGCTATACCTATGGGTTCCTGAGCATCTTATGTTTGAGCACTTTTATGTGCTGTTATTTTATATATTCTGTATCAATAAATTACTATTTTTTATCCAGTGATTGGGATATATTTAAGTATATGGTTCTTTCCTATATATATACCTATTTAGTGACTGTGGCGCCCTGTTAGTTTGTATATATCAAATGGATCTCTGGGCCCAGCCTCTAATGGCTAACAAATCTAGGGCCTAGTGTATCCAGTACTTTATCCTGGCAATGGCGTAGGGAATAATCAAGTCCCTTTTTTGCTTTCCAGCCAGTTTTTCCCAGTAATTGTGCTATCTATGGGGATCTATGTCTGGCGTGGCGCAGGCCGTATCAGGGACTGTTGGGCGTGGGCATTCTGCCCGCAGTTTATTCCTGGTGGCCTTGTCCAAAGGCTTACGGATTCTGGCTGCTATGTAGCGTGCCACATGCTCAGTTGGGAACCATTCCGCTGACTTAGTATTCTGTAATGTATCGGGGTCGAACAGAGGTTCGCCCTGTGGATCCAAAATGGCAGAGGGATCCACGATATCATACTTTGGGTTATTTGGATCGCGTGGCGGACTATGGTCCGGGGAGGAGACCTCTCATTCGTTTGAATCGACCTCGTCGGACTTGTTCAAAACCTCCTCTACATCCGAACCAGAGTCGTAAGAGCTTTTGCCCTCTTCCATGCCCGCGCCGCTTTTGCCCAGCGGGTGGCTCTCTTTCGTGGGGGCCCCACAACCTCAGTGGTGACAGGACGTACCCTGTCCGTCAATTCCTTTTTGGAGGTAGGAGTTTGCACATTGTGGGTTTTGCTTACGGCCTTCACTGTGTACTGACCCATCTGCCACGGCTGTAGCGCGGGGCATATTGGTCGTGGATGCCTTGATGGCATTGGTAATGGAGTGAGAGAGGTTGTCAGACATAGCCCCCATTGCGGAATAAATAGCTTGGGTGACTGACCGTGACATGGTGGCATCTAGGAGCGAGTGGAACTCCTCTGAGTCCAGCTGCTCCAGAGGGGCCACTGCATCCCCTTGTAGGGTTAAGGGGTTCAGACATCGTGGCCCGGTGATGGGCTTTGGCGTCCTCATAATCAATGGGTCCAGAGGCAGGGTGGTCACTAGGGGCCTGCATAGTGGGGTACTCAGTGTCAGTATAACTGTACTCACAGTAAAGATTCCTTACAATTACACACTGCAGTAGCAGGGTATGGGGTTAATCAGCAGGAGACAAGGCAAAGACAGAACAAAAATGCTGCACTGTTAGCTTACCGAGTGTTCCCTCAGGAATGCCCTCTGGGAGCACTGGCAAGCTGAAAGGCAGACTTTTGAACCAATCAGCGCCCTCTTGCTGGGCTGAGCGAGCTGAGGGGAAAAAAGAGCGGCTGGGAATGCGCAAGCGCGCGGCACTCTCTCGCGGCTGATGGCGGCGGAGAATCCCTCTCAAGGAACAGTTTGGGCCGTTCCCAGGGCTTTCCTCGCGCCTAGTGGCCGAGTGCCGCGGACGGGAGAATGGGTAATTAACTACCCGATGGGGAGACCAACAGCCGGTATACCCGCCCTGGGGGTTGGGGAACCGGCGGGGAAGCGTGGGAGTGGCTTCCCCACGGAGGGAGCCCACAGGAGTGCTGAGTAGTGGGAAATATTAAAACAGACAGGAGTTATCATGCAGTGACAGTACACATAATGTAATCAACATAATCACACAAGCAAAATAAAGCAATAACAATGCAGATCAATAGATTAAGGTGTTACATAGCTTCGGCATCATCAGGAAAGAAGAAGAGGAGGAGGTTACATGAGAGGATATAAGATGTGGACTGTTCCTATTGGTTAAGAGATAATGATGTAATGTTAACCCTGTGAGGGTATTTATGCATGTTTTTTCTACAAATAAACACCTTAGCTTTCTTTGCTGCTGAGGAATAAAAGAAAGAGATAAGCCTAATAGGAGCCTCCATGTCCTTTAATAAAATCTCTGCAGCGATTACATAATCAAATGTCAGTTGGCTCTGGCTCTTACTACAGGTCATTGGCTGCTCACTGATAAATATTTTCAATAGCGATTCACAGAAAATCTGTGATACTACAAATACATCTTATTTGTGTTCGGGACCATTTCAGTAATGGAATAAAATAGTGATTAAGTAAAATACCATAATAAGCAAAAGTCGGTTGAGGTGTGCTGATACCGACATGTGTGATAGGCCTGTAAATAAGTGGGCCTACCTTAGATAGAGTTGAATAGAGGGAGTGGAGGGTGGGCCAGTCGAGCGTCTGCAACCCAATAGGTAACGTAGGTAAGAGGGGGAGTCCCTTTTAAAGGCACATAGCCCCTCCCACAACTTCAGGCCCAGCCTTCCAATTTGTGTTCGGGGCCATTTCAGTAATGGAATGAAATAGTGATTAAGTAAAAATACCATAATAAGCAAAAGTCAGTTGAGGTGTGCCAATACCGACATGTGTGATAGGCCTGTAAATAAGTGGGCAAAAGGAATACCAATCTTGTTATACCAAAGAAATTTAATACAAAAACACATGATATTATACTGGCATATTTATGAGGACATCTTAACAAATGCCTTTCTTAACGCTTGTATAGGCTGAGGTATATAAACAGCATCGTCAGTGGGGTAGTAGTGTATAAGAACCACTTGACCCATCTGGCTGGTCTTAGTTGAGGGTAGGCTTAGCACATAATTGTCCTGTAGTTTGTAAAGGTTTGAGTACCCTAGGCAATGCTTAGCATTGTGTTGCCCTGTGACAGTGAACTCTCTAGGTCGGAGAAAGCTGTAGACAGCCAAGTATATGGCGGTTTTAAGAACGGTGTTTGTATGAGGTTCGAAAGGTGTGGTATTCAGTAAGCCTGAAATATGTTTGAAGAGTTGTAAATCGATAGGCCACCTATGTTGTGGAGTAGGACTGTGGGATTTGATTATACCCTTAAGGAGGGTTTTGATGGGGTAGGATGTGAGGAATTCTTGTTTGTTGGGATGAGCTGAGAACATGTGGTGTTGGATGCCCGTGAGATATAACTTAATAGTGTTGTGTGACATTTTTAGTTTGATGTGGCAAAAAGTGGCAAAAGCCACCAAAGTTGTATTATCAAACCAGTTGGTTAGGTGATCTGTCATGAACTTTGTTATAACCAGTAAGCTCTGTCATAAGCAGTGTGCATATTCTTTGAGAGGGCCAATTTGTCAATTCCTGCTGTGACTTAGCAATTCTTCTATTTCATGATTAACTGTTGGAGCGTGGGAGCGGTCGTGGTTATTGGTAAGGCTGTTGTTAGGGATTCCCTGAATGCCTGAAATTGAAGACGAGATAGGTGGTCAGCAGCTGTGTTATGAATGCCTGGTACGTGTTAACATACCAAATAAAATACGTGACAGGCTGCCAACCACGTTAGTCTTCTAATAAATTTCATTATCACCAGGGATGATGACCGGCCTTTGTTTATGACATGGCAAATTGCCAAACTGTCAGAGAAACATCGTACCGGTCTGCCGGCCCATAGATATCCCCATGTTGTTGCTGCGGATACAATGGGGTATACCTCGAAGAGCGCCGAGTTCTTAGAACCCTTCAGTCTGGCTTACTTCTTCCGGCCACCTACCCCACTGCCAATTGTCCCCAAATATGACCACAAACCCTGTGGGTGCCGCTGCATCAGTCCAAATGGTGGAGGTATCTTCTGAAACCTGTTGGAGGAACATGCTTGTTGTGGTTGTCTGGGAGTGTAGGGAGAAGGCACAGTAGCCTTGAAATAAATGATCTGCCTTGAGGTATGATACGCATGGCGAAATTCAGAGAGCCAATCAATTTTTTATTTTTATTTTGTGCAGGGTTAACGTCTTGAGTGTCATAAGAATTAATTGTACCAGGTACCCGGTTTCGGTCGGTGCTGGTTGTATGGCAGAGGGAGACCCAGCCTTTGTGAGTGCTGAGGTGACTGATTCGAGATTTGCCAGTCTGGCATTAATTTACCTCATGGAGTTCATGAGTGAGGCTATCATGGCCTAGGATGGCCATTGATAGAGATGTTAAGTTGACATCTTTTACCTTCCAGGATATCTGTTACTTTATGCTGGGATCATATGTGCAGGGTTAGCGTCCTGAGTGTCAGGAGAATTGATTGTACCAGGTAACTAAGTTTCGGTTGGTGCTGGTTGTACAGTAGCGTGAGGCCTGTGGTGACTGACTCGATTGCCAGTCTGTCGTTAATTTTTTTGCTCATGAGTTCAAGAGTGAGGCTAGCATGGCCTGGGTGTCACCTGAGTTGGTGTTGCTGGGGCCTTCCCCCGCCTTCGTGTTGTCCATTGATGAGCGGAGGAGTTGAAATAACTCTGCTTTCTTTACTGAGGCAGGGTAGGCGATTTGTTGCATCCTTAGGTCGGTGGCAATGTGTGGGATCGTCCAGGATCTGATTGATGCTGGACTAGCAACATCTCCTCTGCTTGAAGGTGTATCGATTCTAGCCGGGGTGCTTTGAAGAGGTAATTCTTCGCCACCTTCTAGAGACATACTTAAATGACAATAAAGATAGTAATTATTATTTGTACCCAGGGGTCTTGTACTGGCTTGCTAGCTAAGCCGTAAGGCAAAACGATTAGGCTTGGAAATAGAAAGGGGAGTGACAGGTGAGGCCCTCTCTATGATACAAAGTGTATGCCTCCAAGTGTGAGGCGGGGTGTTGGCCTCACGGGACCACTAACCGAAGGGTAATGTAGAGAATAAAGGGGGGGGGGGGTAATACCTATGGACCCTAGAGCCCTAATTGCCAGTACGCTATTACTATTCCAGGGAAGGTAAGATATGAATAACTACGTGAGCAGGTGTACGTACCTGGTAGTATGGTATTGAACCTGACAATCCGTATAGGTTTTTTTTCTATTTTTTTTTTTTTAGTAGTACCTGTAACCTAAATAGATAAACCGTATGGCATAAGGAAATATGGCATTGACCAAGCTTATCTTAATACGTGCAGTATATGTGAAAAGTAAAGTACCGTGATGTGTAAATATTAAACATTGTAGCCATACTGGTTGAATATGTATCAATCTTAACCCATTAAGTGCCATATGTATAAGTGATAAAGTGGTCTGGCCCCACCTTGTATGTTGTATGTCCCCTTGCTAGGGGAAAGTCTGTTGTGTGAGCAGCGTGCTGTGTAAAAAAGTGTTTGTGAACTATGTTACCGGTTATGTATATGCAGATGTGTCTGCTACTGTGTAATAATATGTGTATTTATACCGGATGTTGATATACTACTTGCTATGTGAATTGCTGTATGTCTTATTGACCGGAAGGGGTCAGTGAATCATGGTGTTGCAAAACGTAAGTGCACTTGAGATCTGCCGAGTGCCCTGTAGGTGGAAGTATAGTTGTATACTGATTGGTATGTGAAAAATGTTGTTTGTCTGTTGACCTATAGGGGTCAGTGTTTTGGTGTTTGTAAAACCCCAGGCAAATTGTCAATGTATTTGACAGACCTGTAGGTGGCAGTGTCGGTAGAACCACTGTTGTTCTTGATGTGAACTGTCAATTATTGTGAATTAACATGAACTTGAGCCTGTGCGGGAGTTCAATTTATGTTTTATGGTTATGTTTAAAACAGTCTTGTGTGCAATTTATATTGGCTGTAAAATTGTATATGACAAGTGAAGACAGCTGTTGCTTATGTAGTAGGGGTCAGATATGCTGATTGTGTGGTGAAACTCCCCTTAATCCAAAATGCAAGGTTAACCTGAGATTTTAAGAGTGACCTGTAGGGGTCAGTGTGGTTATGTGAACACTTGTTCGTGAGCTATGCCCCAGCGTAATGGATGTATGATGACAGGGAACCGAACAGTGCCTGTTCGACAATATACCATATGTGAACATAATAGCCTAATAACAGTCACTGTAACCAACTAGCGTTCTGTTCGTGGTTTTTAAAACATGAAACGTGTTTTTAGTACCATAGTAAATGCATGAACTAGTTCCTGTTCGGTAGAAATTGCACAAACCGTGAGCCTGGTATGTCAGGGAAAAAAAACGAAACGAGCCTAGTATGTTAGGCAATGAAGCAGAACGTGTTTCCGTTCAGGAGTACACAAATGCTCGAAATGAGCCAGAGACAGATATAACCAAGTGAGTTTAAACAAATGATATGCACGAACATGCAATGGTTTAAGAACAGACTTAGACGAATGCAGCCGTAAAGTGAGGACCTGACCCGTGCATGATGCCGTTTGACTGATGCCTGGCATAACGGGTAGGTCGACTTACGGTTTGTGAGTCACATCGACGCTTTCTGTGCCAATGGTTCGAAGAAAGAAGCTGGTCGGACAAAAAAGCCGGAATAGAATGATAAAATACTTATAATAACAGTCAACCTTAATTTCACCGGGAGAACTAATTCCGTTCTATCTGCAGCTTTGATAGTCTCAAATAAATGGAACCAGTTAAGATATAGTACTGACGTGTAACATGAACCACAGAATCATGTGTATATATAGTGTAAAGTTGTTTGTTAGTAGCTATGTGCAACAGGGCTTGTGCTGTCCTGTGCCCTGATCACCCAGGCATCGTGTATAGTTATTTGTTAACTGGCTATGTGTGACGTGGCCACCAGGTGGCATAGTGTTGCCCTGCTCCCCCAGGCATAGTGCATGGTTGTTAGTTAAATGGCTATGTGCAACATGGCCACCAGGTGGCGTAGTGCTGCCCTGTGCACTGAATACTTTATGTAACATATCTGGATAAATAAAGCGGAGTTTGCAATGTGACACTTTAAAACCAGCAGTAACATAACATACCTGGATTAAAACCCTCATACAATTGTGATTGCTAACGTGCAGTTACTCATATATATGACATACTCAAGACAAGCAATACTTAATATTGTATATATGCAACCAGCTTTCACTCAAACCATCACTAACTTAATTGTTTCTACAGTATGTGCCTCCTTATGCATGCCTAAGTGCCGGATATTGTATGCCGTGACTGCCTTGATTGGGAGTGATGGGAGTAGTCTTCTTAGCATATGTAACCTGTCTGACTGCTTGTTGGAAAGAGGGAGGCAGATAATGTAAGGAGAACCTGTGTTGGCTGTATCTACAGGTATGTGCCGGTGTATGGAGGGAGCAACCCGGCTTTAGATGCACCTTGTCGGTAATCCACCACCCTTAACCGTCCCTGAACCATCTCGTGACCCTCTGCCGAAACGAGACTTGCTAACGCAAGCTGGTGGGGCCGTTTGCAGGGATACCCCAGACCTCTGTGACCTGCGGTGAGTCCGTGGGTGGTCTGCGGTATCCCCGGCGTGTGTAACCGGAGCTGGGGACCTCGGCGGGTCGGGATAGAATTAACATGCAGACCGGTACAATGATACCGGTCTGCTG
The DNA here is from genome assembly GCA_933207985.1 of Pelobates cultripes. Taxonomy (NCBI): domain Eukaryota; kingdom Metazoa; phylum Chordata; class Amphibia; order Anura; family Pelobatidae; genus Pelobates; species Pelobates cultripes. The sequence goes on along the minus strand of OW240918.1, from coordinate 47,881,909 downwards.
TAGTCACTGTTTGGGTGGGTAAGTCCCGAACGGGCGGCAAAGTGTTTGGCAGCGTGAACAACCGACGAGCTGTCAGGAGGACTGAGTGCCGCGAAAAGGAAGAAAAAAAAAATTCAAGCGCTGGAAACCGGAAGTGCAGTCAACCAATCAGCCGAGCGTCTGAAACCCAATAGGTAACGTAGGTAAGAGGGGGAGTCCCTTTTAAAGGCACATAGCCCCTCCCACAACTTCAGGCCCAGCCTTCCAATATATCTTGAATAACGCAAATTGTGCGTATTACCCTACCTGCCTTTGAGTACCTCCACCTGACAGAGAACTCACAGCGAGCACATACACAGATGGAGCTAGGTACGTCAGGATGGTACCGCGCACAAAGCGTCAGACTTCAGGTAAACCCACAGAAAATACCACAGAATGGTAATACCACAGAATGAATTCCTAAATTCAAGTTATACTCATTATATAATAACATTTCTTCAGGGAGACCACATAAACTAATATTCTGACACCTCATCTTATGAGTTTCATATTTTGTATTTTCCCTACTCAATCAATTATATGGATGAAAAAAAAATAGTTTTCCTGTAGTTATTTTGACTTTCAAAACTGATCATAAAATCATTTATTGCCTTGGGCATAATTTATTAGTGAAATACTAGGAAATATTTACTTATATGTAATTTGCTAATTGAATGGGTTTTTTTTCACAGGGTCATCAACCCCTGATGATGAAAGCGATGGCCTGCAGGCTTTTATTATTCACCTGATTGGTGAGGATGCGGAAGAAATGAACCAGCCTGAGATTATTGATCTAACAGGCGAGGAAGCTGTAGAAGGAGAACAGGTATGTCTTTTTGCTGATGATATAAAGATTTGCAACAGGGATGATGTTCCAGGAGGGATAAGCCAAATGGCTAATGATTTAGGTAAACTAGAAAAATGGTCAGAGTTGTGGCAGCTGACATTTAATGTGGATAAGTGCAAGATAATGCATCTTGGACGTAAAAACCCAAGGGCAGAGTACAGAATATTTGATAGAGTCCTAACCTCGACATATGAGGAAAGGGATTTATGGGTAATTATTTCAGATTAGGCAGACAATGTAATAGAGCAGCAGGAAATGCTAGCAGAATGCTTGGTTGTATAGGGAGAGATATTAGCAGTAGAAAGAGGGAAGTGCATGTAAAGTCTGCAAAGGACATATGGAAATTGTTTTAGAATTGTATCCAGGCAACAGTTTTCCCTATAAACTGACCTCTCAGTTTGACTTGTGAGGGTATTGCCCCAGAATTACAATATTGTTTAAGTACCTCTATTGATAACTGGTTTAAATATAGCAGCTTGTTATCTGGTAGTTTCTAGTGTAGAAAATATCAATCTGTTTTCTATCACTTAGACAAGTGTTGTAGGTGGGAAACAATATTTTGGTGTTTGGATTTTAACTTTGTAGTTGTGTCTTTACGCAATATAGAAATGTATATTAAAGGGACACTATAGTCACCTGAACAATTTCAGCTTAAAGCGGCACTGTCATGCCGAATCCCGTTTTGTTTTTTTTTAAACCCCCCTCCCGCCTCCACTACATCCAACTGACCCACTAGTCACCCCCAAATACCCCTAAGCCCCCCAGATTACCTCTTTTTAAATCTTTATTTTCTGCCCCGATCTATATTCAGGGCGCCGCCATCTTTGTGT